>CM032486.1:1950918-3150918 GCA_019059595.1 Marasmia exigua | reverse complement strand
CGTAGCGGGAGCCCCCGTCATCCCACATCCTGGCCTCGAGCTCATCAGACATGCTGGCGCCAGCCAATCTTCCAGAGTCAAACAAAACTAAAACTTATTCACTTAACACTCATAATTTTCTCTTAAATTTACCATCTATTGTAATGAAACACTGACATATTAATACTTTTTTGTTGGGTCCGAGTTTATTAAGCTTTTTATTCACAGCACGACGATAAGTGTTGATAATCGAACGGTAAATAAATTCGCAAAACACTGAACACTGTTCGCGTTTTCCTGCTTTTCCACTTGGGACGGAACGTTCTGAAGCACGATTACACCTATCACGAGCATGACCCCGTAACTATTTAATATTGTTAGCTGGTTAAAGTCTCTAATTTTTCAAAATAAAAAAAATAAATGTTCAATCAAGTTAAAAGCTACTTAAAGGATGAATGAAATAATTTTCCACAAGTAAATTATATATGGCAAACACAAACAATTTCGAGCGAGATTAAATATATTAATTATTTGGTTCCAGAACGCAGATTTTTGACAGTTCCTCAAATGACAACTGTAATCGATAAGAATGCGTTCGAGGTTCCAGTCGCGTTCAATTTACAATAAAAAAAGTCAAGGTTATCTATCTCCAGCTGTTTGTGTGTCAAGTTTTTTTATGCCAATACAAACTAAACTTTTACCTCCACTGCGATTCGTGATGAAAAAATGTCGTAATAAGTACATACCGCTACACATTAAAGTTTACAAAACTATCAAATTTATTCAGTCGATTCTCACCTTGATTCATAGAGAATAATATACTTTTGGTTCCAAATCAATTGAGGAATTGTAACATATTGCAGTAACCTGATGTGGCTGTCTGTACCTTTTAATAACATTACATTCTTCATAAAATAAGCCAATCTCTTTCTTTATGTACCATGTTTTAGTTATCGAGCAATTTATTCCTTTGGCATACCTACACGAATATTACAATGCCATGCACGAACAGACGGCCAGAATCAGAATATTTCTTGGGACCTTGGCGATAAGCCATGTCAACAATTACATGCTTCGTTCACGTGTGAACATTAAAATGCCGGTGACATTCGAAGTTGAATTAGGAGTCGAACTGAATTTCTTTTTCTTTGATAATGGTCGACTAATAGTCGATTTAACTATTATAGTTGAAATTCGATAGTAGTCGCTACAGAGTACTTTTTGGTAGTCGCTTCAACAACTCGGCGTTTCATTCGCAGAACGTCGCTTAGAAGCCTATAGGGTAACTACGCTTGGATTATCAACCAGGATTTGTAAAACTCTGGTCCATGCTCTGATTCGTTCTACGTCCTGAACGTCATTTAGAAGGCTCAAGTCAAGTCTTATCCACGGGGAGAAGTGACATTGAGATGGGACACAGACACAGACTTTGTAGGGAGTGAAGAAACGCACCGGGGAAAGAGCCCTTAGCAAGTACCTGGTGAGCGTCTCCCAAGATTCGGTCCGTATGCCGAGACGGTAGGAAGGACCATGGCCTGGTGGAGGGACTGTGTCTTAAAGTCTTATCCACTGACAATCGCTCAGTAGTTACTGTTCTAGATTAGAAAATAGAGCATGAATCAGGGTAAAAATAAAACACCCAAAATAACTTCAATTGAGAGTTTAATTAATAAGTTTCCATAAAAATTAAATTAAGTTACATACGCAATCACAAGAAAATAAACACGATTCATATAACAACATTAATAATATGCCGAAACAACGCTGTGAAGAAAATTTTACTATAAATAAGACAATATATACAAATGTACTTTAGACCTAAAATTTAAATGACTTTACAAATTAAAGGAGTTCATTATTACCAATCAGCACCCGACTTAATTTGTGAATATTAATAGTGACGCTTCCTTCACGAATTAAAATATACCCTATTCGTACGATATTAAGTCCGTTTTTTACGGATCTGTTTAGCGGGTCGGGTTCTCATCGGTCAGAATGGTCTACCTCTTTAAAAACAAGATTGGTCTGGGTTATGTTTGTTATTCTAGTTCCTATCCGCAGCTTTGCTTGTCTGGCAAAAAAGTGAGCCTAGCTGTGAATTGATTCTAGTTATTATTTATATTACGCACAAAAATCATCACATAAGATATTTGACAATACAACCTGTGCGGATTAAGAATGGGATCAGAAATGGCGGCGCATCTATTCACTTCTCGCTCGCACACTATTTGCGTCTATACTCGCACCCCACGAGTGCGAGTATAGACGCAAATATGTGCCATTTCTAATCCCATTCTTTATCCGCAAGGGTTGTACTTTGTGTATGGTGTCATGTCAACAACCTTATTCTAAAGTCAGACGTGTTTCAGTACAGTTGGATCCAATCGAAAATTTGGCTTACCCATTCCCAACCATAATATACCCACAATACTTCAGTATCAGTATCGATGTGGTCAACCTTCTAATCGAAGCAGCCAACTATAAATCTGCCATGGATTCGATCCCGGTCAGCCTAATCGTAATTTGCAATTACACTCTTTTTTTCAATTCGATTCAACTGTACTATTCACAGCGTTGTTTCTGCAGTAAATAGTCAAACACCCCTCGTTTCGTCGTCTTGTCGTCTCAACCTTGCACACTATTACTTTATCCATAGTTCTATTAAATATGCTCCACTGTCTGTATCGGTATAGACCAGAACAAAATAGACCGTATCCCGTCGGCTTAAGCATTAGAATTCAAATTTACTTTTGATGTTCTATAGGACTTAGTTTAATTAAATGCGTTGACCTTCCCTGTACTATAAGTTTCCAACGTATATTATTGGACCACTACTAGGGTGACCGACCGGGTAATTCTCGAGCACTCGACATTGCAGTAGAATTTAGGGATTTTACACAAACGTCCACACAAATCTCCAACTCGACTTAATGTCGAATGTACGAGAATTACCTTCCAGTATTTGATTTACGGAAGACCATCATCAAAAATACTGGATTAGATAATCTTAATCGGAATTTCGGTCGTCCCTTAAAAATGGGACAATCCGATTAATACCTACACCCATTTGGCCACCCTAACCACTTCTAAAGTCGATAAAAGTTATAATAGTCATAAAAAGGCGTGCAATGCATATTTTGCATCATTGGAAATAACTACATGAATTGTAAATAACGAATAAATAAAATTCTATTTTTATGACTTGTTAAATGATTTCCAAACAGCAATAAATATATTAGAAGTAAGCTCAAAAATAATTGAAATCTAGTTTGCTAGTTATAATATTATTTTATAAAAAAAAATAGCTGCCATAAATGTATGAAACTTTAATACGCATGAAAAGAAAGGTCGTTTCAAAACTATTTAAATGGACTAAAGACAAATTAATAGTGTGCTCCCGTCACCCAACCCAAAGCAAACGTCGTCCCGGGAAATCCCAGTTTTTGGTAAAGCAACCCCTATTTGGAAGAAATCCGATCAACAACCGATCATAATTTCATACGAAGCTATCTAACGCCGCGGTCGGCAATGGAATGCTAAACGTCTAAAATGTCGCCATACATCACGCATATCTATTTAGCCAACTGAACTGAATAATTTGAGTCTTATTTACTTACAAGTTAAGGATTTATTACCTTTACTTACTCACAACAACTTGAACAACATTCGTGTGTGTGGTGTACACTTGTCTGGGTGAAGTATAATATAATAGTAAGTAAGTATTTGCCGTGTGGTTCCCGGCAGAGTAGAATAGGCCACCCTCACTCTTACCGAGGTGTCGTAAAAGGCGACTAAGGTAAAGCTGCTGGCATGATCATCAGCACCCAGAGAAGGAAAACTCTGCATTTACATCAAAACCCTCGCCAGCCCGTCTGCCAAGCGTGGTGAGTATGGCAATAACCCCTCATGTGATTGATGGAGGCCCGTGCCCCAGCAGTGGGGACTTAAATGGGCAGACGATGAAGGAAGTATTTAAGTATTGTATTTTGTAATTTCTCTGGTCGTCTAATATCCACAACACAACTGCTTAAGCGCTTAGATACTTAAGCTACTTTGAATCAGGTCAATGTATGAGATGTTGCATAAATGTATTGTTAATTAATTGAAAAATCTAGAGATGCATGCTCGGAATCGAACCTACGACTTCTCTTTCAGAAGGCGCACTTTCCTGAGCTACAATGAATAAGTATACTGTGATGTATGGCAAACATGTAAATCAAGCTAACCTTTAGATCGATATCATCAAATCTCTTATCATTATTTTGTTCCTATTCACAACAAAAATATGACATTTAAAATTTATATAAAGTGCAGAAAAGTATAAAAAGAATTGTGGTAAGATGAATGTGGTAGGGACCGACTAGCGGGCAAGTTCGCCTATCACAAATATTTCAAAATTTAACATGGCTACTGCCATCTATGAATATTACCAAGAACTAATTTAGTTTGTAGCGTTGATGTAAGATGTCACTACTACTATCCAATCTATAGTTTTCGAGATGTTTATAAAAGGCGCACTTGACCGCTAGGCTCAATTTGCTACATTCACTTTACTCGTATCAACAACAAATGAGAGTTTTGGCCAATGAAAATCCATTAGATGGGGACGGGAGGTAAGTGTGAGGTCCATATACAGTCCGTACTTATGACTTTTTCCCATAGAAAAAATATTGAACAGAGCGCCCCCATGTCAATATCACTGTAGTGCCTTCAGATCTTTGTCGGTCTGTGCTAGGAGATTGGTTATTTTTGAAATGACTGGTCAACATGACAATGTAACTACAAAATAACCCATCCAACAACGCCATCTAACGAATTTTACATCCGCAAGAATCTGCTGATATTAACCGATAGTTAAAAATTGAACTAAAGAAAATACTACGAAATGATATACCAAGACTGACTTACTCACCTACTGACTAACAATTTAGTCATAAAAATATATTTCGCAATAACTACTTCAGTTTCAACCATTTTGAACTTTTAGTTTATCGATACATTTCGAGTTCACAGAAAAATATAGCTTAATTATTTTATTATAAAGATCAAAATGTAATTTTCATGGGACGTCTAGAGTGCGCTACAAGTATGAAAAATGATAACAAATGCAATACGAAAATGGAGGCTATCGCATGTGAAAAATCCGCAAGATGGCGCAATTTAGGACAGAGGTCTTACTCCAACAGGATCCCCCCCTTGTAGACAGAAGTGCGCTAAAGAGCCACAGGCAGGCCTAACCAAGGGTCGAGGACAGGTCCAACTGCGCCATGTCGGCATGCCAAGACAGGCATGAGAAGCCGCCCGGGTAAAGGGTTTATCCCAAAAGCCCGAACCGCAAGGAAACCACTAGTAGTGGTACTCCAACAGCATTGGTTGTTTCGTTCGTCAAATTGACTGATTTTGACATATCACATTCAAAAATAACCAGTGACCATGTAGATGGATCTCAGTTCTATAGTCCTATACTGAGGGTACCGGAGGCCTAATCCGGGGAAAAGGCGGGTTTAAAAGTTGGCGGCGCACTTTTGACTCCACTGGTAACGCGGGTGTCCATAGGCGGCGGCATTCGCTTACCATCAGGTGATCCGTCTGCTTATCTGCCCCCTATCACATAAAAAAAGTACGCCATCTAGCGGATTTTCCACACACAATTCTGTGCGTGCTGTGAAAAGTGGTACAAGTCGACTTATATCGAATTTGATTTTCTTCTTGATACTTCATCACAAAAAAAAATCTTATTATTCTGTCTGATCAGACGTAAAAATGGAGGATTTTTTTGTAATGAAGTAGCAAGAAGAAAATCAAAATCGTTTTAAGTCGACTTGTACCACTTTTCACAGGACGCACAAAATTGTTCCCATTCACAACTTGTTCAGACACTTTTGTTTTAATGCCCAAGTCTCTCAATAGATATTATTATCAATAAAATCTTTCTAGTAAGATTGATCAACAAAATATAGCTGTTCCGTACATTAGTACACTTTTGAGTTAGGTTAGTTGTAAGTACTACATTTATGATATCGATTAAGAAGATTTCGGCTTTAAAATGAATATAAAATAACAGTGTACAACGAAGTATATTGGTGATATAAATAGTAAACCGACATAATTGGGTCATTGTCAAATTTTGTGCAAGTAAAATTCTTACCTTTTGTATGGAGCCTACAATTTTGTTGCCATGAATTAAAACAAAATTCCGATTAGCCTGTCTAGTTTATTATTGAAAAAAATGTCAAGTGGACTAATGACGCATTAAATAAATTAATTATTAAATATAATATTGTGGGAGAGCCACGCTTTGGCATGAATGGACCGGCTCGACCGGAGTGATACCACTGCCTCACAGAAGACCGGCGTGAAGCAGCGCCTGCGCTGTGTTTCGCCGTGTGAGTGAGGTTACCGGAGGCCCAATGGGGGGAAGGGGAAAAGGTTGGCAGTGCAATTGTGACTCCACTGGTGTTGCGGGTGTCCATGGGCGGCGGAATTGCTTACCATCAGGTGATCCGTCTGCTCGTCTGCCACCTCTCATATAAAAAAAAAAAAGTGCAAGTAGGAAATGTCTTAAAATATACTCTGTAAAATATATCTTGATTACAATGAAAAATGAGATGACACTTGACTTTTACTTCAATGAACATAAGGTTTATCACTAAAAAAAGTTTTATTCCATAGATTTTTATTAATAAAGACCTTTTTTACCTAGTCCTACTGTTCCATTGCTGGGACATTGTTCTCTATTTAACGCCATTTGTGACCACTCTTGGGCGAAGTTAGTCCGGTTGCACCATCGTTTTTTGGGCGTACCCCGTTGTGGGTGCCCGACGAGTTGCCATTGGGTGGATATTCTTGTCCATTTTTCCAGGTCTACTATACTATAGATCTCAAGATTCTTTTTTGGGACACGAAGATCTGTTATTTTAAAAAAGCTAAAGGAGATCCTCGGACTTTGATATATTTTTGGTCCAAATATGAAAGTGCCGGCCAAAACAACATTTTGCTATCATCCGTTAGTATTCATTCCTCCCTGATGTTCAAACGTTTTTAGTACTTAATTCACTGATAATGTAAGATGTTGATTTTTCAGCTCAAATAAAACCAAGGATATTGTTTTAAACTTTCATGGTCACTAACTATGGTTGAAATTTTTTAAATAACTATCAAAAACCAAGGATAATGACCCTACAGCTTTCATGTCATAGTAAAAAATACTCGTGGATACAAGTCCGACAGAATACAGCAAACAATGATCTTGGCCGGCAACTGAACCAAAAAAGGGGATGTCTTCTTACAAACAAAATTCATCATCATCATTTTCATCAGTCCTGTGTTCGCCACTAGCAGTGGTCCTGTGCCAGCCTATTCCAGATCTTACGCACCGCTCTATGTCGTCAACACATCTGATTAATGGGCGTGGTCTATTTCGTTTCCCTACAAACAAAATTACTTGCACAAAATTTGTCAATGCTAGATTACAAGCTTTCCAGTTGGAATGAGTACGGGGGACAGTTTAGATCACTTACACGTGGCCCTGCGCGCAGGTGTGCGCGCGCGCACTAGACGACGACTACGAGCGGCGCGGCGGGGATCATAAGTGCTGCGGCGGCGCCGCGCGCGACGCGGCCAGCCCGCCCGCGTCCAGCCGCGGCCAGTCCACGAACTCCTTGCCGTGGCTGGAATTAAAATCAGCAATACATATTTCACAACATCACATGCATTGATCTGACTCCGAGATAGGTAGCTCAAGCACCTGTGTTACGGGTATCAGAATAGAAATATTCCGCTGTAATAAGAAATATGTTGCCGAGTGGCAAAGTAGAATAGGCCACCCTCACTCTTACCGAGGTGTCGTAAAAGGCGACTAAGGTAAAGCTGGCATGATCATCAGCACCCAGAGAAGGAAAACTCTGCATTTATATCAAAACCCTCGCCAACCCGTCTTCCAAGCGTGGTGAGTATGGCAAGTACCCCTCATGTGGTTGAGGGAGGCCCGTGCCCCAGCAGTGGGGACTTAAATAGGCTGACGATGATGAAGAAGATTTTTTTTTGGAAATAATACTTATAATTAGACTTATAAGAAAGAAAGAAAGAAAACATTTATTTTTGTAGTCATCACAACACAGAACACACAACAGATGTAAACAGAACACAATTTGCTAATTAGGGATCGGACCTATATGCAATAAAAATCCAAAATATATACATATATTATGGACCAGAAACTTAAAAATATGGACCAAAAACTTAAAACTTAATAATATGGACCAATAATTTAAAAACATGCAAAAAGTATGGACCAAAGACCTAAAAATATCACTCAACGAGACGGTACTTTACGCAGGTTTTCTTTGAGACCGTGACATCATTTCGGTCGAACTGGCACATTCGTATCTAAGAAGGAGCGTGGCTCCCACTCGGTAGAGAAAAGACATAAAATGAAATAGTCTCACCGGAAGATGAAGGTGAGCGTGGCGCCCACCGCGGCGCCCCAGAACATGAGGTAGAGCAGCACCTCGCTGCTGTAGCGCGCCGGCAGCGTCGCGCTCGCGCAGAACATCGACATCGCCACCAGCAGCACCGACGGGAACTGGGGAAAAACAGATCAGAAGTATAGGAGAACCTGAGTGACTAAGTGATTAACTACTTTAATTAATCAAGACGGGAACTAACACGATATTTATTATGTGATACAATATTGTGTACTCACATATTTTGCTCGACGTTTCGAAAAACTACGACAAGCGAAATGGGAGTTAATCATTGGATGGAACTACACTCGCGAGCAAAAGTTTGGAATCACTTACTTGAAATTGGTTAAAGCCACGAACACAGAACGACGAGCGACAACTCGCTGGCTGAGCCCTTCTTGCAATAGGGCTACTACGATTTGTGCGGCTTCTATAGGTGTTGTCTCCATTGTCGTACAAGGTAAAGGGTCAAAAGTAGCAAAGATGTGTACCGGTCAACGTCTGAAAGTCGACTGATAAAGAAAATGCGATAACAGGTGCTTTTATAGGGGTCAATAGGTCGCAACTCGAGACGTATCAAACAATTGAAACACGTCTTTTTCGTTACTCCTTCGCTTAATCCGGGATATCTCCACAACTACTGTCTCCATTTGAATGAATTTGGTATCAATTTAAAGTGGACAGTTAAACCTTTAAAATGATGTCATTTTTAAAATTATTAAAAATTTATTTACTAAGCAAGATCGCGCGAAACCAATTTCAAGTAAGTGATTCCAAACTTTTGCTCGCGAGTGTACATGACCCGAAAATCCTCTCCACCGATCGTCCATTACCATACCAGGATAGTACGTGAAGCGATTGAGATCAGACGACGCTGTGCTCCGCCAGTCCGCTCATGACCTCGGCTGCTGTAACGTGGCCGAAACGTCGAGCAAAATATGTGAGTACAAAATGTTGTATCACATAATAAATATCGCGTTAATTCCCGTCTTGATTAATTATAGTTATTCTAGAAACTTGAAAATTGGAAAGGAGGTTCCTTTAATAGTGAATGTAAGCACTAAGAAGAGATTTTTGAAAATTCAAGCCTTAAGGGTGGTAAAAATGGGGTTTAAAGTTTGTATGAAATCTTTGATGACAGGAATGTGAAAATTTTGTATTGAGACTAGTAATTTGAAATAAAATGTAACCCAACTGTTTGTTTTTGGATAATCACCCTTAAAGGGGGTAAAATGCAGTATAGGGTTTTTGCCATTTTAAAGTAAAAATCTTGAAATTCACTATTCGTTCTCCTTATATTAAATCATGAACAAGTTGTTTTAACAATTTTGGAAATTTAACCCTTAAGGGAGTGAAAAGGGGGTTTGAAGTTTGTATGGAATTCCGTCATCATTGATGTTAGGATAGTGAAAATTTGTATTTATACGTATAGTTTGAAATAAAAAAAAACACTTCAACTGTAACAGTAAGCCATACCCGTCACCTTAAGTAGATTATAAGTATTTTGTGTTCTAAAAATTTTTCAATAAATTTTATTTATTATTATTAAAATAGTCATTCACACAGAAGATGATACATTTAAAATGGCAAATGCCTATTATATAGTTAATGATTACATAAATGACAAGAATTTGTGGAAATGATAAACTGTTCGCCTACACCCATGATACTGTACTTATAAAAAATTTGGTGATTTAAAGAGTAACTGGCGAGTTTCTTGCCGGATCTTCTCGTCAGAATCATTATTTATTCATTTCTTAGTATATTTTTTGTATCGACATATATGTGTTATTACATGTATAATATACATAGTTATAATTTATATTTATCATGTATGACGATTTGTAAGAGCTGTATATAAGCCTTTGCAAATAAAGATCTTTTTAATTTTGAAAAGATGGTCGAAAAGAATCGATTAATGCAGATTAATCGATCATAATCAATAATATCGGCTTAATTCCAGTATCGATTTAATCGATAGTATCCTCAATTCAAACGATTATATCGACCGAAAATGAAAATCTATTTAATCGATAGTACAATCGATTACTAAGATTATTAAGGGTGAAAATAATCGATTGTCAATTATTCGGCAACACTAAAATAAGTGATATAGCTTGCAAAGGCGGCAATCTCCCATACAACTTGTATGAAACACGCCATCAGGTCAGTCACCCACCGTGATGTACTTCCAGTCGCGGTCCCTCCGCAGCGGGCACAGCGTGTTGTTGCCCTCACCCTCCGCCACCACGTACTTGCCCAGGAACAGGTCCATCGAGTCCTGGGCACACACAACCAGAACATAAGGGAACTTACAGAGGGGGCGCACGTAGCACGAACCTTAAATGAATTCATAACGTAAATCGTAACGTGCCCACGTCATAATTTGCCACCTTTAATGCCAAAGACAAAAAACCATTTTCCGAAATTAAAAATAATATTCCTAAATTTTACTCATAGCAATTTAAGAAAAAAAATAGAAAATAGAAATTTAAGAACAAAATATAAAAATTCTCTTGTGACGTCATCACTAGGCATGACAAATTAATAACGCTTTTGCTCACGTTGATTTAAAAATAAAGGTAATCCAAAAACCCAAACGTCAAACAATGACATGACTAGTCGCCTAAACTTTTTTTATTGTACACATATAGCACAGACATCAAAATTGAACCTCAGGACTACATCACTTCTGACATATTAATAAATATTTAAAAAAAAACAATAATAACACACTGTTAAATGAAAACCTTTTATAGTGTGTGCCTTGTCGATTGTCCTAATAAATAAAATAAAACTAAAAAATCTCATCATCTTTTTTTCTTTTTTTATTCGAAAAGGTTATATAAATGGTATTTTATTTTTTGTCGTATTGTCCATTACAAGTGCGAGAGAAGATAGTTATGCTTTAGAAGGATAGAGGGAGCTCTTCAGATTCCATACAAATTGCTTACAATACGTTAACGCTACGATTTTTCGAAAAGTTCGTGCTAGCCCTTCTGTTAGGTCAATCAATTACGTTACATGCTCGTGCGAGTAACAACAATAAAATGCATACAAAGTCGTGGAAAAACACACTTTTAGTCAATGTGAAAACAATGTTTGATATATAAAATTTTAATTTCTTAAATATCTAAAAAAAACGAAAGAAATTAAAAATTTCATCACTGAAAACTGTTCAGTAATGCTATTCGTCGCAATGGTTTTGGAATTCAATTTTTTTTCAAAATTATGCCTGTTACGTCATTTCTTTGTAAACAACGCCATATTGCTGTACGAGCCATTATGCGTTTTAAATTAGCACTTTTTTATTAAAATAATATTACATCCTAATATCAAATATGATTACTCGTATTATTTAGACCAAGTAAACTGACAGATACAAATGTCAGGACCATTTTGACATTTTGCATTTTGCAAATGTATGGGAATGACATATTGACATCTGTCAGTTAACTGCTTTTAATTAATAATGCGAGTATAGTAGGTATTAAATCCACTCACCTGTCTAAACCCATCACTGAAGTTGTTCTTATAGTACCTAGTGAGCGAGTTGATACCGTCTCGCATCAGGCCGAGGTGGGTTCGCTTCCCGGTCCGGGTGAAGTCCGTCTTCAGCGCGCCCGTGCCCGAGTACTGCGTCGATATCATGTCGGCGTGGTCTGCCCATACCTGGGATATGCAAAAAATTATACTCGAAAATGGAATTCAAGTCCACAAATACAAGATACGACAGTGAGTCAAGGCGCTTATGTCATTGTCAAATAAAGATTTCAGGTTTCGCCAACCTTTTTATTATAAGGCCAGCACAATTCATTTATTGGAATTTTCTAAAAAAATACAAACTTAATTACAAACTCTACTCAACTAACATTGACAACATTTTTTTGTAAAGAACTTAAACCTATTGCGGGACAGTTAAGACTGTCGAACGCACCGTGTTGGACAGCCGGCTGAGATGCAGACTGTCGAACGCACCGTGTTGAACAGCCGGCTGAGATGCAGACTGTCGAACGCACCGTGTTGGACAGCCGGCTGAGATGCAGACTGTCGAACGCACCGTGTTGAACAGCCGGCTGAGATGCAGACTGTCGAACGCACCGTGTTGAACAGCCGGCTGAGATGCAGACTGTCGAACGCACCGTGTTGGACAGCCGGCTGAGATGCAGACTGTCGAACGCACCGTGTTGAACAGCCGGCTGAGATGCAGACTGTCGAACGCACCGTGTTGAACAGCCGGCTGAGATGCAGACTGTCGAACGCACCGTGTTGAACAGCCGGCTGAGATGTAGAGTGTCGGACCCACCTTGTTGAACAGCCGGCTGAGATGCAGACTGTCGGACCCACCGTGTTGAACAGCTGGTTGAGATGCAGACTGTCGGACCCACCGTGTTGAACAGCAGGCTGAGATGCAGACTGTCGGATCCACCGTGTTGAACAGCCGGCTGAGATGTAGAGTGTCGGACCCACCGTGTTGAACAGCCGGCTGATATGCAGACTGTCGAACGCACCGTGTTGAACAGCCGGCTGAGATGCAGACTGTCAAACGCACCGTGTTGAACAGCCGGCTGAGATGCAGAGTGTCGGACCCACCGTGTTGAACAGCCGGCTGATATGCAGACTGTCGGATCCACTGTGATGAACAGCCGGCTGAGATGTAGTGTGTCGGACCCACCGTGTTGAACAGCCGGCTGATATGCAGACTGTCGAACGCACCGTGTTGGACAGCCGGCTGAGATGTAGAGTGTCGGACCCACCGTGTTGAACAGCCGGCTGAGATGTAGTCCGTCGAACGCAGCGTGTTGAACAGCTGGTTGAGATGCGAGACAGTTAGAGTGTCGGACCCACCGTGTTGAACAGCTGGTTGAGATGCAGAGTGTCGGACGCACCGTGTTGAACAGCTGGTTGAGATGTAGAGTGTCGGACCCACCGTGTTGAACAGCTGGTTGAGATGTAGTGTGTCGGACCCACCGTGTTGAACAGCTGGTTGAGATGTAGTGTGTCGGACCCACCGTGTTGAACAGCCGGCTGAGATGCAGACTGTCGAATGCACCGTGTTGAACAGCCGGCTGAGATGCAGACTGTCGAACGCACCGTGTTAAACAGCCGGTTGAGATGCAGACTGTCGGACCCACCGTGTTGAACAGCCGGTTGAGATGCAGACTGTCGAACGCACCGTGTTGAACAGCCGGCTGAGATGTAGAGTGTCGTACCCACCTTGTTTAACAGCTGGTTGAGATGCAAGACAGTTAGAGTGTCGGACCCACCGTGTTGAACAGCTGGTTGAGGTGCGGCGGCGCCTCGGGCGCGGGGTCGGGCAGCACGGCCAGCAGGCGCAGCGCGGCCAGCAGCTGCAGGCGCGCCAGCAGGCTCTGCACCACGTTGGTGCGGTCGAGGCAGTCCACGCAGTTGGTGCGGAACACGCCGCTCTGCCGCAGCAGGACTGTGCCGCCGCGCGACAGGAAGAAACCGAATTCTGTCTGTGGACAGACAAACAAATTGATTGTGCGCTGGTAGCTCAGTGAAAAAACGCGCCTTCAATACGGAGGGTCGCGGTTCGAAACTTGGCATGCACTCAATTTTTCAAATCTATGTACAGATATCAAGTCACCACATTTTTTTTTATTCTAGAGGCGACAAACGAGCCGCGCCGCCTATGAATGTCCACGAAATCAGAGAGATCGCTTATGTGTTTCCGGCTTTTTAAAAAAGATATTTAATCTGTCAAATTTCCTCTTTTTTTATATGAGAGGTGGCAGACGAGCAGACGGATCCTCAATTGATTTATTTATTTATTTTATTTATTTATTTATATTATAAACATTTGACACATACTGGCTAACAGTTTCCCAAAACGCCAGATGTGCTCGTTGTCATAATTACACATATTATATCATAATTGTAAAAACAAAATTCATACTAAAAACTAAATTACATATTTTACGTTGGTTAGAATGGAATATAAACAATGTCAAGGTTAATAATACAGTTTGTCAGAATATAAAATTGGAATAATAATTAGAGTTCAAATTAACAATGTCAATAAAATAATTATACAAATAAATTAAATACAAACAAATAATATGAATTAATAATATATTAAAAAGTATATAAACAATGTCAAGATTAATATTACAGTTTGTCAGAATAAAAATTAAATAATAATTAGAATTCAAATTAACAATATGAATATGAATTGATATAATAACCAAACGTGTTTGACATTAAGATAAAAATTAGAACTGAAACTCAATTTTTTTTCATCAAACCCAAACGTGTAGGGTATCTATGGATAAGTCTTTAAAAATGATGTTGAGGTTCCTAGCATATATTTTTTCTAAACTTAATACTTTGCGCAAGAGACGTTCCTAAAGTGGTAATAATAATAAAAAATGTGCCCCCCCTCTAACTTCAATAATAAAAGAATTATAAACCTAAAAAAAATATATGATATATATATACAACCTGTGCGGATAGAGAATGGGATCAGAAATGGCACCCAATCTATCCACTTCTCGCTCGCACACTACTTGAGTCTATACTCGCACTCGTGGGGTGCGAGTATAGACGCAAATAGTGTGCGAGCGAGAAGTAAATAGATGCGCCGCCATTTCTGATCCTATTCTTTATCCGCACAGGTTGTACATTACCATGAAAACTAACAACGAAAATTGGTTTGAACTAGATCTAGTAAGTAGTTTCAATTTACCTTCCATTTAGTCAACTCAATTGTTTTCAATTAAGTACTCGTAATATCTTACTTGCTGCTACGGAACCCTTCATGGGCGGGTTCGTTTGATATCTGTTATGTATTTGTTGTGTCAATAAATGTCTCATTCAATCATTAATCATCATTAATCATTGTCACAACATCTCATACATTGACCTGATTCCGTACTAAGTAGCGTAAGCACTTGTGTTACAGGTATCAGACAACAGAGGAACACAAATATATACTTAAATACATATATTACACCCAGACACTGAACAAACACAAGTGTTCATCGCACGAATGTTTGTCCAGGGTGGGGATCGAACCCACGACCTTTCATTCATTCATTCATTCTTTCATTTCATTCTTTTTAAATCCTTTGGTACCTATTGGCATTGCAGGTGTCCATGAGTGGCGGTTATCACTTACCATCAGGTGATCCGTCTGCTCGTCTGCCACCTATCTTATATTAAACCAAAACTTACCTCATTGAGTCAATAGAAAATACCACTTTGTATGAAAAGTAGTCTTAAAATAAGTTGCCATTCGGTCATCCTGTTATCTCTAGATACACCAACTGCATAAATAACATGGTAATCCCATACAAATATATAAGATTACCAAGTTTTTAATGCTGTTCTTCTCACCACCACTTTTCTTCCGATAGCCATAGCAGACTAATTTATTTCCGACTTGTAGGTCTACACTTCGCATAAAATGCCAAAGCCGTGGTATCTCCAATCTATTTTTTTTATGTGATAGTTGGCAGACGAGCAGACGGATCACCTGGTAAGCGATTGCCGCCGCTCATGGACACCCGCAATACCAGTGGAGTCACAAGTGCGCTGCCAACCGTTAAAACCACTTTCCCCCGAATTGAGCCTCCGGTACCCTCACTCACGCAGCGAAACACAATAGAGACACTACTTCAGATATATACATGATATATAGTGACGACCCGTTTGGATCAGTGGTAGTGAACGGCCCCTCTGCTGGGTTGCGTGTTCGATCCCCGCACAACACAAACATTTGTGTGCATAAACATGTGTGTTTGTATTGGTCTCGCTGTTTACTATTGTATTATAAGTATGTATTGACGACCCGTTTGGAACAGTGGTAGTGAACGCTGCCTCTGGTGCAAGGGTTGCGGGTTCGATCCCCGCACAGTACAAACATTTGTGTTCATGAACATGTCTATTTGTATTGGTCTGGGTGTTTTTTATGTATTATAAGTATGTATTTACAAAAGAAAAGTATTATATGTATATATTTGTAATCCCACTGTTGATTCTGATATCCGTAACACAGGTGCTTGAGCTACCCATCTCGGAGTCAAATCAATGTATGTGATGTTGCGAGGTGGCCTCTCCATGCTATACCTGTTCGTGCGTGATCCTGTCTATGAGCACGTTGAGGCGGTGGTAGCGCATGCCGCGGCACTCGGCGTGGAAGTCGAAGGGCTCGTAGCGCACACCGGGAAGGGCGGCAGCCGCCACGGCGGCGCGGTAGCCACGTTCCAGGGCCTCTTCTTTGCCGCATTGGTCGATCTGGGAACAACAAGCAAATATTTTAAACTTTCACGGTCACTAACATTAGAATAGTTATTTACGAGATTTCTAGCATGTAACTATAATTAATCAAGACGGGAATTAACACGATTTTTATTATATGATACAACATTGTGTACTCACATATTTTGCTCGACGTTTCGGCTACGTTACAGCAGCCGTGGTCACGAGCGGACTTTACTTTTGTAAAATATGTGAGTACACAATGTTGTATCACATAATAAATATCGCGTTAATTCCCGTCTTGATTAATTATAGTTATAATGCAACGCGAAAATTTAAAAAAACAATTTTTCTAGCATGTATCTTATATTTGAGTTTCCGATATTTCGACGCTGTTGCAAGCGCCATGGTCGCTGAGTAACTGTAGACTAATGATTGGTGGCAGACGAGCAGACGGATCACCTGATGGTAAGCATGGACATCAGTGGAGTCACAAGTGCGCTGCCAACCTTTAAACCCCCTTTCCCCCGGATCAGGCCTCCGGTACCCTCACTCACGCAGCGAAACACAGCACAGTGCTGCGTCACGCCGGTTTTCTGTAAGGCCGTGGTATCACTCCGGTCGAGCCGGCCCATTCATGCCAAAGCGTGGCTCTCCCACGGTAATAGACAATCAAGTAATTCTCATGTGCCAGGTATTGTAATTGTGCTTGTAGTCACAAGCTTAGGTCCTGATGAGTACACCAGGTTGACTAAGTCCTGGATCCCGAACTGATGCAGCTAGTGATGAACAAGGTTCGAGGTCTTCGAGCCCTTTTGTCACCTCAGTGTCATTTACAGGACTCGCCTCGTATGAAGCTCGACGACTCGAGTCTTTCAGAGCTGGAGTCTTTTTAAGGCCACGAGATCGATTGGGGTGGCCGCTATGGGGAGTGAGATTATCGGTTCTATGGCAGACGTCGCTTATCTACTGCCATTCTAGTGTGCTATATAAGACTTTTGTCTTTGACGTACATATGGTTGTAAAGTGCCGTGTGGTGCCCGGCAGAGTAGAATAGGCCACTCTCACTCTTACCGAGGTGTCGTAAAAGGCGACTAAGGTAAAGATGCTGGCATGATCATCAGCACCCAGAGAAGGAAAACTCTGCATTTATATCAAAACCCTCGCCAACCCGTCTGCCAAGCGTGATGAGTATGGCAATTACCCCTCATGTGATTGAGGGAGGCCCGTGCCCCAGCAGTGGGGACTTAAATGGGCTGATGATGATGGTTGTAAAGTTAAGAATCACCAGATTTACTAACACCTTGGTTCCCATACCGCTGCAGCTGGTCCCATAGGTGCTTGGTGTAGGCGGCCACCGTGGTCCTCGTGGGCCAGGGCCACGGCCAGCTTGTACCTGTGGCTGTGACTCACCAAGTCGACTAGCACCTGGATCCTGTATCTCTGCAGCTGGTCTCTTAGTGTTTGGTATAGGCAACCACGTAATCCTCATGGGCCAGGGCTTGTACTTGCGGTTGTAGTTACAACCTTAGGTCCTGATGAATACATCAGGTTGACTAAGACCTGGATCACGAACTGCTGCAGCTAGTGATGTAGTGATTCTAGTGTGCTAAATAAGACTTTTGTCCTTTGACATACATATGGTCGTAAGACTCATCAGATTTACTAACACCTGGTTTCCATACCGCTGCAGCTGGTCCCGCAGGTGCTTGGTGTAGGCGGCCACGTGTTTATTGTGAGCGAGAGCCACGGTTGGCTTGTACTTTAGGCTGTGACTCACCAGGTTAACTCGCACCTGGATTCCGTATCTCTGCAGCTGGTCTCTTGAGAGTTTGGTGTAGGCAACCACGTGATTCCCATGGGCCAGGGCTACGGCCGGCTTGTACTGGAGCTGGTAGTTACAACCTTAGGTCCTGATGAGTACACCAGGTTGACTAAGACCTGGATCCAGACCTGCTACAGCTAGTGATGTACAAGGCTTGAGGTCTTAGAGTCCATTTGTCACCCACTGTCATATACAGGACTCACGTCGTTGTATAAAGCTCGACGACTCGAGTCTTTCAGAGCTGGAGTCTTTTTAAGCCCACGAGATTGGTTGAGGGGGCCGCTATGGGGAGTGCGATTGTCGGTTCTATGGCAGTCGTCGCTTATCTACTGCCATTCTAGTGTGCTATATAAGGCTTTTGTCCTTTGACGTACATATGGTTGTAAAGTTAAGACTCACCAGATTCACTAACACCTGGTTCCCATACCGTTGCAGCTGGTCCCGCAGGTGCTTGGTGTAGGCGGCCACGTGGTCCTCGTGGGCCAGGGCCACGGCCGGCTTGTACTTGAGGTTGGGGTACTGCGACCAGAACAGCGGGATGGAGCCCCGCGTCTGCACGAAGGAGGACTTCTCGCCGCCTCGCTCGATTATCTGTTCGGTTTCTACGTAGTTCGCTACGTTGCCCTGAGAAGAAAACATATTCAACGTGTTATGTACAATCTTTCTCATCTTGTGCCGATTAAAGAGGCTCAAAGTCACCCAGAGAGCAATGGAGAGGGCTATGCTCGGAGTCTCCTTGCGTGATCGTATCAGAAGTGATGAGATCAGGAGAACTAAGGTCACAGACATAGCCCAAAGAATTGCATGCCTCAAGTGGCAATGGGCTGGGCACATAGCGAGGAGAACAGACGGCCGTTGGGGCGGAAAGGTCCTCGAGTGGAGGCCACGTACAGGAAATCGCAGCCGTAGCGCCCCCCACAAGGTGGACCGATGATCTGGTAAAGGTCGCGGGAATACATTGGATCACACACAAGACCGATCTGTGTGGAGAACATTGGGGGTGGCCTATGTCCAGCAGTGGACGTCTATTGGCTGAAATGATGATGATGATGTACAATCTCTCTCATCTTAGCGTGTAATTCCCAGGTTGCGTGTAAAGCTGTCGCTGAGGAGCCCGGGGTACGCTTAGACCATGACTTCTTGATTTGGGGAGTCGCATCATGGTTACACGTTTCTGAAACTATCCGAAACGTGCAGGTTTCCTCACGATGTTTTCCCTCACCGCCGAGCTAGCGGTAGAAATGTGCATATATTTAAAAAATCCAAATGCACTTTTGGATTTTTCATGCTCGGATTCCAACCCGGTCCCTCATATGGAAGACTCGTCCTGAGCCAATGAGCTATCATCGCTCTATTTAATAATTAGATATACATCTCTCAGTGTCAGCCCGGAGTCTGGAAGTTGGCGGTCTTGCACCCCCGTGCCGCGGAAAGCGCGCTTAGTCACACTGGTGTCCTATCGGATTATAATGGGCAAGGGAATAGAGAGTGCACTTGTGTTCGCGCACACACTTGAGCACTATAATAAATCTGATCGTTGAAATTGGGCGCCTTAGCCGAAATCGGTTGGAGGATATTAGATTATTATTATATATACGTGTTATGTATTTAATATTTATAAAATATTGACTCACACATGGTCGCCTAACTGAAAGTCAGAACTCCAAGCTCAAGATTCAAGCTATGGAGCGGAGCATTCTGGGTATCAAACTCACGGACAGGGTGAGAAGCACCAGAATCCGCTCACAAACTGGCTATATGGACGTTGGTGTAAAATCTGTGACCGTGGGAGAGCCACGCTTTGGCATGAATGGGCCGGCTCGACCGGAGCGTATACCACGGCCTCACAGAAGACCGGCGTGAAGCAGAACTGTGCTGTGTTTCGCTCCGTGAGTGAGGGTGCCAGAGGCCCAATCGCGCAGCGCGCTTGTGACTAAACTGGTGTCGCGGGTGTCCAATCGCTTACCATCATGTGATCCATCTGATCGTCTGCCACCTATTACATAAAAAAAAACTTGAGCGGCCCCTTTGTGTCGAAAATTAAAATATTCCGATCAGTTTTACGTTACAGTTTTAAGCTGACAATAATAGGCTTGTGTACTAGGTCAATGATTGGCAGATTTTTTAAATAGCATTGAGAAATAACGGTCAAAAGGAGCTATGTACAAAATTTCAGCTTGAAACCTTATGTATTATTTCTGTTATGAGCCCTCAAAGGCAAAGATAGGCAAGTAAATTTGAAGCCTTAAATTTTCGAAATATTTATATAGCAATCGATATCTTATTCAATTTATAGCAACTATTGTTAAGAAACTATTCTCATAAACGCACTATTTCATATAGCTATCGAACAATGCTATCTCGCGATGCGCACAAACTAGTGAGGCTGACGTCACGCCTCGCGTCGCTGTTTGTATGGAGCAGTTTTGGGCAAGTCTATTTTAAGTGATTTTCCAATTGTCCTATCTCGAAGAGTTTCCAAGCTAATAAATCCATTCTTTCACCGATATTTTTACTTTTGAGGGGTTCTTATATTACCAACAAGAGACAAATATTGGACACAAGCCTATTAGCCACTCTTCTTCTTCACTTCCCAAGTCGCTCGCTGATCCACCAGTGTTAGAAGCATACTCACATCAGCGTCCACTCCGCGCATGAAGAACCTGGTCCCCGCGCGCTCCACGCAGCGCCGCGACACCAGCGACCACGTGATCTGGTGCCCGTTCACTGCCGCGTGGTTTATGCTCACGACTGTGCGCGTAGCTCAGGAGACATATCAACATCACAACATTAGGCGGGTGTCCAATCGCTTACCATCAGGTGATCCATCTGATCGTCTGCCACCTATTACATTAAAAAAAAAAACTTGAGCGGCCCCTTTGTGTCGAAAAATAAAATATTCCGATCAGTTTTACGTTACAGTTTTAAGCTGACCATAATAGGCTTGTTTACTAGGTCAGAGACCTGACACCAAATTAGATTAAGGCGACGGGTAGACCAACTAGACACAAAGGCCCTTTATTAGCCTGCTTAAAAATAAGCAAACCTGTTTACCCGTGCTAAAGCACTCCGCCAGACTGCCCCTTCCACCTGCACTACAGGTAGCAAGCTTAAAAATCGACCGCCGTGCGATTTTGAGCATGCTCAAAATTAGCATTCGTATTAGTAGTACGTCTGTCCACACATGCTACTAAGTAGCATTTGCTCAAAAGTAGCATGGTATAAGCATGAAAATAAGCATGCGTAACAGTACCTTAAGGCAACGGGTAGGCTAACTAGCGACACCAATCGATTTAAAATGTTAGCTACTAAACCGGATCTATTTTAAACCATGTTGGTCTCTAAGCAAACATTTACACTATTTATTTAATTATTGTGAATTACTTTTTGATCTTTTTTTTTTATTTATTTATTTCCAAAAGATACACAAAATAATCATGTATTTGTACTCGAAATTTGAATTAACGCCATAAGTGGCCGTTTTTGGTGGTAATTCAAATTTCGAGAACAAAAGCAGACCCAAAAATTAAGTATAAGTATTAAATAAATTGTATAAATGTTTTCCGAGAGGCTGCAGCTTCGAAATTGTTAAAAAGATATCCGGTTTAGTTGCTAACAATGTTTAATCAATTGGCGTCGCTAGTGTGCCCTGCCCGTCACCTTAAGTCCCTACTAGTGTTATTGGTATCAGATTACTATTATGCACGAAGGAAAAAACATTGATCCCTGGAGGGAAAATGCCTTAGAACATTAGCACAGATAACTATACCGTGCGAGAGCCACGCATCGGCATGAATGAGCCTGTTCGACCGGAGTGATACTCGGGCCTCACAGAAAACCGGCGAAATAAAATTCCACCAATCGATCCAGTCATTATTACAAATAAAATGTTGAACAAAAAACCTTCCGTATCATCCGCCTTTGTGTAAGATATCTTCAAATTTGTATAAGAATGAAAATTGTAATTACCATATTATTTAAAAAGAGTAACTACGGAGTTTCTTGCTGATTCTTCTCGGTAGAAATTAACATTCCGAATCAGCGGTAGATTACATAATATTTGACATCCATAACTGTTCTACATCGACTTAAATTAAATAAAGATATTTTTGATTAAAATAATACCGAATATAAGACTACTAAAATAGATTCGTATCAGACACTATCACGAATATTATCCAGATCCTAGAGTTGGAAAATGTATAAATAAATAAGAGATTATTTTTATTTTTGCTTGTAAAGGATACAGCCCTGTATGATGGGCAGCGCGAACCTGCCGAACTGGTGGTGCGAGTAGTCCCGCAGGAGGTGCCCGTTCCACAGGAAGCGTGGGTCCGCGCGCATCGCCAGCGACATCTGTCGGGAAATAGTCAACATTGCATGAATACCAATCACACTCACTATATGCTATCCTTCCAAACCTGCCCAGATCAATTGTTATGTTAAAGAATACAGGCCCCAGAATATTACCTTGTGGAACTCCGGCGCTAAAGAGTACAGTCGCTGCAGCATATGGATGAGATTGCAACTACATGAGGAATGTCGATTTCAGTCGCCTCTCAAAAGTGCCCAGATCTTTTGTATGTTTAAAATTTTAGATAAAATAATATAGGCACCAGAATGTTGCCTTGCGGAACCTCGGCGATACAAAGTGAAGTCACTACAGCATGTGATATCTAATCCAGATGCCCGGTGCCTCTAAACCTATCCAAATCAATTGTAATATAAAATAGTTACATTCAATAATAAAGGCCCCAGAATGGCACCTTGTGGAACTCCGGCGCTACAGCGCAGCATATGATTATCTGCAGCGTATGATTAAGATCATATAAATATTAGATATAATGTACAGTTCCGCCAAAGGAGTCCGTATCATTTGTTTTTTATTTAATGTTACATTTAAAAATAACGCCGCCAAAATGTCACCTTGTGGAACTCCGGGGCTACAGAGTGCAATCTCTGCAGCGTGTGTGTGAGGTCGTATCCATATGAGAAGTAGATGCCCGGTGCTTCTAAAGCTGCCCGAATCATGCGTTCATATGTATTGTTGTCTTCGATCTGTGAAAACAAAAAATCATATTTCATAATTTCACTATCTTACATCAAATTATATGCAGTAAAATATAATTCAAGAAATGTAAGGAATAATCGCGTAATAAATGTATTAGTACACACAGCAATATTGGCTTCTCTCCAGGATTACCTACATATTTTCCGGAATAAACAATAATACTGTTTATGATCGTTTCGACATTATGTGATGATGCAAATAAAAAATTAGGAAAAAAAATAATACCCTAAAAGTAGTATTAAAGTTGTGTCAAATTAAAATACCGAATGAACAATGCAAGAATTAATGAATTACTACAAAATACCATCCTATACCTAGTTTTTACGTTTTCATACTTTATTTTGAGAGCAATAAAAGTATATTCATTCGTTCAAAAATGATGAATAAATGTTTTCCACAATAAGGAATCAACAACGAAATAAATAAATAACATATTTAAATAATAAATATGAAAATTGCTGAATTGTTGACATAATCACTATGTATGTTTCAAATTAAATATGTTACTTATAGGATCTTTCAAAAATTAGGGGTCAGAAGGATTTTAGCCCGCCAAAGCGTAACATTCGGCGGCGGACATCACGCAGTCGCGAGTCCAATCCGATCATCACACCCCGTTTAACCTTTGGAAAGATCGCCGCCATATTGGTCACACGCAGTCTTATGAATCCGGAAAATCGTAAAGCTGGTGTGATACAGAGGACACCCAGCGCCATCTATTGGTGATTGGTGGGAAATTAAATCTTAGTATTTATTGAGTTTTATTCTATAAATACCATTGATTTAGTGTTAAAAATAGTTTTAATACTTACTTTAATATGTAATGCTATTAATTAATTAAATTTAACCTACTATTCGTCCGCGACTTTTCATTAAAAATCTATTAAGTTTTGGTTAAAACAAATTCTCCCAATATTCAATTAAACACCTGTTCACTCATAGTAAAACTCCTACTAGATATTAAAATAAAGAAAGATCAAATAAAGCCATTGCTCTTTTTGACATTTTATTACTCATTCAATAAAATATGGTCAGCTTAAGCTTCTTACTTCGGGGTCAGGTTGATGATGTATGTCATGTCATATTTGTATTTGGCGAAATTTTATTATTCAAAATGTGGAAATCTTCAATAACACATATTTAATGTTTTTTTTATGGGAGACATATGATTACCGCCGCCCATGGTCATTTACTATAACATAAGAATTGCAGATGCAAATAATGAAAAATTGCAGATCAAAAATGTTTTTTTATATCTACATTCAGCCTATGCAGGTTTAATTAGATTTGAGAGATGATTTATTAAATTATAATATTTAGAGAGAGCACATCCTATGATGTGTCTTCTCGTAGTTATTTCTTTTATTATATATATACTTTATGATAGATGCTAATCGCATTATTTTCAATGGCAGGTGTCAGTATTGGTGAGTTCAGTAGCTATATGATTGGTGTGCCGTTCAAGTTTTTTATAGGCTATAGAAGACCTCTCTATTTCTTCCTTTACTGTAGGGATTTCCAGGATGCACTTCCACGTTCCGTGTAAACCCATGACGCATTTGTCAGTGTTTTCAGCACTTTGTTTCGGTAACGCTGGAGGATTTATTGTAATGCAGATCAAAGATTGCTATTTATAATTTTATTCAGACAAGGAGATAATTACTGTCATGGGCCACAGCCAACATCACATCACCAATTTATGGTATTGGTTTTTTGTATAGACCGAAACTCAATAAGTCCCTTTAATTTTTCATTTTCGTACTTTGAAGCAATGTACCTGTTTGTTGGTGAGATGGGTGGTGGACCTCGCGTAGGGGATAATCTCCGCTCCCGCCAACTGATATATGTCATGGCCGTTTAGTCTGCCAACCTTGAAACAGTTAAAAATCAAAATATAGAATATACTTAAAATAGGTTTTTTAATTTTTTTTTCTTTATAAGTAAAGCAACCGCCATGTTATATTTCAAATACAGACTTTCAACTATAGAATGATCTCTGATTGATTCAATGAAAATATTTTTTTAAATAAATAGAACAAATTAATAATGGGGCCTATTTATTTGGCTCGCAAGCAATATGATAAAACATTACAACCAGTGGAAAGATGAAATTATGTACTGTGAAAATTGATATTTCAATTTGCTTTACTGTGTATTAGTTTAGACCGATGTAGTCTCAATCTTTCTCTATTAAAAAGACGAAAACATACCAATATCCTAAATTTAGCGACAACTAGATACAGTCCAGAGATTAATTTCACGCTTCCCAGGAATCCACACTACCGGCCGATATGCACTGGCTGGTATTGGTATTTTCACTGTGCCAAATTCTGGAATTAAAAAGAAAAGCAAGGTTCAGTTCTATATTACTTTGAGAACTTTTAGAAAACTTTATAAAAGATGAAACATAATATAATCCAGAGGGAATGGGGGTTTAGAGGTTGGCAGTGCACTTGTGACCCCAATTGGGTTGTGGGTGTCCATGAAAAGCGGCAATCAATTACCATCAGGTGATCTGTGGTATCACATAAACAAAGACATCAAACAAACCCAGGGGCGTAGCTACCGCCGTATCTGCCGTATCAATTACGGGCCCCCCCCAAAGTGTGAAAGGAAATAAAAACTTTCTAGTTTATTTTACAAATGATAAAAATTCTATAAAGAATTTACTTTTTTTTCCCACCTTAAGACGTGCATTCAAAAGTAAAAAAAAAAATATTTGTAAAATAGTTAAATTATGTTAAGATAAATAAATATTTCTTTTCACAATTTTTTTTTCTTTTATGCCAAATCTTCAAATCTATGCTACGCCACTGAACAAACCTTTCACTGAAGCTTCACCAGTGACTCGGTCAATGACCATAACCTCCGTTGGGTTTATGTGAGGCTCCAGGTAGAACTTGTCTGATGTTATATACCTGGAATCATATAGATAAAACCATTGAGTGAGTTTTTAAAGATCTTCATTTTTATTTGAACATATTGATATTATTGATCTAATATGCTAATAGGACCATATTCATGATAAATATTACACTACTACATAGGTATTTTTCGCACATGAAATTTTACATGGTGTTAACCCAAAAACATTGTTTTATTTCTGCTAGTGGCGTCAAATGAGCAAGCGGGTCACCGTGGAAAGTAATTCATGCCGCCCATGCACAGAGCTGCCGGCCTTTTAAAAAAGACTATGCTCTTCTCTTGGAAGTCCCTAAAACTTTTAAGATGCACATTTTTAAAGTTACAATGTAATGTAACGTAAGGTTTGTTTTATTCTTTTTCTTATAATTGATACTATTTTTCATTTTATTACTAGTTTTCCATTAAAAAGTATCACACAAGTGTTTAGATATGATAGTTGGTTCATGAAAGGAACAACAGAAGCACAAACTGTTTATACAGCTAAATAGATTGTTATCAATGTTTGAAGAACACTAAAAGTGATGCTACTGTTAAACAATGAATGAAGAATTGTTTAACCTAAATATTAACAGATATCTAGAGTGATTTCATTTTTAAAAAGTTATTGTCTGATATATGACTTAATAAAATACTAATATTAAATTATTTAGGGGGTCTACAAGCCTCATTTCTTTTTAATGAAATTATAGTTTAATTTCAGACAGCTCAGACCGGAAGCCGTTCTACTATAGTGTAAATTCAGAAATAAAGTATTTTTATTTTATTTAAGTTCTTATTTATTTTATACAATGATTATGTAATAAGGTGTAGTTAAGTTAAAAGATTATCTGTGACAACAAAAAAACTGAGATATATTAATAATTTTACATCTGTATAAACTATGAATTTAAAATCAATAAACATCACAAAACTCTAGTGACCTGGAAAATAACTATATTAATAGAAAACAAATAAATATAAAGTATACATATGGAAATGTATTAAAATTAGCATTTCAATGGTCTTTTAAGGTCCAGAAGGCATTGAAACTGTGATAAATAAACATAAAAAAATATATACACAGCCCCTAATCAAGTTAGGATGTTAATCGTAAATTCGATAATAGATTACCCGAAAAAATATTCCTAGAGTGCAGTGATTATAAAACTTTAAACATGATTAGCCAAATTAAGATAAAATTATACGGTTTCCTAGAAAACCCGACACGAAACCAGAAGGTAAGTTAAACATTTCAATCAGATTTTTTTCAAGTTTTAAGACTTGGGACAAATAAGCAACTAGATAAAACAATACTTACAATTTAATATCATCGTGAATTAACAGTCGATCTGCCATTTTATTAAATGATTTCTAACCAAAATAATTATATTTTATCACATCCACTTGCAATACGAATATTACGAAGATTTGACAGAATGACGAATGACACGACAGTAGTGATGAGATTACGTGATTTTATTAGAAGTATTGTATACAGTGACCTGGATCGATTATGTTTGTCAAATTATAGTATTCAATTTGAAATTTTGAATCGATTTAAATGTTCAATTAATTTCCTTTTTTAATAACACTCATAGACAAAAGAAATTTTATTATTATAGCAAACGTTTTTAAATATATTCCTCTTCGACGTTTGTATGCTTTCATTTTATGTAAACTGGAACGTGAAAACATGTGTATTTGACATAGGATTTGAAGGGTAACCTCAAATGTTGTGTGTCTTATTTTATTTTAAATATTTCATACAAATGATAAAATAACATACATTTAATTAATCATGGAAGTAGAAGGATACCCAGGTCTTATTAAAACCATTGGTCCGGATGAGGAAGTAGAGAATTTTTCAGAAGAATCGGATGAAGAAGTCGAGGTATGGTTTTACTTGATATTTATTAATTTATGCACCAAAAACCTCTTAAAATTCTTATAATTCATATTTATTTGTCATCAAATATTCCACAAACATATTTAAGCTTGGTTACTATATGCTTTAAATGTTATATTTCAGTATCAACCATCAAAACAAAAGATAAAGAGGAAAGTTGATTTCGATCCTAAGTTCCAGTTTGTGGCGTCTGTTGAAGAATATAATAAGGTACGAAGGATTTATAATCACTACAATCACGGAGAATCAGACAGACATACACACTTTCACATATTTAGAATATAGTAAGATGGTTAAGTGTATTGTATGCCAAAATGTAATCTAAACAAATATAGTTAAAAAAATTATCTCAAATACAAGTGCAAGTGTGATTCTAACTAAATTTGTATGTTAAGATTATTTTATTAAAAAGTCGTGTAAAATATCATTTTACCACATTTAATTGCAGAACACATGGGACGACCTACACAAGTACGTAAAAAGAAACGTAAAACGAACATTAGATGAAAAGATAGAAAGACGACGGGCGCAGGTAAAGGTGAATGGAAATGCCGACGCTGTGGACACTGACTCCGATGTTGACAATAAAGGTGAAACATATATACAATAAGTTGCTATATATTTCATCAACAATGTATGTATAATGTATTAGTTGTGGTTCTAGAGCACACACTTAATAATATTGTTAAAATATAATTTACATGTGATTGTTTTGTGCGTTGAATAATGCTTTTTTGTATAAATTGTGCCTTAGTTTAATAACAATATATTTTTTAAATTCAGATGCAGATGTTGATGAGTTGGAGATATCAGATGATGAACTGAAGAGGGATGAAATTAAGACGAAAGAGAAGAAACTTACCAAGAAACAAAAGTTAAAACAGGTAAAATTAGTAAAAAAAATATAGTCTTTTTATTTTACTCTAGTGACACAGTATATTGGCTCTCCTCAGCCTGATGGCAAGCAAAAGAAGAGCCCACATTGCAATTACAACAGTAGGTCTGGTATAACTATGTCAAGGCATCACCTCTCCATACTGGCCTATAAATATTATTTTATTAATAATCCTCCAACCGATTACGGCTACGGTGGCCAATCTCAACGATCAGCCACATACGCAGGATATATTATAGTGCTCAAGTGTGTGCGCAAACACAAGTGCACTCTCTATTCCCTTAAACTCATATTCTGATGGGACACTACTGTGACACGACCAGAGAGGGATTGGGCGCAGGACCAACGGCTTAACGTGCTATCCGAGGCACGGGTCGGCGGTCTATTTTATTAACTTACTCCATAAATACATCAATTTGAAAAAATAAGTACATACAACCTGTGCGGATAAAGAACGGGATCAGAAATGGCGGCGCATCTATTCACTTCTCGCTCGCACACCCACGAGTGCGAGTATAGACGCAAATAGTGTGCGAGCGAGAAGTGAATAGATGCGCCGCCATTTCTGATCCCCTTCTTTATCCGCACAGGTTGTACATTTGTTTTTCAATACAATGTTATGCGGGATGGTATGGGATAGGAACAACTTTACATTTTTCTTTTTTACAATAGCTGGCATGTTTCTATAGTAAGTTAAAAAACCAATTAAAGAACGGAAGCTAATGACATAAACATACACTAATTATAACTAAAGCATTACCATATTATCTACAGGCATTACTTACATATTTGTAAGCCTCTAAACTGCATATTTGTATAAGAATTAGGTCCTATTTTGAATTTTGTTCAGTTGATACAAAACCCTTAGTGCATAATTACCATTCGCATTTTACTGTTTTCTTATTCGTACTGCGAAACAGTGGAATAAGTTGCATGAGGAGGTGATCCCTAGTGGCTACAATTTGGGGGTTTTCAAAGCGCGAGTGAATAGGTATCTTCTAGGTAATCGTGCTACATCTTAGACCATATTATCACTTACCATCAGGTGAAATATGGTCAAACGCTTACCTATCTACAGTAAAAAAAACAAAAAAAAAAACCTTCTGTTGGCGATGGCCACAACCATCCTTTTGGATATTATCTATGTGTTTTGTAATTCTTTACTTTTGATACTTCTATATTGTCTTTTACAAACAGTTGGCTAAGTGTATCTTCTACTTAGTTTGTGGCTAAGTTTTATTATATGTTGTGGTAAATAAGTAAAAATCTGTGTTTTTTATTGGTGTGCTAATGTGCTTTAACTAGGGACCGTAAAATAGGGACACTAGGCATATTCAATACTTTCTTTTACACAACACAAATCCACCAGGAACTAGAAGACGATGAAGGCGGCACCCGGATCGAGTACGACTCGGACTTCTTTGAGGAGCCGCCGCCGTACGACGAGCACGCGTCCTTTTACATGATGAACCTGTCGCGGCCGCTGCTGAAAGCGATAGGCTCGCTCAACTACGTGCACCCCACGCCTATACAGGCGGCGACTATACCTATCGCTTTGCTAGGTAAGGAATTATTCCGTGGATATTTGTCACAACACATACATAAATGCGAGCATATAATTGTAATTCTGCCGTCCGCTGACTAAAAGGTCGCTAAGCCACAGGGAGTTATGCTGGTGCGATACAAGCATGTTGCTTAGTGCAGAGCCGCAAGATCTAAGTGTTAATATTTAAGGTGACGGGTAGGGCACACTAGCGACGTCAATCGATTTAAATTGTTAGCAACAAAACCGGATCTTTTTAACAATTTCGAATCTGAAGCCTCTCAGAAAACACTTTTACTATTGGGTCTGCTTTTGTACTCGAAATTTGAATTAACGCAAAAAACGGCCACTTATGGCGTTGTTGATCCAAATTTCGAGTGCAAATACAGAAAAGTAGTGCACAATACGGTATATGACTATGTTTTTTATTTTTGCAATCAAAAGATCTCTTAATGATAGAAACATCGTTGAAAGAATCACTTGATTCTCATTTAAACTACCTGAGATATCACAACTTTAAAATCACATTATTTTGGGCAAACCCAAAACGTTCCATACAAATGGCTACTTAGATGTGACGTCACACCTAAGTATTTTGTATGCATTTCCTTAGAATTTTGTATGGTAGCTATATCAAATGTTTCGTTTATGTCAATGGTTCTATTATAATAATTGGTGCAAAATGTATGGGTTATTCAATGGTATAATTACTTTTTAATAATTTCATAGTTTTAAAATGGACTTGCCCATGAATCTTTGAATGACCATAAAACCGGCTAGACGTTATATTTTTAATTGAGAATGTTTGCCATTGGCACATATTGGCCTATATTTTGATAAAATATTTGTATTTTGTAAAATCTTGAGCTTAGTCATATACCCTATTATTAAATAAATAGTATAAATGTTTGTTTAGAGACTCCCGCTCCGAAATTGTTTAAAATAGATCCAGTTTAGCAACTAACAATTTAAATCAATTGGTGTCGCTAGTTAGGGCTACCCGTCGCCTTAAATAAATATGAAAAATAAACTTATTATTACAAAATAAACTTCTTATTATTATATTATATAGTGGTTAAGCGTGAGAGATAGATTATACGGAACGTATGCAGGAGAGACACGATACCAAATACTGCCTAGCACATTGTTTTAAGAACTTTTCGATATCAATGTAGCAGTGAAGGTAATAAATGATTTTTGATTGATTGATCAATGTCACCTAGAGCCTACTTTCTGTAACTTTTTGTCATCTGACTTGATGTAGTGACCTTCAGGCTCTAATAGGGTTGTGGGTTCGAGTCCGCGTCCTTCTACATGAAGAACAAGGGTCCAGGCCACTGCTGAAGGCGTTTGATCTACTCCCTGCAGCCGAATTCTTACATCGAACCACTTGCAAGCGATTGTCATTGCATCTCGATAGATGGCGGTCTAATACTGTGCGTTTCTCCCGGAACTTTCTACCACGTACCTCAGTTCTGTGGAACGGTTTGGCTGCAGGAGTATTTCCGGACGGCTACGACTTAGGGACCTTCAAGAGAAGAGCGTACTCTTTTAAAAAAAAAGGCCGGCAACACATTAGCGATCTCTCTGATTTCGCAGATGTTCATGGGCGGCGATGATTACTTTCCATCAGGTGACTCGCTTGCTCGTTTGTCCGCCTCTAGCATAAAAAAGTGTGAGAGCCACGCTTCTGTGTGCCAGCTCGAGTTCGATCTCCGCACAGTACAAACATATGTGTGTATGAACATGTCTGTTTGTATTGGTCTGGGTGTTTTCTATGTATTATAAGCATGTATTTACAAAATAAAGTATATATGTGAAATTCTGCTGTTGTTGGTTCTGATATCCGTAACACAGATGCTTGAGCTACTTATCTCGGAGTCAGATCTTTATATATGTGTACGTTTGAAATGTGTGATGTTGTGAAATATTTATTTATTTATTATTATGTTTCTTTTGTCAGGGAAAGACATATGCGCGTGCGCAGCCACGGGGACCGGCAAGACGGCGGCGTACATGCTGCCGATCCTAGAGCGGCTGCTGTACAAGGCGTCCGGCAGCGACCGCCTCACCAGGGTGCTGGTGCTGGTGCCCACCAGAGAGCTGGGTGCACAGGTAACATAGGATAATGTATACAGTCGCTGTGACACAGCCCAGTTAGCCTATACTCCCTCACTCAGTTATGGCAAGACCGCGACTGTTGTACAAGGCGTCCGGCAGCGACTGCCTAACCAGGGTGCTGGTGCCCACTAGAGAATGGGGTATGGGAAAAAGAATTAAACAGGTTCCCATTCGAAAACCGTTTCCAGGCATTTGTATTTTATAATATATTTTAATATTTTTTAAATTTAAAACTACTAGATCAATGATATTTTCAATAAAATAGCGTTGACCTTCATTTGACCCTATATACGCTAGCTATTCAGACAGGTTGTATTCAGAAAGGTGACAACAATGTCTCAGTGACTTATTCACCCGGACCAAGTAACAGATGGCGCTAGTTGTGTTGCATTCAGAAGATTACATTTAGTATAACTTCGTGGTGACAACAATGTCTCAGTGACTTATTCACCTGGACCAAGTAACAGATGGCGCTAGTTTGACGTTCTTTGCAGAGTGGCACCAAAACTAAGACTTCACCGTTATGTTACCAGATAGTTATTTAAAATTTCCTCGATCAAAAGGCATTTTTAGAAGTATGTTATTTTTTCTTACGAAATATTTCCCGTAAATTGGGGAAAATGACATATGGGAACACTAAGCGTATTTATGACGTCACAAATACGCTTCGGATTCAAAATGATTGAAAATTAATTAAAAAATAACTACCTACTATTTTACAAAAATATTTAAATTAGTTACTTAAAATAGTAAAAGGCATTGGAAAAAAATATCAAAACCATACTTAAAAATTTGTTCCCATAGCCCATTGTGTACACAGGTAAAAGATTTTATATTATTCCAGTCGACTGGTAATAATGCTGTAAGCGTGTGATAGGTGGCACGTGACCGCTGTCACAGATGTAAGACGCAAGACCTGATGGAAAGGTTATTGCCACCGCTCATGGACACATCCAACACTAGTCGTAAACTCGCCTTCTCCCTGGAAAGCCTCCGGTATACTCATTCACTCGGTGGATCACAGCGCTATTTCATGCTGGTTTTCTGTGAGGCCGAGGCATGACTCCGGCACTCCTGTGGAGACGGCCCGATTCGCTCGTTTCCTGGAGCCGCATACCGGTGGATCCAGCGCATTATGCTGTCTTTCTGTGGCCGAGGACTCCGCCTCCTGTGGAGACGGCCCGATGTGGTTTATTGAATAACTGTCATTTCTCAATTATTGTAACTTGACATTGGCAAAATTACGCTCACAAAATTGGTTGTTTAACGTAATATTGTTGTCAGGTGCACGCAGTGACGCGGCAACTCGCGCAGTTCACACAAATAACAGTCGGCCTGTCTGTCGGAGGGCTCGACGTTAAATATCAAGTAAGTTCAGATTATTTATTTACCTTAACATGACCGCCCACGTGAGGAATGGTCGGGCACTTGCCCCACCCACCAGCGACTTCGAAAAACCTCTGAAAATGTGATTTAGATTATGATCGTGAACAAAAAATAATCTTTCTGTAATTTTATGAGCTTTTGTAGTTTGACAGGGTTCTTTTTTTTGTAATTTATGGTATCTCATGGCCCCTAGCCTTTGGAGCGGGGAAAAATAAACTAAATACTGGGTACGCCTATTTACAGTCAGCAACAAAATTTTAATCCTTAAGCCTACCAAAGATATCTAAGCATTTGACAAAAGACAACTGTATGCCAGTATACGCCAAGGTGCATTTTTATTTGTTGTTCGAAAACAAATGACAACAAATGAGAGGAGACCTAGAGGTATTGTGCGAAAAGTGCTTTTTGCTTTTTGTCAAATACTGAGATTATATATATTTGGTAGGTTTGTACCTACGCTAAGATCTTTTTGATGCTGACTTCACCCTTGAATTTGATCCAGTACGTGATATAGGGAATACCCCAGTTGGGGCTATTTTTAACTGACCACACTGGAGAATGTTAATAGGTATGCAAAAACTGGTCCCAGTAAGTTAATACAAATAGACAAGTTTTTGTTTCATCAAAAAAGACCAAGTATGAATAAATTTATAGAAAATTAAAATCACGCAAGCGCGCGTGACGTCACAATACTAGCGTATTGTGACGTCACCGTCAAACTCTTTTTTTTTTAATTATGTATCTCGGGAAATACATTATGTATCTTAATAATATTTTCAGTCATGTTTTTTATTTTCAACAAAGTTGATGGAGATACAGGCGATGTATTACCGGGATTCACGAGTGGACTGAGCTAGTGTTGCGAAGTACTGGGACGGCGATGACGTCACTTTACAACCCATGTATTTTTAAATCAAATATCTCGGAAATTACACGACGTATCTCAATATTTTTTTCAATCATATTTTTTATTTTCAACCGAGTTTAAGGAGAGCTAAAAAATAAAATTAGGGAACTTTCTCCATTTTTGTAGGAAAGTGTCCTCCGAAGGAACCCGGACGTGGTGATAGCCACACCGGGTCGCCTCATAGACCACGTGCGCAACACGCCATCTTTCAGTCTTCATTCCATTGAAGTTCTGGTGCTGGACGAAGCCGATAGGTATGTATACGGTTTACTATCAACCCGCTCTAGTAAGTGATATTTTAAAATATTTAGGTACTTAATGTTCTCATGTGAATTTAAATCTCGAATTGGCTGAAAAACTTAACTTAAATTGTGACACTGAGAGGTTTTGTAAAATAGTGTTTACGATATACTAGCTTTGTTAACGGAAGTACTCACTTATCGAGGGCATTATACTGATGACAACAAACATTTTTCCCTAAGAAACTTAGTCTAATCTCAGAAAAAAATTCACCTTCCCATACAAAAGTGATCAGCTGATTGGTGCAATTTGTATGGGAAGGTGAATGTATTTCGAGATTAGACCCTAAGTTGTAGTTCCTAGGAAAAATGTTTATTCATTACAATGCCCTTGATAAGTGAGTACAACCGTTAAATGCACGATGTATTGATTCAGAAACACAAACAGACACACACACACAGACACATATGCAGACACACACACAGCCACACACAGCCACACACAGACACACACACACACACAGACCCTAAGTTGTAGTTCCTAGGAAAAACGTTTATTTTCAACAGTATAATGCCCTCGATAAGTGAGTACAACCGTTAAAAGCACGGTGTATTGATTCAGAAACACAAACAGACACACACACAGAGACATACATAGACACATACGCAGACACACACGCAGATACACAGGCACACACACATACAGACACACACAGACACACACACACAGAGAGAGAGACATACACACAGACACGCACACAGACACACACAGAAGCGCACACAGACACGCACACAGAGACACACACACAGTCACGCACACAGACACGCACACGCACGCACGCACGCAGCACGCGCACACATATCGTCATCCGTCACCCCTTGTAGCCACGCCAACGCTAAAACGGAAACCCCTTGTTCCCCAGAATGCTGGACGAGTATTTCGCGGAGCAGATGAAGGAGATCATCAAGCAGTGCTCGGCCAAGCGGCAGACCATGCTGTTCTCCGCCACCATGAGCGAGGAGGTCAAGGACCTGGCCGCGGTCTCGCTGAAGAAGCCGGTCAAGCTGTTCGTCGACTCCAACAAAGATGTCGCGTTCAACCTGCGCCAGGAGTTTGTCAGGTAAGACCACCAGCCCATGGTCCTTTATACTGAGTACGCATACCTAGCCATTCCGTATCCAAAGCCACCGGAAGATGCTAGCGTGATCCAGTGGGCCTAATTTAAAGCAGACGTTACGACTGAATCGAGGTTTCCCTCTCTTTCACCCGCGCTGTGTGTCTCCTTTGTTTGGCTGGTACAGGTTTCGCCACCAGGATTTGTAACACGATGAATCAATCTGCGCCAGGAGTTTGTCAGGTCAATAGACCAGCAGCCCAAGGTCCTTCCTACAGTTTCAATGTAAGGACCAACATCATCATCTCAGCATGTGATTCCCAGTTACAACCAAGGTCATTGGAACCCAAGGTACGATAAGAGCCTGAACCAGGATTTGTAACATGACGAATCCAAGGGACAAAGAACTGACTATAGGGTTCCATCTTCTTCTTAGCGTGTAATCCCGGTTGCGTCCAAAGCTGTCGCTTTGGAGCCGGGGGTACGCCATGATTCAGGATGGGGGGGTTAATTACAATGAAGCGACTGCTGTCTGACCTTCGCAACTATTTAACAGGGGAACCAAACCAACTGAATCATGATAACATGTTTCAGAAACTTTTTCCGAAACGTGCAGGTTTCCTCGCGATGTTTTCCCTCACCGCCGAGCAGATGGTCATGGTAGAAATACGCACAGAGATTTGAAAAAAACCGTTGGTGCATGCTCGGATTCGAACCTCGACCACATGCGTGAAAGGCGCGTTCGTATCCATTGAGCTACCATCGCTCAGGGTCCCATCTTCATGTGCTTGCTTAAGCGAAGGCTTGGGTATAGAGAGATTTACGCCAGAAGTTTATCAGGACCAGAAGACCTACTTTTCGGGGCATATCTCACTTCCAGCCCTTGGTCTTGTCCCGGCATAAAGACCGTCATCATCTCAGCGCCTCATTTGTATATAATGTTGAAGCTGACCCTCTTGTCACATTTTTAAAACTAAATTTAAAAAAAAAATTGTCGGTCCAATTTTATATGCATGAACACGAGGATTTTACGAATGTGACCAGCTGTGTCAAAGAGGGGGAGAGGTAAAAAAAACATGAACATCCTTCGAATAGTTTACAAAATCTAAACGGATTCGGCGGTTAGGGATAACACAAGCCGCGTGGGCTGATGCAATTCAAAGGTTTTAAATTAGTGTCTAGTGGTTTTTATTTTACAAATTTGGTATTTATTTGTGCAGTGTAGTGATCCTAATAATAAGAATAGTTGGATTGTATCGTTTTTAACACTTGTGTGTCGAGTGAGTTGTCTCGTAAGGTGTGAGGACCTAATAGAGTCTTAAAACCCGCGATTACTTTTAGAGTGATATCCGCTGAATCCGTCGGTCGTTGGTTTCAGAATTTGTCCGATTTGTGTATTTTTGTCACTCGAGTTTAAATTTGTGTTTAGCTACTAAACCGGATCTATTTTAAACAATTTCGGGGTTACAATCTCTCAGCAAACACCTATACTATTTATTTCATACATATAGTTAACTGCTTTTGCACTCGAATTTTGGATTATCGCCAAAAGTGGCCGCTTTCGACGTGAATCAATTTTACAAAAACGGACCCAACATTTGTGCATGGTTATTTAATAAATAGCAAGTATAAGTATGTGCCGAGAGATTGTCACTCCGAAATTGTTTAAGATAGAACCGGTTTAGTAACTAAAAATTAAAATCGATTGGCGTCGCTAGTGTGCCCTCCCCGTCACCCTAAAAGGCATAATAGGGTATTTGACTAAGCTCTATAATATAAGTAAATATGTGCCAATGGCAAACATTTTCAATTAAAAATATAACGTCTAGCCGGTTTTATGGTCATTCAAAGATTCATGGGCAAGTCCATTTTAAAACTATGAAATTATTAAAAAGTAATTATACCATTGAATAACCCATACAATTTGCACCAATTTTATAATAGAATCATTGATATAAACGAAACATTTGATATAGCTACCATACAGAATTCTAATGAAATGCATACAAAATACTTAGGTGTGACGTCACATCTAAGTAGCCATTTGTATGGAGCGTTTTGGGTTTGCCCAAAATAATGTTATTTATAAAGTTGTGATATCTCAGGTAGTTTAAATGAGAATCAAGTGTTTATTTCAACGAGGTCTTACATTACTACATTACATTACTTGATTGACTGCCTCGGCGCAGTGGTCAGTGGGACGCACTTTATAGCAACGGCTGTGCAAGAGGTGCCGGGTTCGATCCCCGGTCGGGCCAAAAATTTTGGACCTAAGTTTTCGATAAGAAATTCTTAGTGGCATCCCGGAGCCTGGAAGTTGGCGGTCTTGTACCCACGTGCCACGGAACGCACGTTAAGCCGTTGGTCCTGCGCACAATCCCTCTTTGGTCGTGTCACAGTAGTGTCCCATTGGAATATGAGGGTAAGGAATAGAGAGTGCACTTGTGTGTGCACACTTGAGCACTATAATATATCCTGCGTACGTGGTTGATCGTTGAGATTGGCCGCCGTAGTCGTAATCAGTTGGAGGATATTATTTATTACATTAATTGATTACAAAAATAAATAAAAAAAAGTCAAACACCGGTAAAAAAAAGTCGAAAGTCAACGGTATTGTAGGTATTGTAGCGCATCTGGTATGTTTGCTGACGCACATGTAAACGACTTTTACGCAGTCATGCGGAATAAGATAGTGTCTATCAGAAAGCGGGTGATGCGGAGTTCCAATACCATTCTTCATCTGTTTTCCGACCAATATCACAGTCCATCCATGCAGCATTGGGCCTCAGCTCTTAAAGGAGTTAGCTGCTGTGTTTACTAAGGCTCGTCGCATTTCATTGTAGGTGCTGTCAGTTTGTGTTATTTATTATGTTAGTGTAAATTTGATTGAATTTAAATTTAATTTTGATTTTATCTATTTACTAGCTGACCCGGCGAACTTTGTTCCGCCTTAATGGCAATAAATAAGCAGATTGTTTTTTTGCACATTACATAGCTGTCATTTTACGTCAATTACATAGCTGTCATTTGCGTTTTGTTATTAAAAGTCTGATTCTTTTTTGTTATACCACGTTTTATAGTGACTGACGTTTCTTGTAAGTCACACGGGAACGCTGTTGAACGGGATAAAAAGTATCCTATGTCCGTCTCCTGGCTCTAAGCTACCTCCCTACCAATTTTCAGCCAAATCTGTTATGCCGTTCTTGAGTTATAAGCGGTGTAACTAACACGACTTTCTTTTATATATATAGATTATCTCATATTTATTAATTTAAATAATTTTAATTTAAACTTTTTGATTTTAATTGTAATTTATTAAACTGATTGAATAAATAAATATACAATATAAATATGAGGATAATATGACCATGGTTGAAATAAATGAAATTATTTTTTTTATTTTTATTTATTATTATGAATTGTTCCAGGATTCGTAAAGAGCGCGAGTCGGACCGCGAAGCCCTCCTGGCGGCGCTGGTGTGCCGCACGTTCAGGGAGCGCTGCGTCATCTTCGTGCAGACCAAGAAGCAAGCGCACCGCACGCATGTGGCGCTCGGCTTGCTTGGCGTCAAGGTCAGTCATACAAAATTAGAAATAGAAAAAGTTTATTTATCTCACAAGAAAAAAAAATTTAAACATTCTAACCACGACAGCCATGAATGGGCCGGCACGACCGGATCCACGGCCTCACAGAAAAACGGCGTGAAACAACGCATGCGTTTCTGTTTCGCTGCTTGAGTGACAGTACTGGATGCCCAATCTACGGGCGGGGGGATAAAAGGTAAGCAGCGCACTTGTGACACCACTGGTGTTGCAGGTGGCCATGGGCGGCGGTAATCTAACTGTTAAAAGATCCGTGATCCGTCTGCTTGTCTCCCACCTATCACATATAAATGGGTCGTTCTTCTTTTTTATCGACAATGAGCCAAACTTACAAATAAACATTTAACTTTTATATAACAGACTACAAATGATAAATAGTATGCCCTAAATATTCGTTAATGTACTATTTTACAGATGGACTGTTACATGACGTAAAATTTAATTGATAAAGAATACTTTTTGATTGAAATGAACACCTCCGTCACGTCCCCGAAATTAGTGCCATTTACACCTCTGTCACGCTTTATATATTTTTTTACATAGTTCAATCATGCTGAAGCACCTACGAGGTGATAAAGTAATGTCATTATTTCATGGTAAATTAGGAATATCTTGATGGTGTAACGTATATTTTTTATATAATTAATTACTTCATAAGTTACCGAGGACGGGCTCATTGTCGATAAAAAAGAAGAACGACCCAAATATCATCTCAGTCTCTCCCGTGTTCTTTTATGTGATATTTGACAGACGAGTAGACGGATTGTCTGACGCAAGCAATTGTCGCCGCCTAGGACACTAGTAGTAACAAGTATCCTGCAAACCTATAAAATGTCCTTCCACTCAGGCTGGGCCTTCGGTACCCTCACTCACTCGGTGAAACATAAATATCTAAAGTATATAAGCAAATTTCTGTGAATGCGACTCACTAGCCAGAGGCAGAATGTGTCTTCTAGGTAACGCTTATCCTAAACCATGAGGCACTTCAATCCGAAAGACATCGTGACGCTGATGAAACAAATCTTTCGTGGGTAAGAGCGCAAAAGATGGGGAGGTACAAAAGATCCCTTGGGGTCGACGTGCCCCATGAAAATGGCGCCTAACAGATAAGATAAGATATAAGCATATTTGGAGCCGTGGGGTCTATTGGACCATCTTCCAAGATTTAGTAAGCCTGGTACAAGCGACTGCCGTTAAACCTTCGCAGGGTGACACGCACCTTACACAGGGGAACCAGAGCAATTGGATAATCTATAGTAAAGATATTCATAAACTTTGTCTTTTTTATATCAAACAGGCAACTCAAATACATATAGACCATTGGTACTCAATCTTTTTTATATACGGGCCACAAACACGTTTTAGTCATGATTTCGCGGGCCGCAAGCAAAAATTACCGTGGGAGAGCCACGCTCCAGCATGAATCGGCCCGCCCGACCGGAGTGATACCACGGCCTCACAGAAAACCGACGTGAAGCAGCACTGCGCTGTGTTTTACTAATAGTTGTTGTTTCTAGATGCCATGGATTTTCTACCAATAACAAACATTTTCTTATTTTTCTTAGGTCCTGAAACCTTTTTTGAAACTCGTTTATGAGTTTAGTTATACATATATTCTAAAATTATAACACAGTTTTTCTCAGAAATATTGGTAAGATCTTCTGTTGTCTTTAACATAGTGGGCAAATTTTGTAGCTGATTGTTCTGTATTTCTATAAAAAAATTTAAAATAGTTGTTCAGCTTTCACTTAAATTAAATTTAAAATAAAATAATAAATATATTTTCTTGACCAAATTGAAAATTTATTAATTTTTCGCTTGCCACACTGGTAGGATATAGTCTACATTTTTTGGTCAAGTTTCAAAACGTTTTTTTGGCGGTTAAGAAAGTAGAAACTTCCTCTTCAATTTCGAATTCGCGCTACAGCACACACAATTTTTCGTCGCTCTCATTTTTCGTATATTTTCAATAATTTCTTTATAAATTAGCTTAACTAATTTGTGCCTGCAACCACCGCATCGTCTTCTGGCCGCCTACGAGGAGGAGTGTTCCACTTTGGGTAAAGATAACATTAGTCTCAGCTGTGCTAGGTTTGAACCTTTTAGTGTGAACCCGTTCCGCAAGCTCCAGGGATTCCATGTAAGTAGTGCACAAGATTACGATTCCCGGTCTAGCAGAGCAAACAACCATTTTTTGTTTACGTTTTTCGTTTCGCCAAAACTACAGTCCACTTAATTTACACACAATAGTTAACAATTATCTCTAATTCCACGCGGGCCACTGATAAAGGCTCGGCGGGCCACATGCTTCCCGCGGGCCGCAGGTTGAGTATAGCTGATGTAGACGAACACACACACAGACGCGCGCACACACACACAGACGCGCGCACACACACACACACTCACACACATTCGTTCTTGCTACCAACCGCGGATTTCTTTATTTGCTAATTTTGCCACCTATTTCGTTCTGTTAGTTTGATATCTCAATGGAGGTAATGTGACGATTTCTCAAACTGGTCGTCATGATGAATCGATCCTGCATTTCAGTTGTAACCCCATATCGCGACCTTCCTTGGTGACGAACAAAGCCGCCAGTCTCTAGGTACCTTCGATAAACATTTCGGACCGCAGATCGACTTAAATTAAGTTGGGCGCTCACAATTCTTTAGCTGTGTCCGGCCTGGATAAGTGCCACAGCTTTGGCGGCGACTACAGGCGAAGTGTCCATAGATTATTGATAGAACCTCACTTTAATGTTAAGAATGTATGAATGTGAATAATGTTTGTTGCAAAACTAAAGAGATCAATCACACTTTCAAGAATTAAATCGAATGTAAATCAATAAAATCAAGTTTTCTTAGTATTCGATTGTTTGATATCAATAAACAGGCTCCAAATTGTCGTTTGTTTCTTTAAATCCTAAACGATTAATAAAAGTGATAGCTAATAAAAATGTAAATACAACCTGTGCGGGTAAAGAATGGGATCAGAAATGGGGGCGTATCTATCCACTTCTCGCTCGCACACTATTTGCGTCTATACTCGCACCCCACGAGTGCGATTTATTTCTTTAAATTATGTGTTCGAAATTCAAAAAAAGACCATTGAATCAAATGATGAATCAGCCAGGTCCAAAACTGCATACAAACTTTTTGCACGACCTAATATATAATATTAGCTAGGACCAAACGAAACTGAAAATGAAAGGTGGGACAATAGATGTGTCCAGAAGTGTATAAGTAATCGTAGTCTGGACTCTGCGACACAAGCCAGGCCTAGAGCTGAGTTCGCTAGTTATAAGTTTCTTGATTGTAAACTTTAAGACAAATAAATAATAATAATAATAATTCTCACAACATCCCATACGTTGACTTGATACCGTACTAAGTAGCTTAAGCACTTGTGTTACAGATATCAGACAACAGAGGAACACAAATATATACTTAAATACATATATTACACCCAGACACTGAACAAACACAAGTGTTCATCGCACAAATGTTTGTCCAGGGCGAGGATCGAACCCACGACCTTTGGCGTAAGAGGCAAGGTCACTACCAATTGCGCCATCCGGTCAGTCAAATGATTATTTATTTATTTTACTCAGGTAGCTGAACTCCACGGAGCCCTGACACAGCCTCAGCGTTTGGACTCTCTGAAGAGGTTCAAGGATGAGCTGGTGGATGTGCTGGTAGCCACTGATGTAGCTGCTCGAGGGCTGGATATCCCGGGAGTGAAGACTGTGCTGAACTTCACCCTGCCTGCCACTTTAGAACACTACATTCACAGGGTAAGGAAGAATTTTTATGTAGGAATTCGAATGATAATGGGTAAATAATACACTTAAAAAATTCACCGTAGGGCTCAGGTGGGACTCGAACCCACAACCTTCCACAGTCCGGGTGGCTGCACTAACCATTTATGCTATCCGAACCCCTTACTAAGACGACGAATTTTGTAAGTGCTTGAATCGTCATGAGCCGACGATAGTCTCATCAATATTGTAGGTATACTTTACAATATCCAGTGGAAACATTGTTACAAATATATTGGCTCATGACGATTCAAGCACTTACAAAATTCGTCGTCTTAGCAAGGGGTTCGGATAGCATAAATGGTTAGTGCAGCCACCCGGACTGTGGAAGGTTGTGGGTTCGAGTCCCACCTGAGCCCTACGGTGAATTTTTAAGTGTATTATTTACTTAAGAATAAATTGCAAAGAATTGCTATACCAAACACGATAATGGGTAAGTTGGAACTCCAATTTGAGATCCCTTGTGAAAAATGAAAATTGAATTATAATAAAGTAAAATAAAAATAAATGTTATATTATTAAAATTAAGGAAAGATTAAACATCTACACTAATATTATAAAGAGGAAACTATTTGTATTTTTGTATGTTTGTAATGAATAAACTCAAAAGCTACTGGACCGATTGCAATAATTTTTACACCATTAGAAAGCTGCATTATTCAGAAGTAACAGATGTATACTAGATGATAACTAAAAGAATACACGTTTATTACTGAGCAGTACATAAAGAATACATTGGTTAAATATTCTCTAAAACTAGGTCAACTTATCTCTACATACATCATATAGGCTATATTTTATCCCGGTACGGGAAGTAGTTCCCTCGGGACGCGGGTGAAACCGCGTAAAACAGCTAGTAACATATGTAATAATTTAAAGAAGAGCAGAGTTCCCTAATACAAGCAAATATGTGGCTTAAAAGGAAGCTCCAACTACAATTATCTGTATGACATGTGTGTTATTGAATAAATAATTTTGAATTTTGTGTCTATGAACATAAACGACAAATTTTAATGTTAATGGCGACTCAAGCGCTCTTTTCACAGGACTTTTTTGGTGGCGCAGGACTGTAAATTATATCTAATCAAATTATTCAACTTCTCCATGATAGTTGTTCGGCACTAATCCGTTCTTCGCCATTCATCTGTTGATCGCCTTTCTTAACGTCCTCCTAATAGAAACAACCATTGTATGTGCGTCACCTGATCTTTAATGCCACATTTATTTTCCTTTAGTATTCTAATGAGACTGCTTATTTTTATCTTGTCGACGGCGATTGATTAGATTTTCCCAGCTCAATATTCCGCACAGTCCGTTGTCGGTAGCCTGTGAGAGTTCGTAATTATGCGCAATTACCTGGCGCCAAAGGTCTACCAGGAGACTAGGCCATGATTTGGGGGTAGAAAAATGTGCTTTCTTAAAGACAAAAGAGTTCCCTTCCATTTAGCGGAGTCAGATTAATGTATGTGATGTTGTGAAATATTTATTTAAAAAGATAAGTGTCAGCCTATACACTGTCCCACTGTAGGGCAAAGGCCTCCATCATAGAAATCAAGTCATCGCTACTATGATAAGATTAGGCGTAATCACCACGCTTGCCAAATGCGGATTGGTGATCACAAACCCGAGCTATGTCCGAAAAATTCGAAACATACTTTTTGCTCGAATCGGGAATCTTACCCAGGACACCGAGATCACGACCCTGGTACTTTAACTACTAGACCAACAGGGCGTTTAGCAAGCTTAAAAATAAGCAAACCTGTTTAAACGTGCTAAAAGCACTCGGCAGACTGCCCCTTCCACCTGCACTACAGGTAGCAAGCTTAAAAATCGACCGCCGTGCGATTTTTGAGCACGCTCAAAATTAGCATTCGTGTTATTAGTATGTCCTGTCCACACAAGCTACTAAGTAGCATTTGCTTCAGAAGTAGCATGCTTTAAGCATGAAAATAAGCATGTGTAACAGTACCTTAAGGCGACGGGTAGGCTAACTAGCGACACCAATCGATTTAAAATGTTAGCTACTAAACCGGATCTATTTTAAACAGTTTCGGAGCGGGAGTCTCTAAGCAAACATTTATACTATTTATTTAATAATTGTGTATTACTTTCTGATCTATAGTTTTTTTAGATTTGGAGGGGGGGAGAAAGTTTAATACTTTGGAAATAATTAAGTAATGATAATATTCTGACATCATAACAACATAATACTTTTTCTCTACAACTTTTCTGGGCCAAAAGCCCGAAATTTAGTCAGCGTACCCCAAAATGGGAGAATATATTTATATATTTCAAACAAAATAAAAATCCAGAGAAGGAAAACTCTGCATATATCAAAACCCTCGCCAACCCGTCTGCCAAGCGTGGTGAGTATGGCAATTACCTCTCATGTGATTGAGGGAGACCCGTGCCCCAGCAGTGGGGACTTAAATGGGCTGACGATGATGATGATGATAATAAAAATAATTATTCTCACACATCTCATACGTACTAAGTTGCTTAAGCATTTGTGCTACAGATATCAGACAACAGAGGAACACAAATATACACTTAAATACAAATATTACACCCAGACACTGAACAAACACAAGTGTTCATAGCACGAATGTTTGTCCAGGGTGGGGATCGAACCCACGACCTTTGGCGTAAGAGGCAGGGTCACTAGCAATTGCGCCATCCGGTCAGTCAAATTATGTGATACAACATTGTGTACTCACATATTTTGCTCGACGTTTCGGCTACGTTACAGCAGCCGTGGTCACGAGCGGATAATAAATATCGTGTTAATTCCCGTTTTGATTAATTATTGTTACTTTCTGGAGCCCAATTCTCGTGCTCGTGATATTTCGAGAACATGGCGGATATCACCCGAAAACCATACAAATAAACTATGTTTTAGTGATATATGTCGTACGAAATCAAATGTCACGAGCTCGAGAATTGGGCTCCTGGAGCCCAATTCTCGGGTTTGTGACATTTCTTTTCATACGACATATATCACTAAAACATAGTTTTTTTGTATGATTTTCAAGTGATATCCGCCATGTTTTTGAAATGTCACAAACCCGAGAATTGGGCTCTAGATCTGTTTTTGCACTCGAAATTCGGATTAACGCCATAAGTGGCCGTCTTTGGCGGTAATTCAAATTTTGAGTGCAAAAGCAAACCCAGAAGTTAAGTATAAGTATAAAATAAATAGTACAAGTGTTTTCCGAGAGGCTGCTGCTTCGAAATTGTTTAAAAGATATCCGGTTTAGTCCCTGTTGCTAACAATTTAAATCTATAGGTGTCGCTTGCGTGCCTTACCCGTCACTTTAAAGGTCAAATTTGAATGTTAATGGTGACTCAACCGCGCATTTCATGGGACTTCTGTAGTGGCGCGGACTGTAACCTATTTCGACTCAATCAGGTGGGTAGAACGGCGCGAGCTGGTCGCGCCGGGGTGTCGGTGTCGCTGGCGGGGGAGGGCGAGCGCGCGCTGGTGAAGGCCATCGTGCGGCGCGCGCGCAGGCCCGTCAAGGCGCGCCAGGTGCCGCCGGACATCGTCGCCAAGTACCGCGGCAAGCTGGCCAAGCTGGAGCCCGAGATCGGTGAGATTCAAATGATTTTAACTATTTTTAACACCTGAGGCATCGTCTACAATACAACACAATATGCTGAGTGCAAACCTTTTTGGTGACACATTTTTTTTTTATTATTGCCTTTATCTCTTTTACTGTACATAATTTTATAGATGTAATAATGTTTTGTAATTTTGTTACTTTATTTGTGTCACTAAATAAATATTATTTCTTTCTTTCTTTCTTTACAAAAAATGGGATCTTGGACCTGTTCTGGCGGAGAGGGGGTGGGGGGGTTTAGGAAGCTCAAAGACGCACCGCCGGACGTACAACTATCACGCTGGCCCAGTGCGGGTTGATGGGGGACGTCAGACTTCCGTTGTACAGCAGGGTGCGCCACGTGCAGGTGACCTCGGCTGGGTCCCGTGAAATGATGAGCAGGACCCCTTGCACCCATTTGTGTTACAAAGGGAGCGTTCAAGTATTACGTAACGCAATTTTCGAAGATTTTTTGACCCCGCCTTCCCTCTTGTAACGCACTGTAACGTTTTTCTGACTCTTTAAACGTCACGTAACACTCAAGTGATCAGAACAAATTAAAAATGAAGACCACACTATTACAATCGAGGGATTCCCCGTAAACGAAAAGGGTTGCCAATTTGGGAGTTTTAATTCCCTAATTTTTTTATTCAAAGAAACAAACAAAGTTACGTAATACGTGTAGTAAGAAAGACCCCCTCCCGCCCCTGTGAATGCATCGTAACGTTTTACGAGACCCCCCCCCCCCTCCCCCCAAATTACGTTACGTAAACATTATTTTCCTTATAGCCGCAATCCTAGACGAAGAGTACGCAGAGAAGCAACTCAACAAAATGGAGAAGCAGACCTCCCACCTCGAGGGCAAGATGAAGAAGACCGAAGAAGGGCCCAAGTTCGAGACCAAGCGGCACCACGACTGGTTCCAGACGCCCAAGCAGAAGCGAGAGGAGAAAGAGAGGCTGGCGCTTACGCAGCATCAGGGGAAAGGAGCTGGTAAGTGACGTTCTCTCTTTAATTAGGTGGCTGACTATCAGATGGATCTCCTGATGGTAAGCGATTGCTGCCGACCATAGACAACCGTCAATGGGCGGCGGCAATTGCTTACCATCAGGTGATCCGTCTGCTCGTCTGCCACCTGTCACATAATAAAAAAACCAAATGCGGCATTAAACCAGACCAGTCAAATCAAAGCTATTCTTCTTCCAGACAAGCAGGGAGGCAAAGGTAAGAAGCGAAAGCGCGACCCCGACGGCTCCGACGACGAGGACAGCAAGGGCAAGAGGAAGAAACAGACTAAACACAAGCCCAAGGACACGCCCGAGGAGAGGGTGCAGAGGGAGATGGAGAAGGTATGCATAGATCGGGTAGGGGGAAACTCGCCCTATTAAAACTCGTCCCAAAACTTAGGATTTTTTTTCTCGCCACTGTTCCAACCTAACCCAGCAAGCAGCTGGTGTTGCAGGTGTCCATGGGCGGCGGTAATTGCTTACCATCAGGTGATCCGTCGGCTCTTCTGCCACCTATATCATAAAAAAAGCAAAAAAAAATCCTAATATTCTGGGACGAGTTTTAATAACGTTTTAACGAGTTTCCCCCTAACCCGCATAGATATAAGTACTCCGTAAAATATACCGTTATTTTTTTATCGTTTACATTTTGAAAACCTTATAATAGGTATCGATCGTGTATAATTTGATCATGCCAAATTTTATGCAGGTTGCCCTCCTCCAATCCCGAATGGAGAAACGTAAGAAGAAGACCCGTCGCATCCGCGCCGTCGACGACGACGACGACCGCCCCGCCCCCCGCGCCCGCGCCGCCAGCAAGCCCAACAAGAAACGCAGCAACTTCGCCAGCGACCTCACCGACACCTCCCGCACCAACACGAAGAGGCTCAGATATGACGCCAACATGGCGCAGAAGGGGAAAGGCCCCAAGTTCAGCAAGGGCCCCGGGAAAGGACCCAAAGGTGGCCCGAAAGGAGCCAGAGGACCGAAAGCAAATAAGGCTAAGAAAGTGTTCGGGAAACCAAAAGCCCCTAAACGGGCGAAAAATAAATAAATGTCAATTTTGATTTTGGAGTTTCATTTTTTAATCTAGAGAATTGACGCAATATAATATGTATAGACGGGTTTTAACACGAATCATAAAGATTATTAATAAAATATAAATCAAGCAAATAAAGAGGTATTTTTTTTTTATCTAATGCACACTCAATTTGATAAAGCCTTTTTCGGTCATTTTGCATTTTTGCATAATTTACTCAGCTGTGATAGATGACTTTCGGTGGGCGGGCGGTTTATGGCTCGCGCCGCTTTGAGTAGAGAAACATAATATGTAGTCTATTTTATTTATTTATTGTTATAAGGACACATCACAGATAACAGTTAAATAAAAACAAAACATGAGAACAAGTAGCTTAAAACTGAACTATTACCTAAAAGCATGCATCCCTGACATGGGTAGGTTAATAACTTACCTACCCATGTCAGGGATGCATGCTTTTAGGTAATAGTTCAGTTTTAAGCTACTTGTTCTCATGTTTTGTTACGAAAAAAAAAACGCGTTACACATTAGTGCCCTAGGGCTTAGGGCTAAACTTATCTAAAACTTATCACTTACAGTCATTGAGGGCCCTAAGAGCCCTCTTGAAAGCATATTTATTGGAGTTAAAAATATCAATATCATGACTTTGAGATATATCGTTGTATTGGCGACACATCCGAACTATGGGAATATAAAACGACGTATTATTTCGGTATACCTGGAGCGAAAATAACTTATGATTACGTGTTCTATTATAAGTGTTAAACTTTAACGCTGATAGGAGTGTTGGAGAATCTATAATTGAATTGACAATTTTGTGCAAATATATAAGTTAATATTGAATTTTTTCAATCTAATCTGGTTCGGTGAAAGCCCTGCCGGAAAGAGAGTATTCTAGGAATCTTTTCTGTAAGGATTCAATGCGTAGACTATGGACAGAGTAAAAAGGTGACCAAACAATGGATCCATACTCTAAATTAGTTCTGACAAGTGTGCTGTATAAGTATAATAAAGCACTAGACTTCCTAAAAGCTTTTGTATTCTGTAAGACAAAATCCAAGAGCTTAGAGGCTTTTATATAAATCTGATTGTAGTGGTCCCTAAAAGATAGTTTCTCATCAAATAAGATCCCCAAATCCAACTCAATTTCAACTGCATTGACCACTTTAAATATGACAGACTTAGATTATGATCAAAGAATATAATACTCTCACGAGAGCAATTAAGATTCAATCTAAGATCACAGACCAATGAATATGGGTATTACCACCCATCAAAATTTATTGGACGTGGATAATACTACTCTTTGGTGTGATCCTTAGACAAATTTCTCTAAGGTGTGATCGATTCATCTCAAATTTTAATCGTTAAATCGATTAAAGATTTCATTTGATATAGTGACTTGATTTTAAAATCACTAAAACGTGATAGGAAGTAGCAGTCACTGTATCACTTTTTTCGAAATATGAAAGTTACAATAATAGTTTCTTGTATATAATTGAATTAATATAGATATATTAAACTATTAATGCAAATAATAGTATTTTAATTGTTTTCTATGGAGAAAAAATATTTTAAACAGTGTTTTACTGTATTGAAAATTCATTTATTTGAAGTTCGCGGCATTACATTCATAGACAATGTGCAATTCCATAGACAACAAATGTGGCGTCGTGCACTGAGCGGATGTTGTTTATGATCGACATTTTCCTTTGGAAATACAGTTTTGTGGAAGTAAATTGATTCGAATTCTTGTAAATTGTATGTATTTCTAGCAAGTTGAATGTGAATATTGGTTGTTGTTACACTTAATAGTAGATTATTTCTATGAAAAGTGGTATTTGATGTGAAACGTATACAAATAAGACTCGGAAGTTTTTTCTTGACCAATATAGCGGGAAATCTACGTAGTGACGCGCACAAACGCTGATAATTCGTCGCAAGGGCTGCTGTAGTTTCGTAATCGCCTTGTTATGTGGCTATTTACTCTTTGACAGTGGTTTTGTATATTTTCTAAATAATTGACAATGTCGGATGAAATGGCGATGAGCGATAACGTCGCGACGGATGATGCTAAAGTGAACGGTGACGATGCGTCTGCCGCGAGCGCCGTTGAGCCCGAGGCGGCCCCGGTGGAGGCTCCTGCCGAGCCAAAGGAGCCCCCTCCCGAGGATATACCAGCCGCGGAACCAGCCAAAGGTATTGCAACTTTCACATAACCTCTAAGCTAATTTGATGACATACTTATTTTCTATTACTTCCTTGATATTTCATGCTTTCTACGATTATTCATGAAATATAATTTCTCTCTGCGTTTTTACCGCTTTTAAAACGATGAAATCGGTTAATTACAGTTTTCGTGATCTATTTTTAGTCGGATTTAGTTACATTGATTGTAGAAATTGTATGAGTACCTCTACAAGCTGTGCATTTTTATTTCGATCTACTTGGCTGTTATCTTTTTTATACAATAACAAATTACACAACAAACTAGTATTCATGGAACTTAATTCTTTGTCGGAGCCTTCTCGGATTCTTCCAAAATGTATTTCAATATTTTATTGATTATGGATAGTATCAACTTATAATTTACTTCAATATAATATTTTTGAATGCAATTTTTTAATAATAATAATAATAATAATAAATATTTCACAACATCACATACATTGATCTGACTCCGAGATAGGTAGCTCAAACACCTGTGTAATTTGTAACCCTTAATTTAGCATACCTTATCTTATGTAAACTTAGACCCATTAAAATTATTCATTGACATTGGTCACTCCTCGCTAGTAATAAAAGCATGTTCTCAACATGCAATTTGATTTTAAATTTTAATTACTGTGATTGTGTCTTGTCTCCTTTTACTCCGAGGACAACTGAGGTCAGACAAGACATTTCATTGCCATATTTTAGTTATTGATCTTTTAGTCTTTTTCAATAGCAACCTCATTTTTAGAGCTTCAGCCTCTTGTACACACAGCGAGATGATTTATCTTGTATTTTCTTTAGTTTTCTTGGTGCGAAGCAAGGAAATCCCTCAAGATACACCCTTTTGAAAATTCCATGTTTTCAAATAACATTCTCTTTGTAGGCCCCTGGTATTTTTTATTATCAGATACTTCCTATTCATTCTCATGATCCATATCTGATGGAGGAGTCTCTATTTTCGTTAGAATTGGAATAAGCACCTCTATATTTTTTTCTTTAACATGGTCATTTGTCATCAAGAGCTTACTCATCATATCTATTACCTTCTCTCAACATATCCTGGTGGTTTCATTCTCTTTATATAATTCACACCATTTTAATAATAATAATAAAGCCACCCTTTATTTCCGAAATTACACAGTTTTTACATACAAAAAAAATATACATTTCTCTTATAATAATTACCTATGATTTCGGTGTGCCTTAAGGCAAAGGACTTCTCCAAATTCACATTCATACCATTAACTGTTAATAAAGTAAGTGGTCTGATATATTATGTGCTAAGGTATGCTCTTCTTAAATAAGATACGCGTAAAAGACTACTGCAAATGTGGCCTAGAGGAGGGTTCACTAGAACACATTTTCTTTCATTGTCAGAAATACCCAATTCATCAACTTCCCTTTCCTTCTCACATTATATTGAATATTTATGTAGCTATATCAAATTGTATAATATTAGATTATAGTAACAATTTCTATGAACCTCCCAATTAATAAAGTTTGTGTTGTCAAAATGTGTATGTCAGTGTATGTTTTTGTTTGTTTTAGGTGGTGTATAATAATCACCCAAACTCAATTAATTAATAAGAACCAGCTCATTAATCAACCAATTCTCTATGGAACGTGTCTCTTTAACCACTTCACATTGACAAAGTTGTCTCATAAAAGCAACAGCGAGCCATAAAAAAAAATTAATAACTCAGTTTTTTGTCTGCCTTAACTTACATTTGCAGTTAATATTTTTTCGTATTTAATTACAGACGAAACAGATTCACCCCTGGATCCTGAAACCGAACCAGTTGTGAAAGAAAATGACTTAGTCATAGACACCAAACCAGAACTGACCCAGGATCCAGAAGTTGAACCACAATCGGAAGTGGCTGAAGAACACACGGAAGCTGCAGACGATAGACCAGACATGGAAGTTGATGGAGCCGATGAGAAAGATGAGAAACGTGGGGTCAAGAGGAGGGCCTCTGAAGCGTTCAGCGAGGATGGAGACAACTTTGTAGGCTTTGAGGAAGTTAATGAGAGCGACTTGAGTGGCTACAACAAAGTTGTTGGTAAGTAATTAAGTATTTATCTTAATTAGTTATTCGGAATTTAACATTTCCATTAATTATCACTAAGTGCATAAAGATTGTGCCTATTCTATTTGAATTTAAGGTTAATTGTGCATTCAAGAGAATAAAATGTGTATGAAAATTATCCTTAGGACATAACATTGCTTTCCATAGCAATGAAAAAAGTAAATCTGCAGGTTTTTTTTTAAGTAGTAGCCAACCTTGTAATGTGTTATATCACTGACTAATTATATTATTTTACACTGTATAATATTTTAACAAATTATATTGCAGAACGCTTGGAAGCCGAAGTGACCGCTGCCTCGAAGGATTTCGTTCCTGTACGTAATGTTATGGGCACCCCTTCAGCACCCGTCAGAGCTTCAAAGCGACCCAGACAGGATACTGGTAAGCTACTTAGAGAACATTATAGACTGTTATAATATTATTTTAGTAAATATATAATTTCATTATTAGGTTTTTCCTAGCCAAGCTATTAATTTTGTAACCTTGTTTGTATATATATATATATATTGTTTGATTTTCTTTCAGATGGATCGAGACCGTCATCTGCTCTGTCATCAAGATCTGATGGCGATGGCATCACTAATGATGTGAGTTTAGAAAAGTTTGTGGTGTCATCCAATCTCACATTACGAAAATAGTATTTCTTGCTAATGGGTCAAAAGTTGTTTTTTAACACCCTGTGTCCTTGTTATTAATATTTCTAGATTTTTTGATATTTTTGAGCCAAATATTAGACACAAAAAAAAAACAGTTTGGGTAAAAGATTGGCTATTAAAAAGGGATTTCTATACCCATATGAACTTGTTGGCTGAATACGTGATTCAAAAGAGGATAAAGACTAATTATTTTCGAATGAAAGAAGTGTTTTTTTTTTATTATGGCTACTCGAAGATAATTTGCCAATGTCAAGTAACTTATTGAGAAAAGTAGGTAGTCAACAGTCGAAGTCAGTCAAAGTCACAGTCACTTAATAAAACGCCGGTGTTTTACGTTTTATCGACCTACGGATTCAGCGGATATCACTCTAAAAGCAATCGCAAGTTTTAAGACTCTATTTGGTCCAAGCAAGTTGTCATGAGACAACTCACTCGACACACAATAGTGTGTTAAAAACGATACAATCCAACGATTCTTATTATTAGGATCACTTTGCGGACACTTCACTGCACAAATAAACACCAAATTTGAACACTAAAAACCACTAGACACTAATTTAAAACCTTTGAATTGCATCAGCCCATGCGGCTTGTTTTAGCCCTACCCGCCGAAATCAAGAAGTGAATTATTTTCGCATGATTGACGAAATGCCATTAAACTTTCACTCATCAAGTCATGATTGATGGTTGCATGACATAAAAATCAAAATATCCAGATAATTGTCAATCAAATTCTTGCAAACATCAGTCACTGCATTACATGGCAGGTAATTCATCACTCACAGCCATGACCGTGGTAAAACTGACAGCAAAACCTACTTAGGGCAGCGTTCCGAGATACGCTCTGAGCTCTTTCAGCGCGCTAACAGTCGTTCCTTTTAGACGTGAGCGCGTTCATAAACGATTTCTTGACGTCATGCATGACGTCATTATCGGCGCCATCTTGCACTTACAGTGCTAAGGTTCAGAAGCAATATTACTGCAAGCGCTGTCAAAAGTGACATTTCAAAAATAGTATTGTTTGTTGTGTTATTACCTCAAATAAACATTTTTCTTTTATAAAAACTGTTTAATTACTTAAGGAATAGATATGACAGACAAAAATAATATAATAATGGCGAACTATCCGTTTGAAAGACGTCATAATCGCTATTAGCGCGCCAATAGATCGGAACAGCTGTGTGTGAGTGCTGAAAGAGCTCAGAGCGTATCTCGGAACGCGGCCTAGGACTACGTAATGGACGCCATAGATTTGGTATCTGAATAAGATTGGTCGAATCCTTTTTCAAAACCGAATCTCCCTTATAATATTTTGCTGTATACAGGATGTATCTGTGAACATTTACATCCCTTTAACCACGTGTTCCTACAACCATTCTGAACATTTGTTCAACGACTTTGAAATTCACCGAAGATTTTTTCGACTACCCATACAAAATGACAGTGTCACGTGACCGACTTTGTATGAAAAGTTGAAATTTTTTCATGCGAATTTCCAAAAGTGATAGAACAAATCATGTTCAAAATGGTTAGTAGAACACGTGGTTAAAGGGATGTAAATGTTTTATTTCTATACGTTTTGTTTTGTTTTAGATGGTGTAATTCTTAATTTTAAATTTAAAAAATCAGAATAAGTAGAATATCCTTACACTGGTCAATTTCTAATTAAAAACGTTTCTCTTTATTCACTCGACATTGGCAGAGTTATATGAGTGTTTGCCGAGGGCTACACAGTAGCAGCTATAAAAAAAATCCTTTTTTAACCGACTTGCATTCGGTAAACGATTACTCTTGAACTACTCCGAACGATAAATTTACAATATGCCGTAGCATCGCTACGAGCGCTACGACATATCGTAGCACGCTCTCTGCTGTAGCGTCGCAAAAAAAAAGGAGGTTCTCAATTCGACATGTATATATATTTTTGACTAAAGCGGGTGACATATGTACCGCCAGGGCGTAGCGTCGTCGCCGCTGGGCCGCGGCGGGCGGCGCGCCACGACGGAGATGTCGTCGCCGGCGCTGCGGCTGCCGCTGGAGCGCGGCTGGCGGCGCGAGCTGGTGTACCGCGCCGCGCTGGACGCGCACTCGCGCCGCAACGCCGACATCTACTACTACAGCCCGCAGGGGAAGAAACTAAGATCCACTAGGGAGGTGAGTCTCGTCATCATCATCATTTCAGCCAATTGACGTCCTGGACATTCGGTTTGAAATTATCAAGATAAATATGTCCTTTAATAATTATCGAGATAATTATCAAAATAATAATCAGATAATTATCCGATAATTATCAAACAGATATAAGCCTAGTAATCCTTTTTTAACTGATATTACATATCAATATTTTACGTTAGATTCAAGTGATTTAAATAAATTAGTGACATTTTACAATCAAGGTCAACTTTTATTTTTTTATTTTTATAATTTCGTGTATAATAACTTGCAAACTAAAATACGAGCAGTTAATCAACTAATTATATAATACTTTTACAACGATAATACTTGTACTTATTTAATTAAAATAAATTGATGAGTGGAATATCATCTTTATCAACCTCAACTGCGTTAACTGGACGGGGGTTTTCTGTATCTGAATAACAAATGGTAAATATTTTCGATTATACTTATCAAGATATTTATCAACCAATATTTATCTTGATAATTATCAAAGATAATTATCAATGATAATTATCACTTCAAACCCTGACATAGGCCTCCCCCAATGATCTCCACACAGATCGGTCCTGCGCCGCCCGCATCCAATGGATTCGCGCGACCTTCACCAGATCGTCTGCGACTTCCTGTACGTGGCCTCCACTCGAGGACCTTTCCGCCCCAACGGCCGTCTGTTCTCCTCGCTATGTGCCCTGCCCATTGCCAATCCTTTGGGCTATGTTTGGGACCTTAGTTCTCCTGCGGATTTCATCATTTCTAAGATCACGCAAGAAAACTCCCAGCATAGCCCTCTCCATTGCTCTCAGGGTAACATTGAGCCTCCTTAATCGACAAATTGTAAGCGGCCTTATCTCGGTTCCGTATGTCATCACTGGCAACACACACGCATTGAAGACTTTCGTCTTGAGACACTGCGGTGGATGGTCATCTCCCATCCCCCCGCCCTCTAAGAAATCTTGGTTGACTTAGTAAGGAAGGGGGATTGAGGTAGTCCCGAGGAGGGTAGGGTAGCATTTCTACTATTTTTTGTTGAATCCCTATACAAGGGGAAAAGGATTGTTATAGGTCCAAAAAATTTACAGTTGGGTGTCACCCCTAAAGCTGGGTGCAGATTGGTGCAATGCAACATGTGAATGAATGAAAGCTTAATTTGATACAATACAAAACAAGGAAACTTAATAAGAAACATAACCTAGACATAAATCATAAACGAAAAGTAGGACAACATTATCCCTGTATGCGTCAAACAGGCGGCCGCTCAGCAATAGTCGGTGCTTATGCAAGGGACCAACCCCGACGATGGTTTTTAGCGACTACCATAACATTATTGCATCTGTTCCATATCTATGCAACAGTCGCATGCATAAAATTGAGATTGAGATAGCAAAGAAGAAATAAATAACTGAACAGATGCGCAATATGGGGGCAGGCAGATTATACAAAACCCAAACAAAACCATACAAAAATATGTGTAAATTATAAAAAAAATAAGAAAGGAAGACCCATCAACATTAATAAACTTAAACTACAGACTGACCAAGATCAGAAGACACGTCAGTGACATTGACAGGGGGGCGTTGTAAAACGTCTTTTCTATCCGAAAATATTATGCCGAAAAAGCATTAGTTCCGACCCTTGCCACGTGCCAAATAACCGTGATCAAACAATATCTTTATCACCTGTATCCTAGACTGATATTCATGTAATGTAATATTCTGCCTTACAAATTCAAATTCAAATTCAAATAATTCTTTATTTGCATAGGCTTGTACACAGCACTTACAAATCGTCATACATTTGAATGACTTAAAACTATTTATAAGTACTTATGTATAATTTACATGTTAATACATATATATGTTGATACATAAAATATACTAAAGAAATAAATAAATATAATGCGATTCTACCACCGGCTCGGAAAGTTGTTTCTGGTCGAGAAGATCCGGCAAGAAACTCAACACAATTCATGTTCCCTGCTGCCTTGGTCGTGTGGCGGTACGCGCATTGACTACGAATATTTCGAGAACATCTGTTCGCCCCTTTGTGTTCGTACCAAAAACGACAAATCTCGGATCGCGCCGCGCACGAGCTGTAACGATTGGAGCGTGCGCGACCCATGCGCATTTCGTGCGTGCGAGGCGTCCAAACCACGAGAATACGGTATTTGACTTTTTTTTTTCATTTGTGTAATCAAAAGACCTCTCAATAATAGAAACATCGTTGAAAGAATTACTTGATTCACATTTAAACTACCTGAGATATCACAACTTTAAAATCACATTATTTTGGGCAAACCCAAAACGTTCCATACAAATGGCTACTGAGATGTGACGTCACACGACAGTATTTTGTATGCATTTCATTTGAATTTTGTATGGTAGCTATATCAAATGTTTCGTTTATGTCAATGGTTCCATTTTAATAGTTGGTTTAAATTATATGGGTTATTCAATGGTTTAATTATTTATTAATAATTTCATACTTTTAAAATGGACTTGCCCATGAATCTTTGAATGACCATAAAACCGGCTAGACGTTATATTTTTAATTGAGAATTTTTGCTATTGGCACGTATTTACTAGGGATGTTATGGATATGAAATTTCGGTTACGGATTGGATACGGATATAGGAATGATTATTATACCGGATACGGTTACGGATACGGATAATAAATTATTTCGGATTATCCGTTAGTTTCGGTTACGGATATTATATTTTTAAGGAATTTTAAAAGTAAAATACTAATAGGTAATAAATTAGTTTTATTTCGTTTTTGGCAGGAATTACAATCAGTCTGTGAGTAATTATTACAGCTATTTAAAATAAAAATAAATATAAATAATTATATTATATTGAGTATTATCTAAATTTTAGATGTTTTAGATCAAAAACACCTATCCGATACTATCCGAAACTTTCATTTCGGATTCGGTTACGGTTACGGATGATTTTTTATATCGGATATCCGATAGTTTCGGTTACGGTTACGGAGCTCCCTAACACCCCTGGTATTTACCTATATTTTTATAAAATATTTTTATTTTGTAAAATCTCGAGCTTAGTCAAATACCCTATTGATTGCATCGGATGTTGCATTGCAGCAATCTGTACCCGACTTTAGCTGTGATACCCTGGGTGAGCCACCCTCGCCATCCCCCTGATTGCGCCACTGCTAAAGGAGGAAGGGAGCGCTCCTTACCTACCTATAAAATGTGTGTTTTAACAAAACGTTATACTAATTTGTAATATGTAGAGTGGCGCCAATTTAGACTTAGGGACCTTCAAGAGAAGAGTGTAGTCCTTTTTTAAAAGGCCGGCAACACATTAGCGATCTCTCTGATTTCGCGGATGTTAATGGACGGCGATGATTGCTTTGGGACTTGCTTGTTCGTTTGTCACCTCTAGCAAAAAAAAAATAACTGAAAATGTTCATACGTAGGACAGTCAACAGCAGATTCAATTTATTTTTGTGCTTATTAAATTTTTGTTAAGGGTTAAATTAATTTTTTTAAGGATACTAAATTCAGCTTTCTTGCTACTAAAATGTTCTATTGATTTATTTATTTTTTATTCTAATGTAAAAAGTATGATTGTTACAGGTAGCAGAACATTTATCAGGAACAGGACTGACATTAGACAACTTTTCATTCTTCAAGGAACCATTAGGGGTTGACGACCCTGACAAAGAAATTATAAGGTATGTATAGTAATCTTTTATTATTAAGTATAACAAAGTAGTAGAATAGTAGTGTTAGTAATTAATTAAGATGATGGATAGGGCACACTAGCGACGCCATTTGATTTAAATTGTTAGCAACTTAACCGGATATCTTTTTAACAATTTCGAAGCTGCAGTCTCTCGGAAAACACTTATATTATTTATTTAATACTTATAATTAACTTTTGGGTCCGCTTTGGTACTCGAAATTAGAATTTTGAAAATTTGAAATAAAAAACGGCCACTTATGGCGATAATCCAAATTTCGAGTGATAAAACAGGTCAAAAAGTAGTGCACAATTATTAAATAAATAGTATAAATGTTTACTCCGAATTTGCTTTAAATAGATTCGGTTTAGTATCTAACAGATCGATTTAAACCGTTAGATACTAAACCGGTATCGTTAGTTAGGGCTACCAGTCGCCTTAATAAAAAAAATCACATTCAATCCAACTCCAAAAATCGGAACTGACGATCAGTCCCACGTCGTATGTGAGAAAAAAATCGTTTTAGAAATTGAGGGCCAATAGACTAAGCTCGAGATTTTAGAAAATATAAATATTTTATCAAAATATAGGTAAATATATGCCTGGTAAATGGTAAATATATTAATTAAAAATATAACATCTAGCCGGTTTTATGGTCATTCAAAGATTCAAAGGTCAAGTTTATTTTAAAAGTATGAAATTGTTAAAAAAAATTATACCATTTAAGTAATAACCCATACAATAAAACGACATAAACGAAACATTTGATATAGCTACCATACAAAATTCAAATGAAATGCATACAAAATACTCGTTTGTGACGTCACATCTCAGTAGCCATTTGTAAGGAGCGTTTTGGGTTTGCCCAAAATAATGAGATTTTAATAGTTGTGATACCTCAGGTAGTTTAAACGAGAATCAAGTAATTCTTTCAACGATGTTTCTATCATTGAGAGGTCTTTTGATTACAACAGAAAAAAAAAGTAGTCAAATACCGTATTATGAAAAATTTTGCTGTATCATTTAAACGTGACTGGTATATTGTCGTCTGTTACGGGACGGTTTCGTTCCTGGAGGAGGATCAGTCTTCCTCCCTATGCTCAAGTTGGATCTGTTTATTTATTTATTTAGTACAGCCACATGATACATATTATTACAATCACAAGTCACATATTAATAAAGACACAGTTCTGATATGCATCAAAATAACGGCGTACATAGCGCTTATGAGAAAAACAATTGTTTCGATTACTTATGTTTCTTAATTTAAAAAAACTTTTTTTTTTTTATGACTTGCTGTTGCTCTTACGAGACAACTCTGCCAATGTCAAGTGATTAAAGAGACACGTTCCTTAGAAAATTTGTTGAGAAATGAGCTGGTTCTCTTCAGATGATTGAGTTTGGGTTATTATTAAACATCACCTAAAACAAACAGAACGTACACTGACATACACATTTAGACAACACAAACTTTGTTAATTGGGAGATTCATAGAAACTGTTACTATAATCTTATATTATACAATTTGATATAGTTACATAAATATTCAATATAACGTGAGGGAAGGATGTCATACAACGATGTTGGGTATTTCCGACAGTTGAAGAAAATGTGTTCCGGTGTACCCTCCTCTAGGCCACATTCGCAGAGTGACGAGTTTTTTAAGCGTATCTTATTTAAAAAGACCGGAGTGCAGGCATGTCCAATACGCAAGCGACTGATGGTGGATACAATGGACTTTTCTATTGCTTTTCTTTTGAAAAACCATGGACGACGTGGGATCACCGGCTGTATACTTAGACTTAAAACCAGGGGTGTTAGGGAGCTCCGTAACCGTAACCGAATCCGAAATGAAAGTTTCGGATAGTATCGGATAGGTGTTTTTGATCTAAAACATCTAAAATTTAGATAATACTCAATATAATATAATTATTTATATTTATTTTTATTTTAAATAGCTGTTATAATTACTCACAGACTGATTGTAATTCCTGCCAAAAACGAAATAAAACTACTTTATTACCTATTAGTATTTTACTTTTAAAATTCCTTAAAAATATAATGTCCGTAACCGAAACTAACGGATAATCCGAAATAATTTATTATCCGTATCCGTAACCGTATCCGGTATAATAATCATTCCTATATCCGTATCCAATCCGTAACCGAAATTTCATATCCATAACATCCCTACTTAAAACTAAGACTTAAAAAACTTAGAGCTAGGCGTGACAGTAGTGACAGCAGAGCTAAGAGCATCCAACAGGCTAGTGGCCTGATAGATAGTTGTTTGTTTCCCAGGGACGCGAAGCTGATGCGCAAGGCGGAGTCGCCGGCGGCCGCGGTAGTGCCCGCCAGCGTGGAGGGCAAGCGCACGCCCAAGCCCAAGCCGCCCAAGGGCGCCAGCCCCGACCCGCCCACGCCCAAGTCGCCGCCTGCTAAAATCAAGGTCACTAATGTGGATACTCTTCTTTCAAAAGCTTACTTAACCTACAGTTAACAGCGGAAGTAGCTGCACATATCGTGGGTCATTACATTCCCTCTAATATGGTTGAGTGAAATGATGGCTGACACGTACGTCATACTTGTGAACAGGTGCCACCTTTGGGGACTGGTCTGCTTCGGTTTACCTTATAATATTTATTTTATTATTATTTCCTTTATTTTATTTTGTGTAACAATTAAACTGTATGGCTTGGTATGATGATGACACAACATTGTATGAAAGTTTGGCGATTAAAAAGAGTAACTGGCGAGTTTCTTGCCGGATCTTCTCGACCAGAAACAACTTTCCGAGCCGGCGGTAGAATCGCATTATATTTATTTATTTCCTTAGTATATTTTATGTATCAACATATATATGTATTAACATGTAAATTATACATAAGTACTTATAAATAATTTTAAGTCATTAAAATGTATGACGATTTGAAAGTGCTGTATACAAGCCTATGCAAATAAAAAAATATTTGACAATTGACAATATTTCGCAGTTTGTAGTTCTTATTCTGTGGAGCTCGAGCGTAAGAGCGAACAGTGTACATCAACTTTTGCTGTTGACTGTACTGAATTTTCTTTTTTCAATACTGGGTGTATCTGTGAACATTTACATCCCTTTAACCGCGTGTTCTACCAACCATTCTGAACAATATTTGTTCAACGACCTTTCGAAATTCATCGAAAAAATGTTCGACTCCCCATACAAAATGACTAAGTCCACGTGATCCGAGTTTGTATGAAAAGTTGATTTTTTTTTTTCATGCGAATTTCCAAAAGTGATAGAACAAGTGTTGTTCATAATGGTTAGTAGAACACGTGTTTAAAGAGATGTAAATGTTCACAGATACACCCTGTATAAACCACTTTTGATTTAGTTGTGAACTGAATAAATAAACGTGAAACTGGTTTTTCAAATCCGCATTTTTTGTCTGCTGTACTGTTTTTTTTTTAAATAGTGGCTATGGATGAAACTTTTAAAATTCGATAGATTACATCAAAATACATCGAAAATGTTTAATGAGAATCCCTGTAAAGTGTTGAGTTTTTGAATTGTAAGCTGCTAAATATATAATGGTTTTAGCAGCATTTTCTCCAAAGATAAGCGAGAATGTTTTGAGAGTTATGTGCTTGTTAAGAGCCGATAGAATATATCTTTCACTTACTTAATACTTACTTAAATATTTTACAACATCACATACATTGATATGACTCCGAGATAGGTTGCTCAGCCACCTGTGTTACAGATATGTGCGTATAAAAAACAACAGCAGATTACAAATACTTTTCTTTGTACATACTTTTAATACATATAAAACACCCAAACCAAAAAAATTTTTGTACTGTGCTGGGAACGAACCCGCAATCGTTGCACCAGAGGCAGCATTCAATACCACTGGTCCAAACGGGTCGTCAAATCGCTTCTTAGTAAAGGTGAAGTTAAGTAAATAAAGCGAGTCTTATTGGCTTTTAAAAACGCATTTCTCTCATCCCTGGTGGAATCGCAGCCTAAAACTGGAAGTATTTGACTCTTAAGGACCATTAATGGAAGAATTGTAGTGTAACCACACAAATATTTGCATGCCAATTTGGTGAAACGTGCTTGTACTTCTTTGCTGTAACCACCTTAATTTACCATGTTTCTTGCAATAAATATTTTCTATTTCTATTTCTAAATCGCGGCAAATAAGTTGACCCCTCACTCTTACCGAGGTGTCGTAAAAGGCGACTAAGGTAAAGCTGCTGGCATGATCATCAGCACCCAGAGAAGGAAAACTCTGCATTTATAGCAAAACCCTCGCCAACCCGTCTGCCAAGCGTGGTGAGTATGGCAATTACCCCTCATGTGATTGAGGGAGGCCCGTGCCCCAGCAGTGGGGACTTAAATGGGCTGACGATAAAGTTGACCTGGATGTTGATACCACGTGATTTGCGCGCTAAGAAGGTTTAATATCAAAAAATTAAAATTTACTGTGTAAGTTATGTGGTATTAAAACTTTGGTCGACTTCTATATCGCGAGCTGCACGTACGCTACACGTACCACTGGTTAGGATCCACATGAACATATTGTTTGTAGGTGAAGTCGATGGGGTCCCGGCTGAGCGGCAGCGCGCCGGCGCCGGCGCCCGCCAAGCCCAAGAAGCAGGCGCTGCACGAGAACAACAACACGCAGCCCTGGAAGAAGCCCAGGTATGCCCCAGCCCGCGCTGCACCGCCGCACACTCCGCGCCACCAAACAAGCCACCAACAATCGAATTTAAGCTTTATGTCCGTACACACGAAGAATCTAAAAGTTTAGTTCCGTGTTTTGCCGCGAGAGTTCTTGCCTGGCGCGGACTGTAGATGGCGTTATGTAGACGTGAGGTCCATCAACAAGGAGATTTATTATCTTCTGACGTCACTTGTCATGCGCGGACTCTAATTATTAACTTCTACAATGAGGACACCGTGATTGAAAAATCTGCTTGAAGACATTACGTAAACGTAATGTCCTACAATGTTGTTTTATACGCAACATTGTCATTTTGACAAGTCATGTCAGAAAATAACAATCTCCTTGTCAATGGTCCTCGTAACGTCATCTAGGAAATTTTTCATTCGCAGCGTCCTTCATACGGACAATAATATTGAAGGTGTTTTTTACAACTGGAAAATCCGATAGATGGCGTCATGTCCAACAAGTGGATTGGATTTTGAAGTGTCATTTCAAAAGGACAATGTTACGTAGAAAACAAACAATGTCATTATTATTATGGTTTCCCACTTGTAAAAACAGTTTGAATTTGCAATGGCAATAATCTTTACTTTGTAAAGATGTTGTTTATGCAAAATTTGTATTTATTTAGTATAGATAGATATTATTTTCCTAATTTACGAATTTCGCTATTGAATATTCCACAACTGAATACCGTCGTTTTGTAGTTTTCGATATGTTTCTTTCGTATAATTGTGATTGAAAATAATCTTACAAAATCATTTCAACTTTATACTGTTGAAAGATGAAGGTGGTATAATTTTATTGTTTAAAGATTGGCTTACTTACTATTTATATTCACAATTCTCATTATCAGCATTTATTAGTAAATATTCCTTCTTTACTGATGACGTCACCAAAAAACAGTTTCATTCATGACAGCCATTTTGAATTAAAGTCAAAATGTCTGATAGTAAGTTAGCCAAAGTTGCAAACCTTATAAATCTCCTTATAATGTCTTCGATGTATGGACAGCGTCTAGGTTTACAAATCGGTCAAATCTCTTCTGTCATCCTAATGTCAAATACTTTTATCCAATATTTGACAGATTGTAGTAATCGTGGATACAAATTAAAGACACAGATGGTCGGCTTTACAGACCGACAAAGATCAGAAGGCAGCTTCAGTGACACTGACAGGGGGGCGATAAATGTCGCAATAAGGTTACCAATAATATAAAAATATATTAAGTTGGTAATTATTAGGATTCGTTTTAGAAACCTATTTTAATTGTTACGAAATTATGATTATAAAGACAGTTGCTATATATAATTTGTTTCATATAAAACGGAAAATCTCTGCATTAATGTATGGATCAGACTGAATTTTTCAGTATATTTGTTGAAAAGTTCTGAAAAAGAACTTTGTAAATTATTTTACCATCATCATCATCATTTCAGTCAACTGAATGATTTATAAATATTAAATTTAAAATGTTTCGTTAAAATAGTAGGTCCTTTAAGTAGAAATATTTGGATGAAAGTATGGTGACTTTCGGTGATATTTTTAATCTGTTTTTCATTAGTTCCCACTTTTGCCGAGTGCCAAATGAACGTGATCGGACTATACGCTGCCATTGATATCGAACAGTTTTTTGACCTACGCGCTCAGGCTCTCATTTATATCGTCTTTTCTCTTTATTGCACACGTTCCATATAATATAGTTCTGTCTCACGCCGGCATGACGACCTGAAGTGCTGACATATGTGTTAAACAGACATTTGCATTTGGATAGTGCAGCGGAACAGTGACACGCTTCATTTCGAACATTGACTCCTAGATGTATGTGTGTCTGCAGCCTTCGTTGTACATATCCTGTAATATCTAGTTTTAAGTTTTCATACTTTATTTTGAGTGCAATAAAAGTATATTCATTCATTCATTATGCTGAGTCGGAACACTGAGTCGTTTCAGTAAAGAGTTACGTTAAGTATTTTGTGGTGTGAAGCTGTCCGTACGTCAAAGGCTGAACAAAGCCCCTCCCCCCACTGGTGCGCTAGGGGCGGTTAATTGACTGGAGCAATTAACCGTCCTCTGCGGGTACTGAGCGCGCGCGAGTGTAGTTGCGTGTGCGGCCAGGCCGCCGCACGCGCCCGCGGCGACGCCCGCGCCGGTGCCGTCTGCGCCTGCGGTGGTGACACCAGCGCCGGTGACGCCGGTGACGCCCGCGACGGCGGTGCCGGTGGCGCAACCGCCTCCGCCGCCGCCGTTGCAGAGCCGGCCGCCTGTGCAGCAGGAGACTCAGGATCAGGTAATTTAAACATTTTGACACATAGTAAAGACTAGAGATGGGCCGAGTACTCGGTTACTACTCGGTACTCGGTGTACTCGGCGCCAATACCGAGTAACTCGGTAGATCTTTTTGTAGGGACACAGTAGGTATATTGAAAGAAAGAAAGAAAGAAATAATATTTATTTAGTGACACAAATAAAGTAACAAAACATTATTACATCTATAAAAATATTAAGGTTATGTACAGTAAAAGAGATAAAGGCAATAAAAAAAAATGTGTCATTAAAAAGGTTAGCACTCAGCATATGCCGAAGGGACCCTTCGACGCTGGTCTTCCGTGCAAACCTCGTGAGGTAGAGCAACTAGGTACGTTGTATGTAGTATATGTGTTGCAGTGGTTTGTTATGTTTCTTACAGCTTAGTTAGGTAGTATGTACTTAATTACAATAAAATCAGAAAAGAGACAGAAATCAGGAAAGAGATATTGACTCTTCTCAGCCTGATAGTAAGCAAGAGGAGTGCTCAAATAGATTTGAAAAATCCAAAGTTACATGCTCGGATTCGAACCATGATCCCCCGTATGGAAGGCGGTTATTATCGGTTATATCGGTTTACAAAATATATTTATATTTAAAGCATTAATTAATTTGAAACACATGTGAGAGAAAATTATATTTTATGTAATACTGGATGTTTTAAAATTTCATAATCACTAACGTTAAAATAGTTTTTAGGGAATTGCTACCATGTTTTTGTTCACCACAGTTGCAAGTGCAATAGTCACGGTGTTACCATTCAGCAGTGCTAAAATATCGGAAACTCATAAATTAGGTAACATATATGGTAGCAGTCTCGTAAAATATACATAAACAAAACAGAAGAAGTTTTTGTGTCCCAAAACTGAACCGAGTAACTCAGCCGAGTACTCGGTTTGAGGAACTTTGTACCGAGTAAACTCGGTAACTCAGTAAAAGTAGTACTCGGCGCATCACTAGTAAAGACTAAAGTTTCGACTATGCCTTATTCATTTTAACTTGATACGTGATTTGCTGTTTAAGTGTGGGTACCGGAGGCCCAATCCGGGGAAAAGGGTGGTTTAAAGATTTACTGATTTATGTTTCTTCTATTGTGTATTTGATGTAATGTATGTGTTTTAGCATTGACTAAATTATTTTTATTTATTTATTTTATTTATAAACTTGTGACTCCACTGGTGTCGCGGGTTACTATGGGCGGCGGCAATCACTTGCCATCAGGCGATCCATCTGCTCGTCTGCCACCTATCATATAAAAAAAATCGCCATAGGACTTATTTGGTGATGATACCAGAATTTCAGAAGGTTTTTTTTTTAATAAAAACTAAATTTTTAATAAAGACTAATGAAAAGAACTTATTTGAATATTTCATTGTGTTTCATTACTTTATTAGTTATGAATTTTCAAAGTTTTTCTAGTTGAGGCGTAATGCTGGTTGAGAAAAATCTTATTAGGGTTATTGACCAGCTTGTCTAGTTTTTGAAACTCAAAATTATTACTACTTATAATTTCGTTATCTGGATACACATATATTTCTGGATTTGGTCTGGGTGTTTTATAATTTTATGTATCAACATATATATGTATTAACATGTAAATTATACATACATAAGTGCTTATAAATAGTTTTAAATCATTCAAATGTATAACGATTTGTAAAGGTTGTGTACAAGCTTATGCAAATAAAGAATTATTAAACTTTGACTTTGAAAAAAAGTACATAGAAAACCAAATTCAGGAGTATAATGCTTTACATAGAAAACCAAATCCAGGAGTATAATGCTTTACATAGAAAACCAAATCCAGGAGTATAATGCTTTTCTTTTGTAAGTATGTATTTACAAAAGAAAAGTATTGTATCTATATGTTCAATGATCGGAGTTGGGTTCATTGACCGCAAACATAGATGCTAATATGGACATGCCCGGGTTTCTGACTATGATCCCGGTATTAAAATAAATAAATAATTATTTTAGAGCTAAATATTTAACGCATTTTAATCATGAAATGGCTTATCCATAAAAGTTCGATACAACCATATTTAGTTAGTTTTTTCCTTTCTATCTAACGTATGTATCTTGAATTTCGAAAAACAAATAGAACTTTTTTAATTAACATGGTATCACAAAGCGTTTATGAATAAGTTCTGTTGTTAATGCTCGTATGTATTAACGAAAATGACTGTTAATAGTATAAAGTATACTTTTAATCCCGGGATTCCAGGCATGTCCATATTATTTGAAAAAATCGCAAGTACCAAAAATAGTTCTACCTACTCCGATCATTGGTGATGTTATATACATTTTACTGTATGGCTGATAGTTTACTTGATGGTTGGCTAGAGCCGGCCGGCGCCGGCGCGGCAGCTGGTGCAGCCGTGCTCGCTGACGTGCGGGCGCGGCGTGCCGTCGCTGGCGTGCGCGTCGTGCCTGTGTCTGTACCACCCCGCCTGCGCGCCGCACTACCGCGACGGCCCGCAGCCCTTCTACTGTAAGGTGAGCCAGATTCATCCACCAGGACTATTTGAACGCAATGCAATCAATCAATCAATAAATAATTAATATACAAATAAAAAAATAATTTAATTTAAGTGCAAAATTTTTCTAATCGAATTTGTCAACTCGATTGGAACAGTAATAGTTAACGCTGCTTCTGGTGCAAGGGTTGCGGGTTCGATCCCCGTACAGTACAAACATTTGTGTGCATAAAAATGTTCAGTCCGCTCGTGGCCACGGCTGCTGTAACGTAGCCGAAACGTCGAGCCAAATATGTGAGTACACAGTGTTGTTTCACATAATAAATATCGTGTTAATCCCCGTATTGATACATTATAGTTATAAACATGTTTGTTTGTATTTGTCTGGGTGTTTTCTATGTTTTATAAGTATGTATTTACATAAGAAAAGTATTATATGTATATATTTGTAATCCCACTGTTGATTCTGATATCCGTAACACAGGTGCTTGAGCTACCTATCTCGGAGTCAGATCAATGTATGTGAAGTTGTGAAAAATTTATTAATTATTGAAAACAAAAAGATATGATGATATTGAATGCTTAGTACAGACTAGGTATGTTATTATTAGAGATTACATGTTACACCACTCGCAGCGCGCATCACGCGCACACACATATATACCCACACATACCAACACATACATTTGCTGACTACTTATTTATGCTTACGATTTAATTCAAATCATTTATTGCATGTCATAAATTATAGTACATTTGTACAATGGTGGTAGGTTTAATTTTATTTATGTCCATGTTTATGAATCGGCGGGTAGGGCTAAAACATGCCGCGTGGGCTGATGCAATTCAAAGCTTTTAAATTAGTGTCTAGTGGTTTTTAGTGTTCAAATTTGGTGTTTATTTGTGCAGTGAAATGGCGTAAAGTGATCCTAATAATAAGAATCGTTGGATTGTATCGTTTTTAACACTGCTATTGTGTGTCGAGTAAGTTGTCTCGTGACAACTTGCTTGGACCAAATAGAGTCTTAAAACCTGCGATCACTCTCCACTGAATCCGTAAGTCGATAAAACGTAAAACACCGGCGTTTTCGACTGTTGACTACCTACTTTTTCCCAATAAGTTACTTGACATTGGCGAATTATCTTCGCGTAGAGCCATAATAAATGATAAAAAAAAATTAGTCCATGTTTACACAAAATTTTAATATTATGTGTTGACGTAGTAACAGTAGCAGTAATGCACATTGCTGTTCACGAACGAAACCTAATATTAACGTACGACGACACATCGGGTCATGTGGCACCCATTCCGTCGAAAGCTTACGCTGCGTCGTGTGGCCTCACCCTCACAGGTGATTTCCAATCAGTTCATCGCTGACGAGTTGGTGAATATTTGCAGAACTGCCGCAAGTCCACGTCCCCCGCGTCGGAGCCGCCTCCGCTGACGCACAAGTCTGGCGCGCCCGCCCCGCGCGCGTCACGCCCGCCCGCGCCGCCGCGGCTGAAGGCCCCGAGGCGGGTCATGCTCACCATGAAGGTACGTAAAATAATAAATTATTATTATTATTATTTATTTTCGGCAGATCTACCGCAGTGTCTCAAGACGAAAGTCTTTAATGCGTGTGTGTTGCCAGTGATGACATACGGAACCGAAACGTGGCCGCTTACAATGTGCCGATTAAGGAGGCTCAAAGTCACCCAGAGAGCAATGGAGAGGGCTATGCTTGGGGTCTCCCTGCGTGATCGTATCAGAAATGATGAGATCCGCAGGAGAACTAAGGTCACAGACGTAGCCCAAAGGATTGCATGCCTTAAGTGGCAATGGGCAGGGCACATAGCGAGGAGAACAGACGGCCGTTGGGGCGGAAAGGTCCTCGAGTGGAGGCCACGTACAGGAACTCGCAGCCGTGGCAGGCCTCCTACAAGATGGACCGACGATCTGGTGAAGATCGCGGGAATCCATTGGATGCGGGAGGCTCAGGACCGATCTGTGTGGAGAACATTGGGGGAGGCCTATGTCCAGCAGTGGACGTCCATTGGCTGAAATGATGATGATGATGATGATGATGATTATTATTTATTTATTTCAGGCAACAAAAGTAAAATTACAGGCCCATATTGGTTAGTAACAGTAACAGAATATAAATGAAATTGGTTAGTAACAAAAAATAAGAAAATTACATTAATTATTAAGACAGGAGAACCTACCCCCGCCGCAGCACCTTGCGCCTATCTCACAAGCATTTGGAGACGAATCCAGTGCTGCAGCAATGGCGAGTCCCACCTGTCCACCAGAATTTTAAGGATGGTGTTGGTGCTCTCACGCAAGCGATGTAAAAGTGACGCGGACCGCTTCCTTATTATGGCGTGAAATCCATCAGTATTTGTCTCGGCAAACATGCCGGACGCGCTACAAAATCGTGGAAGTCCCATCAGCATCCTAAACCCATTGTTATATTGGACTCGCAACGCGCTATACGCCCGCTGTGTATAGACCACCCATAAGCTGCTCGTATAAAAAGACTGGCAATATGCCCTGAAAAGGATAAAATAAAATAAATCTTTATTTGTTCTCTCACATAGTTGGTTGGTACATACAAAATAAAGCTTAGTCTAGTGTTACTAAAACTATGTGAGAGACTGGTATCTGTACTAGGAGACCTGTATGACAGATTACCAGCCTCTCCTACTCCGGACCGGTGTAAATGAATAAGCTTATCATATCTATGCAGCTATACTATATGTTCGAACGTAAGTGTGAGTATATGAGGTAAGATAAGTGTGTGTGTGTGTGTGTGTGTGTGTGTGTGTGTGTGTGTGCGCGCGCGCACGTGCGTGCGTGTGTGGGTGGGTGCGCGCGTGCGTGCGTATGTGGGTGGGTGTGCGCGTGTGTGTGCTTGTGTGCGTGTGTGTGTGTGAATATAAGTACGTGCAAATATTTTTAAGACGTGTTGTATGTATTCATTTGTTGGCTTAAGTATTAAGATATTTAATAAGATACCACAAAATGTCATTAACCTATCACTGGATAAGTTTAAGTCTCATATCAAAACCTGCCTAATGAAGAAAGGTTACCATAGTGTACAAGACTATTTAAATGATAAGGATTCTTGGTCATGTTAATTAATAAATCTTTTCAGTTGTTATTCTATTAACCTTCATAATTGTATTTTTTTCTCTTCGCAATTGAAACTGTAACATCATCAATATTTGAAAAGAGTAACTACTGAGTTTCTTGCTGGTGTCTTCTCAGTAGAAATCGACATTCCGAACCAGCGGCAGATATTATGTACCTATTTTGACATTCATAAGTGTTCTGTGTAAACCTAAATTGAATAAAGAATTTTTTATCTTTTATCTTTATCTTTATGGTGTACCAAGGGAAACGGATTTACAACCGATTTATCGTTTTAAAGCTTGTTTTGCAGCAAAGCGATAGTGAAATGTAGTAAGCGATGGTGACTGAGTTTTTTGAGCGAAGTAACATTTCGCTATGGACCTCCAAAGGGGTCGCTGCGAGAGTACATTATAGTGACTGGGTGTTGGGAGGCACTTACACCCGCAGCAATGAACAACATAATAACCAGAGATCACTCTAGTGTCTGGATATTGGGCCATCTCTCTTTAGTGACTGGGTGTTGTGAGCATAGTAACTGAAGGCTGAAGGCCCCGAGGCGGGTCATGCTCACCATGAAGGTGCGTGTTGTATGGTGTACCAAGGGAAACGGATCATTTATAGATCGATAGATAGATTATTCTTTATTGCACAAAAATAAAATACAAGCATGATACAACAACAGCAACAGACAGTACAATAAGGCGGTCTTATAGCTTGTAGCGATTTCTTTCACACAACCTAGGATACCTGGGTAGAGGAAAGAAATAACGTAGGTATTCTTTTTTTTTGTCAATATTCTAACGCTTGACCACAATTGCATCTGAACGAAAGCGACGATGAGGTCTAGGATGAATGAATGAATGAATATACTTTCATTGCACTCAAAATAAAGTATGAAAACTTAAAACTAGATATTACAGGATGTGTACAACGAAGGCGGCCTTATCACTATGAGCGATCTCTTCCAGGCAACCTTTGGATAAAGGACACTTGATGAAGGTGTAGGGCGGTGCAATCTTAAATATTTATATACTTACACAGAAAGTTTAAATGCAAATACATAAATAAAATATGAATATACTAATACATACAATATATATGATTAATAAATAGATAAATATAGCAACTAAAATAATAACAATGGATCCCAAAGCAGACGAATGATTCTCAGAGGACAGGAAGAGATGGGTGAGAGGAAGTGGGAACAGTGGTCTCAAAGGTTCAGGAAATGTGATTTAATTTGGGCTTTAAAGATGGGTAGGGAATGGACAACATTTCAAAATTGCTAAGCTCTGAAACAAAAAATACCAATTCTTTGTTTACTTTTCCGCTGCTCGAATATATATTTATTCATTTTTTTATATTGCTTATTTACTGAGAAAAAAATTAAAAACTAAAAAACGTAAGATGACGTCATCGGACGGCAGAATGTAAAATATTTCTTTGCTTAGCACATTATAGTTTTAAATTTACGTAATGCCAAACTCATGACATGTAACTGTAAAAAAAAAAGACAACTTGTCAACGTTGAATGTATGAATGACGTTGACAATGTTGACACTAGTATTATTTACTTTTGACAGTAGTACCTTTTTTTATTAAAACAATGATAAGCAAAGGAATATCGCTGTATTCAGCCGTCCGATGACGTCATTTGGCGCTTACGTCTATTTAGAATAAAAATAATTTCAATAATTATTTTATGCATGAAAATGGACAAATTTTGAAAAAAGAAAAAATATGGGTCTGTTCATTTTATGTCTACTTTCATATAAAAAAACAATATGGACATGTTAAAAATTTGAAATGTTGTCCATTGGATTGCCTTATTGTATGAAGGATGATACGCGTTTGCCTAAAAGATTCGTAATGAAGAAAGGCAGTGCATTTAATAACTTCCAGTACGTGCTTAACTTGCAGGCCGCAAGCGGCGGGCCGGAGGGCGAGCGCGTGTGGGCGGTCTCGCAGCCGAGCCAAGCATCGCAAGCGCCTACCCCGGTGCCGGTGCCGGTCCCGGTACCGGTACCGGTCCCGGTCCCGGTCCCGGTGGCGGTCCCGGCGAAGGGCCCGCTGCGGCTGTGCCTGCCGCAGACGCTGCCGCAGTCGCTGGCGCGGCTCAACGGGAGGCGGTTCATAGTGGTGCCGAGGTCCTTGCTGCATCAACACAATCAGCAATCGGTGAGTGATATGAGTTCACAACGGTCCTGAAAGATAAAACGATATTAAAATATTACGATGACTACGTATTTTTTTTATTAGGTATATTTTTTTATTGCGATATACAGGCCGTGTGGTCCCCGGCAGAGTAGAATAGGCCACCCTCACTCCTACCGAGGTGTCGTAAAAGGCGACTAAGGTAAAGCTGCTGGCATGATCATCAGCACCCAGAGAAGGAAAACTCTGCATTTATATCAAAACCCTCGCCAACCCGTCTGCCAAGCGTGGTGAGTATGGCAATTACCCCTCATGTGATTGAGGGAGGCCCGTGCCCCAGCAGTGGGGACTTAAATGGGCTGACGATGATGATGATGATACAGGGTGTAAAAAGACCCTTAACGAAGCCGGCGTCTACGCAAAACAAAAAATTATTGATGGGAAACGAGGTTGATTTTTTGGTGTCAATTTTAATCCTATAAACGGACAAGCGCAATGAACAGCGGACCGCGCCGCATGCGCGCCCACGCACCCCCCCGCCCCGCTCTCAAACATTACATTGCGGGCTGTACGTTTTGAAGCCATTTTTCCCTAGGGATTACTTAAAATTTTGAACAAGTTTCTTTGGACAAAAATTAGGTAATAATGTTTAAAATTTATTTACATCAAAATATTGAGATTTTGACTTTGACCTTCAATAACTTGGAAAGTATTGACTTCCCTGGTATGGTTTGAAGGAAAATTGGTCCTGATGATGTGCTGAATACGTAGGTTTCGGCTTCGTTAAGGGTCTTTTTAAACCCTGTATAGGCAAACGAGGCATCTGATGGTAAATGATAACCGCCGCTCATAGACATCAACAATGCCGGAGCACAGTCATGCCGCTGCCTACCGTGAAACGAGAACTCTTTCCAAACCTCATTTAAAAAGGACATGTCGTAGCAATCTAGGAAACTCCGCGACTGGAAGCTCATTCCAGAGTTTGCACGAACGTGGTTATCTCCTTATGTATCGATATCAAGGAATGAAGACTAGAGTCCGCGACACGAAAGAAGTCCCGCGGAAAAAGTCGGAACTGAAAATTTGAAATTCCTTATATATATGTAGCATAAAGCTCAAACTTGATTGTTGGATGGTAACTCAAGCGCGCTTTTAACGGGTGCATAGCCAATAATCGACTTTTCCTTGCTCTCGACCAATCCAAAGTTTATATTCTATTTAGGCCAATCAATCAGACGGCTGTGGACCGTCGCCGTTACAGATTAATAAAAATGGCGTTCGCAGCTAAAATCGTGCGACTGCTCGAGCTCCAGAGATAACTTTTCGATTGGTCAAGCCACACATTTCGCCTTCCGTTGATTGGTCCAAATTAGAAAATAACCTTTTTCCATTAATCAAGCGCACTGCCCAATCCCCGCATACAACGGAAAGGGTGACCTTTGGCGGTAATGCCGTCAATTTTATCTGCGAAAAAAAAATGTTTTGTTTTCTCTATATTGTCCCTAAACATAAAATCACACAAGCAAACCTATTCCTACCTCACTCATCTAAACAATTTGATACCTTTCATAAACTCTTAATGTTTATTTCCAGATCCCGACAGACGAATGACCCGCCGAGTCGAAATGATTCGAGCTGGACGAGCAACCACGACGCTTTGTACAAATCACAATTATTTATAAGACTCTTTCACTGTTTTATCAAAAAAACTTATAGCACGCGTTTTAAAATTTTATTAGGTAAATAAAAGACATCCTCTCTTTTGGTCCAAGTGCCGGCCAGAAACATTCTGTAGGACTTGTCCCCCTGAGAATTTATTACTACGGCACCAAAATTATAGGATCGTTATCCTTGGTTAAATTTGTATTCACAAATCAACATATTCATGTATTTTCAGTGTATTATGCCAAATATTGACATTTGGACGCCATTTTTTTTTTATTTATCTGGCACTTCATATGTGGACCAAAAATATTTGAAAGTCCGTAGAACTTATTTAAGGATAAGGAGAGCCGACCCCACCTAACGTGGGAAGATGCAAAGAAGAAGTGAAAAAGGTATAAACATTTGAGATGAAATAGATATTCGGTAATTATCCGGTATCCGACTGAATACTGGATTTAGAAGGTCAAGACTTCGAAGAGAATCAAACAAGCAAAAGAGAAGACGAAGCAAAACCTGTATGACAGCTTAATAAATGTGAAGTTCTGGTTATTAATTAAGAGATTGGGGGTATGAGGGTATTCTGAAGGGAAAAATCCGTTAGGATGGCGCTATTTGAATTTTTTATTATTTGATAGAAATGGGGTGAGCCTTGCGTCTCATAGCCACTGCGACCAGTAGATGATCTATTGTGGTAGCCCCATAACCTATTACAGCACCTCATGTAGCTCCAGTTTCAGGATAAACCCGAGGAATGGAGCTGCAGCGGTGCAGTGCTATGCACTCGCCGAGGACGTGGATAATCGTTTCCTCGTCCTCGCGACAGAATCTGCAGATTTTGGTATCTGAAAGGCCCATGTTGTGCAGGGGCTTGTTTAATTTGCAGTGCCCCGTGAGGGTCCCAGTGAGTGCCCTAACATGCCCTCTACTCAGTTTAATTATTTCTACAGCTCATTTCTGATCGAACTGCCTGTATCAACGCCTTGGACTGTTGTAGTCGAGGTAGTCAAAATTCAGTGCTTTTGCTTATGCTCGTATGGCTGTGTTTGTAGGCACAAGGCCTGTATTCACTTTGATTAGTGCGAGTGCGAGTGTGTAGTGCGAGTACTGTCCAATAGAGGCTATCGCGTGTGAAATATCCGCTAGATGGCGTGTCTGTGAACCGAGGTCCAACTTCAACATCATTGGCTGATTTATTCGTTAGTTGACAATTTGAGATATCACGTCTAACAATACACAATCAACTTGTAGATGGACCTCAGGCCTATAGTACGCCATCTTGCGGATTTTTCGCACACGATAGACATTACAAACAGGCTGTCTAGATGAGACGTGTAGCGACAAGCACGCTGCAAGCGAGAGGGAAGAAAGGGGCGCGGAAACGTGGCTATTCGCAGGCCACTCGATTTGTTGGTGTAAATGTATTCCCAGTGTTGAACTGGCAAGAATTTTGGATATGGTGACCTAAAGTCTACAATTGCGACATGAAACTGATTTTTTTCAATCGAGGTAAAACCCTTATTCTATTGCAATGTAACATCCTTTGTCAGTTTGTCTTGTCATGTTGTGACGACACGATCAATGTTTACCTATCCTGTCAAGATGTCAGGTTTTCATTTCAAAAGTTTTCATAAAATATTTGCTGATCCCTGATATTTGATAGGTTAATTTTCACTAGTAAAATATATTGCAAGTTAATTATGATAATAATAAAATTGATACATGTTTTTTACCACAGTTATACCCAGAAGCAATAAAATGAACGTTTGGACGAGCACCGCTTCGGTAAGCGAACACTTGAGTTCCCAAAATTGTGCGTCGAATGTATAGATCGCGGATTCTGTGACTACAAACGACAAACTATATAGACACAGAGCATTGGCTACCTACATCGCGTGCCAAACAGGCTATGCACACTTGTGGGAGAGCCACGCTTCGACATGAATGGGCCGGCTCGACCCGAGTAATAATACCACGGACTCACAGAAAACCGACGTGAAGCAGCACTGTGGTGTTTCGATGCGTGAGTGAGGGTAATGGAGGCCCAATTCGGCTGAAAGGGGTGTTGAAAAATTGGCAGCGCAGTTGTGACTCCACTGGTGTCGCGGATGTCCAAGGCCGGCGGCAATCAATCGCTTACAATCAGGTGATCCGCCTGCTGGTTTGCTACTTATCACATAAAAAAACTGGTTTTGTTAACTATAAGCTAACGCTTGACCCCAATCTCACCCGATGGAAAGTTTTATATGCGCGCATTCAGTGATCTCGACATGAGACAGAGACAAACTATACGGAAAGTCTGTGAGAGAGACACGATACGATATACTGCCAAGAGAGTTAGATGAGATATTTATTTTGAGCAATGTGATTGTTCAGTTTTTATAGGTCTTCCCGCTCAACTCGCAGCTCCACTTCTGTGTCGACGAACTCGATTCGTCGATATCAATGTCCAGCTAAGAGCCGACCTCCTGTGTCTATTTAATTTGTGATGCGAAGCACGTCCCCGCTTTATCTCGGCGTCGTCACGATGGAAGAATCATAAAAAATCTTAAGAATAAGAATACATAACAAATTGGTACTATACAGGTACTGATTTGTAATCCCACTTGTTGATTCTGATATCCGTAACACAGGTACTTAAGCTACCTATCTCGGAGTCAGATCAATGTAAGTGTTGTTGTGAAATATGTATGTATATACTATTGAAAGCAATAAAATCATATTGTGTATTCATGACTTTAGACAGTAGTTTTAATTGTTTTAAAGACTGCTAGATTGGAATAGAATTGGAAGAAGTTTTAAAGATGCTAAAGTAATTTTTACGATTTAGTCGTAGTTTTATTACAAATTATTGTTATTTCATATTGTGTGCAATTCTTGTTACCATGGGTCGTCAATATAAATCAAAATATCTTTATTCAATTTAAGTCCACTACAGAACATTTATGAATGTGAAATTTTATGTAATCTACCGCTGATTCGGAATGTCAATATCTACCGAGAAGAATCAGCAAGAAATTCAGTAGTTACTATTTTCAAATAATATGGTAATTACAATTTTCACTACTATTTGAAAAGTTCAATTCATGAAGCTGCTTTTATCTACCGCTGGTTCGGAATGTCTATTTTGATATACAACCTGTGCGGATAAAGAATGGGATCAGAAATGGCGGCGTATCTATTCACTTTTCGCTCGCACAATATTTGCGTCTATACTCGCGCTCGTGGGGTGCGAGTATAGACGCAAATAGTGTGCGAGCGAGAAGTGAATATATGCGCCGCCATTTCTGATCCCATTCTTTATCCGCACAAGTAGTACAGTCCTCAATTATTAATAAACGTATGAGTACGTTATTATTTGAATGATCAATGGTCAATATTAAGTTTCCTTGTTTTGTATTGTGCCAAATAAAGTTTTCATTCATTCATTCATTCAATATTATTTTCTGTTCACAGGGTATGCCCAAAAATATATAAATAAATATTATTTGTAACACGTAAATTTGAAAAAAAATATTTATTATTCCATAAATGTTATAATCATCAGTGGTATTTAAAATTTATATTTGTAAACTAGTGTAATTTGAAAAAACTTTCCCGAACATTGGATTAAGACTTTATGTGTATGTTAGACTTACGCTGTATGATGTTTTATAAGTTTATACTAAAGCTGCTGTTGTAGGTTGATTTATTTCATGAAATATTATGTTTTATAGATTTGTTTAAAGTGGCATATTTTTATGGGATTGTAAAATCTTTACTATTTGTAAGGAGGTAAATTCTATAGACAACGACAAGGCTTTTTAAACCGAAAAAACGAAATTGGGCGGTGTCAAAAACGAAGAGAGCGCCACTAAAGTCGCCCCATGGATATTTGGCACGTGGCAAAAGTCGGAACTAATTTGACATTATCCCGTCGAAAAAATGTGCTACGCCCCCCTGTGAATGTCATTGAAGTGGTTTCTGATCGTGATCGCACTGTAGTTTTGAATAAAGAACTGTCAATTTCACGCTTAGCGAAATCTTTTCGGTCCTTTGGTTTTTTGGCGTCAGCTATCTCTCCCAAGAGAGACCTTGGCAGACGAGCGTGATCCCTGTGGCAGGGTGGGACGAGAGCTCTGTTGAGCTTTTGACCTGGAGGACCGTATTGGAACCAGGCCTTCCGTCCGGGTCCTCCATGTCATAAGAATCATAGATTAACTTATATATACTGAGATAGAGGTATCAGTTAGCTACCCAGTGCTAGCGCCATCTAGAGGAAAACGACCAATACTCAACCGCTATGTAGTACGGATACCTTTGAGAATCAGTCAGGGAGATAAAATATCAGAAGTAATGTTATTTGCTATAACAAAATTCCCAATACTTTCTAGATTACTGCTTTATTTTCCATACTTTTTAAAATTTCTTATGTGGGCAGGCGAAATGCTTTGCTAGCGCGATGTAAAAATGAATAGTGACATCTACCGAAACAACGCCGAACCATCTGCTTCATTGCTTTATAAAGCTTCATCTGCTTTTTACAAGCTCCATCTACGAAAACCGCTGAACTAATTTTCCCAAACAAAGGAAAAAACAAAGTGAAATTACCCTACAATTAAATGTCAAAACACTGCGTGATGCTACTTGAAACATCTGCCACGGATGTAAAAGCCCATGATGATGATGATGTGCCACTAATTTGACAGTTCGGTTTTCCTAAAACATTTGTCGTACTGGTGATTTCTACAAATTGATTGCGACTTATTTTATAAGTTGGCCGGTTATAGTGTAGGTTACAGTGTAGGAGGGAGGGGAGAAGATCCAATGTTTTATGTGATGAACCTACCGCAGGGTTGTTATGTCGATTTGTACTGAGTTCGATAACACCAGCAATATACTCTGTAGTTTCTCGAAGCTGGATGTTTTTCCCACTTTTCCCCTCCCCAAACAATGTACCCCACTTGTGACGCCTGTGTTAATCAGTCTCTATTTTAGTTATACATTATACACATTTAATTTAATTTAAATATTCTCTGTATATAATCACAATTTGTATAAAGGAAATGTATCAAATTGGAAGCATGTCAAATAAACGTATGGTTTTTCATGTTAATTTCATTCTTGTTCGCGGTTTTGTCGGGGACCGATTTTTCGGCCTAAAAATCTAGTTTAGACCATAGTTTCGCCAGATTTTTCCAATTTCATTCATTTTCATACTTTATTTCGTAGAAAGTGAAAGAAGTACGTAAAGTGAATAAATACACTTTCATTATACGCAACACACATATTGTAAAAAACTGAGCGAAACCACGGCCGAGACTTGATTTTTCGGCCCGAAAGAAACAAACTTTTCGTTTTGGGTTCTAGATTTGATTGAAAAAAAAAAAGTCATCATACATTGGTAAGTATTATTGTGACGGTCATTCAGTTGTGGAGTTCAAAACTAGTCAATGTGATTTTTTATTTAAATTGTGTTCATATTTATAAATATGTTTCTAGTAAATAAAAATGGTAACTGAGGAAATAAGAGTGATCAATTTTAGTTACTAAAAGGTTCTTTACACCTGAACGAATAAACTTACTCTACCTTATTACATAACACGATTTTGAGTTGAGAGACGGTTGATTACCTTACTAAAGCTCGTGCTACCTCGTTTAAACACGCAATGCTAAAACGGACTAGAACGAGTTTAGTTCCGGAACTTTTCCTTGATCGCGTTTTGTAATAAGAGGGAACGGATTCTATCTTATTTTATCCTACGTATTTCTATTCAAATGAAAAGCTCCATACTTTTGTCTGTGAATACCATTTCTTTCCTCAATTGCCATTCCATTTTTTTCTTGTAACTCGTACCGAATTTAATTCGATTTTTTTTGGTTCTTGATCAGTGACGACAAGAAACGGGGCAGGATAGCGAACGGCGCGGCCTCCCCCCCCGCCGGCGCCTCCCCGCGCCGCCGCGGACGCCCTCGGGCCGGGGATGACACCGATCACTTCACAGCGTTCTACCATAGGGCGCAGGAGCGCAAGTACAACGTGGTCGTACAGGTGAGGAGAACAAGCTAGAAACTATTGTAGCAGGTACGGGGTACTTAGATTCAAGTTAACTCCAAAATCACAAAAAGACAATTTTATTGACGAGAAACAATTACACATTCATCTCACTTGATTAACACTATACACTTTCTAAATACTTCGCAGGTTATTCCCTTCTTCACTCCTAATTAGCATGAGACTAAGTCGCTTTGCTTTCCAAATCGGAACTGACTCGACGGGCTAACACGACCCGCTTAAGGTGACGGGTAGGGCACTAACGACGCCAATCGATCGCCAAAAGTGGCCGCTTTTGGCGTAAATCAATTTTGCGCGTGCGCGTTGGACCCAACATTTTTTCATGATAATAAATAGTATAAGTGTTTGCCCAGAGGTTGTAACCCCGCAATTGTTTAAAATAGATCCAGTTTAGTAGCTAAAAATTAAAATCGATTGGCTTCGCTAGTGTGCCCTATCCGTCACCTAAAACTAACGCTCTCCATTAGTGCGAACTGCTCGGAAGTTCGCACTAAAAGTGGTTCTCGAAATTTCTAGATTCCTGTTACTAGAAATTTCGAGTCAAAGCTTCTCGAACTTTCTACCGCATATTGCGACTAGGGTATCTGGAAATCACGAGATTTTTCCAGAACGTCACTTCACAACATCCTACCACAGGCGCAGGAACGCAAGTACAACGTGGTCGTACAGGTGAGGAGAACTGGCTCGAAACTATTTCGACAGACAGTGTTTAAGTGAGGTAGGATAGAGAACGGCCCCGAGCAGGAGACGAAACCGACTACTTCACAACATTCTACCACAGGGAGCAGAAGCGCAAGTACAACGTAGTCGTACAGGTGAGGAGAACTGGCTCGAAACTATTTCGACAGACAGTGTTTAAGTGAAGTAGGATAGAGAACGGCCCCGGGCAGGAGTCTAAACCGACCACTTCACAACATTCTACCACAGGGAGCAGAAGCGCAAGTACAACGTAGTCGTACAGGTGAGGAGAACTGACTAGAGTTTTTTAATGTAATGGTGCCAGACTGAGTGGCCACCTGATGGTAAGCTATTATCGCCGCCCACGGACTACACCAGTGAAGTAACAAGTGCGCTGTTAACCTATACCCCCCTTTTCCCCGGTTTGGGCCTCCGGTATCCTCACTCGCACGGCGAAACAGCGCAGGTGCTGCTTCAAGCCTGTCTTCTGTGAGACCATGCCGAAACTGGTCTCTCCCAAGGTTAAATGTTAATGAAAATTTTGTTACTGTGCACGGCAAAGTCTTAGCGTCCTCTTGTTTAATCTCTGGTTTTCCATATATCACTGACGAAAGCAAGATTTAATAAGTTAGCAGTGGGTATTTAACTCTGTGATAGAAAGTTTTCTTAAGGCTCAACGCTGAGGCGATGATGAGCTGGCTCCACTGAGCCACTTAGTAGATCTTGGTCACCCTATTTTGGGAAATCACAGACGAGTGGTTAATCTGCAGCCCATTTGACCGTCCCATCTAAACTTAAAGCTGAACCTGAACCTTCTGTATTATCTCCAAATGACCAATCTAACGTAGTCTACCAAATGTAATTTTCTCCAAATTTAAAAAAGAAAGAAAGAAAGAAAATACATTTATTGCCCATCACAACACAGGAAAAATAAATACAGCATAACACGGCAAAACACAGATTCAAAGAGGAGAGGCGATATGAAAAGAGATGGTGTGGTTGTGTGTGGTCAATAAGGTCCCGACCTCATGGGCAAGGAGGGGTAGCGGGCAAGGAGGGGTAGGAGACGCCGAACAGATGCGCGTCTCGCTCCTCTCCGCAGAGGGAGCTCGCTGGCGCATGGTGGGGGGTCACCAGCGCCGGCATTGCACGGGCTCCCTCAGCAGCCCGGTAGGGACGGCTCAGTTTTCCCGGCCGTCCCTACCCCCTCTCCTGGCCAGCAAGCCGGGGGAAGAACCGCCTGGTTCGTCCTACAGCCCACGACGCCTTCCCATTTAAGGGCGATGAGGGAAAACCGCTGGGGTATAGTCGGTATGCCTCTGGCCGGCTTCTCGTTAGGAAAAGCCCCCGCCAGAGGAGAGCCCGACATAACCCTCCTGCTCTCCAGCAGGAGGGTATGCATAAGGCGCCGCCACTAGGCGGCGACGTCGGCCATTGCACTACGGGCCGGCGGCATTCCCCAGCGAAAAAAAAAAAAAAAAAAAAGGTCCCGACCTCAGCATTTGCTGCTACGGCATTATCCGCAGCAGCGCTGGTGTTCTGGTGGTATAACAAAATGTGTCAATTATAACACACTATGTATTGTTGTCGCAGATATTCCAATACCTCGGCATGCGGGACCTGGCGCACTGCGCGCGCGTGTGCAAGCTGTGGCGGCAGATGGCGTCGACGCCAGCGCTCTGGAGGCACGTTAGAATGAAAAATTCACACGTAAGTCATTCAACAATTGTCAATTAACTATTTCCGCGGCCAAAGCTGGCGGCGCACTTGTGACTCGCGTTGCTGGCCCCAGAAGGGGAGAAACTCAAACATATGGACAGCAACGAAGTAGACGTGTGTAACTCTTTACTGGATCGACTCAGTGAACCGACTCATCTAAATGATACACTGTTCCGAATCTCTTAATGTTCACTCCGAATGTATCATTCGACTCGAATGGATCTCGACCAGAGTGGTCAATCGGCACGCGGTAGTAATCCCGCTCACTGATACGGATGAGCCGAATGATCCGAATGAGCGGAATTGATCTGAGTGAGCCGAATGACCCTAATGAGCCGAATGATCCGAATTCAGAGCGAAAGAGTAAGCCGTGGGCTGTTTGGTGTGAATCGGTAACCGTGTTTCTATCTATTACGCGGGCAAAAGAGATAGGTATATTAAATGGCACTGCAGGAGGGGATCGATTATTCATTCGTAGCAAAATCGTGTCTGTAGTTAATAAATAAATAAATAAAAATCAATTAATCACTGATCTGTCTGAGAGTAGAGGTTCAAATGGAGCGTTTCACTATTCCGCATCTTTGCACTGATCCAGTTGCAAATGTTCCAATCTTTTGAAAGATACGTTTTTGCCAGGTCTACGACGAAGGGTAGTTCACTTGTAAGGAATCATCAAGCATTGTAGCGCGGTGGAGTGCAAGAGTGGTCAACATACGCGGTATCCGCGCGCGTCTCCCGAGATTCGGCCAGTAAAACCTTAGTGTTGGTATGGCTACGGTGTAGGGACTGTTTCATCATCATCATCAGCAACCCACACTCGTCCACTGCTGGACATAGGTCTCCCCTAATGCACGCCACTGCTCCCGATTCGGCCACTCTCATCCAGCCCACACCAGCCAGCCTTCGAATGTCATCATCCCATCTTGTCGCAGGGCGTCCTACACTACGCTTACCGAGTCGCGGTCTCCACTCAAGGACTTTACGGCTCCAACGGCTGTCAGTTCTGCGGCTAATATGACCAGCCCACTGCCACTTCAGTTTGCTAATTCGGTGGGCTATGTCGGTGACTCTGGTTCTCTGTCGGATTACATCATTTCTGATGCGGTCCTTCAGAGATACTCCGATCATAGCCCTTTCCATAGCTCTTTGAGCGACTTTGAACCGGTGATGGTAGGGACTGTTTAACGTTGATTAAAATATGTTTATTATGTTAAAACTATATTCAAACTTCTACAAACTGTTATTATGTTAAAAATGTTAAAATGTTGTGAGCGCACCCGGTCGCGATCGTTCCGTGATTTGCACTAAAATTTAATTGTAACGTAATCGATCGCAAGCGATTGCTCAAGAGTGAAAATGTCACATGTTCGGTCATATTACACCGAACATACGGGAAGGTGGAGGATTGCTCGTATGTCCTCTATCTTATAAAAAAATAACGCTTAAATCAAAATCATACTTGCAAAAATGATAGCTAAGTATGATCCGGGCCTCCGCGACCGATGTCATCGTAGGAGATAGCGTGGAACACTAGACACTCGCAATAACGGTGGAGTCACAATGGCGCTACCAAGTTTTTAAGTCCCCTTTCCCTCAGGTTGGGCCTTTGATACCCTCACTCAATCGTCCAAACAGCGCAAGCGTTGCTTCAAGCCGGTTTTCTGTGAAGCCGTAGTGTATTAATGGGGGCTATCGCTTGCGAAAAATCCGCAAGATGGCATACTATAGGACTGAGGTCCATCTACAAGGTTATTGGATATTTTTAGACGTGATATGACAAATTTTCAATTAACGAATAAATCGGCCAATGATGTTGAAGTTGGACATCGATTCTCAAGCACGCCATCTAGCGGATATTTCACACGCGATGGCCCTCTCACGGTAAAGGTCTCCCATGACCGCTATGTATTTAATTTTAATATTTGTTTTATTTGGCTTAGGTGTCAGACTGGGGCGGACTATGCTCGGCGCTGAAGAGGCACGGCACGAAGTGGCTGGACCTCCGCAAGATGCTCCTCCCGCAGAACGACACCGTTTTCTGGGAACAGTTCGCGCAACACATATCAACAGTCGACACGTTAGAAAGGTAACTTTTAAATAAGATTCGAAGTGTGAATTTTGTTATTATAGCTGGAGCGGTAGTCCGGTCACTATTATTTTGCACTCTGCAAAAGTGGGAACTGATGAAAAACAAATTAAAAATATTACCGAATGTCACCAGTGTAGCCAGACTTTCCTCCAAATATTTATATTTAAAAACTAGCACGAGACTTGGGCTCATCATCCTCGGCCGAGTGGATCGCATCACAGACTGTGGTGTATAAGATTGAGCTAGTGCTGGCGATAGTGTTGCCGCGCGATAGTCCACTATCGATAGTCTATCGATAGACTATCGTTAGCTGGGAAAAAGCAATAGTATCGATAGTCCTGTGAGTGTCAATACTGTATGGTATGGTACGCACATCTAGTGAGTTAGTGGTAGATAAATTAAAGTCACTGGTAAGAGAAAGAAGAACTGTATTGTCCGAATTAATTACGAACTAATAATGGTAAATGGGAAATGGTTGTATGGTATGAGTACACGCGATATGTATGGTGATCGATCGTACACTGGTTGAACAACGACGTACTTAAATGAAATATGCAATCGATATGAAAATAGCTGACGGTCCATCGCGGCGCGCGCGTGGTGTCATCGTTTACCCAATGTACGGAACCCGTACAAATACTATTGACACGATATCGATAGTATCGAAGCTCAATATCGAAATCGTTATCGAGAGTATGGAAACCATCGATAGTTTGGTCCTATCGATAATGACCTTTTCATCTATAGTATTGCTATATAAAATAAAACTTGTCTAGTGGATGACAAAAATAATTTTCAATACTGAGTATGTAAATTATTATGTGTTGACGCTTTTCTTCTCATTTTTATTATTTTCTAGTTCGTAAAATCCAATATATGCATCAAGAAAGTCATGACACTTATTGATGGCGCCACTGCCGCTTACGTCATAGAGTATTGTAGTAGTAGTTGGTTATAAAACATGGGAACTCCGTTAGTTCCTCAAAAATCCGTTGCCATGATTTTCTTTACGCGAATCGATCAATTCTATTGAATCTAAGCCTACTATCGATAGCGCAAATATATCGTAACTATCGATACCATCAATAGTCATTTCGATATTGATCTTCAATACTATCGAAAGTATTGCAGTATATCAATACTATTCTACCAAACTTAACAATCAGTAGTATACATAGGCCTGTCGGTATTATAAATGAATTCTGAGGTCAACTGAAATAGTGAAAATATTGATAGTTCGGCAACACTCATCATCAGCTACACACACTCGTCCACTGCTGGACATAGGTCTCCCCTAATACACGTTACTGCAACACTATCTAGCGATGCCTCGGTGGCGCAATGGTTAGTGGGTCGCAATTTAAAGCGACGGTTGCGCTTGGGGTCCCGGGTTCGATCCCCGGGTCGGGCCAAAATTTGTACACGAGTTTTTTTGTTCAGAAATTCTCAGTGTCAGCCCGGAGTCTGGAAGTTGGCGGTCTTGTACCCCCGTGCCTCGGAGAGCACGTTAAGCCGTTGGTCCTGCGCCTAATCCCTCTTCGGTCGGGTCGCACTAGTTTCCCTTCGAAATAAGAGGGTACGGGAATAGAGTGCCGCAAATACTTGTGCACTTATATGCTGAGATTGTCCGCTATGACCGAAATATCGGTTCGGAGGACATTATTATTAGTATCCAGCGATAAACACCCCACGTATTCTAGGATAGAGCTGTGCCGCTGCCCGGCGCGGGCGGTGGAGGCGGTGTGCGCGGGGCTGCCGTCGCTGGTGGCGCTGTCGGCGCTGGCCATCCGCGACGCCGCGCTGGACCCCGCGCCGCTGGAGCGCCTGCCGCGCCTGCGCGAGCTGCGCCTCAAGAGCATGGCGGGCCTGGCGCTCGCGCGCGACCTGCGCCCGCTGGCCAACCTGACGAGGCTCACTCACCTATCGTTAACATCTATTAAGGTTACATATCTTCATTTTATAATCATTTCTGTAACTAACACCTGCTTTTTGTAATCAGACACTGGCAATTCTGTTATTTTTTTTTTATATATTAGAGGCGGCAGACGAGCAGACGGATCACCTGATGGTAAGCAATTCCGCCGCTCATGGACACCCGCAACACCAATGGAGTCACAAGTGCGCTGCCAACCTTTTCCCCTTCCCCTCCATTGGGCCTCCGGTAACCTCAACTCACACGGCGAAACACTGCTTCACGTCGGTCTTCTGTGAGGCAGTGGTATCACTCCGGTCGAGCCGGCCCATTCATGCCTAAGCGTGGCTCTCCCACATTTAAATGTGACACCAATTTGAATCATCATCATCATCAGCCCATTTAAGTCCCCACTGCTGGGGCACGGGCCTCCCTCAATCACATGAGGGGTAATTGCCATACTCACCACGCTTGGCAGACGGGTTGGCGAGGGTTTTGATATAAATGCAGAGTTTTCCTTCTCTGCGTGCTGATGATCATGCCAGCAGCTTTACCTTACTCGCCTTTTACGACACCTCGGTAAGAGTGAGGGTGGCCTATTCTACTCTGCCGGGGACCACACGGCCAATTTGAATATGAGTGCCTTTTGTATTTATGTACTTTGTTTATAATAATATGTCATGTTCAACTGTCTCCATGTGACCAAAGTACCGTGTATACTTTTTAAAACCATTAAATACAACTAATTCTACTGCGTCCTTCCTCTGCATCAGAAATTTGAAACCCCCTAGCCAATTCCATCACCGGACAACAAGACGCGGCGAGAGGTTTCATCCATTCGTTGTTGGCTTACCCCTTGTCCGCACGAAGCGATTCGCTTCCACATTCATAATGCTGCATGCATTCTGCATTGCATGCATGCATGCATTCTTTAGCTGTCCAGCTAAAGAATGGAACTCTCTGCCAAGATCTGTTTTCCCAGATCATTACAATTTGGACATCTTTAAGGCAAGAATAAACAGGCATCTACTAGGCGAACGCGTCACATCCTAGACCTCACCGTCACTTCAGATCAGGTGTGATTGCAATTGTCTACAGTCGCGAGCGAACAAATCGACTCAAGACCTAATTTTCATACAAACGTACTAATTTCAGAGGCCTGTAAATATGTGCTTTAGTGATAATTTTATTGTAAATCGATTTCAAAAGTGTTCAAATTTCAATCAATAATTTTAACAACTGAAACGTGCCGATTTCTTAAAAAGGAAACTGTAGTTGATTTTCGCATCCATAAGAAAATTGGCATGTTTCTGGAGGCTAATTCAACGCCGTGTGGTCCCCGGCAGAGTAGAATAGGCCACCCTCACTCTTACCGAGGTGTCGTAAAAGGCGACTAAGGTAAAGCTGCTGGCATGATCATCAGCACCCAGAGAAGGAAAACTCTGCATTTATATCAAAACCCTCGCCAACCCGTCTGCCAAGCGTGGTGAGTATGGCAATTACCCCTTATGTGATTGAGGGAGGCCCGTGCCCCAGCAGTGGGGACTTAAATGGGCTGATGATGATGATGATGACTAAAAGAAGAACTTCTTTGACATCGGTTTACGTGAAAATGATCACTAAAGCTTTGACAAATTGTTTAACCAACAGGAGCTAGGCTGGTGCGCGTGTGACGTGATCGGCCAGCTGTCCCAGCTGGAGTCGCTGGAGCTGGGCGAGTGCACGTTCCGCGCGGAGTTCGCCGGCGTGCTGGGCAAGCTGCACCAGCTGCGCCGCCTGCGGCTGGAGCGCGGCACGGCGCAGTGCGCGGCGCCGGCGCTCTTGCGCGCCGCTGCTGCCCTGCCGCTGCTGACCAGGCTGGAGCTCGTCAACATCGACGTCAAGGTGAGATTACAATCACAATCAGAATAGTTGATATTTTATAGCAATCTTTTGCGATTTATTCTTAAGTAAATAACACACTTAAAAATTTCATCTCGTGTTCAGGCGGGACTCGAACCCACACCTTCCACAATCCGGGTGAATGTACTACCAATTATACCACTGAACGCGTTACTAAGTCGACGAAATTTGTAAGTGCTTGATTCGACATGAGCTGTCGATAGTCTCATCAATATTGTAGGTATATTTACCCGGATTGTGGAAGGTGTGGGTTCGAGTCCCGCCTGAACGCGAGATGAAATTTTCAAGTGTGTTATTTACTTAAGAATAAATCGCATAAGATTGCTATAAAATATCAACATAATGTGATGTTTTAATGTTATTTAGTATCACTGAAGTTTGCTTAAGTTAAGAAGCGTGCAAATATTTAGAAACGTTATACATTAAAATAACAATTCAATGTCACTTAAAAATAACAATGATATAAGAACTATGTCAGTAATAAATAATTAATATCTACTCTATTGCCTAATAATAATTCATTTAAATAATGGGATTGATAAATTAATGTCACTTATTTTTTAAATCTAAGTCGACAAAGTATAACCGAAACTGTGTAGCAATGTGTGTCAAAATATACAATAAAGTACCGAAATACCTGAAATCTCTAAATACTAGTAGGTTTTCAGTAAAACTGCGTGAATGGCTTAGAGCAAAAAATTATTATAGTGTAGATGAGTTTCTTAATGACAAATGATTGTAAAATCGGAAATAATAGCACAATATTATTTAATTTAAGACAATGTGAATTTGCTTATGACACGTAAAATGTACTAATTTGTTGTTTTAGTTATTAATTATTTGATTTATATTTTCTATTGCATGCCTTTATAACTTTGGCAAATTGTAAGAGTCATTGTTAATGTTTCCACCTACTGTACCACATTTTGGGCAATAAATGATATTATGATTATGATTATGAAAAAGTATAAAATATAGATAAAGCGACTTGGAAGTGTCAAGCTTGTAAATGCAAGGAACCCCGGGGAAATAACACCAATACTCCTGTCCGTCCCACCCTGACTGCAACATCTCATTCAAGCAGTTTTGTCAATATGGACTCTCCTCGACAAAACATAGACAATGTAACTTTCCGTCGTAGAGGGCCGAGCGACTTAGACAAGCAACCCCTCAATGTGTCATATGCGGAAGATCTTGTGTATTTGGATCACATTAGGAATATTGTGCGTGAGGAATTCCAGTACGCCCTTCGAGAACACCTGGCCGGCGTAATTGTCAACACGATTTCCGATGAGATCTCTGCTGTTCTTTGTGACTCAATGGCACATCTCAATAAGAAGATAGCATCACTAGAAGGCAGAATAAGTGACCTCGAATCTGTCCATGTCAAACATAGTGGAGCGACACAGCGGAACAACCATACCGAAGGCAGCGTGAAAATTGTAACTAACTGGAGACTGTGAATAGAGTTTTGCTAACTTCATATTATCTGTTTTACCCTGTTACTTTTATTTTTTTGTTTTTGTTGTTTTGTTTCGATGTTTTATATAAAACTTTTGTTACTGTGTGTCTCAATTACGTAATTAGGTTTAAGTGCCAGTGTAATTGAATAAATAAATAAATTAGAAAGCTTGCAGAACAGCCAGTAACCACCAGTATACGAGTGACTTGTTCTATATTAGCCTTGAGCTGTAATAGTTCCGCCAGCTTGCGGAGATGGGGACGGTGCAGTGCTGCTGACAAGGCTGGAGCGTGTGAATATCGACGTCAAAGAGAGATTAATAATAATACCCTCCAACCGATTTCGGCTGCGGCGACCAATCTCGACGATCAGCCACTAACGCAAGATATATTATAGTGCTCAATGGACAACATTTCAAAATTGCTAAGCTCTGAAACAAAAAATACCAATTCTTTGTTTACTTTTCCGCTGCTCGAATATATATTTATTCATTTTTTATATTGCTTATTTACTGAGAAAAAAAATAAAAACTAAAAAACGTAAGATGACGTCATCGGACGGCAGAATGTAAAATATTTCTTTGCTTAGCACATTATAGTTTTAAATTTACGAAATGCCAAACCCATGACATGTAACTGTCAAAAAAAAAGACAACTTGTCAACGTTGAATGTATGAATGACGTTGACAATGTTGACACTAGATTATTTACCTTTGACAGTAGTACCTTTTTTTTATTAAAACAGTGATAAGCAAAGGAATATCGCTGTATTCAGCCGTCCGATGACGTCATTTGGCGCTTACGTCTATTTAGAATAAAAAGAATTTCAATAATTTTTTTATGCATGAAAATGGTCAAATTTTGAAAAAAGAAAAAATATGGGTCTGTTCATTTTATGTCTACTTTCATATAAAAAAACAATATGGACATGTTAAAAATATGAAATGTTGTCCATTATGTACACAAACACAAGCACTCTATTCCTTCACCCTCATATTCCGATGGAACTACTGTGACACCAAAGTTATCGGCATTGCTCACCGGATTAGCAAGCTTAAGTGGCAGTGGGCTGGCCATATTAGCCGCAGAACCGACAACCGATGGAGTAAACGGGTTCTGGAGTGGAGACCGCGTCTTGGAAAACGTAATGTAGGGCGCCCTCTGGCTAGGTGGGGGGACGATCTGCGCAGGATGGCTGGCAAGAGCTGGATGCGAGAAGCCATGGATAGATCACAGTGGCGATTGGAGAGGCCTACGTCCAGCAGTGGACTGCGATAGGCTGATGATGATGATGATGATGACTGTGACACGACCGAAGAGGGATGGGGCGCAGGACCAACGGCTTAACGTGCTTTCCGAGGCACGGGGGTAAAAGACCGCCAACTTTCAGACTCCGGGCCGACACTGAAAATTACGATTATACTAGAAGAGAATGGAATAAACACTCACATACTGCTGGATTGCAGAGTATAAACCAGCTGCCGAGCACCCTACCAAGTCTTCAGCAATTCTTTAATAAACTTGGCTGGCTATAATGACATCCGGTCAACTTCTCCCTCCTGGGTCTGACGCAAAAATAGCACACTAGGCACCTGTTCGCGGAAACCACACGTATTGAGAAAGAGTGACCAGTAGAGACCAGGTCATCATCATCATCATCAGCCCATTTAAGTCCCCACTGCTGGGGCACGGGCCTCCCTCAATCACATGAGGGGTAATTGCCATACTCACCACGCTTGGCAGACGGGTTGGCGAGGGTTTTGATATAAATGCAGAGTTTTCCTTCTCTGGATGCTGATGATCATGACAGCAGCTTTACCTTAGTCGCCTTTTACGACACCTCGGTAAGAGTGAGGGTGGCCTATTATACTCTGCCGGGGACCACACGGCAAACCAGGTCTTGGCAATATTCTGTACGCTTCGTACAATGATAACGAAGATATTGTTGTTGCAGGTGGGCTTCGACGACGCGCTGGCCGAGTGCAAGAACATCCAGCGATTGCTGATCATACCGACGTACGTGTCGCAGTCCGCGACTACCAACAAACAGGTAAACCATCATTATTTCAGCATACCTTTTTCGGTTACATCCAAATCCAAAAGTGAATTCAATTCAATTCAATTCAAATAATTCTTTATTTGCATAGGCTTGTACACAGCACTTACAAATCGTCATACATTTGAATGACTTAAAACTATTTATAAGTACTAATGTATAATTTACATGTTAATACATATATATGTTGATACATAAAATATACTAAAGAAATAAATAAACATAATGCGATTCTACCACCGGCTCGGAAAGTTGTTTCTGGTCGAGAAGATCCGGCAAGAAACTCGCCAGTTACTCTTTTTAATCGCCAATTTTTTTACAATGGTTTATTATCCTCATACCAAGTCATACAGTCTAATGCAACACAACCGAATAGAAATCCAAATGTAGAAAATCACTAGTTTTACTCAATTTAACGCCGGCGCGCCAGCGACAGTCGGCGGCATTCGCGTGGCGCGCCTGCGACTGTCCGCGACTGGCCGCGACCGGCCGCTAGTTTGCTAAACCTATGGTTCCGCGACTGCCGCCGACAGCCGCACACCACGGTCGCAAGCGGTCGCGAACGAACGGTCGCTCGTGTGTAAGCTCTCTTATCTAAAATTTGGTACGGAATGCTATTATGCCCGTTTTTTTTTATTTAGAACTAGCTGACCCAATTTAGTGCAGTCGTTGGAAAGTTATGAATAGAATAAAATATTTTCTATTTGCGTGAAAAATGGTATAACGATGGTGCAAAATACAAATGAACACATAATTCACCAGAATCTGGAATACATATACATAAATGGGCGTACATAATATTATATTTTTCGCAGATCTAGGTTATGTCAAGGTTATGTGTAGGGTATGTCTAGGTTATGTTTCTAATTAAGTTTCCTTGTTTTGTATTGTGCCAAATAAAGTTTTCATTCATTCATTCATTCAGATCCATTTTTAGATCTTAAGCTACTTAGTACGGATTAGATTTGCTCTCGACTAACTTGGATTGAACGACCCGTTTGGAAACAGTGGTAATGAACGAATCCTTTGGTCCAAGAGTTGCGGGTACGATCCCCGCACAGTACAAACATTTGTGTGCATGAACATGACTGTCTGTATTTTTCTGGGTGTCTTCTATGTATTTATAAGTATGTATTTACAAATGAAAAATATTAAATGTATATATTTGTAATTCGGCTATTGGTTCTGATATCCGTAACGCAGGTGCTTGAGTTACCTATCTGTGAAATATTTATTTATTAATGTATTGGTAGGTGCTCAGCGGCGTCCTCCGGCTGAAGGACACGCTCACGCACCTGATGTGGGGCGTCACCATCGAGCTGCTGCGCGTCACCGAGCTGTTCATCGACCAGTGCGAGCAGGCCGTCGACGCCAAGCGCCGCGACGTGGGCGAGTGCATCCCCGTGCTCAAGCCCGTGCCCGGCTGCAAGCTGCCGCCCGAGCACCAGCACGTGGCCGGCCCGCCCCAGGTGCGTGATACACCCGCCTCAGCTACGGATACACCCGCCTCACACGCGCCGCCCGGCTGCAAGCTGCCGCCCGAGCACCAGCACGTGGCCGGCCCGCCCCAGGTGCGTGATACACCCGCCTCACCTAGGGATACACCCGCCTCACACGCGCCGCCCGGCTGCAAGCTGCCGCCCGAGCACCAGCACGTGGCCGGCCCGCCCCAGGTGCGTGATACACCCGCCTCACCTACGGATACACCCGCCTCACACGCGCCGCCCGGCTGCAAGCTGCCGCCCGAGCACCAGCACGTGGCCGGCCCGCCCCAGGTGCGTGATACACCCGCCTCACCTAGGGATACACCCGCCTCACACGCGCCGCCCGGCTGCAAGCTGCCGCCCGAGCACCAGCACGTGGCCGGCCCGCCCCAGGTGCGTGATACACCCGCCTCACCTAGGGATACACCCGCCTCACACGCGCCGCCCGGCTGCAAGCTGCCGCCCGAGCACCAGCACGTGGCCGGCCCGCCCCAGGTGCGTGATACACCCGCCTCACCTAGGGATACACCCGCCTCACACGCGCCGCCCGGCTGCAAGCTGCCGCCCGAGCACCAGCACGTGGCCGGCCCGCCCCAGGTGCGTGATACACCCGCCTCACCTAGGGATGCCACCGCCGCAACCGCGCCGCCCGGCTGCAAGCTGTCGCCCGAGCACCAGCACGTGGCCGGCCCGCCCCAGGTGCGTGATACACCCGCCTCACCTAGGGATACACTCGCCGCAACCGCGCCGCCCGGCTGCAAGCTGCCGCCCGAGCAACAGCACGTGGCCGGCCCGCCCCAGGTGCGTGATACACCCGCCTCAGCTACGGATACACCCGCCTCACACGCGCCGCCCGGCTGCAAGCTGCCGCCCGAGCACCAGCACGTGGCCGGCCCCGCCCAGGTCCGTGATACACCCGCCTCACCTACGGATACACTCGCCTCACACGCGCCGCCCGGCTGCAAGCTCTTGCCTGAGCACCAGCACGTGGCCAGCCCGCCCCAGGTGCGTGACACTCCCGCCTCACCTACGGATACACCCGCCTCACACGCGCCGCCTGGCTGAAAGCTGCCGCCCGAGCATCAGCACGTGGCCGGCATGCCCTAGTTGCGTGATACACTCGCCTCTCCTACGGATACACCCGCCTCACACGCGCCACCCATAATAATGGTGCACATATTTATAATATGTAGGGTTAGAATTCTGGCGTTCTGATGCGTTAGTATAGACTTTTAAATGTGCAGAAATCTTAAAAAAGCGGCAAGTTATTATATTTTAAAATAATTTAGAAGTGCAAAAATGTGTAGTATAATTACTTAAAATTCATTCTAGGATAGTAATATTAAATTTCTCTTGGGCTTCATATAATATTGACTTATTACATGGGCTTTATATAATAGTAACTGTTTTGAGTGTATTGTGTTTGTATATGTAAGAGGTACATTTTATTTCAATAATTTTATGCTAAGTGCCTCTGTCATCCCACCGTAGGTGCCCCTGAAAACCAGCGCCTCGGCATTATTATGTCGTGGCATTATTCTGAGGGTCACCTTTTCGGCACAAAAGTTTCTTTTAGTTCTAAGATAAATGTAACTAGTTTTAAGTTGTTGCTGAATAAATATTTTCTATTCTATTCTATAGTAAGTTTGTTTTGTTCCATCTCTCAGGTGGAGATCCTGCCGCTGCCGACGCTGCAGCGGCTGCTGTCGGCGCAGCTGCCGCACACCAAGCTCAAGCTGCTGCGCATCCCCTTCCACGCCACCTGGCGCCAGTCGCTGGCGGACTTCCAGTAGCCCGCGCGACACACGCAGTATGTGCTATGGACTCACCTTACTCACTTAGCAATGTCGGCTCGAATACGAAACAACTTTTGGAAAACATGTATTTGGTTGTCACTTACTTTATTCACTTGAGGTGACGGGTAGGGCACACTAGCGATTAAACTAATTTTTCGCGTACAAAGACGGACCCAACATTTGTGCATGGTTTAATTTAATAAATAGTATAAGTGTTTGCCGAGAAATTGTAACCCTGATATTGTTTAAAATAGATCCGGTTTTGGTAGCTAAAAATTATTGAGTGGCGTCGCTAGTGTGTCCTACCCGTCACCTTAAATCGTACTGCGACGATACTAGTGCCGCCAAGTGATTTATATTGATTGTATCGAATAGAAGACTTTTTTTAAAGTGAGCTACAAATACTTAAGGTAATGATTTATTTAAAACAAAATTGCGCAACCCAAACTATGTAATAATTTCTCCCTACAAGTAACAATAAAATCTGGGCTATCGCGTGTGAAATTCGCTACATAGCGTGCTTGAGAACCGAGTACCAACTTCAACATCCGACTGATCGACTGTCCGGATGGCGCAATTGGTAGTGACCCTGCCTCTTGCGCCAAAGGTCGTAGGTTCGATCCGCACCCTGGACAAACATTCGTGCGATGAACATTTGTGTTTGTTCGGTGTCTGGGTGTAATATATGTATTTAAGTATATAATAATAATAATAATAATAATTCTTTATTGACATAATTTGATATACACCATCCTATGAAGACTCTGACACTCAAACTAGGCTAAGATGCCTGTATCTCAAGAGTCAGGGGCTTCTCCCATTTAAATTTACCAATACTGTCAAATTTAGAGTATTTAAACTATGTGCTAAAAACAATAGAAATAATATAGGTAGTTATATTTAATAATAAATATATATTCTATATAAACCCACCGGCACGAAATCTTGGCCATAGAATAATTTTCATACAAATATTGTCCTTTCACAGGTTCACAGAGCAAAAAGCATTGTTTTCACTGTAGCAATTTTAACGTTTATTTAATGTTAGAATGCTCAACTTTCAATTAATTGATTCAATCGACGCCTGAAACCACTCAATTTCTTCATATCAAGGAAGAATGATTTTCTTTTTAGGGTTAATGCAACGTTGTATGGGATGTAAAAAGAAATCATTATTTTTCTGATTTTCTAGAAATCCAGTGATTTCATGAGCGAATTGAATTAATTAATTGAAAGTTGAGCATTCAAACATTAAATAAACGTTAAAATTGGTACATAGAAAACAATGTTTTTTGCTCTGTGAACTTGTAAAGAGAGCATGTTTGTATAAAAATTACGCTATGGCCAAGATTTCGTGCCGGTAGGTGTATTTGTGTTCCTCTGTTGTCTGATATCTGTAACACAAGTGCTTAAGCTACTTAGTACGGAATCAGGTCAGAGGCCTACAGCGGGGCTATCGCGTGCGAAAAATCTGCTAGATGGCGCACTATAGGACTAAGGCTCATATACTATGTGAATGGTTATTTAAAAACGTGATCTGTCAAAATGTCAATTTGATCCGCTAGATGGCGTGCCTGTGAGCCGAGGTCCAACTTCAACATCATTGGCCGATTTATTCGTTAATTTACAATTTGACATATCATGTCTAAAAATACCCAATCACCTTGTGTAGATACCTCAGGCCTATAGTACTGCATCTTGCTGATTTTTCACACGCTATAGCCCCCATTATCAAGTTTAATCTTACTTACAGGAAGATATTATTACATAAGTTTGTCTCAAAAAACTGTTAATACTATTCTTAAAAGTATTCATTGCTCACATTTAAAAAAAATCTTATTCGCAAAAATAAATATAAATCTCTTGGCGGCGCTAGTATCGTCGAAGTATCGCCTTAACCATGCCGGGTTGATGCCAAGCAGCTTTTGGAAAAGATGCATTTTATTGCCACTTCTTTCGAACTTCGAAGAAAGGAGTCCGGGATGTATATTATTAGAGCTTAATAGGACTAACGCGATTGAAGTATCCGCTAAGTAGCATACCATAGGACAGGTCCAACTACAGACCGACCAAGATCAGAAGGCACTTCTTTTTCTATGGGAAAATGTAAAAAACACGGACATTTATAAAGGAAACAGCTTTAGTTCAGATATTTGCCACGTGCTAAATAACCATGATCAAACTATACAGTGCGATTACGAGGCACTTCAGTGAAATTGGCCGGGGGTCGTTGTAAAACGTATTTTCTATGCGAAAATTTCAAAACAACTTTAGTTTCGACTTTTGCCGAATGCTAAATAATTATAGGGCATAGGACGTGATGTCACATTACATACGAAAATCACATCACTGATGTGTCAAATCTCAAAACAACCAAATGCTGTTGAAGTTGGACCTCGATCGAACGGTACGCCATCTAGCGGATTTTTCACACACGATAGCTCATAAAGGCCCATTTTAGCGGAGCTTCGATGTTTCTAACAGAGTGAAAAAAAAAGATGTCTTTATATTTATCTCTCGTCCATGCTTAGGTATAAGGGTCTTCTTAACTATGATTTTTGGTGGTTGTCTCAACAATATAGGCTCTTATTTTGCTTTTAATCGGATATCAATATTGGTACTGCACACAGTTGGCCACAAAAAGATGTGTATACATACACATACACATCTTTACACATGTAACTGTACGTATTCTCGTATCTGTCGGAAACAATATATTTTTCAAAAGTTGGAATCGTTTCTGGTGCATATAGTGTTGTATATAATGCCACTTGTCTTTCGATAACATAATTAGATAAACTTTATTTATTTATGTGACGTTACGCGAGTTATTAGAATTCAACAAATATGTGTCTTAATGGTTTTTTTTCTGGCTCAATAAGCACTAACGGTCAACGAATTCTGTGAAGCATACGTGCCTTTACGTTACGTATACATATAACTACATTGATGTGTAAAATATTCTCCATACTGCTCTGTAGTAAGTAATATTTTCAGTAACGGATTAGGTATATTTTAGAGACTCCATTAAAAATCAAAAATCTGTCTGTATCACTTATAAAACCAACTACTGAAATGTTCCGTAATAATGGCATAAGAAATTATTACGTAACGCACGGACAGCCATATGTTGGGTGATAAAATCTGTTAAAAAAGATGTCCTAAATCATATGGAGCGACGATTAAGCGTGTGAACTAGCGGGCATGTATTTCTAATATCGCTAGTAAAAATAAATAAAATAGTAAAAACATGGCCGCTAGTCTGCCGGTATATCTTTACTACTACAAAGTCGATCCTTCCCATGGTCCGTATGTGGGAGTACGCTTGACCAATCGAAATAGTTGAGTTCTCTTTGGGCCAATCAGCGGGGACCGGAGTGTCCTTGACCAATCGACAAAGTTCTCATTGGAGTTCGGCACGGTTCGAACGTCATTCTTATTGGTATGTGACGGCGATGATTGACATCCGACTGATTGATTGGCTCAAACAGAATATAAACTTTTTGGATTGGTCGAGCGCACTCCGCGCTCCCGCGTCTTGCGAACCGTTGGAAGTTGACTTTGAAAGCTATAAATCCGCATCACAGTTAAACCGCTCTGCGTGACTCTTATCTGGTGAAGTTAAGCCCTATTGAATGTGCCTGTTTGCAAATATTTAAGTCCAATTCAGTACATTAAGTAGCAATAGAGGTACTTTTAAAAATCACCGGTAAAACCCTCTGGTGAATGCGAGGAAAGAAGCTGTTTTCCCTTCTATGCGTTCAGGACATGTCTCTTACCCTCGTTCGCATTCACCAGATTTTAACTACACACATAGATCATGTAAACCGTGTTTTAGATATTTAGATGATTTAATATTTTCATCTGATATAAACTGAAAGATATTTGTAGAGATGGGTCGACTATTGTTCACTCGCCAGACTAGTCGATAAAAACATCGGCTATTTTGATTACATGTTATCGACTGACACATTCTTTCAACTCTTATGGACGGTATAATGAACAAACAACTTGAGCATTTATTCTAAGTCACCTTCTAAACATAATAATACAGATTATATCAACACTGAAGAGATGTTCTTAACACTGAGCTTACCATCGCTCAACGAAAGTTTAAAATCAGAAATCAGTAAAATATAGTTGTCCCATCTCTATTGTTTAGAATTTCAACTGTAAAGTAGATATTTTTTTAATACCATTTAGCGATTTCGATTATAGATGTAATAGAGCTTAATTAATGCGATATTTATTTACTTTAACGTTATATACAAAACGGACGTTCAAACTATTTATGAAGCAATAATATATACTAGAGGTAGTGACATTAAAAGCGATTCATTGACTCGAGATTAAGGGCTGTGCACAGTGGACGGTCGCCTAAGTAAGGGTTGGACATTCTATAAAATATCAAACTCGAAGATTAAAGGCTTATTTATTATTACCATGTATAAGCACTATCTAGTGCTCAGTATTTCATTTATAATATCCCATAAAACCTTTTCTAAATGTATTAATAAGTCTTATAAACAGAAAGTTACTGAAAACACGAAAATATTGTAGTTCGTTTTCTTAACATAATAGTAGTACTAGCTTATTTTGCAGATCTATTTATTGTATCCTAATATGAGTACAGATATTCTAGATTGAAATGGTAAGAATATCATAAGTACAACAGCAGGACTTGGTAAGTTAAGGCCTTTTGTTTTAAAGACCAAATAAAATTTAGTTTCGTTGAGTTTACAAAATTTGGCTATATTTGGGGGACTTCAAAGTACTGAAACTGTTGAGAAAATCACCATTAATTACATTTACGTATTAATATTAACGCTTGCAGGAAACAATCGAGCAATGCGCAGTTTACATACATACAATATTTGTGCTCATATTAGGAAACAATAAATAGATTTACAAATAAGCTAGCATGATTATTGTGTCAAGAAAACGAACTACAATATTTTCGTGTTTTCAATAAGTTTTTTTTAACAAGATTAACACACCTAGAAAAGATTTTATTGGATATTATAAATGAAATATTAAGCACTAGATAGTGCTAATACAAAGTAATAATAAATAAGCTTTAATCTTTTAGTTTTATATTTCATAGGATGTCCGAGCCTTGCTTAGGTGACCGTCCACTGTGCGGTGGTATACGGTAAAAATTACAGTTGAGTGTGTTTAGGAAAAAAAAAACTCACGCCTTGATATCACTTCTTCCAACAGGGCGATTTACTGATTTGTTTGAACGCTAAAACCTGGCCATTACTTCGACTAATGTACGCAAATATTATAATATTCTTAGCTAATTTAAAGAGTGTCTAAACGTTGTTTCCAACTAGTAATTAATTAAGACATGAAATGAAAAAGAACATATTCTATTCAAGATGAGAAAAATAGTGACTTATTAGTGCAAGTAAATGTATGTATTCTAACTGCGAATTAAAGTTTTCGTTGTAGGCCCTAGGGGGCGTTGCTGAGTGACAACGATAAGTTACGATTTTCTTAAAGTGAATGGACTAGTATAGCTTTATCGCTACAAAATGACCTGTCCGCGTCTGACTTAGACGCGGGGAGTGCGGCTGACCAATCAAAAAAAGTTTATTCTCTCTTTGGGCCCATCAGCGGGGGGCGGAGTGTGCTTCTCTTTGGAGCTCGCGAAGTCGCACGGTTATCTGCGAACGCCACTTATTGGTCTGTGACGTCGACAGTCGACGTCAGACTGATTGATTGTCCTAAATAGAACATAAACTATTTGGATTGGTCGAGTGCACTCCGCGCCCCCGCATCCCGCGAACCATAGGAGGTTGACTTGGTGGCGGTCGAGCTATAATACAGTGAGTCGGATGAATTTGCGAACGGACTATAGTATTCAGTAATAATTTAAATTAAAGCAATTTGAATGTAATTGATGTGACTTTGTGTCATTCTCAACTGTGACTTGCCTTACTAAGACAGCCTATAGCCTAATAGTTATAAATGTCTTGGACTTAACGAACTGCGAAACGGAAAGTGATAAAAAATGTAGTAGTTTTTTATTGCTATGTTGATTAAGGCATCATTGTAATTTCTTTTTCTAGATCGGTGCTCAAAGACACGAGAGTCGCAAGAAACGGGATTTCCAGTTGGATTTGATACACTATACGTACATCCTTGAGTTTTGTACAAGGCAATGTAAAATCAATATACTGGCCAGCCAGTGAATGAGTTGGGACAATATCACTAGTCCCTTCAGAAATTAGGCCATGTTTCACACTAACGTGCTCCGTTCAGAGGCCTACAAATATAAAAAAAATATCTGATACGCCAGTAACTTCTAAAAAGGAAAATTTTAGGGTTTTTTTTGTCTTCCATACAATCTCATATCGTCTGCACAAAATTATTTAACTTTCCATTTTTATAATTCTAAATGCAGATGAAATGCTTGTAATTAATCGATAATTTCTAACACCCATCCACAATACAGTTGGGGCATAGGCCTGAGGTCCATCTACAAGGTGATTGGGTATTTTTGACGTGACATGTCAAATTGTAAATTAACGAATAAATCATCCAATGATGTTGAAGTTGGACCTCGGTTCACAGGCACGCCATCTAGCGGATCCAATTGACATTTTGACAGATCACGTTTAAAAATAACCAATCACATTGTATATGAGCCTTAGTCCTATAGTGCGCCATCTAGCGGATATTTCGCACGCGATAGCCCCCGTTGTAGGCCTCTGAATTTAGCAATTCGGTGTAAAATTATGTGGTGTTTGTTTTTGGTCCAGTTTAGATTGTGAAAAAACTCTAAACTCTCTTGTGATGTAAATGTGAATCAACCTATTTGGGTATTCTGTGGCGGCACACCAAATGCGTCACTCTGTACAAATGGATCATACTTACTAAATGTAAGGTTAAATTTTCTTTAGTATTCTCCTCTGGGTATTTCGCAGCTTGCAAATATTGCGAAACTATTGATTTTACCAAAGTTACGGGAAAATTATTACGGCATACCCTATTATCTGTTACTAACGTATGATTACTGGTTTTTATAATATATAGGAAAATATACATAGCGAATTATATTTACTCATGTTCTGTAAGAATTATGTCCAGTGGTTTTACATTTGTTTGGATATTGGGGGAAAAATGGGAGCTTCTTGCCCACAATATGAGTTAGTAAGAACTAATCTATCTCAAAGAGAGGCAGGAAGGAAAGATAGTCTAATATTTTTTCAACAGTTGAATGACCTCTTGAAAATATTTAACAAAATGTTGTCTAAAATTATTTAGACGTTACAAATATGTCACACATAATGAATAAAAGGCTAATCAAATTATTTAAATGAAAGTTGAAATGATTAAGTGAAGATTACAAATGTGTCTTGGGTCGTTCTTCTTTTTTTACGACAATAAGCCCGTCCTCAGTGACTTATCAAGTAATTAATTATATAAAAAAATATACGTTACACCATCAAGATATTCTTAATTTAACATGAAATAATGACATTGTTTTATCACCTCGTAGGTACTTTAGCATGATTTAACAATGTAAAAAAATATATAAAGCGTGACAGAGGTGTAAATGGCACTAATTTCGGGGGACGTGACGGAGGTGTCCATTTTAATCAAAAAGTATTCTTTATCAATTAAATTTTAGATCATGTAATAGTCCATCTGTAAAATAGTACATTAACGAATATTTAGGATATATTATTTATCAATTGTAGTCTGTTATATAAAAGTTAAATGTTGATGTGTAAGTTTGGCTCATTGTCGATAAAAAAGAAGAACGATCCTCTTACTTTAGACACACAGTATGGCGAGAATGTAAAATCATTGGATATGCTACACTCTAGTTTCATATTATGGTTAATAAAAAATAAACCAGTTTTATTTTATATATGCTTAGCTTGTGTTGTTGGTAAAACAGACAAAACATCTATTTTGATGATATTGTAATTTTTCCCGCTCATTCTTTCTCCATGGAAACAACTTGATCGATTATGTTGTTTATATTCTTAATCTTATTTCTCTTATTGAACCTAAACTTATTTTTTCTTATTTCGGAACGCTTCCAACTCTTTAGGATTATGAATTCAAAGATATTTTAAGATTGCATTTCGCGTTCCTACTTTAGTTTGTTGAAAACACAACAAATAACTTATTTTACTCACAAAATGATCATAATAGGTTATTCGATGAAATATATATCAGTTATTTGTAAAATTACTTTTAATATTGATTATGTTAAAGTAAGCATTGTAAATATTTTAATCGTAGCGTAGCGATCAGTGCCTGTAACGGTTGGTTTGTGGTCAGAAATAGTTGATTATAACAATAATATTGTGTATCGTTAATTTTAATAAAATATATATGAACCTTTGAAATATAGGGACCGATATATTCTTTATAAATAGTTGATAAAAATTATGTGGCAATGATTGAAGATATACCTATTTTTTTTTTGTAGAATTGTATATGTGTGCAAAGTACAACATTGTCCATATGGAGGCTTTTGCCGAGGGGTGTAGGCTGCAGTCACTAAAACTATGTATATTAAGATCTCAAGTTTATTATCGAGAGGTGCCTACGATACATTCTGGTCATGTTATGCCTTTGTGTTGGGGGCCACAAGTGAACTCATGTTGGCAGGAGTCGTGGCTTTTGTAACAGCTTAAACATACTTGGCGCACTGTATTTGACCTTTGCCATGTATGGGTTTAGTCATTAAGCCGGATCCACACGTTTTTTGTTTCTCACAAACATCCAAAACAAACAGGCATCTGTTACTTCGGATTAGTGTTTGCCAAACACTAATCCGCACGTTCGTGTTTGTTGTTTCCACGCGTGTGGTTCCGGCTTTAGTGTGAACTAGTGAATGACTTTTTCTGCATTTTGCAGTGGAAATCACTTAGGTTTCTAGTGAGCTTAAAATATGTACCACTGTTTTTTTTTCTTACATTCTTTCACCCCTCTCCTTTGTGAAATCAACCCGCTTCGATCATGTCACTTGTGATTTAGTATTTTAATTATCTACATCTCCGATACTAAACTAAATTCAATTTTAAATTCTTAATTAGGCACAATTGATACTGGTGTATCACAATGAGGGCTTCCGAGAATGATAAATCTATTAGATGGTGTTACGTGAGCTCCTATAGAAGATTTTTTGACATGACTTATCTAACTTATATAATCGCGTGTGAAAAATCCGCTAGATGGCGTATATGATAGGCTGTTGATGTTGGACCTTAGTCCAACAGTACGCCATCTAGCGGATTTTTTACACGCGATAGCCCCCATTGTCACGAAACAACTATCCGCCCAATTCTCGGGATTTTCGATATGAAAAAACATGGCGGATGTCGCATGAAATCCATACAAAACAACTATGTTTCAGTGATGTATGTCGTATGATTATAAATGTCACGAGCCGGAGAATTGGGCTTGAGACCTCACCTCACGTGGACTGGCAACTCTGTTGAGCCGCTTCAAATCTTTTCAATTTGGCAGTTCTATGAATATCCGATATTGCACGAAGACACAAATTTAAGCCGGCTTATTCTCGAGCACGTTGAAGTAAAATTAAACATTTCATACATTCTATATAAATCTATGATTATTGGACTTCAACGTCGAGTGCACGAAAATAGACCCCTGATATACCTGCCCAACTAATAAATTGGCCGACAGTATGTACATACTTAATGGATTTATCATCCACAGTCCTCATTTATGAATTTCTGTTAAGGACCCATGACTCGATATAAAAGCAAAGCTTTTTAAATATAATTTAGGCGTGAAGCCTATCTTGTTTATAATCTCTTGCATATTTTCTTATTTTACTTTAGCGTTAATTTGGGTGGGATCGCCCGGGTCCGGCTGCTCGTTTTATGTAAAAATTGTGGATAGAAAGAGTATTGCGGCGACGCATGCGCGAGTCGGAGGACTATCTTTATATATTAGGTTTACGATAGAGTAAAGACAACTTTGCGAGTAAGCATAGGCGACTTGTGAAATAAATGGTTGCCCTTATTTATTTTGTTTTATTGACTCACCCGCCCTTTGAAAATGACTTCATCTTTTGTTCTAATACCCAATTTAATAGCTCGACCGCTACGAAGTCGACCTTCCATAGTTCGCGGGACGCGGGGGGCGCGGAGTGCACTCGACCAATCCAAACGCACTCCAGGTCCCCTGCGTCCCGCGGACCTTGGGCAGGTCGACTTTGTAACGGTATAAGAATTAGTTGGTCTTAAGGCGACGGGTAGGCCTAACTAGCGACACCATTCGTTTTTAATTGTTAGCTACTAAACTGGATCTATTTTAAACAATTTCGGGGTTACAACCTATGGGCAAGCACTTCTACTATTTATTAAATAACCATGCACAAATGTTGGGTCTGTTTTTGTACGCGAAAAATTGATTACCTACCGCCAAAAGCGGCCACTTTTAGCGTGAATAAAATTATCGCGTACGAATGTTGGGTCCGCATTGGTGCGTGGTTATTTAATGAATAGTATAAGCGTTTTCCGAGAAGTGTAACCACGAAATTGTTAAAAATAGATCCGGTTTAGTAGCAAAAACTTAAAATCGATTGGCGTCGCTAGTGTGCCCTACCTTAACTGACAGATGTCGATGTCTTGACATGAAAAAGATCAAAATATCATAGCGCGCGTTTTCTATAAAAATAAAAATCAGGGTGCATCTGTCAGCTTAGTTACAGGCGTGGTTACAGGTATTAATTGAAAATCACACTACACATAATAAACCTGGCATGGAAGGATTTTCACTATGCCATTCAGATAATAACTCAATTGATTAGAACGTAACTAAAGATAATCCTAGTTTTAACGTCATCAGTTAAGGTGACGGGTAGGGCACATTAGTGACGCCAATCGATTTAAATTTTTAGCTACTATACCGGATCAATACTCGGCAAACACTTATACTTATTATTTATTAAATAACCATGCACAGTGGCCGTGTGGTCCCCGGCAGAGTAGAATAGGCCACCCTCACTCTTACCGAGGTGTCGTAAAAGGCGACTAAGGTAAAGCTGCTGGCATGATATCAGCACCCAGAGAAGGAAAACTCTGCATTTATATCAAAACCCTCGCCAACCCGTCTGCCAAGCGTGGTGAGTATGGCAATTACCCCTCATGTGATTGAGGGAGGCCCGTGCCCCAGCAGCGGGGACTTAAATGGGCTGTTGATGATGATGATGATGATGAACCATGCACAAATGTTTGGTCCGTTTTTGTACGCGAATTTTTCGCGTACACGTTGGACCCAACATATGTTTTGTTTTAAATAGATTCGGTTTAGTAGCTAAAAATTAAAATCGATTGGTGTCGCTAGTGTGCCCTACCCGTCACCTTAAGTATGCAAAGGCGGATCCAGCTTGGGCGCGTGCAGTCATAATAATGGGGTTTAAGATCTTTATTTCTCAAAAAAGAAATTCACTAGATTCAAATTCATAAGAAGTTTTAGTTAAATTCTGATAATAGAAGTAGGCATTTTATTACTATTGTACTTAGAAAAGGAAAATTGATTTCGTTACTTATTAATGAGTAAAAAGAAAGTCAAATTTTCGATGCGTTCGTTCCAAAATAATGCCGTGTGTTTGCCGTCAAACAAAGTACATAATAGTAAATTAAATTCATTAAATATTTCAAGTATGAACCTACTTATAAGTAAAATCCCCCCTGCGCTGGGTCCTCCTGGACTAAGCCAGGGGTGTCAAGACCCCTCTTTCCCCTGGATCCGCCCTTGTATGTATGATGTGGTGCTTGGTGAAAAACTCAATTAAAATAAACATCAAAAGGATTTAACTCGCTACACCGGTCAATAACCATTAAATTAACGTGTCTCTTTAATCACTCGACATCGGCAGAGTCATAATGTGTTCGCCGTAGGCACACAGTAGCAGCCATAAAGAAAAAAAAATGTATGATGATGACATTTGCAGTCTACTAAAGGAATGCTTTAAAGTAAAATAATGTGTGATTGTCTGTGCCATTGTGCTTGCTGTGTTGTCTATATGTGCTGCTTTTTATTTATTTTAGATGCTGGCCCTAACAATAGAGAGGACCTCAAAATAGATCGGAACCAAATTTTAAGGGTTCCGATTGTTACTCTATTGTAACCGGTCAATATTAATATATAACGTGTCTCTCTAAACACTTGACATTGGCGGAATCACACGTGCGGCCGTCACCGCGCGCGGGTTTAGGACCAAAAAAAAAAAAGTAAAATAATAAAATACCAAATTGTTATTTACCATTGTTTATTACAACAAATTAAATAAATAAATACAATTTGTACAACTTACTAAGATTCACTATAAATTAAGACGAACGTACACTAAGCGCTGGGATTCGGTCGGTTTCGGGCTTTGCAGATACAATACTGTGCGAGAATATTAATGCTTAAATATTTAAAAGTATAAGGCATTTATTATTGCGAATTATTAACTACGAATGTAAAATGAGTTTTAGAAAAGTTTATTTTAGCCAAAAACACATACTTTCCAAAACCATCACAAGTTATTTTACAAAAGAAGTTAGCCGCTGTTAAAATTCTAAATTTAAACTTTTGCAGTCCTTTCACTCCGTTGTAGACAAAAAAATAGGTTATTAATGTTGATTAAGTAGTTTTAATAAATTAAAAATATAAAACAAAATCATTATAAAAAATAATATATTGATCTTATTCTATACTCAACACTCCCTCTGTTGTCTGACATCGGTAGTACACACACAGAAATAGATAAAAAAATATCCAAGTTAGGTCTATACAGAACACTTATAAACAGATATCAATCAGACAACAGAGGAATCACAATTAAAATACTTAAATACCTATATAACACTCAGACACTGATCAAACACAAGTAACACGAATGTTTGTCCAGGGTGGGTGATCGAACCCACGACCCAGCGCATGAGGCAGGGTTGCTCTGTACACTAGAGCGGCTAGCACGAACGTTCAAAGAATTCGTAGCGTAGTACTCACGCAATATTTATATACCTTTTAATTTCAAGGGAGAGAGAAGGTAGTTATGCTTACGTTCGATAGAGGGAGCTCTTCAGTTTTCATAAGTACTTACAATACGCATACGCTACGATTCTTGGAAAAGTTTGTGCTAGCCTTCAGTAAAGTCGCTTTAACACTTGAGTTGGCTGTTTTTGGTAGTTGCTAAATTATTAGAGCTACTTCTGGCAGTTTACCTACCTATTCCCGGAACCGGATCAGACGTTAGTGCCAAACCACTAAAATACAAATTATAATGCGCCAAGACAGTCGCTCGTGACGATTGTTTGTGGAACTAAGGGTGATCCTACATGACCGACTTTTTTTAGGAGAAAAATATAACGTATACTGATATCAATAACGCAACTTACACGACCTACAAAAAGTCGATGAGAAATAATAGTACTTACCTATGATAAATCGGCCAACTTTTTGTAGGTCCAATAATTGGTCCGACAAAAGTCGGTCGTGTGAGTGAGGTCACTTCATTGAGTTACTCTACGATGTACGGCAGCGGCGCCATCATTTATTCACGACTTAGGGAGTTGCCACACTGGCGGATTGCGAGCGTTTTCAAAGCGGAGCGACGACGCAGCGAACACGTCGCGGCTGCGCAGCGTTCACGTCGCGGATACGTAACGGATTCGCCGCGGAGATAAGTCTGAACGCCATTGTGGCGGCCACGCAGAAAAACGCCGGCGAATCTGTTGCGCATTTCTGCGTGGCCGGAAAACTCTCGGAATCCGCCAGTGTGGCAACTCCCTTAGGAATTGAAAAATTATTTGTGAAATGTTCGATGCGTTGCAGTTTCTCAGTAAACCTCTCGAAAACCTTAGACTAACACATAAAGCATAGAAGGAAGGCGTCCACGTGACTGTGAGAGGAATGTCGCGATTTGTGCTCAACAAACAAAGCCTCACTAAAAATATAAAGGTCATACACCTTTTTTGTACTGCCAGCGTCTCTTCTGTGTACCACTTATGTATCTGTGAACATTTATATCCCTTTAACCACGTGTTCTATCAACCACTAAGAACAACATTTGTTCTATGACTTTTAGAAATTCGAATAAAAAAAAATTCAACTTTTCATACAAAGTCGGTCACGTAACTTGGTAATTTTGTATGGGGAGTCGAATAAATTTTCGACGAATTTCGAAAAGTCGTAGAACAATTGTTGCTCAGTATAGTTGGTAGAACATATAACTTGTAAATAGCACTAAGAACTGTGGTTTTTGTAATAAAAATAAAATAAAACATGTGGTTAAAGGGATGTAAATGTCCACAGATACACCCTCTATTCACTAGATATATGTCTATGACATATGATAAGTGAACTTTGCTAGAGTGAAAAAAATGTGTATGACCCTTCTATAAAACGTTGATTAAAAAGATGTCCACAAAATGGCGGACATATATTCATATCTCTTCAGGCATTATTATTATACACCATATAAAATAAATATATTTCAAGTTAGCTGCATAAAGTATTTTAGCATCCGTACAAGTCATACACTTAATTCAAATTAGCTGTACTATAGAGATATGTTAATACAGTTAACATTCTACCTCTTTGGTTGCTAAGATACTTTTGTCGGTAAATATACTCTCGCCTGAAAGTAATGTTGTAAATGAAATAAAAAAAATATGCACATGAAAATATTTCATTGCGAGATTCATTCATAGAAACAAATGGAATACGACCGGAAAGGCGATCAAATACAATATGCTTAAAAATCCTACTTGTATATTAAGTGCTGGTTTTTCAATGGCTCGTTAAAAGTTAACAAATCGATAAAATGAAATACCATTAAAGGTAATAGTCACATTCATGCAAGTAAGTAACAATAAGACTACTATCATTTAATTTTGCCGGGTAATACTTTATCCATCTGTTAAATTTTATCAGACGATGGAAAAGTCAGCCCTAAATGAAATAAAACACTATGTATTAACAGAGTACTTTGTTCAATCAACAATATAGAACTGAATGACCTTTTAGAGCTTTAAACATTGTCGGGAAAATAACTACTCTGGGCAGCTTTTTTGGGCCTATGGTGATATTTCACATGACGTAGGTAAATTTAAACTCAGACAAACAAAAAATAATCTAAGAGGTGCATTTAGAAAGGATTTTTGTAAATTCACCCCCTAAGGGTGTAAAAGGGCCCTCTGGCCACGTGGTCCTACTGCCTTTGTCCTACCGATCGGACCACATGAACTTTTTTTTCCGGTTGGTTCGATTAACTAATCGGACTATAGAAACTGAGGCTTAAGTACGCTCGTAAGTAACTCGTAAAAGAAGAAAAAACTATTGGTTTTGACACTTCATGTCACTGCAATCTGCAAGACGCAGTCCCGAAACGAAGTGAGGACGGGCCACAACTAGTTCTATTATTGTTGATCGATATCGTGCCTATAATGCGCACCGGTAAAAGTTAGCTACGAAAATAAGTAACGGGAAACTTCAGTGGCACGTCTTCAATGCACATAAGGCTTAAAATCACTTGGCACTTATTTTTTAAACTAGAGAAAGTTAATTGATTTTAATATTTCGATAAACGATTAAGTAAATAAACGTTGCGCAATTCAATTTTCAATTGGACTTTCTTGCATTTCTTTACATAATAATAAATAAGAAAATATTTCACTATTTACTTATATAAAGTAATCTTTACTATTCACAGCGTTGACTAGTTAAAGACAATAAATAAATATAAAATTTCACTAATAAATATACAGAGAAATTTAGTCAGATAAAACCGGAGAAACAATGATATTTTACAATTCAAAAAGATAATTCTGTGCGTCCTGTGAAAAATTGTACAAGTCTTGCTACTTAATCACAAAAAATCCTCTATTATTTCATGTCTGATCAGACAGAAGAATAGAGGATTTTATTGTAATGAAGTAGCAAGAAGAAAATCAAATTCGATATAAGTCGACTTGTACCACTTTTCACAGGACACACAGAATTGTAATATGAAGCGTGTGTGTGTATTATCGAGGACGTGTAGTGACTATAGGTGGCAACACTATATTGACTAACAAGGTTTAACAAATTCAAATTGATGGCACCAGTTGGCAGCACCGGGTATTTTTTTTATGCTAGAGGCGGACAAACGAGCAAGCGAGTCACCTAATGGAAAGTAATCAACGCCGCCCATGAAAATCCGCGAAATCAGAGAGATCGCTAATGTGTTTCCGGCCTTTTTAAAAAAGAGTATGCTCTTATAGGTCCCTAAGTCGTAGCAGTCGGGAAATACTCCCGCAAACCGTTCCACAGAACTGAGGTACGTGGTAGAAATTAACGCGTGTATGTGCACGTTCGCTACACACACATCAACAGAATCTAGGGATACTTCAACAATGTTCTCTTGCGTATGTGACTCACAAATTATCCCTGTATATCTAGGAATTCGTTTTGTTAACTGAATAATACATAATTACAGCCAGTATCGACTAGTTGTAAATTTCTAGCAAACATTTATAACTAGACTTATGAAAATATGAGAATGTGCAATGCTTATGAAATTCATTATACAACTTGAATCGCGAAAACTGTACAGTTTAAGAATTAAATTAAATCAATTGACACACTACATAAGGTAATAGTAAAGCGTATGTACTTAGTTTAATACATTATTTATGTATTATTGGGAAAAGTTTTCTGCAATGGGGACTACCGCGAATCGAATCTTCGCTAGATGGCGTTATATGAAGGCTTGAGTTCCAAATCCAACGTCATTGGTTTTTTTGTTTAATTTTGACATGTGACGTCAGAAGATAATAAAACTTCTTGTTGATGGACATCACGTCTACATAACGCCATCTACAGTCTGCGCCACAAAAGAAGCCCGCGGCAAAACACGGAACTATAATTTGAGATTCCTTGTGTTTATGTCAACAAAGCTCAAATTTGAATGTTGACGTGATAGAAATGGTGCCTATAACTTCTTTGATGGTGGCGCGAACTCTTTTTTTTCTCAATGGCTGCTATTGTGTCTGCTTACACGGAACATATTTTTAACTCTGCCAATGTCGAGCGACTAAAGAGACGATTTATAAGAAAATTTACCGCTATGGATGAGATTATATTCTTCTGGATATTATTTTAATTTGACTATACTCTGATTTTTAATTATGTGAACTAAATTGACAGATGCAAATGTAATATTGATTGATATTTAAGTCACCCAGAGAGCAATGGAGAGGGCTATGCTCGGAGTCTCCCTGCGTGATCGTCTCAGAAATGATGAGATCCGCAGGAGAACTAAGGTCACAGACATAGCCCAATGGATTGCATGCCTCAAGTGGCAATGGGCAGGGCACATAGCAAGGAGAACAGACGGCCGTTGGGGCGGAAAAGTCCTCGAGTGGAGGCCACGTACAGGAAGTTGCAGCCGTGGCGCCCACAAGGTGGACCGACGATCTGGTGAAGATCGCGGGAATCCATTGGATGCGGGCGGCACTGGACCGATCTGTGTGGAGAACATTGGGGGAGGCCTATGTCCAGCAGTGGACGTCTATTGGCTGAAATGATGATGATGATGATTTCTCATAAAAAAAAGTATCAACCTTTAAACTTTCATAGAAATTAAGTCATCGCTACTATGATGGGCTTAGGCTTAATCACCACGCTTGCCTAATGCGGATTAGTGATCACAAACCCGAGCAGTGTTCGAAAAGATCGAAACATACTTTTTGCTCGACCAGGGAATCGAGCCCCGAGATCACGGCCCGGTACTTAAACTCATAGACCAACAGGGCGTACATTGACTCTGATTTTTGACAACCCGTTTGGAACAGTGGTAGTGAACGCTGCCTTTGGTCCAAGGGTTGCGGGTTCGATCCCCGCCTAGTACAAACATTTGTGTGCATGAACATGTCTGTTTGTGTTGGTCTGGGTGTTTCTTTGTATTATAAGTATGTATTTACAAAAGAAAAGTATTATATGTATATATTTGTAATCCCACTGTTGATTCTGATATCCGTAACACAGGTGCTTGAGCTACCTATCTCGGAGTCAGATCAATGTATGTGATGTTGTGAAATATTTATTTTATTTATTGACATTTCTCAGTTTCGTCCACATAATTAAAAATCAAGTTCAGGCCACGTAAGAAGACCCGCGACAAAACACGGAGCTAAACTATCTGTACTATACAGGATGTATCTGTGGACATTTACATCCCTTTAACTACGTGTTCTACCAACCATTCTGAGCACCATTTGTTCTACGACTTTTCGAAATTCGTCGAAAATTTTTTCGACTCCCCATACAAAATGGTCAAGTCACGTGACTGACTTTGTAAGAAAAGTTGAATTTCTTTTAAGCGAATATCCAAAAGTCATAAAACAAATGTTGTTCATAATGGTTGATAGAACACGTGGCTAAAGGGATGTAAATGTTCACAGATACACTCTGCATATAACTATCATCGGCTTAAGGCGAAGCAAAAAGCACTTACAAAATTCGTCAACATATTAAGGTCTTCGTGGATTGTGGGTTCGAGTCCCAGGCGAAGACTATCGAAAAAATTTTAAGTGCATTATTTATTTACGAAACTAAAATTTGAGATTCCTTGTGTCTATATCAACAAGGCTATCAACATTGGTTAATGTTGAGAGAATGGACAAATGCAGAGCTCCAAAAATAACGACCTACTGGAAGCCGCGGCAGAAGAGACCAAGGGGCAGGCCTAAGAAGAGATGGTGCGATTGCATCGAAGACTATCTTAAGGCGATGAAAAAGTTTACCAACTGGAGACGGACAGCCTGTGATCGACGCGCTTGGCAGTCCAGTAGAGCTGAAGAAAGTGAGTAGTAAATCAACAAGGCTCAAATTTGAATGTCCACGTGACAGAAGTGGCGCCAATCACGGGACTTCTCTGGCGCGAACTCTAGTAGATGTATCGTTCGCGGTTTCCCTCATCGCAAACTGCAATAGTTGCAGCATCATATTAAGGCATGAACACTGAGCAGGCTGCAGCTGGTGCGCTTACAGCGGCGGCGGCTCGCGGATGCCGTCGCTGTGGCGCGTCTTGCCGGCCATGTCCAGGATCGCCTTCGCCTCGGGGTTCGTGTCCAGGATGCTGACGTCACGCTCGTCCTGAAAATAAACGTTTGCATGAATACTGGACGAGAAATGAAATTTCAGTACGGTACATCAGTAATAGGGGCTGTCGCGTGCGAAAAATCCGCAAGATGGCGTACTATAGGCCTGAGGTCCATCTACAAGGTGATTGGGTATTTTTAGACGTGATATGTCAAATTGAACGCCCTGATGGTCTAGTGGGTTAAGTACCGGGTCGTGATCTCGGGGTCCTGGGTTCGATTCCCGTGTCGAGCGAAAAGTATGTTTCGAATTTTTCGAACATAGCTCGGGTTTGTGATCACCAATCCGCATTTGGCAAGCGTGGTGATTAAGCCTAATCCCATCATAGTAGCGATAACTTGATTTCTATGATGGAGGCCTTTGCCCTGCAGTGGGACAGTTTATAGGCTGATACTTTATGTCAAATTGTCAATTAACGAATAAATCCAATGATGTTGAAGTTGGACCTCGGTTCACAGGAACGCCATCTAACGGATATTTCACACGCGATAATTATTGCACAAATATCTAAAAACATGTTATTCTTCACACAATCCATCCATCTCTTTTTCGCCCGTCCTCTGTTCCACTTTCATTCGGCCATAGAGGTTTCTTTATACGGTATACCGTATAAAGAAGTGGGTCAGATGACAGATGAGCAGACGGAACACCTGACAGACGGACAAATTACACGCAACACATTAAACATCCCACTACTAACCTCGTCCTTTACTGGCATGGGCTTGTCCCCCACCCCCCAGACCTCGAGGCTGCGGATGTGGAAGCTGGGCTCCTTGCTGAGCCGCTTGTACCCGCGGAAGGTGCTGCAGGACTCCGCGGAGGAGCCCTCGCCGAACGGGTCCGCGTTCACCCAGATGCCGCCGAACTCGAACTGGCCGCCCATGATCTGCGCCAACAGAATAATAGAGGACTGAACAACGGCCCCACTTTCAGTACATATGAAGTTCAGAATCATTGTTGCTGCCACCCAACTGAAAATCTTTGATAGGAGATAAAAAGCCCTCACTAACCCGTTGGGCAGCGTCTTGGTGTGATACTTGAGGTTCTTAAAGTGGCCTTCACAGGTCACAGCTGGTGGCAGAGAAAGTAGAAACCTATGGATTGATCCTTTGATTCACAACCAGTCTACTCTCTAATCCAGAAGCTACTTACAAATCCCTTGGACAGCATCTTGGTCTGTTAGTTGAGGTTATTAAAGTGGCCTTCACAGCTGATGGCAGAGAAAGCAGAAGTTTATGGGTGGATCCTTTAAGAGGAGTTAAAAAGCCACTCACTAGCCCGTTGGGCAGCGTCTTCGTGTGATGTTTTTAGGTTCTTAAAGTGGCCTAAACAGGTTACAGTTGATTGCAGAAAACGTAGAATTCTATTGATGATCCTTTAAGAGGAGTTAAAAAAAATATACATCTCGAATTGAGAACCTCTTTTTTTTAAGTCGTTTAAAAAGCCACTCACCAGCCCGTTGGGCAGCGTCTTGGTGTGATGCTTGAGGTTTCTAAAGTGGCCTAAACAGGTCACAGTTGATGGCAGAAAAAGTAGAATTCTATTGATGATCCTTTAAGAGGAGTTAAGAAGCCACTCACCAGCCCGTTGGGCAGCGTCTTGGTGTGATGCTTGAGGTTTTTAAAGTTGCCTACACAGGTCCCAGCTGATGGCAGAAAAAGTGTAATTGTATGGATGGATCCTTTAAGAGGAGTTAAGAAGGCACTCACCAGCCCGTTGGGCAGCGTCTTGGTGTGATGCTTGAGGTTCCTAAAGTGGCCTAAACAGGTCACAGTTGATGGCAGAAAAAGTGGAATTCTATGGATGGATTCTTTAAGAGGAGTTAAGAAGCCACTCACCAGCCCGTTGGGCAGCGTCTTGGTGTGGTGCTTGAGGTTCTTAAAGTGGCCTAAACAGGTCACAGTTGATGGCAGAAAAAGTGGAATTCTATGGATGGATTCTTTAAGAGGAGTTAAGTAGCCACTCACCAGCCCGTTGGGCAGCGTCTTGGTGTGGTGGTTGAGGTTCCTAAAGTGGCCTAAACAGGTCACAGTTGATGGCAGAAAAAGTGTAATTGTATGGATGGATCCTTTAAGAGGAGTTAAGAAGCCACTCACCAGCCCGTTGGGCAGCGTCTTGGTGTGATGCTTGAGGTTCCTAAAGTGGCCTAAACAGGTCACAGTTGATGGCAGAAAAAGTGGAATTCTATGGATGGATTCTTTAAGAGGAGTTAAGAAGCCACTCACCAGCCCGTTGGGCAGCGTCTTGGTGTGGTGCTTGAGGTTCTTAAAGTGGCCTAAACAGGTCACAGTTGATGGCAGAAAAAGTGTAATTGTATGGATGGATCCTTTAAGAGGAGTTAAGAAGCCACTCACCAGCCCGTTGGGCAGCGTCTTGGTGTGATGCTTGAGGTTCCTAAAGTGGCCTAAACAGGTCACAGTTGATGGCAGAAAAAGTGGAATTCTATGGATGGATTCTTTAAGAGGAGTTAAGAAGCCACTCACCAGCCCGTTGGGCAGCGTCTTGGTGTGGTGCTTGAGGTTCTTAAAGTGGCCTAAACAGGTCACAGTTGATGGCAGAAAAAGTGTAATTGTATGGATGGATCCTTTAAGAGGAGTTAAGTAGCCACTCACCAGCCCGTTGGGCAGCGTCTTGGTGTGATGCTTGAGGTTTTTAAAGTGGCCTTCACAGGTCACAGCTGGTGGCAGAGAAAGTAGAAACCTATGGATTGATCCTTTGATTCACAACCAGTCTCTTTAGAGAGGGGTTAAGAAGCTACTTACCAATCCCTTGGACAGCTTCTTGGTCTGTTAGTTGAGGTTTCTAAAGTGGCCTTCACAGCTGATGGCAGAGAAAGCAGAAGTCTATGGGTGGATCCTTTAAGAGGAGTTAAAAAGTCACTTACCAGCCCGTTGGGCAGTGTCTTTGTGTGATGCTTGAGGTTCTTAAAGTGGCCTAAACAGGTTACAGTTGATTGCAGAAAAAGTATAATTCTATTGATGATCTTTTAAGAGGAGTTAAAAAAAATGTACATCTCGAATTAAGAACCTCTTTTTTTGAAGTCGGATAAAAAGCCACTCACCAGCCCGTTGGGCAGCGTCTTGGTGTGATGCTTGAGGTTCTTAAAGTGGCCTTACACAGGTCACAGCTGATGTTAGAGAAAGCAGAAGTCTATGGGTGGATCTTTTAAGAGGAGTTAAAAAGCCACTCACCAGCCCGTTGGGCAGTGTCTTTGTGTGATGCTTGAGGTTCCTAAAGTGGCCTAAACAGGTCACAGTTGATGGCAGAAAAAGTGGAATTGTAAGGATGGATCCTTTAAGTGGAGTTAAGAAGCCACTCACCAGCCCGTTGGGCAGCGTCTTGGTGTGATGCTTGAGGTTTTTAAAGTGGCCTACACAGGTCCCAGCTGATGGCAGAAAAAGTGGAATTGTAAGGATGGATCCTTTAAGTGGAGTTAAGAAGGCACTCACCAGCCCGTTGGGCAGCGTCTTGGTGTGATGCTTGAGGTTCTTAAAGTGGCCTTCACAAGTCACAGCTGGTGGCAGAGACAGTAGAAACCTATGGATTGATCCTTTGATTCACAACCAGTCTACTCTCTAATCCAGAAGCTACTTACAAATCCCTTGGACAGCATCTTGGTCTGTTAGTTGAGGTTACTAAAGTGGCCTTCACAGCTGATGGTAGAGAAAGCAGAAGTCTATGGGTGGATCTTTTAAGAGGAGTTATAAAGCCACTCACCAGCCCGTTGGGCAGCGTCTGCGTGTGATGCTTGAGGTTCTTAAAGTGGCCTTCACAGGTCACAGCTGGTGGCAGAGAAAGTAGAAACCTATGGATTGATCCTTTGATTCACAACCAGTCTCTTTAGAGAGGGGTTAAGAAGCTACTTACCAATCCCTTGGACAGCATCTTGGTCTGTTAGTTGAGGTTACTAAAGTGGCCTTCACAGCTGATGGCAGAGAAAGCAGAAGTCTATGGGTGGATGGTTTAAGAGGAGTTAAAAAGCCACTCACTAGCCCGTTGGGCAGCGTCTTGGTGTGGTGGTTGAGGTACTGGAAGTGGTCGTTGTACCCGGTGGCGGGGTACACGCGCATCCGGGGCGCGAGCGCGAACACGAACGCGTCGTCGGAGCCCGCGAACGCCGGGCTCATGGCCCACGCCGCCGACGCGTAGCCGCCGAAGATGTAGCCGCTGTTGTCCTCGATTATGAGGATGGAGGCGCCTTGGTCTTGGATGCGACCTGGTGCGAAAGTCATCATGAGTTTTGGGGGCGCAAATGGCTTGTGTACTAGGTCAGAGATTGGCAGATATTTAAACAACATTGAGAAATAACGGTCAAAAGGAGCTATGTACAAAAGTTCACCTTGAAACCTTGTGTATTATTTTTGTTATGAGCCCTCAAAGGCAAAGATAGTCAAGTAAATTTTAAGTCTTATATAGCAATCAAAATCTTATTCAATTTAAAGAAACCATTTTCATAAACGCACTATTTCATATAGTTATCGAACAAAGCTATCTCGCAATGCGCACAAATTAGCGAGGGCTGACGTCACGCCTCGCGTCGCTGTTTGTATGGAGCGTTTTGTGCAAGTCTATTTTAAGTGATTTTCAAATTGTCCTATCTGGAAGAGTTTCCAAGCTAACAAATCCATTTCTTCACCGATGTTTTTTTTGAGGGGCCTGTAAAGAGAGGGAGATGGCGAGAGTCCGTGAGGAAAGCTGTGTCCGCCTTTAACACCAACAAGGATGCCTCAACGTGACCACGACCGCTTTAGCAAGAGCGTAGCGACAGAGAAGAAGAAGAAGATTATTTGGCATGAATGTTGGATTGGTGATCGGTAGAGGCATGGTAAAGAATGTATAAGAGATCGATGTTTGAATAGAGTCCGCGCCATGAAAAAAAAGCCCGCGGTAAAACATGGAACAAAAAATTATGAATCTTTGTGCGTATACAAATAAAGTTCAAATTTGAATGCTTTCGATGACGAGGTATAGATGTAAAGACGTGCTAAGATTAGACTAAAGAAGATCATTCCTCAAGCTAGACATTTTCATTTATTCCATCTTACATGAATGGGCCAAATCGACCGGAGTGATACCAACGGCCACGCGGAAAAAAGGCGTGAAGAAACCCCTGCATTGTGTTTCAGCGAATGTGTAAGGGTACCCGTAGGCCCAATCAGAAGTGAGGGGAAAGAGGAGATGCAAGGTTGGCACCTCACTGGTGTTGCGGGTATTCACGGGCGGCGGCAATCGCTTACCATTAGATGTGTGGTGATGATTAGGTGACGTCTGCTAAGCTGAGATGCGAAAAAAATTACTTTTTTTTATGTGATAGGTGGCAGACGAGCAGACGGATCACACCAGACGAAACAAGTGCGCTGCCACCCCCCTTTCCCGCGGATTGGGCCTCCGGTACCCTCACTCCAGTTTTCTGTGAGGCCGTGGTATCACTCCGGTCGAGCCATCCCATTCATGCCGAAGCGTGGCTCTCCCACGGGTACCTACTATCACCAACATTATCAGTCAACGACCCCAGTATACTTATATCACACTGCTAAAAATCCACGGAAGGAGTTTCAGAGTCAGTGGGGTGGTACATTTACCTGCCATGGTGGAGAAGGATTCTCCATGTATGTGCGAGGAGAAGAGAAAACGCCACTTATTCTGGTGCTTCTGCGGGAGGTAGCTGTTGATCCACACGATGTGTGACAGGTCTATGAACGCCGGGTAGTCCGGCATCGCGTCCAGGCCTGCCAACATTCAAATGTCAAAGTTAATCTTCTTCTTCTTCTTTTTGTGCGGGCTTTTCCGCAATCGAAAAGCAGTTGTGCCCATTTCGCGAGCCAAGTCGGCCGGTGTCACTCCAACCAGCAAAGTTCTTCAAGGAAACCTATCAGCGCCTTGGTGTTGATGAAGATTTCCTGGAGACTGCCTGGGTTTCCCAGGTAGTGTGCACGTTTGCTGGCCACCCCTATGCACTCTAAAAGTACATGAGCGGTTAAAAAGTTAAGCTTTCAGATTTGAAACTAATCCTATACAAATCGCGAACAAAGGACATTCTCGGAACAAAACTCGTGCCAGCATGTTGGAACAAGATGACATAAGCTTTAGTACGGTAATAACTTAAGTTCGTAATAAGGTGGTATATCTATACTATTTATAAAGAGGTAATTTATACAGTTCGTGGCTTATATGCTCCGAATCAGCGGTAGATTACATAATACGAGTATTCGAGCGAAAAATTATGTGCGTTCTGTGAAAAGCGGTACAAGTCGACTTATATCGAATTTGATTTTATTCTTGCTACTTCATCACAAAAAAATCCTCTATTATTCTGATCTGATCAGACGCAAAAATGGAGATTTTTTTGGAATGTCAGATGGCAGAAATGTTAGGCATGGACTTAAATTGTGTAATTTTATATTTTAATTTTAGATGTAAACCGAAATGACAAAACATTTTCGCGATGCAATTCGCACCAAGCGCCATCTATTGGTATTAATTTGGAATTAATATAGCTCAAATAAAGCGTGAAGAATTAAAGCGTTTGGCAGGTCAGTATCGCAGTGCTAACGGATATTAATTATATTATAAAAGATCGCCTCCATTATATTATAATTGCACCGTTACGAAGGCTTTCTTAAAGGGGGTGTTAAAAGATAAAATACAAGAAAATGTACACGGTTCCTAAGCAGTTCATTAGTCCAAATAAAAATTAACGTTCAACTTCTATTATTATTGAAGATACTATAAATAAATAAATAAATATTTCACAATATCACATACATTGACCTGACTCCGAGATAGGTAGCTCAAGCAACTGTGTTACAGATATCAGAATCAACAGTGGAATTACAAATAGATACATATAATACTTTTCTTTTGTAAATACATACTTATAATACATACCCAGACCAATACAAACAGACATGTTCATGCACACAAATGTTTGTACTGTGCGGGGATCGAACCCGCAACCCTTGGACCAAAGGCAGCGTTCACTACCACTGTTCCAAACAGGTCGTCAAACTATTTCTCACTACTTTATTATCACTTCTCGTATCTTACCCTCAGGGAGCGGTAATAGCGAAGGCATCGTGGGGGGCAGCGGCGTCGGACTTTCGTCCCAGCTTTCTTATTGATTCCATACAAATTCACGAATACCAACTCGGCCAGTTGCTTCAGTAATATGTTCGTTTGTAACCTACAAATCAAGATACACAGTGATTATTCGTTTTTTTTAAATCTAATAAAATAATAAAGAACGGGCAGCCTAAGTTGTTGCTAACGCCATCTGTTATTTATTTCCTATAAACAACTAAGTCGCTGTGCTGTGCTGTTCGAAGTTAACTCTTGCTCATGAAAAATAACAAAAAATAAACAAAGAGAAAATTAATCTCAACTATAATAAATAATCAAATTTTATGTAAGGTGGCAGACGAGCAGACGGATCACCCTGATGGTTTAGACGATTGCGCCGATTGGCACCCCCCTTTCCCGCGGATTGGGCCTCCGGTACCCTCACTCCAGTTTTCTGTGAGGCCGTGGTATCACTCCGGTCGAGCCATCCCATTCATGCCGAAGCGTGGCTCTCCCACGGGTACCTACTATCACCAACATTATCAGTCAACGACCCCAGTATACTTATATCACACTGCTAAAAATCCACGGAAGGAGTTTCAGAGTCAGTGGGGTGGTACATTTACCTGCCATGGTGGAGAAGGATTCTCCATGTATGTGCGAGGAGAAGAGGAAAGCGCCACTTATTCTGGTGCTTCTGCGGGAGGTAGCTGTTGATCCACACGATGTGTGACAGGTCTATGAACGCCGGGTAGTCCGGCATCGCGTCCAGGCCTGCCAACATTCAAATGTCAAAGTTAATCTTCTTCTTCTTCTTTTTGTGCGGGCTTTTCCGCAATCGGACAGCAGTTGTGCCTATTTCGCGTGCGGAGGGTGAAGTCGGCCGGTGTCACTCCAACCAGCAAAGTTCTTCAAGGAAACCTATCAGCGCCTTGGTGTTGATGAAGATTTCCTGGAGACTGCCTGGGTTTCCCAGGTAGTGTGCACGTTTGCTGGCCACCCCTATGCACTCTAAAAGTACATGAGCGGTTTAAAAGTTAAGCTTTCAGATTTGAAACTAATCCTATCCCCTTTATTACAAATCGCGAACAAAGGACACAATTCTCGGAACAAAACTCGTGCCAGCATGTTGGAACAAGATGACATAAGCTTTAGTACGGTAATAACTTAAGTTCGTAATAAGGTGGTATATCTATACTATTTATAAAGAGGTAATTTATACAGTTCGTGGCTTATATGCTCCGAATCAGCGGTAGATTACATAATACGAGTATTCGAGCGAAAAATTATGTGCGTTCTGTGAAAAGCGGTACAAGTCGACTTATATCGAATTTGATTTTATTCTTGCTACTTCATCACAAAAAAATCCTCTATTATTCTGATCTGATCAGACGCAAAAATGGAGATTTTTTTGGAATGTCAGATGGCAGAAATGTTAGGCATGGACTTAAATTGTGTAATTTTATATTTTAATTTTAGATGTAAACCGAAATGACAAAAATTTCGCGATGCAATTCGCACCAAGCGCCATCTATTGGTATTAATTTGGAACTAATATAGATCAAATAAAGCGTGAAGAATTAAAGCGTTTCACAGGTCAGTATCGCAGTGCTAACAGATATTTTTTATATTATAAAAGATCGCCTCCATTATATTATAATTTCACTGTTACGAAGGCCTTCTTAAAGGGGTGTTAAAAGATAAAATAAAAGAAAATGTACACGGTTCCTAAGCAGTTCATTAGTCCAAATAAAAATTAACGTTCAACTTCTATTATTATTGAAGATACTATAAATAAATAAATAAATATTTCACAACATCACATACATTGACCTGACTCCGAGATAGGTAGCTCAAGCAACTGTGTTACAGATATCAGAATCAACAGTGGAATTACAAATAGATACATATAATACTTTTCTTTTGTAAATACATACTTATAATACATACCCAGACCAATACAAACAGACATGTTCATGCACACAAATGTTTGTACTGTGCGGGGATCGAACCCGCAACCCTTGGACCAAAGGCAGCGTTCACTACCACTGTTCCAAACAGGTCGTCAAACTATTTCTCACTACTTTATTATCACTTCTCGTATCTTACCCTCAGGGAGCGGTAATAGCGAAGGCATCGTGGGGGGCAGCGGCGTCGGACTTTCGTCCCCAGCTTTCTTATTGATTCCATACAAATTCACGAATACCAACTCGGCCAGTTGCTTCAGTAATATGTTCGTTTGTAACCTACAAATCAAGATACACAGTGATTATTCGTTTTTTTTTAAATCTAATAAAATAATAAAGAACGGGCAGCCTAAGTTGTTGCTAACGCCATCTGTTATTTATTTCCTATAAACAACTAAGTGCTGTGCTGTGCTGTTCGAAGTTAACTCTTGCTCATGAAAAATAACAAAAAAATAAACAAAGAGAAAATTAATCTCAACTATAATAAATAATCAAATTTTTATGTAAAGGTGGCAGACGAGCAGACGGATCACCTGATGGTTAGCGATTGCAGCCGATTGCACCCGCGACACCAGTGGAGTCACAAGTGCGCTGCCAACCTTTGAACCCGATTCGTGCGAAAGGGTCGCCCAAATTGGACCTCCGGTACCCTCACTCACGCAGCGAAGCACAGCACAGTGTTGCTTCACGACGGTTTTCTGTGAAGAGTGATATCTGTCCGGTCGAGCCGGTCCATTCATACCGAATCGTGTCTCTCCCTAGCTCAGATAATTGTAGATATATCACACTTACCACTTGGCCAACTGCTCCGAGGTACAGTGAAGGTGGGGGGAGTGAAGGTCTCCCCCCACGGAGGCCGCCACGGCCTCCCCCAGCGCCTGCACGGGGTAGGCCTTGGCCCTGAAGCCTTCAATGTTAATATGATTGTAGATATGTCACACTTACCACTTGGCCAACTGCTCCGAGGTACAGTGAAGGTGGGGGGAGTCCAGGTCTCCCCCCACGGAGGCCGCCACGGCCTCCCCCAGCGCCTGCACGTGGCAGGCCTTGCCCCTGAAGCCCTTCTCTATCCAAGTGCGCGCGCGTTTCGAAGTCGACGCTTTCACTATCTTTATGTATGTCGATGCTATACTTTCACAGTACTGTGGAAAATAATTTAACAATTTTGTACATTCCCCGATTTTATTAAGTTCCCCAATTCGCCAAAATGGATTTGAAACACAAATAAAAGTAAATTGAAAAAAAAAATGCATGATTTAATTTATTTTGGAATCTTTTAGGCAAACGCGTATCATTCTAGACCTAATCGTCGCTTTCCATCAGGCGCGGTTATAATTAATAATATAATATAATTAATAATATAATTCTCACAACATCTCATACGTTGACCTGATTCCATACTAAGTAGCTTAAGCACTTGTGTTACAGATACCAGACAACAGAGGAACACAAATATATACTTAAATACATATATTACACCCAGACACTGAACAAACACAAGTGTTCATCGCACGAATGTTTGTCCAGGGTGGGGTCGATCCCCGATCCCCACCCCCTTTGACGTAAGAGGCAGGTTCACTACCAATTGCGCCATCCGGTCAGTCAATTCTCAGGTCAGATTATGGTCAAGCGTTAGCAGAAAGTATTTCAAGGTAGATTACAATACTCTCATTAATATTTTTCTGTTATTGTGCTTCCCAATATAATAGTTTACGTATTTAGAATACCTAGTCACTAATTTAGGTGCTCATAACCCCCTTGTTAGAATATGCAAGGTGTATAATGAAATTATGAATAAAACATCCACCCTCGACCTTTACCACAAATAGACTAGAATATTCAAGGAAAATATAATTAATTTTTTGCAGTCTCCCAGTCCTCCTCAATTGATGTTTAGGTCTACGTTCAACAGAATGCTGTTTAGTTGTTTAGCTACAATTTTATGATAGCTTATTTATATAACGTTTATTCAAACATATTTGAATATTTTCTTGTTATGTACGTCATTTGTGATTGTTTTATGTGTATACTTTGACTGACTCGGTGGCTGCTGCTGCTGTTGGTGTACATTAGTATATATAAATAAATAAAATGGAAGTTGAAAACTTACTTCTCTTAATAACTGATAAGGCAGCTCAACTGTTTCACTGTAGTCCTTGCCGAGGCTGTTGTATGTGACTATCATTCGTTCATCTATCGTACCTGTGAATAAGTAAATGTAATGAAATGATTTATTTGCACAATTTTAGGTTGTTGGTTTATGGTGGTACGTTTGTACTATTACATAATTCTTTTTTTTAAAGGATTTAAGTTCTCCTTCAACCTATCCATCTATTTAGCTTTCAGTCATTCAATTTATATCATCTTTTTAACGAACCCACACGAGTAACCCCCACCACAGCTACTTGCTTAGATAACATATTTTGTAACTGTGATGTATTAGACAAGTCCATAATAAACTTCATAAACTCAGATCATAGTGGACAACTAGGAATGTTTGAATACAGTCATGCACCCTCTTCATGTAGCTTTGTGTGCAGGCCAATAACTGTAAACCGTAAAGAAAAATTTAAAGAAAACATTTCTAGAAAGGTACCTGCATTATCATGTCACGATGGAAATGCTAATCAGCTTTATAATATGCTTTTTAATGTGGTTGAAAAAGAATATAATCAGATTTTCACTAAAAAAACAATTAAATTAGATACTTCTAAAACTAAATTCAGTGACTGGGCCACTACAGGTATCTATAAAAGCAGAAAGAGGCTGTTTGAATTATATGATATCAAAGCCAATTCTGAAAACGCTAATTTAATTGAATATGTCAGAACATACTCAAAATTATTCAAAAAAGTATGTGCAATGGCAAAATCAAATTATTTGAAAGACAAAATAATAAAAGCCCCTAATAAAAGTAAAATCTCATGGAAGATAATAAATAAAGAGACTTGTAAAAATAAAACAAAAGACAACAAGCTCTCTCTTAAAATTGATGGCAAATCACTTGTTTCTGACTCTGAAGTAGCAGAAACATTTCAGTCTTTCTTTTCTAATATACCAGTCACAACAACCAATCAATTGAATTCCAGTCCACATCTCGCTGCTTTTCTCCTCAGGTCTCATGTTGATAAGTGCAACACGCCTTTTAGATTCAATCATGTTAATTCTAATATAATTTTAAAAACATTCAAAGAATTAAATATAAAACCGACTGAGGATTTATGGGGCATCTCGGTAGATATAATCAAAAATATAATACATTCTATCGCACCCCACTTAGCAATAATATTTAATAAATGTGTTGACGACGGTCAATTTCCCGATATGATGAAATACAGTAAAATAATACCGTTATTCAAGTCGGGTGAGAAAAGTGACCCGTCTAACTTCAGACCTATTTCTATACTGCCTGCTCTCAGCAAAATTTTTGAAAAAGTAATATTCACTCAGTTGTTGTCTCATTTAAACCTGAATAAAATATTGCACAGTAAGCAATTTGGATTCACAAAAGGGAAATCCACTACTGATGCTGGAGTGGCGCTTATCAAACATGTATTTGATGCGTGGGAGAAAAAGCGAGATGCTATTGGAATATTCTGTGATTTGTCTAAAGCATTCGATTGCGTCAATCATGAAACATTGCTAATGAAGTTACAGCATTACGGTGTCATAGACACCTCACTAAGTCTAATCAAATCTTACTTATCAGATAGGATTCAGAAGGTCAATGTCAATGGAACTAACTCTTCTGGCGCCCCTCTAACCATGGGTGTGCCCCAGGGCTCTATATTGGGGCCCTTGCTCTTTTTAATCTATATAAATGACCTTCCTTACTATACCAATGATCTATGTGAGATAGTGTTATTTGCTGACGATACATCCTTGATTTTTGAGGTTGATAGGCAAAAGAAAAATGTTGACGAAGTAAATAACACACTCTCTCAAGTACTACAGTGGTTTACTTATAATAACTTAGTTCTTAATTCAAAGAAAACAAAATGTGTTAAGTTCACAATGCCTAATGTAAGGCAGGTCAAAATGAATATTGTCATGAATAACGAACCTATCGAAGTCATAAACTCCACAGTTTCTCTAGGTATCACTCTGGATACAAAATTGCAATGGAGCCCTCATATTGCGGTCTTGGCAGGAAGACTTAGTTCAGCTGCATATGCAGTTAGAAAGATAAGGAATCTGACTGATATCGGGACAGCGAGACTGGTTTATTTTAGCTATTTTCATAGTCTGATGTCATATGGTCTACTACTGTGGGGATCCGGTGCTGACTTACAAGCCATCTTCATTTTGCAGAAGAGGGCCATCCGTGCCATCTACGGTCTTAGATCACGTGACTCACTCAGAGAAGTATTCAAGGAAATCAATATTTTAACCGTATCATCTCAATACATTTTTGATTGTATTATGTTTGTACGCAAGAACTTGCACCTTTACTCGCAAAAACCAGATTTTCATAGCTTTAACACGCGAAATAAACATAGGCTTGCTGTCCCAAATCTAAGACTTCATAAAATTGGAAGTTCATTTGTAGGATTGAGCATTAGAATGTTTAATAAGTTACCTCAAAATATTATTGATTTACCGGTACATAAGTTTAAGTTGCATGTAAAAAACTGCCTAATGCAGAAAGGCTACTATAAAGTAGAGGATTATTTGAATGATAAGGATTCCTGGACATGTTGATCTCTTCGCCTGTCCGCTAATGTATAATTCATTTCATAATTTTTCATTGACGATTTATCTAAACAATATTAAGCAATGTATATCATACTGTCACTGTAATCATAATTTGTATAAGAATGAAAGTCGTAATTACCATATTATTTGGAAAGAGTAACTACCTACTGAGTTTCTTGCTGATTCTTCTCGGTAGAAATTGACGTTCCGAATCAGCGGTAGATTACATAATATTTGACATTCATAAATGTTCTTTATTGAATAAAGACATTTTAGATTTTGACTGTATAAACATTGATTTATATTGATTATTCAATAATTGACAAGATGCTAACCACCTACTATTGTACACCTCGTCCTGCAGTTTATTAGTCTGGATTAAGTAACTACTATTCTTTGTGACCTATGAGGGGAACCTAAGTAGTCATGCTCACTCAAATGTCTCTGAGGTGGTGGCGCTATGTGGCGGGTCATTACATTCCCTCTAATATGGTTGAGTGAAATGATGGCTGGCACGTACGTCATACTTGTGAACAGGTGCCATCTTTGGGGACTGGTCTGCTTCGGTTTACCTCATAATATTTATTTTATAATTCTTTCCTTTATTTTATTTTGTGTACCAATTAAACTGTATGGCTCGGTATGATGATGACACAACATTGTATGAAAGTTTGGCGATTAAAAAGAGTAACTGGCGAGTTTCTTGCCGGATCTTCTCGACCAGAAACAACTTTCCGAGCCGGTGGTAGTATCGCATTATGTTTATTTATTTCTTTAGTATATTTTATGTATCAACATATATATGTATTAACATGTAAATTATACATAAGTACTTATAAATAGTTTTAAGTCATTCAAATGTATGACGATTTGTAAGTGCTGTGTACAAGCCTATGCAAATAAAGAATTATTTGAGTCGTCCTCTGATAGTTGCGAAGAGCGACGGTAGTTTAGCGGATAAGAACAGGGCCTTACGAACAGGTGGCCGTAGGTTCGAATCTAAGTCACTAGTTTGGCGATGAGGGAGACATCGTGACTTGCACGTTTCGGCTAGTTTCTAAGGGTATTAAACGTTCTTTAAGCTTTTGTTAACTAAAACGGTTTCATTCTTTTTTGGAAAAAAAATTAAGTTTTTTTTTGTTTCAATATCAGATATTATATATATATTATAACACCGTTTTAGCTAACAAAGGTTAATTGAACGTTTATGAATAAAGGCCTGAGAATAAGTACAATTGGCAAGTTGCCAGATGTCACCATTTATAAAAAAAAATATCTTTTAATTCAAATATTATTCGGTATAAGGGTTCGGTATAAATATATAAACAAGGGATTGCTGTAAAAATTTAAAAAAATACAATAAAATTTATTGAAAAATCTTTAGAACATAAAAGACTTATAATCTACTTAAACTATTGAATTATTTAATTGAACATAAACCCGTTATGTTTTACTTTTTTTTCTTTTGATTGAAAACACCGTCCGCCACGATTTCACGTCACATTATTATTATAAATAACAAAACGTTAAACGCCAGCCTTTATTCCGATAAAAAGGTTATGACAGTCACGCGCATGCTTACAATAACAGTGACGTCACGGCACAGATAATTAATAGACCACTATGGCGGACGGCTTTTATGTCAGTATAGCGAAAATATAATTTAAAATTAAAAAAAAATAAAATATGGCGTATTAAAATCGTAATGAAACGTTATAATCTAAATTAAGTTTTCCTTCTCTGGGTGCTGATGATCATGGCAGCAGCTTTACCTTAGTCGCCTTTTACGACACCTCGGTAAGAGTGAGGGTGGCCTATTCTACTCTGCCGGGGACCACACAGCCAACCCGTCTGCCAAGCCAGGTGACTATGGCAATTATCCCTCATGTGATTGAGGGAGGCCCGTGCCCCAGCAGTGGGGACTTAAATGGGCTGACGATGAACCGTTCTATCAAATAATAAAAATAGTGGCCACTAGTTTATTGTTTCCAAATCCAATGGGTATGCTCTCACCCAGGCCTAAAACCTCGTTTCCAAAATTGCCCTGATTGTGACTCGGAGCTTCGATCTTACGCTAGGATACAACCACACCATCCGAGGTCGTAGTTTTCGATTTGTTAGTCGTCTAGATATGTAGTTAAAATCATACCTCTTACATTATAGACGTACAGCTCTGCGAAGCGGTTGAAGTCCACCGAGGGCGACTTCTGTTGGCCCGAGCCGAAGAGGAAGTTCGTGAGGTACTGCGCTAGCCGCGGGTCTATTTGGGGACCCCAGAATTTCTGCAAGTAAAGATTCGAAGTTAGAGATGTGTTCGAAGAGATGTGAAGTATACTCTGTCAATTAAGTCGTGAAAGAACAATGGCGAAATATATGTTGAGTTATTTATTTAGCGTCATACAATATCTTTATTATGAAATTATGTCATATAAATTAATAAGATTTTTCAGACTTTGATCTAGTCCTGACTAAGTCCAGAAAAATATTGTTATTCAAAAAGGAAGCTCATATGTTTAATATGAAATGTACTTAAAATGACAGTTTTTTTATCATGACTTCGACTTGCCAATTCTCTCCACACTTCGTGTAAGCTCGCGGCTTCCTTCGCGCGCAATACGGGACTAAGTGAGGAGCGGGCTTTTGCGGTTTCACAAGTTATATACACCTGGTAAATCGTTACAGTATTTTATGTCCAATATCTACAGATAGGTACTCTAAAGTTCTAAAAAGCCAGGGGTTTCTTTTTACCCGACTACGGCGAAGCAAAAAGGAGAGTTATGATTTTGACCTGTATGTATGTATGGTTGTTCATCTTTTCCCTCATAACTTTTTTTTAGCTCAGATGATGCGCATATTTTTGCAGTGAAGTCTTTACACTGGTATATGTTCACACCCTTAAGTATTATTGCTCCTTTTTTACACGTTGTATACATTTTCAAAAATCCATTATGTGCATAAGTATCAGCCTATAATATACTGTCCCACTGCAGGGCAAAGGCCTCCATCATAGAAATCAAGTTATCACTACTATGATGGGATTAGGCTTCATCACCACGCTTGCATGATCGAATTCAAACCACGACCTACCGTATGGAAGGCGCGTTCTTTTCCACTGAGCTACCGTCGTTCTGTAGTCGACTATCTGTGTCCATCTTTGTGTTTTTTTTTATATGAGAGGTGGCAGACGAGCAGACGGATCACTTGATGGTAAACAATTCCGCCGCCCATGGACACCCGCAACACCAGTGGAGTCACAAGTGCGTGCAGAAAATACGACATCTTTGTGTAAAAGGCAAAGGATTACTGTGAATATAATTTCACATATTTTGGTGGAATTTAATGTTCCCATACAATTCATTACAACATTTTGAGCATTCATGTAACAATTCCTTTACACTCACATCTTTCATAACCCGACAACATTATGGCTATTTTATTGGGCCATAAAACTGAAACTCGTGTAGGGGAATCCGAGGAGAGATGTAACAATAAGTTAAAAAAGCTATTGTAGCTGAACGAAGAGTTGTAACACCGTGGGAGAGCCATGCTCTGGCATGAATGGGCCGGCTCGACCGGAGTGATACCACGGCCTCACAGAAAACCGTCGGGAAGCAGCACTATGCTGTGTTTCGCTGCGTGAGTGAGGGTATCGGTGGCCCAAACCGGGAGAAAGGTGGGTTCAAAGATTGGCAGCGCAATTGTGACTCCACTGGTGTCGCGGGTGACCATCCGTCTGCTTGTTTGCCAACTTTCACATAAAAAAACAAAAACGGGATTCTATGTTATTTTTTCAGAGCAACAACATAGGTTTTTAAGTCAGACATTGTGACTAACACTTTATGGATTTTGTACCCAAAATTAATACTTTGATTTTCTTTTACGAAACAGCGCACATGCTGATTCACGCTGGTTTTCTGTGAGGCCCTGATATCACTCCGATCGAACCAGCCTATTCATGCCGAAATGTGGCTTTCTAAAAGCAAAAGATCTGATAATATGCGAGATCAGAGGAGTCTCAGAAGATGAACATGCTGAGGTGGATGAGTCACGCGGAGAGACCGCGAAATTCAGGCACGCATGGGAGCCTTCACGTCCGTGACATAGCAGAGAAACTGCAGGAGAGTCGCCTACGTTGGTACGGCCATGTCCTGCGAAAACCAGACAGCTACCTGGGAATCAAATGTCTGGCCATGCAGCCACCACCGGGCCCCGGCAGAAGGGGTAGACCTAGAAAGGTGTGGCTTGACGTCATAAGGGAGGACATGCGTGCCAATAAATTGACTACATTGGATGCACAAGATCCTGCGAAGTGGAGGCGTAGAAGCAGAAGCAGAGGCATAAAAGCGGACCCCGGGCTCCGGAGCGACGGCTAGGGACGCAACCGGGACTAAACGCTAAGATGATGATGATCAGAGTAATCTCAAGAGTCAGCTACGCCTGGAGAAATGCGTAGTAAATACATAGCTTCTCCTGAACTGTATTTATAGTCCGTACAATATAGCTTAATTAGAATGACAGCTGTCACTTGACCTTTATTTCAAAGAACATATCAGGAGCCCAATTCTCGTGCTCGTGATATTTATTTTCATACGATATATATCACCAAAACACATTCTTTTTGTATGGTTTTCAGGTGATATCCGCCATGTTTACAAAATGGAGCCCAATTCTCGTGCTCGTGATATTTATTTTCATACAATATATATCACCAAAACACATTATTTTTGTATGGTTTTCAGGTGATATCCGCCATGTTTACAAAATGTCACGAGCACGTGAATTGGGCTCCAGGAGCCCAATTCTCGGGCTCGTGGCATTTATCATCATACGACATATATCAACAAAACGTGGCGGATATCGTATGAAAACGTTTTTGCTTATTCTCGCGATGTCGAATGGTGACATATGTCACATATTTTCGTGCGACACGTATCGTATGGTCTTGACCATACGATATGAAGTATCACGGTGATTTTGGTGATATTTCTCCAATTCAACGTGACGTTTGAGTCGTTTCGCGTTTTGTTGTTTATTGACGTTTGGTTGTTCAAATCACTTAACTTTCAATTAAATTAACTGCACAAACTAAGAAGATGATTGATTCTCTGTGTGAACGATTGTTTAGCTGAGAATTTAAAATTTTCTTATATTTTCTTTGATTGTAATAAAATTTCAGCAGTATTACCTACATACCTTTCAATATTCGTCATTAAGTCTTTTTGTCTTAGTAATAAAATCAGTGTAAAGAAAATTCTTTATTTCATTATTTTCTTTTAACGCGTCTTTTTGTCATAGAGGCCATCTCTTTTTGCCACAGACTGAAAAGAATTTTTGGCTTTTGGTCGGTGTAACGGAACTACAATTTCATAAACTCAATTTTCTTTTTCGTCTTTTTGATCGTATTTTAAAGCAGTTATGATAATTATGATGTTACTATTGATATAAAAAGGCTAGAAAATGTAGAATTAATATTTAAACAATAAACATAAAGATTTTTCGATTGTATATTTGTGTCAATCGACAAAATGGAACGCATTAGCGGAAATGATATGGGCCACATTCTCTATGGAAGTGACTTTTACTGTCGCATAGGCACGAGAATAGTTTTTTGACATTTGTGACATTTGAGTGCCATTTTCGTTCGACATTGGAAAAGTGACATTACAGAAAATACGACATTTTATCGCACGTCCCGAGAATTGGGCTCCAGGACCCCAATTCTCGTGCTCGTAACATTTATTTTCATACGACATATATACTAAAACATAGTTTTTTTTTGTATGGTTTTCAGGTGATATCCGCCATGTTTTCAAAATATCATGAAACCGAGAATTGGGCTCCAGAAACCCAACAGTCGTGCTCGTGACATTTTGAAAACATGGCGGATGTGACATGAAATCCATACAAAAAAAAACTAAGTTTTAGTGATATATATGATAAATGTCACGAGCCTGAGAATTGGGCTCCAAGTCAAAGGTTTATCATTTTAACTTTTATTATCTAATTTTTATTACTATAGACCTAAATAACATTTTCCGTGACACCAATGATTGTCATTCTAATCAAACTACATTTTACGGCCTATTATAACTAAAACCCTATTCTACCCACACTTCATTGTAATTTGATATGGATGTAAAAACCCCACAACTGCCAGTTTTAGCTTCGCGAAATATAACATGATAGTTTGATTTACTGTCGCAAATTCTTGCTCGCGATGGAGATGAATGACTTGCGTAAAGTTTTGAAAAGCGCTGAAATACATGGATTCGCGGACGGACTCCTACGCAATCATCGTCAGCCCATTTAAGTCCCCACTGCTGGGGCACGGGCCTCCCTCAATCACATGAGGGGTAATTGCCATACTCACCACGCTTGGCAGACGGGTTGGCGAGGGTTTTGATATAAATGCAGAGTTTTCCTTCTCTGGGTGCTGATGATCATGCCAGCAGCCTTACCTTAGTCGCCTTTTACGACACCTCGGTAAGAGTGAGGGTGGCCTATTCTACTCTGCCGGGGACCACGCGGCCACGCGGCCTCCTACGCAATAAATGAGTGATATGCTGCATCGAGCTAAAAATATATACATGTCGAATTGAGAACCTCCTCATTTTTTTTGAAGTCGGTTAAAAAGAGCAAATAAACGACACATATAATTAGATATTCAAGTCCCGTGTCAAAGCTCACTTTCTATCTCTATAAATCAACTGTCTTTCCTTGTCTCTTCTTCCTATTTAATGTAGTCTGTTCTCTGGTAATTTATACCTATCTATAAGAAATATTTTTATTGAATTTTATTATGAACTATCTTTTTTTTTATGATATAGGTGGCAGACGAGCAGACGGATCGCCTAATGGTAAGCGATTACCTCCGCCTATGGACGCCTGCAACACCAGTGGTGTCACAAGTGCGCTGCTTACCTTTTAACCCCCCTGGATTGGGCCTCCGGTACCCTCACGCAGCGAAACACAGCGCATGCACTGCTTCACGCCGGTTTTCTGTGAGGACGTGGTATTACTCCGGTCGAGCCGGCCCATTCATGCTGAAGCGTGGCTCTCCCGCTGTTGATCTATATATTATTAAGTATGTATGTATTGTTTAATATTTATTTTATGTAATATTATTAATATGTAGGTATGTATATTTCTGCCATTTTCAATTTCATTTGTTAAGGTGACGGGTAGGGCACACTAGCGACGCCAATCGATTTTAAATTTTAGCTACTAAAACGGATCTATCTTAAACCGGATCTATTTTAAACAATTTCGGGGTTACAACCTCTCGGCAAATTTTAAACAATTTCGGGGTCGAAAAATTGATTCACGCTAAAAGTGGCCGCTTTTGCCGGTAATCAATTAAGAGGATTTAGTTCGTTCGGTTAGAAGACAATAGGATAACTTACTTCTAATCTTGAAGATACGAAAAATCTTGCTCTTACCATCGTTATGCTTCTAACGTACATTAGACTTTCCTTTACAAAGAGTTTTTCGTTTGTACAACGTTATGTTGTAGAAATAAACTTCATTTTCCTATTACACCTTACTACGTAAACACAGTTTCTGCATCATTTCTTGATCAAAATGTCTAACAGCATATTTATCTTCCCAAGTACCTACCAGACATCCCATACTTCTCGTTAAACGTTCATCATCTCACCACATGAATTTCAGCCTTCAAAACTCTGGGAAAATATCGAAAGTTGTATGTGAACTGACGGGGATGATAAGGTTCAAATTTTATTGAGGCAGACGTGTATAGATTATGCATAAATTTCAAACAGATTATCAGAGATGGTTTACACGTTATGGACGTTAAATGTTTATTTTTTCTATGGAATACTGTCGGCGGGAATGTTCCATTATGTTTTGTGTGGCCATGAAGTCGACGGCAGATGCCTAAGGGTGTTATAAAATAAAAAAATAAATAAAAATCTTTATTTACCAAAAACAAATACATTGTACAATATTTTATCAGGCGGTCGCTGCACTAAGCAAATGGCTTGTCTTGCAGCGGCCAGTAAGCATTTCCTAAACCTAATTATTGTACGAACGCACGGTACTCAATATTTAAGGTGAATTTAAATTTATTACAAAATAAAAGGAGCAATTTATAACATAAAAGGGTACAAGAAGGAAATCTATCTAAAGGGCTTATCAACCAGACGAAGGGTATCCGTCGATCATATATCTAGCTATCAGCAGAGGTGGATTTGAAAATTTGCCACTCCTGGGCTACCTACAATATGCTCCCCCCACCAGTGGCGTAGCGTAGATGTCGGCCGCCGGGGCGGAAAACCAAGCAAGCAAGATCCAGTTAGTCTTGTTCCCCAGATTAAGGCTTACGAAGGTCACACGGCACACGTTTCATTATAATAACCAGACTTTCCAAACCCTGGACCATGATCCAAACGTACCCCGGGCTCTGAAGCGACTAGACCTGGTAAAAACCAATCTTTCAAAATAATGGAACATTTGCGTCTGCAATCAGTGCAAAGATACGGAACAGTGAAACGCTTCATTTGAATCATTTGAACATCAACTCTCAGATAGATCCGTGATTTTTTTTTATGTGATAGGTGGCAGATGAGCAGACGGATCACCTGTTGGTAATTGATTTATTACGAATGAATAATAATCGATCCCCTCCTACTGTGCCATGTAATATACCTATTTCTTTTCCCTCCGTAATACATGGAAAGACGGTTACCGATAACAGCCCACGGCTTACTCTTTCGCTCTGAATTCGGATCATTCGGCTCACTCGGATCATTCCGCTCATTCGGCTCACTTGGATCATTCGACTCATCAGTGAGCGAGATTACTACCGCGTACCGATTGACCACTCAGGTCGAGATACATTTGATTCGAATGATACATTCAGAGCGAACATTAGAGATTCGGAACAGTGAATCATTTAGCGTCACACGCGTCTGGAAGCGCGAACGATTTTGGACGCAACCTTGGAATGACACGCTCAGATAATGAAAAGATGAGATGAGGAACAAAGAAAGAAACAAGATTTACGACCGAATCTTAATCCTCGTCCCTTTCACCTCACGGCCCTCAATTTAATACGATGTAACTTGTCTCAACAAAAAATAAAAAGGAAATTCAACTCTGTTCATGCATCCGCGCATTGCGTGGCCCGTTCTTAAACAATAGGGTTCGCAAGAGCGTGCGCTTCGTCAAAATTCAAATAACGAACTCGCCGCCATTACTAAGGTTGCCACATGGCCAGGAAATCGAGGAAGTCTTGGAATTTTCATAAATACTAGTTTAGTACAAAAAGTTACTAAAATATAATATCCTCCAACCGATTACGGCTACGGCGGCCGATCGTAGCGAACAGCCACGTGCGCAGGATATAAATATTATAGTGCTCAAGTGTGTGCGCAAACACAAGTGCACTTTCTATTCTCTTATCCCTCGAATTCCGATGGGACACCAACGTGACACTACCGAAGAGGGATCTGATACTAAAGTATAGCTGACTAATCATAACTGACGTTATGACTTGCAAAAGCTGTTTTTTTGTGATAGATGGCAGACAAGTAGGCGGATCACCTAACTATGTAGGGTAAGTGACTTCCGCCCCCATGTATGCCCGGGTAGCACCAGTGGATTCACAAGAGCGTTTTCAATCTTTAAATTCCCCTTCTCCCAGAATCAGGCCTTCGTCACCCCCAATCACTCAGCGAAACAGAACACAGACACTGCTTCACGTCGGTTTTTTGTGAGGCCTTAGTATCACTCTGGTTTATCCAGCCCATTCATGCCGAAGCGTAGCTTTCCCATGGATAAAATAAACAGGGCATAGTAATTGATACGAGAGATTGGCGATTTGAAACTCAGTATGTAAAAACATGCGTCTTTCGAATGCGAGGACCGTAGGTAATCCTGGATTTTCAAATCAATGTGCGTATTTATACCTTTAGCCCAGCGGTGAGGGAAAACATCGTGAGGAAACCTGCACGTTTCGCATAGCTTCTGAAATGTGTAACCCTGATTCAGTTGATCAGGTGGCTTAATTTGAAGCCGTCCCGCACGAACGAGAATAAAACGAGTCGCATTCAAACAAAGGAGACACTCGAGCGCGTGTGAAAGAGAGGGTCTCCGATTCGGTCGTAGCGTGTGGTTTTAGGTGACGGGTAGGGCACACTAGCAACGCCAATCGATTTTAATTTTTAGCTACTAAACCGGATCTATTTTAAACAATTTCGGGATTACAATCTCTCGGCAAACACCTATACTATTTATTTAACACTTACAGTTTTAACTAACTGTTTAGTCTGCTTTTACACTGGAATTTTGGATTACTGCTGTTGGCGTGAATCAATTTTTCACGTACAAAAACGAACCCAACATTTGTGCATGGTTATTCAATAAATGGTATAAGTGTTTGCCGAGAGATTGTAACCCCGAAATTGTTTGAAATAGATCCGGTTTAGTAGCTAAAAATTAAAATCGATTGGCCGTCGCTAGTGTGCCCCACCCGTCACCTAAAAGCACACGTTACGACCGAATCCATCAAGGTGACGGCCATCATGGCCGTCACCTTGCTACATGTAGGGAACAAGGTGGTGTGTGGGACTCAAACCCTAACTAAAACCCCTGGGGTGTCCATCTCCGCGCAATAGCGGGCGGAAACCCCACAGCCGGGGCTAGACCGTACCGCTAATCGCGCTCGCCGCTTCACCCCAATCTGGCGCAATACAGCCCTTCAACGCTGTACGACCTACCAGGACACCCAGTAATGTCGTCGTCCCCCGCGGAGTCGTATGCTGAGCAAGCCACTCCCCAGCAGTGGATACGCTCACGTACTCCGAAAGCCCGTTTAGTCGCCTCTAACGACAGGCCGGGAAAACCTTGGCAGTATTCTTAAACGCCCCTAGCCACAGGGCGTAGAGCAGTCCCTCTAAGACGCACCATCGGGACGGCCCCTGCCCTAAGCGAACCCCGGGCTCCAAAGCGACAGCTTTGGACGCAACCGGGAATCACACGCTGAGCTAAGAGAGCTCTTAGCCGTAACATCAGGCCGTGCCAGTAATGTTGTAACTTGTCACGTTAAGGTGACGGGTAGAGCACACTAGCGACGCCAATCGATTTTAATTTTTAGCTACTAAACCGGATCTATTTTAAACAATTTCGGGGTTACAACCTCTCGGCAAACATACTATTTATTAAAAAACCATGCACAAATGTTGGGTCCGTTTTTGGACGCTAAAAATTGATTTACGCTAAAAGTGGCCGCTTTTGGCGGTGATTGCCGAGAGGTTGTAACCCCGAAATTGTTTAAAATAGATCCGGTTTAGTAGCTAAAAATTAAAATCGATTGGCGTCGCTAGTATGCCCTACCCGTCACCTTAATGGCGACATAATTTGGGCTTTACTAACTAATTTACTTAGTAACATTGTTTATGTTTGAGTTAGTTTTATTATCTCATTCGCTAGGAAGTTTAAATGTGTAATTCGGGTGATAAAGACATGGTGTATTAAGCTTAATTATAAAAGCAAAAGTTTGTGAGTGTATATGTCGCACTCCCCAGTGGAAAAAAAGCATTAGTGGTATTACTTCGAATCATCGATTTTATCATATTTGTTGGTAGTGACCCTGCCTCTGACGCCAAAGGTCGTGGGTCCGATCCCCACCCTGGACAAACATTCGTGCGAAGAGACACTTGTGTTTGTTCAGTGTCTGGATGTATTTAAGTATATATTTGTGTTCTTCTGTTGTCTGATGTCTGTAACACAAGTGCTTAAGCTACTTAGTACGGAATCAGGTCAACGTATGAGATGTTGTGAGAATTATTATATATAAAAAAAGATACATACAGGGTGTATCTGTGGACATATACATCCCTTTAACCACGTGTTTTACCAACCATTCTAAGCAACATTTGTACTACGACTTTTTGAAATTAGTCGAAATTTTTTTCAACTCCCCATACAAAATGACTAAGTCACGTGACCGACTTTGTATGAAAAGTTGAATTTTTTTTATGCGAATTTCCAAAAGTCAAAGCATAATGGTTGATAGAACACGTGCTTAAAGGGATGTAAATGTTCACAGATTGATGATTAATGGTTGTTCGATGGCTTCGTTGATATTAGCCGCCATAGCGTTAATATCAGTAGGAAAACCTAATTAATTAATATTCATCTCATTTCAACGTACAATTCCCGGTTGCGTCCAAAGCTGTCGCATTGAAGCCCGGGGTACGCTTTGGCTGACCTCATATGTTGAAGCATCAGAAATGATGTAATCCGACAGAGAACGAGAGTCACCGACATAGCCTACCGAATTAGCAAACTGAAGTGGCAGTGGGCTGGTCATATTAGCCGCAGAACTGACAGCCGTTGGAGCCGTAAAGTCCTTGAGTGGAGACCGCGACTCGGTAAGCGTAGTGTTAGGACGCCCTGCGACAAGATGGGATGGTGACATTCGAAGGCTGGCTGGTGTGGGCTGGATGAGAGTGGCCGAAAATCGGGAGCAGTGGCGTGCATTAGGGGAGACCTATGTCCAGCAGTGGACGAGTGTGGGTTGCTGATGATGATGATGATGTTGAACAAAGATCTTAGTTAGATCATTAGACCGGTTCTTCTGTATGGCAGTGAGACTTGGCCTGTACTTGAGCGACACAAGCAGGAGTTGCATGTCACGGAGATGAACATGCTGCGGTGGATGTGTGGAGTCACGCGGAAAGAGCGCGTGAGAAACTCACACACACGTGGAAGCCCCCACGTCCGTGACATAGCAGAGAAACTGCAGGAGAGTCGCCTACGTTGGTACGGCCATGTCCTGCGATAACCAGACAGCTACGTGGGAAACAAATGTCTGGCCATGCAACCACCACCGGGCTCCGGCAGAAGGGGTAGACCTATATAGAAAGGTGTGGCTCTTTTGAAACGTATCTATCAAAAGATTGGAACAGTGCAGAGATGCGGAACAGTGAAACGCTTAATTTGGAACATCGACTATCAGATAGATCCGTGATTCATTCCGGATCATTCGACTAATCGGCTGATTCGGCTCATTTGGATCATTTAGCTCGTTCGGATCATACGGCTATCGGATCATTCAGCTCATTCGGTTCATTCGGACTCGAGATCCATTTGACTCGAATGATACATTCGGTCGAACATTAGAGATTCGGAACAGTGTATCATTTGGCTGAGTCGGATCACTGAGTCGTGTCAGTAAAGAGTTACAAACATCTAAATTATGGTTACACGTTGCAGAAACTATCCGAAACGTGCAGGTTTCATAACGTTGTTTTCCCTCACCGCCGAGCTAATGGTAGAAATAAGCACATGACAAATTCAGAAGTGCATGCTCGGATTCCAACCTACGTCCTCCGGATGGAAGGTGCGTTCTCATCCAATGAGCTACCATCACTCGCTAATTAACTCACGGACAAAAGCAAATAACGACCACGTTGTCCTTGTGTCGAAAAAACCATCCGTACTCAATCCCTAATTTGGAGACCAATACCTATTGTTTGGGCGGCGATATAGTGTTCTGACGTCAGAGTTTACGGTTTGTGTGCCCTGTCCCACCCAGCCTATTGGCTTTTAGCTAAATTGCGAGCGCACATGTTGAGTGCGTGCATGTATGTGTGTCGTAGCCTGTTATCGATGTAGGCACCGATGTAGGAAGGGTCCGCGCTGTAAGCGGGAACGCCTGGGAAGGAACGTGTAGTCAGAGTTCATTAACTAGTACACATGTCTCCTTCCCACTCTGGCGAAAAGGGAGCCGTCGTTGAGGGTTTAGTCAGTAGGCCTTCAGTTTCACTGGAGGAGAGCCCGACATAATCTGTCCGCCCCCCGGCAGACGGGTATAGACGCCGCCGAAAGGTGGCGACGCGACGTCGGCCAATTGAACATCGGGCCGGCGGCATTCCCCCCAACGCAAAAAAAGGCACCGATGTAGGACCGTGGGAGAGCCACGCTTCGACATGAATGGGCGATCTTGATCGGAATGATACCACGGCCTCATAGAAAACCGGCGTGAAGCAGCACTGTGCTGTTTCGCTGCGTGAGTGACAGAGTCCATGGGCGGCGGCAATCGCCTTAACATCAGGTGATCCATCTGCTCGTCTGCCACCTATCACATAAAAAAAGGCAGCCGGTGTTCTGGCTGGGTAGTGAAGCGTTGAGTTTGGAAACATCTAATTGATGCTGAAGGCGACCTATTATTGCAAGGCTGTTTGATTATTGCGTTTGCGAATCCATTACGTTTGTTTATCAACAGACCGGCGCAGGAGCATCAGTCGTAGTTCTGTGACGGACTAGCGAGCTCTAAATTTGAACGATGGAACTTGAAGAAAGCGAAATATTGTATCAAGAATATAATAATCGTGCCGCCACAAAATGGATAATATATTCGCGGCAGCGCGAGTAGACTGTTTCTTTGCCAAGATGCGGAAGATCTCAGCGTCCCTCGTGCTCAGGGTCAGGGCTAGCTCTAATTCCCTCCTGAAGATGATTGCAGACCGAGTGGACTGTGGCTACTTGCTGCACAGTAGCGCATTACATGCGAAATAGATCACTAATACCTAGGATTAAGATGCTACTAACAATAAATGAGTTATTAACTTGAAATAAATGATTACCATACCAATATTGGTAACGCGTTTTGGTTGAGTGGTAACCATTTTGGTAACGCGTCACGGCAAAGTGTCTCTTTGTTTTATATTTTCTTGTACTATGTTTGTGATGTGTTTACCAAATAAAATTTTATTCATTCATTCATTCAATATGACAAAAAAAAATATTAGCATTTTTATATGCTTTTCGAATAATCATCATCGTCAGCCCATTTAAGTCCCCACTGCTGGGCCACGGGCCTCCCTCAATCACATGAGGGGTAATTGCCATACTCACCACGCTTGGCAGACGGGTTGGCGAGGGTTTTGATATAAATGCAGAGTTTTCCTTCTCTGGGTGCTGATGCTCATGCCAGCAGCTTTACCTTAGTCGCCTTTTACGACACCTCGGTTAGAGTGAGGGTGGCCTATTCTCCTCTGCCGGGGACCACACGGCAACTTTTCGAATAAAGATGACTATTATGGTGTCCACTTTTAGTATTTATGGACTTTGACATCTCTTTAGCCACGTGTTCTACCAACCATTCTGAATGACATTAAATTTGTTCTAAGACTTTTCGAAATTAGTCAAATTTTTTTTAGACTTTCCATACATAACCAAGTCATAATGTGACCGACTTTGTAAGAGAAGCTGATTCTTTTTTATGCGAATTTCCAATGGTCATAGAACAAATGTTGTTCAGAATGGTTGATACAACATGTGGTTATAGGGATGTAAATGTTCACAGATACACCCTGTTTGAGTCTCAAAAATTGTCAATACTTTCATTAAAGTTTTTGGTGTTCATTTTAAAAAAAATGTCTCCTATTCGCTACAATCAATATAAGTCACTTGGCGACGATGATTCTGATTCAACAACACAATCACGAAGTAGGTACTGAAACCCAACCCAGGCGAAATTAGTTACAAACTAATACTGGAATTAGGCCCGATTTAGCGCCCGAAGACGCAATAAAAACAGCTATAAATCCGCGGGTAATGGTTCATTTGTAAAGCTAACACATATAGATCGTTCGCTAGTTCTCTGGAATTATGATATTTTTCCTATTGATTGATAGATTTGTATTTGGATCAGTGGTAGTGAATGCGGCCGCTGGTTTTAGGGTTCGATCCCCGCACAGTACAACATTTGTGTTTCATGCACACAAATGTTGTACTACCGAACGAGTTAAATGATCCAAATGAGCCGAATGATCCGATTAGTCGAATGATCCGAATGAGCTAAATGATCCGGAATGAATCACGGATCTATCTGAGAGTCGATGTCCCAAATGAAGCGTTTCACTGTGCGTTTCTGCACTGACCCAGATGCAAATGTTGTACTGTGCGGGATCGATGTCTGTTTGTATTGGTATAGATGTTTACTATGTATTATACCCATACCTACAGAGTTTTTATTTCAATTTTTTTTATAAATTTTAATAAAATGATTGTATTTTAATTCTTTTAAAACAGCCTCCATTTAGCTTGTTTACTTATTGTAGGTAGGTTTGAAGTATTTAGCTGTGTGTGTACTTTGTTGTTATATGTGTTGGAAACGTGTGTTATGTAATATTGCTGATAAATATGTCTTTTTTGGCAAGTAAAGGCATTGGATAGGGAGGAATGGAGAGACTTGGGGGAGGTCTTTGCCCAGCAGTGGGACTCTGGAGACTAAATTAAAAAAAATGTATCTTTTTTATAATAAGTATTAAATGTATATATTTGTACAACCTGTGCGGATAAAGAATGGGACCAGAAATGGCGGCGCATCTATTCACTTCTCGCTCGCACACTATTTGCGTCTATACTCGCACTCGTGGGGTGCGAGTATAGACGCAAATAGTGTGTATCTTTTTTTGACAAGTAAAGGCATTGGATAGGGAGGAATGGAGAGGCTTGGGGGAGGTCTTTGCCCAGCAGTGGGACTCTGTAGACTAAATTGAAAAAAATGTATCTTTTTAAAATAAGTATTAAATGTATATATTTGTAATTCCGATGTTGGTTCTGATATCCAACATACAGGGGCTTGAGCTACCTATCTCAGAGTCACATATATGGGGACTCAGGTGTATCTACCTCCTAGAGTGGCCCCGCTGGTAATCAGTTCTGTCCTGATTCCAGCTTCGGTTGGTATTAGGCAGAAACGATTACCGTGGGGCACGGTTTTCCCCGGGCAACGGCGGGTAGTAATTCATTCGTGGATTGCTACCCGACGGCCAAAGGATGCACAGAATTTCCGGCGGACCAGCCCCGACGCAGTGGATCGCGTGCAGCGCACACCACTCGGGGGCTTTCATTGTCTGACTGCTGAGGGCTTAGAGGACCGGCCTCTCTTTACGGTCCTGAACACAATAGGGCCGGGCACGGAGGCTGCCTTCTTTATCCAGCCCGCCCTTCTGCCGTAGGTTGGCGTTGGGGTGTGGTGGCACCCACTGTCGGGCGCTTTGGCGTGCGGTGGGCCGGTGTTCCTGGTGTGATGGTGCCGTATGGGGGCCTTTTTGTTCTCGGGCCTTGAACTGTCGCGCCTTCGGGCGCGTTCGAATGTTGGGGAGTTCCACGGTGGTGGAATTCCTGCCAACAGTCTGTTGCGCCCCGATTCTCGGGAGCGCTCTCCCCGCCTTTATGGTGGGGGCTTTGTTGGTGGGTCTGTGTTGAGTCCCGCAGCCAGTGGGATGCAGCTACGACTCGCCACCCCCGCTTTTCCCGTCCCGTCGATTGTCTCCGTAACCCAGCGGGGATGCTCGAACGGGAGTTTTCGGGTATAACTTAAAAGTCTGTGGGTGCTCTCTCCTCTCTCTGCCCTGCAGCCAGCAGGGTATGGGTTGGGGGAGGGGTCTGCAGTCGTCCCTTCCGGAGCGTCTGCGTTGCAATCCAGCAACGTGGACGATTCCGGAGAGGGGGGAATGGTGGGCCATGGGAGTGGCCCTAGGCCTCGTTTTTCGGCGAGGCCCGTTTTTGAAGAGGCCGTGCTGGCGAGCCTCTCGTCCTTCGAGGGTGGGCCGCAGACTTGGTTTCGTACCCGTTACCGTAGCCCACCCCACACGGACGTAGCAGGAAATGCCCCGGTGGTTTTTAGTGGGTAGGCCCCTGGGAGCACCCCAAGGGAGAGCCCCACACTACCCGGCCGTCTCCCAGCGGTCGGGTGTGCTTAAGGCGGCATTTTCCACCGGGCCAACAAAAAAAAAAAAGAGTCACATATATAGAAAACACCCATCATATACGCCATCTAACATTTGCTAGGCGGTGCGAGAGAAAATATATCCACCAAAGCTCTATATTATTCTGTGCCCAAAGGCGATCCGTTCTTTGTGCTGATGACTGATTATACCTGAGCTTTGTACCTGAGTTTTTCTGTTAATGTGACGGGTAGGGCACACTAGCGACGCCAATCGATTTTAATTTTTAGCTACTAAACCGGATATTTCCCAGCAGAGTAGAATAGGCCACCCTCACTCTTACCGAGGTGTCGTAAAAGGCGACTAAGGTAAAGCTGCTGGCATGATCATCAGCACCCAGAGAAGGAAAACTCTGCATTTATATCAAAACACTCACCAACCCGTCTGCCAAGCGTGGTGAGTATGGCAATTACCCCTCATGTGATTGAGGGAGGCCCGTGCCCCAGCAGTGGGGACTTATATGGGCTGACGATGATGATGATGATGAAACCGGATCTATTTTAAACAATTTCGGGGTTACAACCTCTCAGCGACCACTTATACTATTTATTAAATAACCATGCAAAAATGTTGGGTCCGACGCGTACGCGAAAAAATTATTCACGCTAAAAGCGGCCACTTTTGGCGTGAATCAATTTTTCGCGTACAAAAAGGGACCCAACATTTGCGCATGGTTATTTAATAAATAGTATAACATGTTTGTCGAGAGGTTGTAGCCCCGAAATTGATTTAAATAGATCCGGTTTAGTAGCTAAAAAATAAAATCGATTGGCTTCGCTAGTGTGCCCTACCCGTCACCTTATAAAATTTTCAGTGTCAGTCCGGAGTCTGGAAGTTGGAAACACGTTAAGCCGTTAGTCCTACGCCCGATCCTACTCCGGTCGTGTCACACCGGTGTCCCATCTGAATATGAGGGCAAGGGAATAGAGAATGCACTTGTGTTTGCGTTTGGCTGTTCGTTGAGATTAGCCGCCTTAGCCGAAAGGGGCCGTCCATTATGATTAATAAAAAAGATCACGTGATCGTGATCTTTTTTAGCATTTTTTAAGCCCCCCCTCCCCCTTGGTGATACATAGTGAGGTTTAGGACTACCTCCCCCCCCCCCATTCGGAACATCACGTATATTTTTAAAATATAGGTAATTAAATACAGGTATAAACAATAATTTTATTTTATTCTGAAATTAAGGACCATGATAAAAATGTCTTGACTAGGTTGCAAGTTCTTTTTGATTGTCATAAAAATAATAATAAACGAAAAGTGTAATCATACGAAAAACGTTTGACGAAAAAATAAATACACGTGATATCCCACCCCCACTACACCCCCCCTCCCCCTTGTGTTATTTTCGTGATATTTATCAACCCCCCCCCCCCCTTTCTAGCCTCACGTGATTAATGGACAACCCCAAATCGGTTGGAGGATATTATTATTATGAAATTAAGATGCCATGTTTTCTCTGGTATTTTTCGCACACGTGCAACACAAATCATAAGCCAAAGTGTGCTGGAGTGTATGACGACTCGCTAACAACGGCCCAGCGTCTATTTCGGCCCAGTTTACACTTCCACGACGATTTAGTGGTCGTAAATCAAAACGCTTGCGGTTTTGCGTGTGCGCAGGTTTGCTAGCGCTGCACGTTATAGGGGATCAATCAAGGTCGGTAGCTTTTAATCTTTTCTGCCGGCCCAGCAGTTAGTACAAGCAGCAACACATCAGATTACGACAATCTATTTTTCCTCGATTTATATTGAACCAAATGGACGCTTCGGCATGAATGCGAAGGCTCGTCCGGAGTGATACCACGGCCTAACAGAAAAACGGCGTGAAGCAGCACTGTGCTGTGTTTCGCTGCGTGACTGAGGGTACCGGAGGCCCAACCCGGGGCAAAGGGCTCTTGTAACTTCACTGGTGACGCGGGTGTCTACGGACGGCGGCAATCGCTCACCATCAGGCGATCCGTCTGCTCATTTGCCACTTATCACATAAAAAAATATTTGACATAAGGTAAGAATCGAATGAATAAATTTAACAGATTTGTCCGTCATTTTTTATCGTTTACATCCCTAAAACCTCATAATGAGTATCGTGAATAAAATCCATTTAGCATGTTAGATCAACAAAATAAGCGAAAAAAAAACTATAAAATAATGGACAACATTTCATATTTTTAACATGTCCATATTGTTTTTTTATATGAAAATAGACATAAAATGAACGGACCCATATTTTTTCTTTTTTCAAAATTTGTCCATTTTCATGCCTAAAATTATTATATATTCAATAAACATATTCAAAAGTCGCTCGTTTTTTGTTATTTCCGTGAAAATTTTACTTCTCCTGTCACCCATACCTCGCTTGTTTCATTGTATATTTTTTATGGATTAAATTAGTTAATTTTTATTTTACAAAGATCTGCCTTGTTATTAATCGCCACACACGTTCCCGAATCCCGCCGGCAGAGGCCTGCCGGTACAGTAAAGATAATACCCATAAAAATGTGCTTTTACAATTGTATTACATACCGGTGTTTTAAGGTATTTTAAAAAATCCCCAGTTCTCGAGTCGACAGACAAAAATAACTAATTTTAATAAGTAAACTATTTGCAAGTTATAAAAAATAATAGCAAAAACTCGTTCTAAAAAAAACATCACACTAAAAACCACAAATTACTTTTCTAACTACTTAAATTTTCTAAAGTAAAACAGGACTAAAAATGAAGTAAATATGAATACAAATTAGTTGGGACAGCACAATAACACCTCCACCTGAGTCTATAGGCGAGTGCTGGACAAACCATAGTGAGACAAGTAGGTATTAGCACTCAGGGTAAACAAATTAACAATGAAAATAAAAATAATAACTATTGATCAACAGCATATCTAGTTTTTATTTTATTATTTTATACGATTATTTTATTACTTGTCAATTAAAAAAATAGGTCCAATGTTATTTCATAAAAATAAGAATAAGAAATCATTTTTTGACAACAACACATGTTTACAACCTGTGCGGATAAAGAATGGGATCAGAAATGGCGGCGCATCTATTCACTTCTCGCTCGCACACTATTTGCGTCTATACTCGCACTCGATCCCATTCTTTATCCGCACAGGTTGTACATACAAAATGAAATAAGGACAAACATTATAAGGTTGCGGCCAACAAGGTAACAGCCTCAGCATGTGCTACAACATGTGCTGATTTTCATGCTGTACCTTTGAGCGACGCCTCATAATAAAAAATGCAAACAACAACAAAAAAAAACCGACAATGAATCTTACAAAATAGGTTTATTATCAGACCAATCGAATGGATTGACCTCAATCGATAGTTTCTGCTACATGTTCGATGGCGATGGTAGAACGGAATGGATTGGTCTTCAATGTTCCAATAAACATCGATCAAACTGCTTATACCAACCCATGCCATCGATTTATTCTTATTGAACGGACAAACGATTACAGTCAAATTAATTTTAATAAAAAATATATTTGGATTGATAGCATTCGATTCTAATTACAATCAATCGATTGTAAAACGAATAGTAATAAGAATAAGAAGAAGTAATAAGATTCCAGACCAAGCAATCGCTTGGTCTGGAATCTGGTGGCACCCTAAACCTTTCTTCTCGTATTTTTTAGGACTGGGGGATGATTGAAGTGGAAATTTATAGGACTATCTGTAGTTAAATGAAAGGACCTTGGACCTGCTACATTATAGTAAGTATAAAGGCTACTTTTGTATTTCAACGGTATTACTTGATATACTGCTGATCGTAAATAGCAATTAGGGCTGTCAAACTCTTTATAAGTTTTATATACATATTTAATCATAATTGGTTTATGTTTAACGTTATATGTATAAAGTTGATTAAAATGAGAAAAATATTTATTTCCAGTTTTACAGCCTTAATCATACTTAAGAATTGCAATTTAACAGATCATGAGCTTTTTGTAATTGGCGTGATTTGCGTGAACTTTTTCAGAAACATGTGATTATAAATATTACTTGACCCATTCTTCTCAGTTAATGCAGTACAATAAGATGAAGGAGAGAGGTATAAAGAAGGGCTTTGATAATGAGCCCGTTCGAAAGCGATTTAGTCATCTTACTTAAAGCTTATGATTGTCAGTAAAAAAAAGGATTACATACAAGTAACTAAAGACGCATGTTCAATCAAATCTAATACTAGAGATGCATCAAATATATTGGCAATAGATAATACGTTTTTTTCGGTACAGCAATAGGAAGAGCGACAATTTTTAACGATATCAGCGAAACTTTTTAAAAATCAACCAATCATCATCATAATGGATACGGTTTTTTTTTATTTTAAGCGAGCGGTTATGCAGGTCTTATTCTGACCAGCAGCCACTGTGCTACATATCAGTCCCAAACCCTACACTATTCAGAAAGTTGTTTGGGACCGAGAGTCCTAGCTTCCGGATATGGTTGCTAATTTTGATCTTAATTTGAATCTTGGTAGGTACAGCATATTCTGCCATTTCTGCACATCGGTAGCGGCGATAGATTTTTATAAATTTCGCCACATGACCCAAAGGTTGACTGGTAGAGAATTGCCTCTAGGTATTAAGTTCACATATTGTATAACATTTTTGATCGTGGGAGAGCCACGCTTCGGCATGAATGGGCCGGCTCGACCGGTGTGATCCCACGGCCTCACAGAAGACCGGCGTGTACCAGCACTGTGCTGTGTTTCACAGCGTGAGATGAGGGCACCAGAGGCCCAATCCGAGGCAAAGGGGGGTTAAAAGGTTGGGAGCGCACTTGTGACTCCACTGGTGTCGCGGGTGTCCATGGGCGGCGGCAATCGTTTACCATCAGGTGATCCGTCTGCTCGTCTGCCATCTATCACATTAAAAAAAAATAGAAGCAAAAAATGTTGGCATGGCATGACGTGTATACTAACGGGTGAAATGTGAATTGATGCATCCCTAATATATTTAGAGAGATACAACTATCTTGAATATTAAAAACATACTAATACTTGCTACTGGACAAAACACAAAACATGAATAGTAGAAGAAACAAATTGACTTACTGAAACTTGTATGTAGTTTTATATTTATTTTGATCAGTGACAAGAATATTATAGAAAATAAATAAATCATTAAATTTTTACTGTAAAATCTACTGCACATTATATATACTAGAACCAGTCCTATGACTGGTTCTGGTCTCGTTAACTTCTAGAATCTGACTGAGTTTCACTTTGATAAGTACTATTACTTATCAATGTGAAAATCAGTCAGATTCTAGAAGTCAACGAGTGGTCAACTGTACCAATTGTAGAAATTTTAAATTCTTGTCACCAACCAATGAGTACGTACAACTAAAAAGTGAAAAACAAAAAATGAACGCACTTCTAGCGACACGGCATCTAATTTGCCACTCACTATGAGATCGTCCTCACGTATCCGTTCAGAGTTCTTGCTTGCGGCTCTGAATGTGGCCGCTACATATTTTTGCTCTTCTTTTGTTAGCAATGTGCATTTTGCTGCTAACTTTTTACTTGTGTTACCCATTCTGAAAAATAAGACAGTATTAGTTCAGCAATAGTGGGAACAGTGGCGTTGCTTGGGAGAGGCAGACAGCCCCCATCGCCTGATCCGACAAACATTGGTAGATGGACCGACTGACCGTCTTCTGACCGTCACCTCAGGGGTTCTACACAATTTATTAATAATAATTTATTTCAACATAACCAGATAGGTACATATTATAAACAAAGTTTAACCTCTTCTTTTAAGTGCAAGAAGCACTTGTGCCAGAAACTCTTTCTTAACACTTATTACATTCTAAGGTACAGGTAAAAACGTAAAGTTAAGTATCTAACAAAATTACATCAAAATAATTACATAGCATGCATGCTGTTGTTGAATTTTGTATGGTTTCTTAGATTTTGTGATTAACAAAGTATTTTTTCCATTGATATTGTGTAATTTGCCACACATTATAGTATGCAAAACTATCAAATTTATTCAGTCGATTCTTAACATAATTTCTAACAGATTGGGTTCAATATCAATTGAGAAATTGTGGTAACCTGATGTGTGACTGTCTGTACATACAGATAACTTCAATCAATTTTGCTCAAATAATTCCTTTAATCAATGATGATATCTTGATAATCAAATAGCAATATTAGTCACACATTTTTATCATAGATCTTATCCACATACATATAGGTATGTTACCTAAGTAAGATAACTCTGGGTAATAAATTCTGGGCTAAATACTAATATTACAAAATGCCAAATGGAAACATATTAATTTTTTAATCTCTTTTTTTTTTTTAGTCTGTAGAGCAAATCTTTTCTTTTTTAATCTTATAATGCAAAATCTCATAAATACATAGATTAATTGAAATACTTTACACTAGTAGAATGTCAAGTAATAAGTAATCCTTGATTAGTAATAGAGCATAGGCATTAATACAGGACAATGTCTCTTTGGTATGGGGAATAACATTTATTTTGTGTGGGAAATACCACTCTAGTAAAATGGACAGAAATTTCCTGTATAAAAAGATATGATCCTGTTTTCACAGCAGATATTAATTGAAAAATTTCCCTAGTTAAATTTTTCTTCCATACATTTTAATATTTATATTATTTTTGAACTCATCATTACAAATTATGACATTTTATTGCTTTAAAAAAATGTAGAATGTTATGCATATTGTGAAAATCATACTCCATCTACGATTTCCTTATTTATCGCCTCGTCGTCAGTCCGTGCTGTGCAGGACTTTTCCGCGCCTATTTACTTACTCTCGTGACTGCCGCCACGGTCAAGGCACGACCTTACAACTATTTTTATTACTCTCACCACAATAAGTGTACCTAACAGAAAGTTACTTATCCACACTTAAGACTACAAAGACACTTATATAACTAATTAGAAAACAATAATAAATTACCTGTTCACTTAAAACAACTATTATTTACAAAGACACCACACAAACAACAAATATCAAGGTAAAAGTTCTGTTACACATAATAATCACCGATATTATCAATGCAGTTATACTCCAAAGAACAGAAGATAAGTGTTAACACTTAAACGGCAACTATAAAATACTATAATTAGCAGAAATTAATCAATATTTTGCAAGCGAAATTGAAAATTCGTGAACTTAGGTTACCTGTCAGTCAATGTCAAACTTATTTTTTTTATTTATTTTTTAAGTTTAATTTCCGCACCGATCGCCGTTTGCTGAATTTCTAAGGAACACAACTTGCGTCAGGCGCCGCGTCAGAGCGACTGCCTTCTTCTGCCTTATCAATACAAGTTTAGTCTGGAAATAAACCGCGTAAGACAAAGTAAACATTATTTCTCTATTAGCTGAGCTAAGAGCTAAGTTAAAATCTATAAAATCTTTTTCACTAATTGATAAACATTGGTTTGATTTCATCAATCACCCAGCTGACTTAAATTATGGGGAAACGTGCATATCACGAGATTTCTCCAAGCTACTTCGACCTCGAAACGATAAAGGGAATGCTTCTATGTTGAGTTTACTCTTGATAAGATTGAAAAAATCACGTGTAGGTAGGTAGTAATTAGCACTTGGTAACAAAATAAGAAATCTGACGCCTACTAGGTATTTATTTACATAAGTGTTACAGTATACGAGGAATCGTTAGCTGATCCGATGCTGAGTTCTACCAGGCGAATACCTACCAACTGGGTATTTCATTTAACCCTTCCTGGATGGATGGCATATTTTTAATATCCTCCCGCCTGTAAGGTCTTTGTCTCTGGAAAAAACAGTTCCTGAAAATCAGTCTTCAACTGATTGATTTTCAGGAACTGTTTTTTTCAGGTGGGGCATTTAAAACCATTTCATAGTTTAGACCATAGTCACAGAATAACGATGTGATGGATGTGTGGCGTTACCCGGAAATATCGCTTGAGAAACTCTCACATACAGGGCAGCCTTAATATTCGTGATATAGCAGACAAGCTGCAGAGGAGGGTCATGTTATATGCAAACCGGATAGCTATTATACTAGGGCAACAAATGTCTGGTCATGTCACCACCACCGGGTCCCAGCAGAAGGGATAGACCCAGTAAGGTTTGGCTTGACTAGACGTCCTAAGAAATAAAATGCTTGCCACTCCACTGGAGAAGTGGAGATGAGATACAGTAGGAAAGCGGACCGCCGGGCTCCGAAGCGTCATTATGTGACGCTACCAGGATTTAGTGATTTTAACGCTAAAATAAAAAAAAATCTCACGTTATTGACCTTGTTGGTCCAATGGTCTGATCCTATTTTCGGAAGTTGTTTTAAGAAAGAGATGAACTTTGAGGGATGAGATACGTTTTTATTTTGTGTTAAACGTTGGATACAGTCTCTGATGGAGATACTTAGGTGTTCAGAATATGGTTTCCTGGGGCATAAACCATATTTTGAACACCTACATGACGTAGGTAGGTTAGATAACTTGTATAACATTGAAAGGTGGAGCAATTTGTAGCATTCCACATATTCCCTTCAATTAGGCTTAAATAATCTCTTCATGGAAATTGGCAGTCGTGTAGCCCCCGTTCCTCTGAAATCACGTTAAACCGTTGGTCCTGCGGCCCGACCCTCTCCGGTCGTGTCACACTAGTGTCCCATCGGATTATGAGGGCAAGGGAATAGAGAGTGCACTAGTGTTTGCGCACACACTTGAGCAATACCTATGATATATGCCTGCGTGATTGGCGGATCGTTGAGATTAGCCGCCTTAGCCGAAATCGGTTGGAGGATATTATTATTATTAATCTCTTCATTTTTACGTCATTCTGGACCAGGTAGTTTACGCATGTGACTAGGTTTAGTTTCCCATCGTTGCCAGTCTGTCTGATCGTTACCATAGCGAGTATATTGTCCATAAAGTCGAAATTAACGTGACTGCAGTATATCCCTTTATTGCATTCGACACTGTTTTACTCTGCAGCCGAGAGGAGACAGTCCTCTGCAATAGCAGGAACATGTGTATTTGCGGAGGAATACTTAAGGCTGTGGCGAGAAATTTAAGTCTGGGACACAGGAACGCTGGTATAATTGACCCAAGTAGAATAAAAGAGAATAAACTGGTGGTGAGGAGCTAGGTTCGAGTGCATATCTTCAGGGTACACGGCAGATCCTACGATGAAACTCCAATGGGCCAAAGTTCCCATCTTGATGATCCAAAATATTTTTAGAGCAAAAGTACTGCATACTACAATACCGATGGCTGAGAGAATGCACATGTTTGTTAAGCTGACTGACTCATGGAACAATAATTTGGTGTTTCAGGGAGTCGTTTTACAAGTGAGGGAATTTATTGTGTTTGTTGAACCAGTGAAGGTATAGTTTAAAAATACTCCCACTTCCAAACCCACATGTTTGAAGTGGGTGGATGTCATATCATATGGATGTCATATTATGATTGACGGAAGGTGTTAAAGGACGGTTGTCTAAGGACGGACGACAAAGTAGAGATTAATTTTGTGATTAGAAAAAGACGATATTTAATTTTAATCATTGATCCATTTCTGAACGTTTGCTGGACGATGTTACCAGTAGATAGAAAAAATATGATGGTAGTTTTCATAACAGTTGCAGACCTTGACTGGGACATCCATTTTGGTCTTATCATAAAACAACTATTTTCATCTTTTGTTAAATAAAACCAAAATATCATAGTAAGAGTGATTTTGGCAATCATATGATTTTTCAAAGCGAATTAATAAACTTTTTTTTTAATGTAAAAACAAATGGTTATAGTAGAAATTTAGCTCTTGTAGTTGGTGCACGAACCGTGACTTGGAAAAATATTTTGGCGTTGTGTCTTGTGTCCTCAATTTATTTTATTGTAAATCTCTGTGAAACTCTTGTGAGTGATTATTGCATGCAGTAAAATTCGCCATCACAATGACTCTAACGAAAATGGAGGTCGACTCCGTGAAAGGAGAAGGCTTCCGGCCTTACTACATAACCAAGATCGAGGAACTGCAGCTGATCGTGGCCGAGAAGTCGCAGAATCTGCGCCGTCTCCAAGCTCAGCGAAATGAGCTCAACGCGAAGGTGCGCATGCTGCGGGAGGAGCTCCAGCTTCTGCAGGAACAGGGCTCCTACGTCGGTGAGGTCGTGAAGCCCATGGACAAGAAGAAGGTGCTAGTAAAAGTCCATCCAGAAGGTAAATTCGTCGTTGATTTGGACAAGAACGTGGACATCAACGATGTGACGGCGAATTGCCGTGTAGCGCTGCGCAACGAGAGCTACACCCTTCACAAAATTCTTCCCAACAAAGTAGATCCTTTGGTATCTCTTATGATGGTCGAAAAGGTGCCAGATTCCACTTACGAAATGGTGGGTGGTCTAGACAAGCAGATTAAAGAAATAAAGGAAGTGATTGAGTTGCCTGTGAAGCACCCGGAGTTGTTTGATGCGTTGGGTATTGCTCAACCCAAAGGTGTCCTATTATATGGACCTCCCGGTACTGGTAAAACTTTGTTAGCCCGCGCCGTCGCTCACCACACTGAGTGCACCTTCATCCGTGTCTCAGGCTCAGAATTGGTGCAAAAGTTCATTGGTGAAGGAAGTCGTATGGTCAGAGAACTCTTTGTTATGGCTAGAGAACATGCACCGTCAATCATTTTCATGGATGAAATTGATTCCATTGGCTCTTCTCGTATTGAATCTGGCAGTGGAGGAGACTCAGAGGTTCAGAGAACTATGTTGGAGCTCCTCAACCAGTTGGATGGATTCGAAGCAACAAAGAACATCAAAGTCATCATGGCCACCAACAGGATTGACATTCTGGACCCTGCCTTGCTTAGACCGGGGCGTATTGATAGGAAGATTGAGTTCCCTCCCCCAAATGAGGAGGCTCGTTTGGACATCCTCAAGATTCACTCTCGTAAAATGAATCTGACTAGAGGGATCAACTTGCGTAAGATTGCGGAGCTGATGCCTGGTGCGTCAGGGGCTGAGGTTAAGGGAGTGTGTACTGAAGCTGGGATGTATGCTCTACGTGAGCGCAGAGTCCATGTGACGCAGGAGGACTTTGAGATGGCTGTTGCTAAAGTCATGCAGAAGGACTCGGAGAAGAACATGTCTATCAAGAAGCTCTGGAAGTAATTTTATGCTGGTTTTACTAGTGCAAAATATTGTTTATGATTAAGAAATTATATAGGTTTTTTTCTATAAAAATTGTTTTATTTTATGTTATTAAGCAGGGAATAATAAGGATATGTCGGTTGTTCCAAAGACTGTATTAATTGTGATAATGAGACATTTTTTTACGTAGTCTAACCATGAATTCATAAAGAAAAGTATTAAGATTTTTTTGAGATATCATCAGCCCATTTAAGTCCCCACTGCTGGGCCACGGGCCTCCCTCAATCACATGGGGGTAATTGCCATACTCACCACGCTTGGCAGACGGGTTAGTGAGGGTTTTGATATGAATGCAAAGTTTTCCTTCTCTGGGTGCTGATGATTATGCCAGCAGCTTTACCTTAGTCGCCTTTTACGACACCTCTGTAAGAGTGAGGGTGGCCTATTCTACTCTGCCGGGGACCACATGGCAAGAGTTTATATAATTTTGAGATAAAATTGTCATAATTTCTTCCTATAGTAAATATAATTTTTGTAATTGCTAAAAGCAGCCACTTTTAGACAATAATAAGAATGAATTATGGTTCTTTGTATGAAGATAATATTATACAAGTAGGTTTGAACTTTTTTAAGAATGTCTCATTATCGCCACAATTAATATAAATCTACTGGCGACGCAAGTTAAGTTGATGCTTCACCTTAAGTTACACTACACATCATCAGCAACCCACACTCGTCCACTGCTGGGCATAGGTTTCCCTGATGCATGCCACTGCTCCCAATTTTCGGCCACTCTCATCAAGCCTTCGAATGTCATCATCCCATCTTGTCGCAGTGCGTACAACACTACGCTTACCGAGTCGTGGTCTCCACTCAAGGACTTTACAGCTCCAACGGGTGTCAGTTCTGCGGCTAATGTGACCAGCCCACTGCCACTTCAGTTTGCTAATTTGTTTACACATAAATGCTTTTTTAATAATCATTCTATAACTTTACACAGAATCCTGCATGCTATATTTACCTGGATAAAATTATTTCTAGGCTAAATTTCATTGTATTTTATTTGTAATAAAATAAAACAAATATTAATGAAACTAGCTTTTATTGGGATTGTATTTTAATCATATTTTTTAAATTACAAGTATATCTATACTTAATTAATTAGGAACACACACTATGATTTGATTACACATTAAAATGAGTGCTAAAAAAATATTACATTATGTACATACATTAGTTCTTTTTATAGCATTCCATAAAATTAAATAAGTACACAATTTTATCTTATAAGATTCTAGTATATCTATAATAGACTAAAAGAATCTTTGTATTACCTTCATGTTAACATATTAATATTATTTTAAAATATCATGACAACAATGATTGCGAAATTGAGTAAGTAAAGATAATTTTAATTATGCTTACCATAATTAACTCTTATCATTACTCAATAAATAAGATTAAACACATACACATTGTAATGAAATAAAAAAATCTATTTATTAATAAAATTATATGTATGATGTGTGGCGATAGGCCAAACGCTTGGCGGAAATGTTGCGGTGGTCCTAAGATTGTTGTTTGCGGTAGACTTGGTTACTCAGATGTATTGTATTGCTTACACTTCCTGAAACGAATTAAAAAAAAATATTTTATGTTCTCTCACATATGTATTTGATGGGAGCCCAATGCCCATACTCGACATGGCCGTGGGCCTACAATGAAACATTCCGGTTCCGGACTTATGTTTTTTAGTTGCCACCTATTGGCAGACGAGCAGACGGATCACCTGATGGTAAACAGTTGCCGCCGCCCAGCAATATCAGTGGAGTTACTAGTGTGCTATCAACCTTTGAATCTTCAATGAAAATCGTCTTCCAAAACGGCAATTTCATAGGTAAAGGTGTGTTATCTACACTAATATTATAAAGAGGAAATATTTGTATTTTTGTATTTTTGTATGTTTGTAATGAATAAACTCAAAAACTACTGGACCGATTGCAATAATTTTTACACCATTAGAAAGCTGCATTATTCAGAAGTAACATAGGCTATATTTTATCCCGGTACGGGAAGTATTTCCATGGCTGCTACTGTGTTGCCCACGGCGAACACTTATATAACTCTGCCAATGTCGAGCGATTAAAGAGACACGTTATATTGAGAAATTGACCGGTGTAATGATATTTTACTCATTCTGATTTTTATTTTTTAATTGAGGGTTACACCACCTAAAACAAAATAATAAAACGTATACGGGTTTATTGTTGAATTATCTCTTACATGAATGACCGCTGTCAGTCAAGTTGACAACTAGAACAAGATGCGTTCAGAAACATAATTTAAACTTAATATCACAAAAGGTGTTCTTTTTACCTGTTCACTTGCGGACTATTATGTTGGTGTCCCGGTCGCCCAGGTCGGACTCCGTGTCGGACAGGTCTTGCTGCACGTACGGCACGTATATGTCCAGTCCTGCAGTGCCCTGTGGAGACATTCGATTACATCGTTATCATCATCATTTCAGCCAATTAACGTCCACTGCTGAACATAGGCCTCCCCCAACGATCTCCACACAGATCGGTCCTGCGCCGCCGCCGCCCGCATCCAAAGGATTCCCGCAACCTTCACCAGATCGTCGGTCCACCTTGTGTTGGGCCTGCCACGGCTTCGACCACCTACCTATACGCGGCCTCAAATCGATTAAGCATCAATAATGTCCTTCTGAACAATAAATGGTAAAGGCGCTACTGCCCTCCGGCGAGGGTCGTGGTGCAGACCGCCCACCGCGGTCTTGTACCTCCGCGCCTCGGAAAGCACGTTAAGCCGTTGGTCCTTCGCCCGATCCCTCTCCGGTCGTGGCACAATAGTGTCCCATCGGAATATGAGTGTAAGGGAAAAGAGAGTGCACTTGTGTTTGCGCACACACTTGAGCACTATAATATATCCTGCGTGCGTGGCTGATCGTTGAGATTAGCCGCCGTAGCCGTAATCGATTGGTGGATATTAGTAATAAATGGCAAACGCGTCTTGGCAAACGTAATGAAGGGCGCCCTCTGGCTAGGTGGGGGGACGATCTGCGCAGGATGGCTGGCAACAGCTGGATGCGAGAAGCCATGGATAGATCACAGTGGCGAACAATTGGAGAGGCCTACGTCCAGCAGTGGACTGCGATAGGCTGATGATGATGATGATGAGTAATAAATGATCTTTAACTTACAATGGGGCGGTTCTGCCTCCGGACCTGATCCCAGAGGTCACGCATGTACTCCAGCGGGTTCACGAACTCATGAGCGCCGCCAACCCTGAAAATTGTATGGAAAAATTAGACAATTAATTGTATGTTAAAATTACAGTTATGTTGGTATAACTGATTCTTGCCGTGCAAGCGATAATTTACCTTAAGGTGACGAACCTTTTAATTCTCTATACCGTACATTCCAGTAAAGATACTTACGTTGATTCTGGCAGTTCAACGACTGTAGAGGCGGGTGCCGACATAGATTCATTGGCATTTTGAAAACGGACCCTGTAAAAACAAATTCACATTGAAAGCTTAGCATTATCCTATACCTAAACTAAATTAGGCATGCCTGTGTAGGAACTTGGGCCCATGGAGCGTTTGGGTTAAAGGACAAGTCGGCTTGTTGTAAACGGACTCTAACGGACCTTCCGCGCAGATACACTATTCTATACTATTTAAAAAGAGGTAAATCCAACAGACAGCGTCAACGCTTAGGGTACGTTCAAGTATTACGTAAGCAGATTTATTACTGTTATTTACCCGCCCACCCCCCTTGTCAGCAAAAGTAAGCAAAGCTCTTACCCCCTCCCCCATGCTTACGTAAACATTTTTCGATTTTTTGTCACAGCTCGGCAACCCTACTAACCGTATGCATTTAAAAAAGTAAAGTAAAGTATCAGCCTATAAACTGTCCCACTGCAGGGCAAAGGTCTCCATCATAGAAAACAAGTTATCGCTACTATGATGGGATTAGGCTTAATCACCACGCTTGCCAAATGCGGATTGGTGATCACAAACCCGAGCTATGTTCGAAAAATTCGAAACATACTTTTCGCTCGACCCGGTAATCGAACCCAGGACCCCGAGATCACGGCCCGGTACTTAACCCACTAGACCATCAGGGCGTATGCATTTATTTGTAGGTAATTAACTCCCCGAAAACATGTTTTGTTTTCAAGCAAACAGTTGCCATTTGTGTTAAAAAGAAAATAATTATCGATGACGTAATCATCATCTAGACTCCCTTACCCCTTACGTCACCCAAAATAAGCAAAGCAAAGACCCACCCGCCCCCCCATAGTGCTTACATTATACTTGAACGGCCCCTTAAAAGTAATCAGAAAACACGAAACGCCTACTACACCATCTACACCTAGCGCCATCTATTGGTATAAAGTAGAACTAATGCCCCAAAAGGAATCGAGAGCGGGCCACTGGTAATGCATAAATAAACATAAATTACTGCCATACTAGCCTACGAGATGCTTCTCAGCGACGTGATCTCACTAATAAAAGTGTCCCACTCACTCCGCATAGTTCCCGGGCCTGGCGAGCGCGAGCCGGGGCTTGTGTACGAGCTGGTAGTACAGGAACACGGCGAGGTACGCCGCCGCCGCCGCCAGCAGCGCCGCCACCACCGTCAGCGTCACGTGGTGCGCGCGCCGGTACTCCTCCTCCGTCCAGCCGTTGAACAGAGGGAGCTGAACAGGGAATTTTACTAAGCTCGAGATTTTACAAAATATAAATATTCATCATCATCATCATCATCAGACATCATCACAATCACATGAGGGGTAATTGCCATACTCACCACGCTTGGCAGACGGGTTGGCGAGGGTTTTGATATAAATGCTGAGTTTTCCTTCTCAGGGTGCTGATGATCATGCCAGCAGCTTTATCTTAGTCGCCTTTTACGACACCTCGGTAAGAGGTCTATTCTACTCTGCCGGGGACCACACAGCGAATATATGGTTCCGTTGATTAGGTTGCTACGATATTCTTGTTGCTAATATAAATATTAGCAACAATATCGTAGCAACCTAAATCAACGGGACTATATCGAGAGCGTAATAAGAACTGCTTCCCGTAAAGTCAGGATTCTGAACAGAGTGAGACGGTATTTTACTAAAATACCGTCTCTTGTAAAAGGCACAGGTTCGCCCGTGTGTGTAATATTGCTCCCATCTCTGGGATGGTTCTGCTAAGTAATTGCTGGAGGCTATCGATAGGTTGCAGCGACGTGCTATCCGTATTGTTGGAGATTATGAGGTGACTAAGTCCTTAGAACCTCTTCAGCTACGTAGAGACATTGCCAGTCTAAGTGTTCTCTACCGCCTCTATAATGGGGAATGCTCTGATGAGTTATTTCAACTTATCCCATCCTCCCCTTTCCACATCCGAACTACACGTGCTGGACAGCGTTGCCATCCGCATACCATCCAGACAATGGCGGCGCGCACCAAGAAGTTTGGCTCCTCGTTCCTGCCCCGAGCCATCAAGGCATGGAATGCCCTCCCAGCTCATGTGCTTCCTCCTTCATACAATCCGGGGTCTTTTAGGCGGGGCGTGAAGCGGCATCTCAGCAGGCCATTAGGTGAGGATGGCAGACACAATGGGTACTTTGTTAGTTCTTTTGTGCCTGTCAGCCTCATATTTGGATTTCACGGCCGCTTACCATCAGGCGGAGTGAGGTCATCCTGATTGGCCTTTCTATAAAAATAAATATTTTATCAATATGTGTCAATAGCAATATTTCTCAATTAAAAATATAATGTCCAGCCGGTTTTATGGTCATTCAAAGATTCATGGGCAAGTCCATTTTAAAAGTATGAAATTATTCAAATATGGTCTGCTTTTGCACTCGAATTTTGGATTGGCAAAAAGTGGCCGCTTTTCCTATGAATCAATTTTTCGCGTACAAAAACGTTCCCATTATTTGTGCATGGTTATTTAATAAATTGTATAAGTGTTTGCCGAGATATGTATCGGTGATGGTGCATCCCAAGTATTTAAACTTTTCGACGCCCTTATAGGTTGTACCGTTTACCTGGAGGTCTTTTCTTCTAGCTCTGCTGTCTTTATAACTCTTCATATGAAGATACTCTGTTTTTTCTCGACTGATTCTGAGACCAACCTTCTTGCCCGCTGTATCTAACTGCTGGTGACGGAACGGAAGATACTCCGAAAGATTCTGGGACCAACCAAAGGAGAAGATGGGTGCTGGAGGCACAGGTTCAACCAGGAGATCGAAGACCTGATAGCCGAGCCGAACATCATCGGGGAAATAACATCATCCCGACTGCGCTGGCCCGGACACGTGGAGAGGATGGGAGAGGATCGTGCAGCCTAAAGAGCCTATCTGGGACGACCAATGGGGCGACGTCCAGTGGGTCGTCCCAGATACCGCTGGAGGGACGAAGTCGCCAAGGACCTCAAAGCACTCAACGTGCACAATTGGGCGGCATTGGCACAAGACCGCAAAAAATGTCTAACTTTGACGTCGGTGGCCAAGACCCACTTTGACGTCGGTGGCCAAGACCCACTTTGACGTCGGTGGCCAAGACCCACTTTGACGTCGGTGGCCAAGACCCACTTTGACGTCGGTGGCCAAGACCCACTTTGGATCGCTGAGCCAGCAGTAAGTAAGTAAGTTTGCCGAGAGATCAACTCGGTGTAACCCCGAAATTGTTTAAAATATTTTCGGTTAGTAGCTAAAAATTAAACCTAACCTAACCTAACTTAAACCTTAATTGTAAAGATTATGAGACATTTATAAAAAAAGTACAACGGCGAATCCATAAAGAAAAGTATATATATTATACCATATAATAACCCATACAATTTGCACCAACTATTATAATAAAACCATTGACATAAACGAAACATTTAAGGCGACGGGTAGCCGTAACTAGCGACACCATTCGTTTTTAATTGTTAGCTACTACTTAAACCGGAACTATTTTAAACAACTTCGGGGTTACAACCTCTGGGCAAACATTTTTTTTTTTTATATATTAAATGGGTTTGCACTTGACCTCATTTCACCTGATGGAAAGTGACAATAAGGTCTAAGATGTAGCGTGCTTACCCAGAAGAAGCCTATTCACTCTCGACTTAAAGACACCCAAATTGTAGCTCTCTGGGAACACAGAAGCCGGCATGTTGTTCCATTCCTTAGCAGTTCGTACCAAGAAAGAGGACTACTATTTATACTACTTATTTATTAAATAACCATACACAAATGTTGGGTTCGGTTTTGTACGCGAAAAATTGATTACCGCCAAAAACAGCCACTTATAGCGTGAATCAATTTTTCGCACTGACTCCGAGATAGGTAGGTCAAGCACCTGTGTTACGGATATCAGAACCAACAGCGAAATTACTTACTATATCTTTTATAAAATCAAAATATTTTTGTTATCATAGCAGTTTTCATTCTTATTTAGAAAAAAAAAAATGATTTTTTTAAAATTTCAAACGTCAAAACTGCTCTATAAGATAGTTTTAGAATGAGACAATTTAACAAATAATATTATATATCTTCATATAATACTTTTCTTTTGTAAATACTTACTTTTAAAACATAGAAAACACCTTCTACTGACGTATATTACTTTTATCATTTACAAGTAAAACAAAAAATAACCGTTTTTTCGTTGTTCTAGATGTCCGATTTGTGGTCATCATTAAAGATAAAGATAAAGATAAAGATAATTTATTTGTTCAAACATGTGTACAATATAGGTAGTAAATTATAGCTAGTTTCAACATGTCGTACCGTTACGGTGTACAAATTATGTTTAGTTAAGTAGGTATTAAAAAATTGAGCAAGAAATATTTATAACATGTCATTTAAAAAAATCGTCATAATATTTGCAAAATAATTAAATATGTCGAAAAAATCATAATACAATAAAATAATACAATAATAAATTACACACATTAACATCATTTGAATTTGTCATTTAAAAAGTCATTTATATTATAATAACATTTATCAATTAAAAATCTTTTAAATTTCATCTTGAACAATTTTGCATTAAGAGTTTTATATTCATCTGGAATTTTATTATAAATTATGGGGGCCATACATACTATGCTGTTTCTCAACAGTTTAGTTTTTAGCAGGGTGCAGACAAAGCCTTGTATTGTTGCGACGATTGCGTACAACTTTATCACACATACGTGGAAACAGGTGGGGATTATTCCTTACAAATATCGCTGTCTCCAGTATGTAGAGTGACGGAAGTGTAAGAATTTTATATTTCGTAAAAATTGGTTTACAGCTGTCAGTGCTTTGTAGACCGAACATGGCTCTTATACAGATCATTATACAGATCATCAGATCATCATTCGTGATTCGATCTGTAGGTGTGTACAAGTTTTATTTTGTGAAACAAATGATATCTGTCTATCTAATCCCACATTCCCACCTGTTCCTTCTCCATGAGGGGACAGTTCCCGTCCGCAGCCAGCGCGCCGTCCTCGCAGACGCACTCGGGCCCCCGCTCCCCCGGGACACACAGGTTGGAACACGTGACGTCATCGCACGGGTCCTCTACGTCATCTCTTTGTACGCTTTCGTGCCTCACCACGAAGGTCTCTGCCCCTGGTATAGAAAGTTAAGGGTGTTAATTAACGGACTCACGGCCGCACTCGGAGAAGGCGTTTAAGATAATGTTCATTAACTTTAGTATCGGTAGTCTTTATGCGTATCAATATAAGTGTCAATATTTTTTCTTAAGTAGCCAACTAAGTTAATCAACGACTCTGAGTGCGGCAGAAAGAGTAAGATAATAATAGTCTGGTTAATAGTTAGGTTTTTAGGACCGATTTGACCAACCTTATTTCGATAATAGGTATATCTATGGAATAGCGCTGTCATTCTATTCAAATTTGACGTTATGACATACATTTAAAATTAATTTAAAGGTCGAATCCAGCCTTAGCCTAACTGCCTACACTCAGAGACGTCAATTAAGCTAAATGTTCACTTATTTAATCATGGAAAGTCTTTATGCGTATTGAAATAAATGTCAATATTTTTTCTTAGGTACCAATTAAAGTTAATTTGACAGTCTCTGAGTGCGGCAGTTAGTGTATTTTTTTTGGGCAGCCCAAAAATCTCAAAGTGGGCCAGCAATGATCTCGGTCATGGTCATGGCTAAGAGTGGGACAGCCATGGCTTCAGTGTGGGGCAGCCATGTGCTCAGTGTATGGCAGACATGGGCTCAGTGTGGGGATCTCTTGAAAAACACGGAGTGAGAACGTGAGTGAGAAACGGTGGTAGCTCACCTAGAACCCGATATATGAACGGCTCACAGTGCCGCCTCCCGAAGAGAGAGCACCGGTTCAGCTTGAGTGACTTGCTGATGAGGAAGAATATGGAGTCCTCGAAGAGCGCCAGCCCGTGCGGCGCCTGCAGATGGTCGTGCTGCTGGTTCACGATTGTTTGCCTGTGTAAGATGTCAGAACGTTATTATACGTCGTCAACTTCATCCGAAATGAGAGCATAAAATGTAGAGCAAAGGTAGAAGAAGCACCTCTAGATTTGTCAAACCTATGTGCGTATTTCTACCATTAGGTCGGCGATGAGGGAAAACCGGCCCGTCTCGGATAGTTTATCAAAAATTGTGAATATCTACAATATTTGCTTATGCTCGGCGTCTCTCTCCGAGATCGAAATCGAAATGAGGTCGGATCACCTCATTTCGGAGAGATGTCAGAGAGCTACAGTCATCGATATTGCTCACCGGATTAGCAAGCTTAAATGGCATTAGGCTGGCCATATTAGCCGCAGAACCGACAACCGATGGGGTAAACGAGTTCTAGAGTGGAGACCACGTCTTGGCAAACGTAATGTAGGGCGCCCTCTGGCTAGGTGGGGGGACGATCTGCGCAGGATGGCTGGCAAGAGCTGGATGCGAGAAGCCATGGATAGATCACGGTGGCGAACAATTGGAGAAGGCCTACGTCCAGCAGACTGCGATAGGCTGATGATGATGATAACAATAATAATAATAATAATTCACGAGGTGTTAATCAGGCACACATATTCTCTCATTCACAGCCTTACGTCCCACAAACACGCCCAATCCCACAACCACACAGATCATCACAATCAAGACTCATTACCCCCACCACATCACAATCAGATCCGTAGTGTAGGAACTGTACTTGGCCTATAGCCCGTACATTTCTGAAAAGCCAGCAAATAGCTGTGATGCTCAGCATATAAAGAACATAATAATAATAAATATTTCACAACATCACATACTTTGATCTGGCTCCGAGATAGGTAGCTCAAGCACCTGTGTTACGGATATCAGAATCAACAGTGGGATTAAAAATATATACGTATAATAATTTTCTTTTGTAGATACATACTTATAATACATAGGGAACACCCAGACCAATACAAACAGACATGTTCATGCACACAAATGTTTGTACTGTGCGGGGATCGAACCCGCAACCCTTGGACCAAAGGCAGCGTTCACTCCCACTGTTCCAAGCGGGTCGTCAAACAATATTTGCGTTAATGTTTCTGAACGAATAACCGTAATCCAGTTGGTCTGGTTCCCCAGTCTAAGGGTCAGACATCAGTCGTTTCATTACAATAACCAGATATCCCGAATTCTGTTCAAGCAGATTTTTTATTTATTTATTTAATTTATTTTATTTTATTTAATTACACAGGTCCTTAAACCTAATTACGTAATTAAAGACGGTAACAGAAGTAAAAAAAATAATAATAAAACAATATCAAAAAACAGGCAAACACGTGAGTTATCTGAAAACTAGGCTTATATTACCATACCACGGAGATCTATGCGCAGTGTTCTTCACAGAAGGACTGGCATGTGGACACTATACTGTGCCACGGATCTGCAAATAGATCACAATGGGGTTGGTGACCCAAGAGTGCATTGAGGGCAGTGTGCATGCGACACAAGGGAGACTCCGCACGTGCTACGGTGCGACAAGGCAAGCGTGCAAACAACAGATGGCGTCGTGATGCGCGATGTCGGATATTATTTTCCGGTACGTATAGCCGTGAAAGCTGGTCTAAGACGTCAGGATTTTTGAATAAAATGGTTTTTCTTTATTAAAAGAAGCAGAACTAACACCACATTTAGTCACTTACTGATTCTCCCCATCAAAATCCATCCTGAAAATCCGCGGTGGGTTCGTCTCCGCCACGTACACGAACTTCTTAAAGGAGTCTACCGCCAGCCCGGAGCAGTTCCTGGCGGTGGAGAGGTCTACGATGCGGCGGCCGGCGAGGGAGGCAGACCACACCACGGACACGGAGTCTCGGGTCGTGCAGTAGAACATCCGTCCTGATGGGGGGTCCACTACTAGGGAGGTTACCTAAGGAAGGAGATGAATAGAGCAAAATCCCAAGGCGACCAAGCTTTCATTACATAGAGGTAAAGTTTCTCTGTGTATGTCTCCAACACAGGTAAGAACCACCAGCGTCTATGTGAGTATAATATTCTCACAACATCTCATACGTTGACCTGATTCCGTACTAAGTAGCTTAAGCACTTGTGTTACAGATATCAGACAACAGAGGAACACAAATATATACTTAAATACATATTATATTACACCCAGACACTGAACAAGTACAAGTGTTCATCGCACGAATGTTTGTCCAGGGTGGGGATCGAACCCACGACCTTTGGCGTAAGAGGCAGGGTCATTACCAATTGCGCCATCCGGTCAGTCAAAGTATAAAGATTGGGTTATGGTTACTTTCCAATATTATAATCTTGATCTGGAGGTGGTTTATATTTATTTATTACAGACACACCAACAATACATCCAACAACGCCCTGTTGGTCTAGTGGTTTAAGTACCAGGCCGTGATCTCGGGGTCCTGGGTTCGATTCCCGGGTCGAGCGAAAAGTATGTTTCGAATTTTTCGGACATAGCTCGGGTTTGTGATCACCAATCCGCATTTGGCAAGCGTGGTGATTAAGCCTAATCCCATCATAATAGCGATGACTTGATTTCTATGATGGAAGCCTTTGCCCTGCAGTTGGACAGTATACAGGCTGATACTTTACTAAAATATAATTTTATTTTGATTTAAGACTATATTTCAAGGTTTATATTGAATAGAGATCAGATATTATTGTATTTGTGATGCAAAATTAAAAACAACTTGAAAATGACCCTTTTATTACTTGGCAGAATTGACGTTTTTATCAATAACTTTTTAATTATTATTCCTTTAAACTATCTCACACGTTCCTAAGCGCTGTCCATTAAATCACAGTTAAATATTGACTAATAGCATTAATAGTTTAAAACTAAAGTTTATATGTTACCATTATTTTTTGGAAATTGAAATAATTACATAAGTCCTCTTTTCGCCGCACCATTGTCCTGTCTGCATGACCCAAAGGTTGATTGCTAGAGATCGCCTCTGGGCATTAATTTCGCCTATTGTATCGTTTTGTACAATAAAGTTTTAAATAAATAGTTACTTTACAAATTAAAAAAAAGTTAGTACGGATATGGACTAATTATGGAAAATACAACTTCTAAGCAAATCGCCATTCAAAACTGCAATTACATAGGTTTCAAAGACCTATAATATTTCCTATGGGACAGCTGTACGAATCCGATCGAGTTATTGACAGACTATTTGTTATCATCACAGTTTCTTCCCCCTGCCAGCATCTCTGTGACAGACAAGCAGACTGACCCTGATGCTAAGCGACTGCCGTCGCCCGCAACACCAGTAGAAGTTACAAATGAAATGCGCTGCCAACCTTTAATATTCCTTTTTCCTCTGGGTTGAGCCTCCGATACCCTCACTCACTCGGCAAAGCACAGCGTTAAGTCAAAGTTAAACAATTTATTGTATATCAGGCGTTAGGTACTCGCCGGTTTTTTGTGAGAACGTAGTACCATTCCCGTGGAGCCGGTCTATTCATGCCGAAATATGGATTCCCCACGTCAAATCATCAGTATAATAAATATTTTTTTCACAACATCACATACATTGATCTGACTCCGAGATAGGTTGCTCAAGCACCTGTGTTACGGATATCAGAATCAACAGCGGGATTACAAATACATATATACATATAAGACTTTTCTTAGAATCTTGTCATGATCTTGTAAAATGCTTGTGTTTATATTGTTGATGTGCCAAATAAATAAATAACATAAATAGAAAACACGCTACAGGTGACGATGATGATGACTGCGTTTTTAATGATTTCAGGTGTCATCACCGTACCCAAACTTCGAAGAGCCGTTTGAGGCCTACGAAGTTACCATAAATCTTTTTGTAAATACATACTTATAATACATAGATAACACCTAGACTAATACAAACAGACATGATCATGCACACAATGTTTGTAGTGTGCGGGGTCGAATCCGCAACCCTTGCACCAGAGGCAGCGTTCACTACCACAGATCCAAACGGGTCGTCAAAATACTTTCAAAGCAAACCTATTGAACCTGGTGAATATTAATCTACAGACCATTGTGTTGACAGGCAACTTATGCAGCTTGGCGCATCTCTTCTTGACGACGTTGCAGACCCGGAGGCAGCTGGCTGCCGGGGTGCTGTCCACGAAGTACACATTCTCAGTGATCCAGTCCACTGACACCTGGAGGACAAGCAACTCATACAACATCTCATCTGACCGGACTCCGTACGACCTTTGGCGTATGAGGCAGGGTCACTTGCGCCGAATAGGCACAAGGCAAATGCACCATCCGCCCAGTCGACAATCACTAAGGGTGTTACCACATAGTTTCAAACTCCGTCGATTATCGATTCTATCTTCGGCAATCGACGCCCTCGATTGACGAACGATCGATTGGCCTGGTACACCAAACACCCTAATTGATATGCCTAGGCTTTTATTTCTTTATAGAGGCATAGTATATTGGCTCTCCTCAGCCTGATGGTAAGCAAGAGAAGAGCAATTACAACGAAAGCGATGTCAAGGCATCATCTCCGTTGGCGAGATCATCACGCTTCGTTTGAAAAAATCCATATTGTAGGAAGGGGGAAATACACGCGCCGGCAACGAGTTCCATTTCTTGATGGTGCGGCAGAAATAAGAACTGCCAATTTTTTTTGGCTTGGTATCTGAAAAAAAATAGTAAGTATTTGAGAAAGTTTACATACCTTAGTGGGGCGTCCAATGTTAGTAACTACGACGTCACTCTTCGTCCTGTTCACTTCAACGAGTTGTCCTGCCTCAGTCAAAGATACGTACAACCTGTGATTTCTGAAATTAAAGTAAAGAAGTACAATGTAAATTCATTGTAAATTAATTTAAACTCGCCGTCGAAGCTCGTAGTCGGATTCGTAGCGCTTGTAGCCGGATTCGTAGCACTCGTAGCCAGTTTTTGTTCCGTAGCGTTATCGTAGTCATGTAAGTGCTACAACTCTACGAAGATGCAGGACTACGGACAATGCTCAAGGCACAGTAGATAAATACGCTAAAGCAGTATCGACACTCCGCCATTTTGGATAGAAAGTTACCTACCGTATAGGGTTGTCCTCTTATTTTTATAAAATATTATTCTTACCTTGGGACTACTGGTTTCAGTACCGGGCCGTGATCACGGGGTCCTAGGTGCAACAAGGATCATCTGGTGCGTGTTAAATTAGAACTAATGATATTTTTAAAGAAATAAGCATAATACTAGCATACAATATTCGTACACAGAGGTACACAAAATGATTCCTAAAGCTGCAAAAAGCTACGCAAAGATACATAAAATTAGACATACTTTTCATAACGTTTTGTTTCGTTACTTGGAAACCACGTTAAGGTATATAGGTCATGCACCCGGTCATGCATCAATCTCACTCTCCGACCCCCCAAAATGTAATTGTGATCGTAACTAGTACATTACAGCAGACAACAGTAAACTTAGACTAAAATAGAAAGAACGCTCCTTAGATACACCACTTACCAATCCCCCCCTCCCCCCATAAATTGTATCACTTTAAAGTCCGAAACCATTTTTTGATAACATACATAATAACGTAAATAATGTAAGCGGCACTCGAGTAAAACCGACAACCCTAAATTTAGTTCCTACGATCGTACTCCGATGGGACCTTGTACAGTGTGCGTCTGTGTGCGTGCGTAATCGAGCGTTTGTTCGTAGTGTCCACACTGCTTGCGTATATATCTACTGTGCTTAAGGTAACCGAGAGCAACACTGCAGCCGATGAGTTTTTGTGGTTCATGTCACTCACACGAGAGCGAGATGCGACTACACGAGGATTCTCAGTATTCGTTATTTCAAATCTTCACAAGTCTGGAGCCCAATTCTCGGGCTCGTGACATTTATTTTCATACGACATATATCACTAAAACATAGTTTTTTTGTATGGTTTTCGGGTGATATCCGCCATGTTCTTAAAATGTCACAAATCCGAGAATTGGGCTCTTGAGCCTAAAGATTTTATTTCCTATTTCATATCGTCTTCATACTCTATTTATAGTCAGTTACAGTTTCAATTTTTCTTTTTAAATAACGTTTCTTAACTAGACTGAACAGTCAAATGAAATATCAAACCCAACCTGACATCGACATCCATGTCAGCGATGGCGGCGTTCTTCAGGTCATTGTAGAGGACGGAGCCTTTCCCGTCCGAAGCTATCGACCACACCGTGTTACCGGACATGTAGAGGATGGCCAAGTCGCCCTTGATAGCTTTGCAGGATCTCCGGTCCGGTCTGAACAAGAAAAAGGTCTAGTCGGTAAAAGGAACAAAGTTAAAGACGGAATGCTTGATAATAAGCGTGTAGACAGGCTTGAGGTCATCACCCGATGACGTATAAGAGATAACATTATTTCAATTGGCTATTAGACCATTTTTGGAAAGATTTTCAAATTGCACCTAAGCTTATTTTATACATCCTACATTAATTACTTTTCTTATAAAAGAGGTTTTTAATAGGAAAAAACATTTTTTTATGACTTTTAAATTCGCGCCTAAAACGGCCGGTCACGTGACACTTGCGGATGTGACGTCTTATTTCAATAAACTATATGGCGATATTGACAGCACGATGGCATAAGTTTTGAAATGTGACCTCATACGATGCTCAATCATGTCCGCATTTTGGTTCTCGTATCAACAGATAAAAAAACTTATATCTAATTTTCACATATTTTTTTTTATAATTCTCATAACATCTCATAGGTTGACCTGATTCCGTACTAAGTAGCTTAAGCATTTGTGTTACAGATATCAGACAACAGAGGAACACAAATATATACTTAAATACATATATTACACCCAGACACCGAACAAACACAAGTTATCATCGCACGAATGTTTGTCCAGGGTGGGGATCGAACCCACGACCTTTGGCGTAAGAGGCAGGGTCACTACCAATTGCGCCATCCGGTCAGTCAAACAAATAAAAATAATAACAATTTATTTTCATGCAAAACACGAATTGTATTATTATTTTTAATCTATAAGCAACCATATTTAACACATTTCATATCTTTAATACCGGACTGTGGAAGGTTGTGGGTTCGAGTCCCACCTGAGCCCTACGGTGATTTTTTTAAGTGTGTTATTTACTTAAGAATAAATTGCAAAGAATTGCTATACCAAACACAATAATATATCAATCAATCAATCAATCAAATAATTCTTTATTTGCATAGGCTTGTACACAGCACTTACAAATCGTCATACATTTGAATGACTTAAAACTATTTATAAGTACTTATGTATAATTTACATGTTAATACATATATATGTTGATACATAAAATATACTAACGAAATAAATAAACATAATGCGATTCTACCACCGGCTCGGAAAGTTGTTTCTGGTCGAGAAGATCCGGCAAGAAACTCGCCAGTTACTCTTTTTAATCGCCAACTTTTTTACAATGGTTTATTATCCTCATACCAAGTCATACAGTCTAATGCAACACAAAATAGAATGAAGCAAATTAAAAGCTAAATATGAGGTAAACCGAAGCGGACCAGTCCCCAAAGGTGGCACCTGTTCACAAGTATGACGTATTATTATATATATACATTTCATATCTTTCCGTGACAACAGTAAAATAGGCAATTATAATTAGGTAATATTCCATTATCTGTACACGAGTAAAGTAAACGGATACCTTTCTATACAATGTGTATGTAACGATAAGATATCAATGTTTTGGCCTTTTAAGAATACTATAAAACCTATTTTCATCCAATAAATGAAGTATACATATATTACACCCAGACACTGAACAAACACAAGTGTTCATCGCACGAAAGGTTACTACCAATCCATCGCGCCATCCGGTCAGTCTAACTCATATTTTGTTAGTAACATCTTAATCCTAGGTATTAGTGATGGTGATGCGCAGTGCCACAGGTAGCCACAGTCCACTCGGTCTGCAAACATCTTCAGGAGGGAATTGGAGCAAGCCCTGACCCTGGGCACGAGGGACGCAGCGCGCTTCCGCATCGTGGCAAAGAAACAGTATAATATCTTGCAACCGATTTCGGCTCGACCGGAGAGGGATTGGGCATAGGACCAACGGCTTAACGTGCTTTCCGAGGCACGGGGGTACAAGCCCGCCAACTTCCACACTCCTGGCTGACACTAAGTTTTTCTTACCGAAAACTTAGGTAGAAATTTCGGCCCGACCCGGGGGCCCGGGGATCGAACCCGGAACCCCAAGCGCAGCCGTTGCTTTAAAGTGCGACGCACTACCCACTGCGCGAACGAGGCAGTCATGACTACTATGATCGGAAAGCACACATTAAACATTATGTATATACAACATTAACCTGAGCGCGTAGCCATGATGGCAAGAACACAGGAAGGACCCCAGCACATTGTGGCAGTCTTGCGAGCAAACCTCGCGCTGGCACTCATCTTCGTCGATGCAGTACAGGCCGGAGGGGCGGAGCCCCGGGGGGCACTGGCAGAGGGGCCCCTTCGGCGTCGGTTGGCAGGTGAATAGGCAGGTGTTGTTATTGCAAGCATTTGCTGGAACATAAAAAAACATTGTGGTTATCCATGAATTTCGTCTTTCACGATTTTCGTTAAGCAGCACTGTGCTGTGTTTCGCTGCGTGAGTGAGGGTACCGGAGGCCCAATCCGGGGGAAAGGGGTGTTAAAAGGCAGCACACTTGTGACTTCACTGGTGTCGCGGGTGTCCATGGGCGGCGGCAATTGATTACCATCAGGTGATCCGTCTGCTCGACTTGTCCACCCATCACAAAAAAAAAACCTTTTTTTTTCACCCTTACTACGTCTTTTTCCAAGCTGGTCACATTTTTATATGAAACGTGGCAGAGGAGCAGTTAGATCATCTGATGGTAAGCGACTGCTGCTGCTCATATACACCCGCAACCTAGTAACCTTTCCCTCCGATCGGACCGCACTCACTTACACACAGGGCACAGCTTTTTTTGTGAGGCCTTGGTATTTCTCCGGTCGAGCCTGCGTGCTAAAGTGTGGTTCTTCCATGAGCGAGGACGATAATTATCTCATCTAAGCGTTAAGCGGGGTACGCTCAGACGACGATACAGGATTTGGGGAATCTAGTAATTACGATGAAGCGACTGCCGTCTGACCTTCGCAACCCTTTATAGGCACACTGGACCATGGTTACACGTTTCAGAAACTATCCAAACGTGCAGGTTTCCTCACGATGTTTTCCACGGGCGAGTACCATTCTGTACCAAAATCTGACACGATGAAGAACGAAGAATCCTGCAGGCGAGTACCAAGTGCTGTACCTACCAAGAATCACCAATCACACCACCAAGTCATCTTCTTTAGATCCGCAGTAGCTCAAGCTGACATGACGGTCGCACACCTTCGCCTTCTGAATGGAATTGAAACACTTTTTAGGGTTCCGTACCTCAAAAGGAAAAGCCGGAACCCTTACAGGATCACTTTGTTGTCTGTCTGTCTATCTGTCAAGACCCTTTATCTCAAGAACGCGTGGATGTATCAAGCTGAAATTCACATGAAATACTCAGGTCTATTGTCCCTTTAAGCTGTGAAAATATCAAACTTCTAAGCCAAGCCAATCAAAAGATACAGCCGATTATGCCGATATTTTAAACAAATGTTCGACACTCGCACAGGAAGCAAAACCTACAGGGTACTTCCCGTAAACTCAGAATCTTGAAATTTGGCATGAAGCATTGTCATATAATGCAAATATGGGTAAAATTTGCGAAAATCACATTTTTTTAGTTATATAATATAATAAAAATATTTTAATAAAATGAAATATACGGCGGAACCCTCGGTGCGCGAGTCAGACTGGCACTTGGCCGGTTTTTTATATACATTTGGCCACAATCTCAACTAATGGTAAGTGATGACGTGGCCGAGGAAGGCCACACTGTGGCCTGGGTAATACACTAAAGCCTTGGTATACCAAGAATCGCCACTCACCACACATGCCATCCTCATCGGACGCGTCGTAGCAGTCCAGCTGTTGGTCGCAGACCTCCCTCCACTCCAGGCACTGCCCGTTGCTGCACAGGAACCCGTCGCGGCACTCCGAAGCTGGCAGCAGCGTCGGAGGGTACAGCCGGGAGGTCTTGTTCACTGTCGGAGGTAAAATACTTGATAGCAGTAATCCGATGATCAGCTGGCAATGGTGAATAAATATAGGTAGTTCAAAAGTATCATAATGCGAAGCCAGCTCCACTAGGTGGGGTCATAGAAAACAGCCCAGGGGTCTTAAAAGTATAATCGGAGCTGACCAGATAAGTAGTCTTGTTATTTTGTGATTGATGAGCAGAGGGATTACCTGATGATAAGCGTTTGCCGCCGCTCATGGCAACACCAGTGGAGTCACAAGTGCCAACCTTCAAACCTCCCTGTTTTGGGCTTCCGGTACCCTCACTCACGCAGCAATTTACAGCACAGAGCTTCTCGCCGGTCTTCTGTCTTTTAGACCATTGATCTCCATGCTGACACTAGCACCACCCCATCTGGCCGTAGACGAGGTAGCGCAGGCACAAGCTAGAGGCGACATACGAGCAAAAAGTAGGTCACCTAATGGTAAGTAATCACCTTCGCCAGTGAACATCTGAGAACATCTGAGTTGCCAGCCTCTTAGAAAGGAAGTAACCTAAAAGCTCTTCTCTTGAAAGTCCCTAAGCCCTAGCCCTCATGGCAATTTGCTGCAGCTAACCATACATCCATCAAAATGATGAGAGTGGAATGACAACCGCTTGCATGTGGTAAAAGTTAGTACATTTTAGATAAGATCAGAAGATATATCTTCGCTTCGTTGAAGCGCTACGCTACGGGACCACAATGAGACATCTGTCCGACTCACCCTTACTGTGAGCTTCTGGAGTCGAGCCGACCAGGTAGTACTTCTGTCCATTACAGACGTGATTCAGGATGCCATAATTTGAGATCTGCTTGCATCCTAACATGTAACATGCCGTAGGGAACTCACCGAGCATTTTAAATATTTGTACAATTTGTTGTAGAAAGGCACCCTCGAGGACCAGGCAGGGAGACAGAGGAACACAACACAGGTTCTGTCTGATGCACTTCACTCACGTTTACTACCGAACTGTTAGGTATTCTATTTTGAACTGACAAGGTTAGGCAGGCGGCTCGAGGTCTTTATTTCGGTAGCACGTTTTGCTAGCGCGATGCGAATTATGCATAGTGACATCTACCGAAACAAAGCCGAACCGGCTGCTTGATTGCTTTCTACATTTGTGAAGTTAGCAAAAAAGTAGGATATCTAGCTTTAGACTTACCCTTACTGCAAGCTTCTGGAGTCTCATCAGAGCCGTCTAGGCAGTTCTTCTGTCCATTACAGACGTTCTTCATGCTGATGCAGGAAAACTCCTGCTTGCACTCGAACAATCCGTGAGGGGCACACCGCAGGTCGCACCCTGTCTCATCCGTGCCACCAGGGCAGTCGATCTTCATATTGCAACTGTAGGATGAGATGTCATGTAAACAGGATCTTTGCAGGTTTTTGGCGTGAAGGAATTAACTAAGCAAAGTAAAGTATCAGCCTAAAAATTGTCCCACTGCAGGCCTCCATCATAGAAATCAAGTCATCGCTACTATGATGGCATTAGGCTTAATCACCATGCTTGCCATATGCGGATTGGTGATCACTAACCTTAGCTATGAGAAATAAGGTTTAAAAAAAAAATCCTTATTTTTTGCTGCTAACTATAACTGAAATACCAATAACCACCCTTCCCTTTCCTACAACCCCCTTATTACAAACCCGATTTAAGAAAAGTTCCGAAACTAAACTCGTTTAAGCCTCTTTTGACATTGCGTTAGCATGAGCTTTTGTACGGTAATAACTCTAGATCGCATTTTGTAATAAGGAGGCATATGCCGGAATACTCATGTATAAGTAATATACGGTGTATCTGTGAACATTTACATCCCTTTAATCACGTGTTCTATCAACCATGATGAACAACATTTGTTCTATGACTTTTGAAAAATTCAACTTTTCATACAAAGTTGGTCACGTGACTTGGTCATTATGTATGGGGAGTCGAAAAAAATTTCGACGAATTTCGAAAAATTGTAGATCCAAATGTTGCTCGGAATGGTTGGTAGAACACGTGGTTAAAGGGATGTAAATGTCCACAGATACACCCTGTACTTAGGAGCTAGGTATTTCTTAATTGAGAGCTGCTCACATGTATTGTGCTTCTGACATAAAGTTAACAAAATAAAGATAGCTACTATCATAGTTGAGCAACTCCCGAAATTGAGAGGCGTTTGAATATTCGAGGGTTAGTATTTTAGCATTAACCTACTTCAGCCTACTTTTTGACATTCTTGGACACATTTACATTGCAGATAGACCAACTACTCGAGGTTAGTTTGCCTTTTCCCACAAGTAGGTAAGATTATAATGATCAAGATTATTTACTGAGTAGTAAATTTAAAGTACTTGCTTACCGATCTAGATTTTGTGTTGGGTAACGTATACACCAACACAAACATGCACACTGACTCTTAAGGAAGAAAGTAGACTCTTAGTCGCAGAAAGGATCCAGAAGGATCCAGACCGCCAGATATCAAAAGTGAATCTTCTTTTCGATTATTCAAATCAAAACTGGCTGAGTATGTTGTGAAAAGGTATTTTTTGAGTGTTTGAATTGTGTTGTGACTAGTGTTATTTAATTTCAATGAATGATTGTGTATTTTGGAAGCTCGGACGAAAAAGTATGTCATAATTAGTTGTTCTCATGTAAGCGACTGTATTTTGTCTTTATGAGAATAAATATCTTTAAACCTAAAGGAAGATTCTACGGAAGATACTCGGACCAAACAAAGGAGAGGATGGCCAATGGAGAAGAAAAAAGAACATAGAGATTGAGGAGCTATTTTCTGAACCCAACATAATTAGAGAGACCAAAAATCTGGCAGACTGCGTTGGCTTGGGCATCTAGAGAGAATGTAGGAAGATGGCCTGGTGAAGATAGCATACGTTGGAACGTCCAAATGGGCGGTGTCCGGTTGGACGATCTAGGTATCGCGGAAGGACGAGGTGACAAAGGACCTACTTGGGCTGCAGATCGATGATTGGTCAACCGTGGCCCAGAAGAGAGACGAATGGAGACTTGTTGTGTCGGAGGCCAAGATCCACTACGGGTCGCTGAGCCATCAGAGTAAGTAACGTATAACAGAGTACCTAGGTGAAGCGATGATGATGCACAGTAAAAAGCTCTTGTTGTACTGTGCCCATTACTTTGTGGTAATGGTGTGATTGCCTGTACTACCTAAGTACTCTATGGATGCATGATTGCATACTTTCTCTATATCATCTTTATCTATACCTCACCTTTCATCATCATTATACTTATTAGCAACAGGATCGTCCACTGCTGAACATAAGCCTCCCCCAACAACTTCCAAGTTGTACCGGTTGGATGCGACCTGCATCCAGGAAATCGTACAAACTTTATCAGGTCCTTGTAAGTAGATGGACATCCTACGCTATGCTTGCCGGTTTCTGGGGCCTTAAAGATAACATACCTGACTCATCCAAACAAAGGAGAAACACAGCGCGCGTGAAAGGGTGGGAAACTCCTGGTCCTAACGTTCGGTCCACGCTAAGGTCCCTGGCCTCTATTCTAGAATCTATTGCACACCCTCACCTTTATTTGACCAACTTAGATACTAGGTAAGTACTCAAACTACAGGGATCGGTTAGAATGTAGGTACTGCGATATATGGTTAGGGTTACAGTAACAATGCCGTGTGGTCCCCGGCAGAGTAGAATAGGCCACCCTCACTCTTACCGAGGTGTCGTAAAAGGCGACTAAGGTAAGGCTGCTGGCATGATCATCAGCACCCAGAGAAGGAAAACTCTGCATTTATATCAAAACCCTCGCCAACCCGTCTGCCAAGCGTGGTGAGTATGGCAATTACCCCTCATGTGATTGAGGGAGGCCCGTGCCCCAGCAGTGGGGACTTAAATGGGCTGACGATGACAGTAACAATAGGCACTCGCACGAGTTATACCGCGGATGCGACTCCTCCGAGAGTAACTTTTTTCGATAAACGCCCTCCGGAGGTTGGACTAGTTGTACCCTCTATCCTAAACGAGATAAACTTTAAGAGCACAAACTAAATAGAAGATAAAGAGTTAACGAGCATCAGCCCTGTCAGCAATAACATTGACTACCGTTACCACAACCGTTACTCTTTAAAAATTGAAAAACTTGTTTCATTTAAATAATTGGCTATAGTGTTAATACGGCCAGCAACGAAGGAGTTCGCCATCGTTACAGTACAAGTGTACCACGTTTATAAGTTACATCGGCAAAATAAAATTCGTCTACGCAGAAGAGCAAGTTAAATCCGATTGCTTACGATTGCGAAAGCAGTTGAAATACAGACTTTATTGCGTTACATTAATTCATCATCATCGTAAGCCCATTTAAGTCCCACTGCTGGGGCACGGGCCTCCCTCAATCACATGAGGGGTAATTGCCATACTCACCACGCTTGACAGACGGGTTGGCGAGGGTTTAGATATAAATGCAGAGTTTTCCTTCTCTGGGTGCTGATGATCATGCCAGCAGCTTTACTTTAATCGCTTTTCACGACACCTCGGTAAGAGTGAGGGTGGCCTATTCTACTCTGCCGGGGAACTACACGGCAAATTAAGACGACGGCATTAAGATTAAATACAATAAATCCAGAGAGGAATGCTCTCGGAAACCGCCCTCGAAACAAACATGGCGCTAACGCATCAACCAATAAGACATTTAGATTGTTGGCGCTCGTAAATGGAGCGTTGTGATTGGTTAAGACTTCTGCGCAGGTACATTGGTGTAGCTTATAAAATTGGTAAAACTGTACCTATTTACATAATATCATACTATGGCACTTTAACTAAAACTATCAGTTTTTAAGTATAGGACACAGGACATCACAAGACATCACAACACAGACTGCCGCTCTCCCCCACTCCCCTATATAGGCGAAACGTCTGACCGTGCGGTACGCGGTAAACAAATACTTCTGTTTAGTTCGCAAGTGTACTCCTCTTCAGCGCAATGCGGTACAGGCTCCTGAAGATACAAATAAAAATATGTACAGAATGTGGGTACCTCTACCTTTGGAGAGCCACATTTTTGCAATAGTGGGCCTGTTAGAATAAAGTGATTAGGTGTTACTAGACAGACATGATCCATCCTCGGCCACATCATCAATTACCATCAGATGAGATTGTGGCCAAATGACTAGCTATAGAATAGCATATAATACCTAAAATAAAATAAGACCGCAATGATACCGTGACCTCACAGAAAACCGGCTTGTAGAGCCTGCGCTGTGTTTCGCCGAGATTGTGAGGGTACTGCAGGCCCAAACCGGAAGTTTGGCAGCGCACTTGTGACTGCACTGGTGAAGTGTTAATGATACAGACTACTATGAATAACAACTCTCAAGACTAATCGATTAACATGACCAAGAATCCTTTTCATTTAAATACTCATGTACACTATAGTAACCTTTCTTCATTAAGCAGGTTTTAATATGAGGCTTAAACTTATCCAGTGATAGGTTAATGATATTTTGTGGGAGCTTATTGCATATCTTAATACTTAAGCCAACAAAGCAATTACTGATTGGTTAAGAATTTACTGCAGTTTTCGAAAATAAGACTTCTGCGCAGGTACATTTGGTGTAACTTATAAAACAGGTAACACTGTACTTACTTCATCAGGGACCAATACAGGTTCTTCTTCTATGCAATCTTCCTCGTCGGACAAGTCGACGCAGTCCTGCTTGCCGTCGCAGCGCCTCCTCAGCTCGATGCACTCCCTGCTCCTACACTGGTAGAAGCCTAGGCCGCAGCTCTTGTCATCTGAGAGAGAAAAATATTATTACCATCATCCCATCGTGTTAGGCCCAGTAGCATCCATCGGTTTGGAGCTTGGACCGTGATTTGGGAATTAATAAATTTTTGATAAGTGAAATCAAAATTAAAATATCTTTATTTAATTTAAGTCCATAAAGAACATATAAGATTTTAAACTTTCGCGTTGCATTAAACAAATAATTAATGTACACGGGACAAAACGCGGTTATTCAAAAGCCGGGCGTAGCAGACAACGCCGTGCACCTCCAGTCCGCTTGTGACCACGACTATTGCAACGCGGTCGAAACGTCATACTGTTAAGCTTTATATAGTTATGTATTCATTTACAAAACAAGGCTGTTTGATATGATTCCTTGGTCATACATATAAAAAGTATAGAGCTGTCATATTGACATATGTTGCTGTCTCTATTCTAACCTAGTCTATTCCATCATGTCTTCCGTGTAAAACTTGTCTAGAGATTTGTTTGTTGCACCACATTGTCTGTACAATTAGAATCTGTGTTCATCGAGATATTCCACTTTAACACGTTAAGTGCGAAGCGAGGCCTAAATCACCCCTAATGCAACTTCCCTGTGGTGCGGCAAGCAAAAAAGTGAATTTCTCTGTCGTGCGAATGGCATAACTTTGGTTTGGTCCAGTGTAGGAAAGAGATAAATATATATTTGAGATCACTAATTGTTCCGGACTCGGTGGTGTACCTACCTTGGTACCGGATGTCTTAGGCCTCGTGCCGCACTGAATTAATATAATTTTAAAGCAGTGCGGAACGAGGCTAAAACGTCCCATATACCCCCTGACCTCGTACCGCACTCAACGCGACCTTCCCGCGACTAGTGTTGTGCATCACGTCGATTGGAGAGCACGTCCTTTTACAGCGCCGAACATGTCTAAACGATGTCGGAAGAAGTTAATTAAAAAAAACCCAGAAACAGAGCCAAAACAGGTAAGTTTTTAATGAAAAAATCTTCAGTAAGTACCTAGTTTTTTAGGGTTCCGTAGCCAAAATGGCAAAAACGGAACCCTTATAGTTTCGTCATGTCCGTCTGTCCGTCTGTCCGTCTGTCCGTCTGTCACAGCCGATTTACTCGGAAACTATAAGTACTACAGTGATGAAATTTGATGGGAATATGTGTTGTATGAACCGCTACAAAAATATGACACTAAATAGTAAAAAAAAGAATTGGGGGTGGGGCCCCCCATACATGTAACTGAGGGATGAAATTTTTTTTTTCGATGTACATACCCGTGTGGGGTATCAATGGAAAGGTCTTTTAAAATGATATAAAGTTTTCTAAAAAACATTTTTCTTAAAGTGAACGGTTTTTGAGATATCAGCTCTCAAAGTCGTAAAAAGTATGTCCCCCCCCCCTCTATTTTTATAACTACGGGGTATAAAATTCTAAAAAAAATAGAGGTGATGCATGCTAATTAACTCTTTTAACGATTTTTGGTTTGATCAAAGTATCTCTTATAGTTTTTGAGATAGGTTGATTTAACTGTAATTTTGGACTTTGCTGCTACGGAACCCTTTGTGCGCGAGCCCGACTCGCACTTGGCCGGTTTTCTTATCTTGGTAGCTATGTATGTACCTAAAGTAAGTGTAAGATATGATTACTTAAGTATACTCGAAAAGGGTGAAAAAAGGAGAAGATGTGTTGGTTGTTACCAAAAACTACGCACATTTTTACCATCTCGTGAAGCTGATAAAAAATCTAAAAAGATTTTGACTCAGTGCACTCAGTGCAAAAAATCTTATTGTCTACCCTGTTTCAATGAAAAACACTCATAAATAAGTACATATATATTGAGATTTTTATAATAAAAAGTATATTGATACTGATTTTTTAATGTTAATTCAAGTTCTAATAAGTGTATTTTTAAAGCCCGAGGCAGAATAAATAGGACAGTTTCTTTCTACTTCTGGTTGCCTTTTTTTTCTATTCTGTGAACCGCATTAAGATTTTCATATACAAATAGAAAGATAAACCTTATGCATAAACCGTAATCCATTATTTTCCAATAATAAGTCTGTAATAGGTGCCTCTTAATGGTATAGAATGGAACGCTTCGTGCGCGAGTCCGACTCGCACTTGGCCGGTTTTTTTTTTCTTTATGGCGCCTTCAAGCACAATTTAGATTATTTAAATATTTGATAGCTTTGTGTTGTTTTGCCAGGTTTTGCCATTAAAACGATCTAATGAGATATAATTGATCAAAATCGGTCAAGTCGTTGCGTAGTTAAGACAGTTTAACAACGTCGATATTATTTTTTCCCATCACTAATCGCAGCGAAAATTTGCCCTATGTCAGTGCGTTACGAGGTGTATTAGATCCCATATTTTGTTTTCCTAATAATTCCTAAACTAGCCATCCGATCCCGGGGCGACGGTGGATTAGGGTTCATCAATTCACTGTCTATATCAATAAGGACCAAAATTCTCATTTATCTTTGATTTCGCGCCAGAAAATGGATTTTAGTCTGTAAAAGGAGGTGGGGTCTAATAGACCGCGTGTCGCCCTAACGTCTGGTCACGGTACGGGCCGATTAAACCTCGTGCCGCAGGAACGGAAAGTATGCAAAAATTGGTGCCGCAGCTAACGTGTTAATATTTATATTCAAGAAAGTCATCCGTATACTTATTTGTGTCAAGAATAAACGTATATGGATATTTTTGGGTTCCAATCAAAGCACACACCTGCCCTGTTATTTTGGCCTTTCTTCGTCACGCGTTATCTATCTACGCAATTTCTCTGCTACACATACCACAGTCAATTTCATCCGAGCCGTCAGCGCAGTCATCCTCCCCATCACATTTAAACACCTCCAATACGCAGGACCCTAGAGTACACCTGGTAAAAGAACAAAAAAAATTGTGTTTATCTTATAAACTCCAGCACGAGTTGAGACACACTGTACACATCTTGGGAGCCCAATTCTCGTGCTTGTGATATTAAAATCGATATATCGCAAAACCATACTTGTCATCGTCAGCCCATTTAAGTCCCCACTGCTGGGGCACGGGCCTCCCTCAATCACATGAGGGGTAATTGCCATACTCACCACGCTTGGCAGACGGGTTGGCGAGGGTTTTGATATAAATGCAGAGTTTTCCTTCTCTGGGTGCTGATTATCATGCCAGCAGCTTTACCTTAGTCGCCATTTACGACACCTCGGTAAGAGTGAGGGTGGCCTATTCTACTCTGCCGGGACCACACGGCTGAAACATACTTAGTATTTTGTATAATTTTCATGCGACATCTGCCATGTTTTTTCTTATAAAAATTCCCGAGAATAGGCTCCATTTCTGTAACACCACCTTTTTTTGCAATAACAGAATAAATAATAAATAAATAAATAAATATTTCACAATATCACATACATTGATCTGACTCCGAGATAGGTAGCTCAAGCACCTATGTTACGGACATCAGAACCAACAGCGGAATTACAAATATATACATATAATACTTTTCTTTTGTAAATACATACGTATAATACATAGAAACACCCAGACCAATACAAACAGACATGTTCATGCACACAAATGTTTGTTGTACTGTGCATCATCATTGAATCATTGAATAACGATTCTATTCTTGTTGCTGCTGCTGTGATTGCTAATCAAGCAGTTTGGCTGCCGGTAACATGTCTGGACCTAGAAGCCTTTCCCCAGCAGTGCTGATGGTGGTCTCGTACTCACATGAACTCGTTGGTCTGGCAAGCGAGCACATCGCACAGGGCTGGTGCCTCGTCGCTTCCATTTAGACAGCCTGGATTCTGGCTACCCATTACATATCTGGCCCGGGAAGGCTTTACCCAGTAGTGACGATGGTCTGGTAGGTACTCACATAAACTCGTTGGTCTGGCAAGCGAGCAGGTCGCACAGAGCTGGTGCCTCGTCGCTGCCGTTCAGGCAGTCCGGTTGCCCGTTACACATTTGCGACCTCTCTATGCAGATGGATGAGTTGGTGCACGCGAACTCTAAATCACTGCATCTGGGAGGCTCTGGGAAACAATCATTATACACCATGCTTTTTTAACCGTCTTACTTCCAGGGGCACTATACTAATGAAAACAATTTTTTTCCCCAGGTAACATAGGGTCTAATCTCTAAAAAAATCGCCTTCTGATACCAATTGCACTAATCAGCTGATCACTTTTGTATTGAAAAGGTGTTTTTTGTCTGAGATTAAAACCCAATGTTCCTTGGGGAAAATGTTTGTTTTCATTAAGCTGACGGGTAGGGCACACTAGCGACGCCTATCGATTTAAATTGTTAGCTACTAAACCGTATCTATTTTAAACAATTTCGGGGTTACTACCTCTTGGCAAACACTTATACTATTTATTAAATAACCATGCACAAATGTCGGGTCCGTTTTTGTATGCAAAAAATTGATTCACGCCAAAAGTGGCCACTTTTGGCGTGAATCAATTTCAAACAGGTTTAAAATAAGGAGAATGTATAGCGATTTTCAAGATTCTTACTTTAAAATGGCTAAGCCCCCATACTGGCATTTCATCACCAATTTTACCCCCTTTAAGGGTGATTTTACAAAAACAGTTAACGTCAAATTAATAGTCTGAATACAAATTTTCACATTTCTAACATCAAAGATGGCGGACTTTCATACAAACTCTTAACCTCCTTATTACCCCCTTAAGGGTTAGAATTTTCAAAAATCCCTTCTTAGTGCTCACTTTCACTATTAAAGGAACCCTCTTCCCAAATTTCAAGTTTCTAGGGTCAGTAGTTTAGGCTGTTGGTGCATTCCTAGTCACCTTAATACCTTAGTCACTCAGGTTCTCCTTTTATATATATAAAAAAGATTACATTAACTGACCAGGGGTTGTAGACGTAGAAGACGAAGTAGTGTGCTCTTTTCCACATATCTTGCTATTTTCAATGCAAGTATTTTCACAGAGCTGGTAGCCTTTGGAGCACTCTTCTGTAAGCTTGTGTTGGTGATTCTGTAAAAGAACACAATCATGGTTCATCTACGGTTTAATTCCCGATTGCGTCCAAAGATGTCGCATCGGAGCCCGGAGTGCTTACGTTTGGACAACAATCCAGGATTTGAGAAGGCTAATTATTACAATGAAGCGACTGCCGTCTGACCTTCACAACTTAGATGGACCAGACAAATTGGGTTATGGTTTCCCATTCAGAACTATAATTCATCTTAGCGTGTGATTCCCAGTTGCGTCCAAAGCCTTCGCTTCGGAACCTACGCTAGGAAAATGATGCGGGATTCGGGAAGTCATTCATTTGTTGGCTTAAGTATTAAAATATTTAATAAGCTACCACAAAATGTCATTAACCTATCACTGGATAAGTTTAAGTCTCATATTAAAACCTGCCTAATGAAGAAAGGTTACTATAGTGTACAAGACTATTTAATGATAAGGACTCTTGGTCATGTTAATTGATTAAGCTTTTGAGTTGTTATTCATAGTAGTCTATTAACTTTCATAATTGTATTTCTTTTTTCTCTTCTCAATTGAAACTCTGTAACATCATCAATATTTGAAAAGAGTAACTACTGAGTTTCTTGTTGGTGTCGTCTCAGTAGAAATCGACATTCCGAACCAGCGGTAGATACTATGTACCTATTTTGACATTCATAAGTGTTCTGTGTGGACCTGCATTGAATAAAGATTTTTTTATCTTAATCTGGTAATTACAATGAAGCGACTGCCGACTGACCTTCGCAACCCTTAGACTGCTCAAGCTCAAGCACCTGTGCTACGGATATCAGAATCAACAGTGGGATTACAAATGTATACATATAATACTTTTCTTTTTTAAATACATACGTATAATAATACATAGGAAACACCTAGACCGATACAAACAGACATGTTCATGCACACAAATGTTTGTACTGTGCGGGGATTGAACCCGCAACCCTTGGACCAAAGGCAGCGTTCACTACCACTGTTCCAAACGGGTCGTCAAAAGTAATAAAAGTACCTTTGTATTTACAAAAGAAAAGTATTATACATATTTGTCATCCCACTCTGTTGATTCTGATATTCGTAACATTTGATCTTGATCTACCTATCTCGAAATCAGTAGGGCTAACATGCGCACCACGAGATAATTTTGTCTACACTCGTATTCGCGAGATATTTGTCGTCGTAGACTAGCGAGGACGACAAATATCTCGTTTTTAGCTGTCAAATTTCATACATGCGCTCCGCGCCAAAATGTTGTCTACTCTCGTCCGTGCGAGCGCATCCTTCTATCCCGCTCATCGCTCAGTCTGGTGAGCGAGAAGCAACTAGCGAATACGAGTGTAGACAAAATTATCTCGTGGTGCGCATGTTAGCCCTACTGATCAATGTACAGTCAAAGAACGAAAAGGTTCATCAGTTTTCAAATTGATTCGTGTTCGCTTCGTATTGATTCGTATGCTATGAGCACTTATTACCTTTCATAAATTTGTCAGATTAATACCTGTTGCACAGAAACTGTTAGATCAGAAAGTTCAAATTTGCTTGTAGCAAACACTAATTCCTTGTTGTAAAGAAAAATTAAAGGAGCTTGGCAGATTTTTTTAAGGCGACGGGTAGGGCACACTAGCGACGCCAATCGTTTTTAATTTTTAGCTACTAAACTGGATCTATTACCGAGGTGTCGTAAAAGGCAACTAAGGTAAAGCTGCTGGCACGATCATCAGCCCCCAGAGAAGGAAAACTCTGCATTTATATCAAAACCGTCTGCCAAGCGTGGTGAGTATGGCAATCACCCCTCATTTGATTGAGGGAGGCCCGTGCCCCAGCAGTGGGGACTTAAATGGGCTGATGATGATGATGATGAAACTGGATCTATTTTAAACAATTTCGGGGTTACAAACTGTCGGGAAACACTTATACTATTTATCAAATAACCATGCACAAATGTTGGGTCCCTTTTTGTACGCGAAAAATTGATTCACGCTAAAAGTGGCCGCTTTTGGCGGTAATCAATTTTTCGCGTACGCGTTGGATCCAACATTTGTGCATGGTTATTTATTAATAAATAGTATAAGTTACAACCTTTCGGCAAACCGAGAGGTTATAACCCCGAAATTGCTAAAAATAGATCCGGTTTTGTAGCTAAAAATTAAAATCGATTGGCGTCGCTAGTGTGCCCTACCCGTCACCTTAAAACTGTATGTTGGAATAAGATTTTTACAGTGCAAGCGAAAATTTTCCTTAAGATGACGATTTTTTGTTCTCTGTACCGTACGTAAAGTTGTGAAATATTTATTTAAGATTTAAAAGACATACCATCACACCCCTCTTCATCCTCACCATCCGCGCAGTCCTTGAAACCGTCACAGTAACTGCCCATCGAAAAGCAGACGTTACTCTTATGGCAATAGAGTTCAGTTTCCTTGCACTGCGCGAGGTGAGTGCACTGGTTGCCTGTGAGGAGTAGGCCGGGGGGGCAGAGGCACTTGAAGGTCAGAGCTGAGGAGTTGGTTCGTCTGTGATTGAACGAGATAGGGGCATGGGGGGTCTGTACGCACACGTGGGAGCAGGGGTGAGTGAGACAAGGATGGTTGAGGAGGGGGTTTTGAGGGTCTGGAGGGGGGGATGTGGCTTGTATGTGCAGGTGGTTGTTGTCTGGAAATATTGCTGGAAGAGATATTAGATTATTTGAAACTAAGGAAGTTTATTGTGTTGAACATTAAATTTTTTATTTTACTAAAGAAATCACCTTGCAGCGCACTTTTTAATGTTTGAAACTTATTTTGCGCACGTTACTCATTTTTTATGTGGTTGGTGGCAGACGAACAGACGGATCGCCTGATGGTAAGCAATTGCATACAGCGATATCCTTTGCTTATCATTGTTTTATAAAAAAAAGGTACTACTGTTCAAGTAAATAATACTAGTGTCAACATTGTTCTAACGTCATTCATACATTCAAACGTGACAAGTGTCTTTTGTTTTTGACAGGTACATGTCATGAGTTTGGCATTACAAATTAAAACTATAATGTGCTAAAGCAAAGAAATATTTTACATTCTTTGCCCGTCCGATGACTCATCGTTACGTTTTTAGTTTTTAATTTTTCTCAGTAAATAAGCAATATAAAAATTAATAAATATATATCGAGCAGCGGAAAAGTAAACAAAGAATGGTGATTTTCTGTTTCAGAGCTTAGCAATTTTGAATGTTGTCCATTGCGCCGCCAAGGACACGCGGACACCAGTGCAGTCACAAGTGCGCTTGGCATGAGCACCTAAACGCCCTTTCCCCGGGATTGTGCACCGTATCCCACTCACGCAGCGAACAGATAATGTGATTTTTAGCCGGTTTCCTGTGAGGCCGTGGTATCACCTCGGTTGAGCCGGCCCACGGTCACGTCAATATAACGTTTTAAGACCGGCTCTTATACAGGGTGTATCCGTTAAAAATTATATGCCTTTATCATATTTTCGATCAACCATCCTGAACAACATTTGATGAGATTCGGATATTCGTTTAAAAAATGTCAACTTTGGGTTCGGATTTTTTTTTATGGATATTAAAAAAACAAAGCCGCCCCTCCCCCAACACCCGCTGCTCTACAGCTGTAGTTACCATGTTCCCTACTCTACTTACAAAACTCTATCTTCCTGATATTATGATGCGTTGCCTCGTGCACATTGGACCAGTACAGCCTGGTCCGCCGGTCTGTCCAGAATACGTAAGGATCTGTCACCGCCATACTGGTTACCGTCGTTGACAGCTGCCGGAAGTTTTCCCTTCCAGTTCCTGCAAAAGTTACACTATTAACCTCAGTATCTATCATCATCATCATCAGCAACCCACACTCGTCCACATCTGGACATATGTCTACCCTAATGCACGCCACCGCTCCCGATTGTCGACCACTCTCATCCAGCCCACACCAACCAGCCTTCGAATGTCATTATCCCATCTTGTCGCAGGGCGTCCAACAAGTTGAAACGTTGAAAGTTAATTCGATTAAAATTGGTTACAAATCGAGAATCGATGCCGCTGAGTACCAATTTCTAAGGGAAAGTTAAAACACAGTGTCCCCAAAATGCTGGCAGCATTTTGGGGACACTGCCACGGGGACCTACTTTGTTTTAACTTTCCTTTTTTAATTACTTTTAGTTTAATTTTATTTCTTAGTTATTGTCTTAATTTTCTTGTGTTTTTGTTCAATAAAAAATTCTAAGGGTACTTCCCTAGTACTAAACTATTAACATCTGTCTGGGGGGTCATGGGGGTCATTACCACTCCCTGGCTTAGGCCACGAGGACCCAGCGCAGGGGGCTTTTGTTTATAAGTAGGTACATACTATACATAAATATATATGTGTAGACCTATAAGTGATTTCTCTGTAACCATACTGATGTAAACATACATAAGAAATGTAAATCCTTGCCCACCGTTTATAAATAATAAATAAATACAGGGTGTATCTGTGAACCAGTGTTCGTTCGCCGTGTGGTCCCCGGCAGAGAAGAATAGGCCACCCACACTCTTACCGAGGTGTCGTGAAAGGCGACTAAGGTAAAGCTAAGGTAAGGCATGATCATCAGCACCCAGAGAAGGAAAACTCTGCATTTATATCAAAACCCTCGCCAACCCGTCTGCCAAGCGTGGTGAGTATGGCAATTACCCCTCATGTGATTGAGGGAGGCCCGTGCCCCAGCTGTCGGGACTTAAATGGGTTGACGATGATGTATCTGTGAACATTTACATCCGTTTAACCACATGTTTTACTAACGATTATGAACAAAATTTGTTCTATCACTTTTGGAAATTCGCATGAAAAAATTTCAACTTTTCATACAAAGTCGGTCACGTGACTAGGTATTTTTTATGAGGAGTCGAAAACATGTTCAGTGAATTCCGAAAAAACGTTGAACAAATGTTGTTCAGAATGGTTGGTAGAACACGAGCTTAAAGGGTAAATGTTCACAGATACACCCTTCAGGTTTATTATTCAGGAACGAACTCATCGAAAATTGGGACGGGACTGTTACACCTTAAAAACTGATTTTTTTAAGTACATTATGAATATAAAACCTACTTTTTACTTCTATAAGGTAAAGCTGCTGGCATGATCATCAGCACCCAGAGAAGGAAAACTGCATTTATATCAAAACCCTCGCCAACCCGTCTGCCAAGCGTGGTGAGTATGGCAATTACCCCTCATGTGATGGAGGGAGGCCCGTGCCCCAGCAGTGGGGACTTAAATGGGCTGACGATGATGACTTCTATATATTATTATTATTATCAACATTGAATTAAAACTTATTTTGACATGACCACTTCTTTTGGCCTCAGAAAATGATGGGGCAGCGGGTCGCTCGAACCTACCGGACGGTAGGCTTCGACGCGACCTGCTCGCTCACTGAGGCCCCTTCATGGGAGCTAGAAGCCGTTAATGAATGAGCACCGTTTACAAGAAAACGGTAGTCAGTAGGGCAGAGGAGGAACGCTTCTACCTCATCGAGAGGGAAGCGTGGTCCGAGTAACCCTCGAGTGGACCCTCAACCCACTGGCTCCGGTCCTGGACCGGTGTGGCTTGAGCGTCACCTCGGCAACGTCTCCTTCCAAATGGCGCAGGTAATGACCAGACACGGTTGCTTCCGTCGCTACCTACGCACCTAATCAAATGCGAGGAGACGCCTTCCTGCCATGCGTGCGGCGCTGCCGAGGACACGGCACACCGCACGCTTGCGGAGTGTGTGTGTATATGCTTATTCTATAGAATACTATTCTGAAAAATATCAGACTGTTATAATTGATGTTTTTTTACCGTGGGAGAGCTAAGCTTCGGCATGAATGGTCCGGCTCGACCGGAGTGATACCACGTCCTCACAGAAAACCGGCGTGAAGCAGCACTGTGCTGTGTTACGCTGCGTGAGTGAGGGTACCGGAGGCCCAATCCGGAGGATAGGGGGGGTTTAAAGGTTGGCAGCGCACTTGTGATTCCACTGGTGTCGCGGGGGTCCATGGGCGGCGGCAATTGCTTACCAACAGGGGATCCGTCTGTTCTTCTGCCTACATATTACATTAAAAAAAAATGTATACATCAATTATAACATTCTGATATTTTTCAGAATTCTATCCTAGGCTCTTCTCTGCAGTTCTCTTAAAATCGTAAGTAGTCAAAAATGTGGCAGGGCGACCTAAGCTTAGTTAGTACCTTTGGTCGCCCTGCCACTTTTCGCCGTAACGCTGTGTTCACTCCAACACACGTCTGTTTCAACAGTGGACATGGCCAAATCACTTTATTAATTCGCGTAAATACTCACCTACATACAAAGTATGACCGCCTACTTACTGAGTATGCCTACCTTCAGGATGGATCAGGTCAATCACGCTGTTCCCTTCATCAGATATGTAGACCACGTCCATGTTGGGATCGTAGCGGAGGCGCACTTTAGGACCTAAAAAAATCAAAATCAATACAGGTCCTAGTTAAACAGTAGTTAATAATATTCGCAACTGAGGGAAATAAACCCCTACTGACAGTAGAAATTATGATGTAGGTATCTTGTCTTTGATAGCCCTCCACCCCGTCTGCGGGAGGCAATGTATGGTCCGCGCTGTAAGCGGACCAACGCATTGGAAGGAACATGTAGTCAAAGCAAAGTTCCTCAACTAATACACATGTCTCCTTCCCACTCTGGCGAAGAAGGGAGCGCCGTTGGGGTTTATTCGGTAGGCCTCCAGCTTCACTGGAGGAGAGCCCGAAATAACCCGTCCGCCCACCAGTAGACGGGTATGCATAAGGCGCCGCCAAAAGGCGGTGACCTTGGCCCATAGCACTCAGGGCCGGCAGCATTCCGACAACAGAAAAAAAGGTCTTTGGTAGCAAAAATACCTTGCAAATCGTTCTTAACGATATGCTTCCTGTCTTCTCCGTCAAGCCCAATGCTGTCGATGTGTATCGTGTTCCCGTGCTCATTCTCCAACACCGCTACCAGCATTCTCCTGAAGTAACCAGAACGAACGATAAATAGAATCCTATTCCATACTTTAGCTTGAAAGACTAAGTTTAACTTCAGACAAAGACAAATGATTGGTAATGAACAGGCAGTGGCATTGTGTGTAGGTACCACCTACCTACAGACTGGGGCCCTTTTTATCTCAGATGTCTCTCTAAAACCCTCTTTCTCTTTAGAGTGTTTTATCCACATTTTCAGACTGCTGACTACGTGGCTAAAAAGTGCCTACACACAAGGATCCAGGGCCCCCATTCCCCTTCTGACAGTCTTCCTGAACCTTTCTCCTGCCTGGGACCAGGACCAGCAAAACGGTTTATTCAGGTAATCCGCCGTCGCATCAGCCCCTATAAAAGGGATCGTGGAGTAACTTTAAAATAGTCCTCCAACAGAATAAGGCTACGGCGGCCAATCTCAACGATCAGCCACGTACGCAGGATATATTATAGTGTTCAAGTGTGTGCGCAAACACAAGTGCACTCTCTTTTCCCTTACCCTCATAAGACACGATCGGAGGGTTTGGGAGCAGGACCAACAGCTTAACGTGCTTTCCGATGCACGGGGGTACAAGACCGCCAACTTCCAGACTCCGGGCTGACACTAAGAATCTATTACCGAAAACTTTGGTGCACATTTTTGGCCCGACCCGGGGATCGAACCCGGGATCTGTATTGACTAAAACAGGGCACTTGATGTTCAAATGATGGGACAGCTTGGCACCATCATACGTGGCAGCAACTAATAGATGGCAGCACATTGTATTCAGGGCAGGGCAAATTAACTTCAAATGTCACCGTCGATATTCGTTGCCTATACACATTTCCACTTACCCATAATCCGGCATGACACAGATGCTGATAGGTACCTCCTGGTCTTTGAACCTGGTAATCAGCGCCCGCTGCTGGGTCCTCAGCGACACTACTTCGATGAAGCGACGGCCAGCGTCCACTATGTACAGCGAATCTGTGGCGTAATCTGAAAGTTTTAAAAAAGTGTGAAAACACTCGCATTTGTAGCTAAGGACAACGAGGTTGGTAGCGACCCAAAGTAGTGACCTGTGGCTAGGGGAGCTTAAGAATACTGTCAAGGTGTTCAAGGCGACTAAACGGAGTACGTGAGGGTACCCACTGCTGGGGAGTGGCTAGCTCAGCATACGGTTCCGAGGGGGCGGGGGGCAATGAAGGGCTGCATTGCGCCAGGTAGGGGTGAAGCGGCAAGCGCGATCAGCGGTGCGGTCTAGTCCCCGCTGTGGGGTTTCTGATATTGCGCAGAGATGGACACCTCTGGAGCCCAATTTTCGGGCTCGCGACATTTATTTTCATACGACATATATCACTAAAACATAGTTTTTTTGTATGGTTTTCGGGTGATATCCGCCATGTTTTCAAAATATCACGAACCTGAGAATTGGGCTCAAGGAGTTTTGGTTAAGGTTAGAGTGCCATACACCTTGTTCCCTACACGTAACAAGGTGCCGGCCATGATGGTTTCCACAGGAAGAAAAAAAAGCGACACAAAGTGATTCTTAGACTTCAATAAGCCTCCACCTTGGTTCGTCCCGGGCTACGTCCTGCCAATTACTGTCCCGAGTTGGCCTTAGTTAGCAAACCTTAACCATGACCCAGTTGGACTGGTTCCCCTGACCAAGGTTTACGAAGGTCGGCAGATGGCAGACGCTTGCCGGCCATGATGGTTTCCACAGGAAAAAAAAAAAGCGACCCAAAGTGATTCTTAGACTTCAATAAGCCTCCACCTTGGTTCGTCCCGGGCTACGTCCTGTCAATTACTGTCCCGAGTTGGTCCTAGTTAGCAAAATTTAACCATGACCCAGTTGGACTGGTTCCCCTGACCAAGGTTTAAGAAGGTCGGCAGACAGCAGACGCTTCATTGTAATTACCAGACTCCGCCTGCCGCCTATTACTAGACCTAAAAAAACAGTTATTTTTTTAACATATTTATAACAATTGTTATAACTTTTACCACCCAGCACTAGTCAGGATTGACAGTGAATGATGAATCAAGCACAGGCGCTGCTTTATGACTCATAGAGTGGTTTTCCCTCGGATGAAAACGGTTTTGCCTCGGAATTCTTACCGTAATCCATGTCAACGACGTTCTCAAGACCCTTGTAGAGGAGCAGGTGCGTGACGCCCAGCGAGAAGTCGGTCATGTTGATGAAGTTCAGACTCTTGCGTTGTCCGTCGTACACGTAAAGTGTGTCTGGAAAGAGAGGTCGTTTATGTATGACACATGAAATAATAATATCCTTCAACCGATTACGTCGCTGCTAATCTCAACAATCAGCCACGTACGCAGGATATAGTATAGTGCTCAAGTGTATGCGCAAGCACAAGTGCGTTTACAACTGAGGAGAAAATATTTTTGTTTCCGATACTCTAACTTAAATTTCGTCCATATTTGTAAAAATCCTGATCGAAAAAGGAGTATTGCTGATGTTAAAAAATCTTAAACTTTGACATTCCGGTCAAAATGGGTTTATTTCTGTGTGTAAAACATATTCAATCAAAAGGTCTGTTCAAAAGGTCTTATTTCAATGATAAAAACATTTTTCCTGTAAAATGTTTATCTTGAAATAAGACCTTTTGAACAGACACTCAACTGCTGTGTGCCCTGTATTGTGATGTCTATAATAATAAATCTTTTCTTTCTTTCACTCTCTTTTCCTTTACCCCACGGATTTAAATGTGCCTTACCCTCACATTCCGATAGGACAATAGTGTGACGAACGGCTTAACGTGCTTGCCGAGGCACGGGGTTACAAGACCGCCAACTTCCAGACCTTGGGCTGACTCTTAAGAATTTCTTACCGAAAACAAATTTTTGGCCTGGGGATCGAATCCGGCAAGCACTTGCGCAGCCGTCGCTTTAATGTCCGACCCAATAACCACTGCGCCACTGAGGCACATGAAACTTAACACGACGACGTCTACCTAAGCATTAAGTTAGCCTGCTGTAGTAATAGGTTTCACATTTTTTTTTTGCGTTGGGGAAATGCCACATTTTTTTTTGCGTTGGGGGAATGTTGCCCGCCTGATGTTCAATTGGCCGGCGTTGCCACCTTTCGGCGAGCCTTGTGCATACCCGTCTGCCGGGGGGCGGACGGGTTATGTCGGGCTCTCCTTGGTTATATCGGGCTCTCTTCAGTTATGTCGGGCTCTCCTCGGTTATATCGGGCTCTCTTCGGTATTACGTCAGGCTCTCCTAGGTTATGTCGGGCTCTCCTCGGTTATATCGGGCTCTCTTCGGTTACGTCGGGCTCTCCTCGGTTATGTCGGGCTCTCCTCGGGTTTGACTTACCCCTAGTGTTATCATAGGCCATGGCCTGCACGCGGCCTATGTCGAAGTGAGTCGTGTGGCTCTCAAGGTTGCCCAGGCTGTTGTAGTCGACGCGAGTGAACGAGGATCCGCCTCCCACCACCAGGTACAGGGGACGGTAGCCGTCAATATCTGGAAAGTGGATGATATTTCAGTAAAGCGTGAGGCAATAATTGAAGGGGGCATAGTTTCGTTCGTTCCGAATAGATTCTGAAACGTGTGACCATTGTTCAGATGGTCTGGTTCCCCTGTTAAAGCGCTGCGAAGATCCAATGGCAGTGGCTTCATTATAATTACCAGACTCCTCAAATCCTGAATCATGGTGCAAGAGTAGGTACCCTGGGCTCCAGAGTGACAGACAGAAGATAAGTAAGTAAGAAATAGAACTACAGCGTTGCTTGTACACTTACGTTCACAAGTGTCTCCCTTAAGAGTCATGCCGTCAGGACAGGCGCAAACAGAAGTGGTGTTGGAGGTGACGAGGCAGAGGTGGGAGCAGCTCTTCTTCTCGCAGGGGTTGTGGGTGTGGCTGAACATGACTGGGTGGTACACGTGCATATCTGGGGAGGAAGTCCGAGATTAGTATCTTCTTAGGACGTCCTATGTATCGCTTGGTTAGCAACTGGTCTGTCATGGCCTGAAATAGGGTGATAAGGTGTTAGTGTGCGTCGGAGGCGCAGATGCACTACGGGTCACTGAGCTAAGTAAGTATGGTAGGATACCGCAAGCCGGTGTCTCCAATATGCTGTGATCATGGTAACCTCTTTAAGTACTCCAGATCCGATAGCTTGCGTTTATTGTGAACTATCAACTAGTTAACTTAGAAACTATCGTGACGTGAGTGAGGATACCGGAGGTCCAATCCAGGGGTGACTCCACTGGTGTCGCGGGTGTCCATGGGCGACGCAATCGCTTACCATCAGGTAATCCATCTGCTCGTCTGCCACCTATCACATAAAAACCTAGGCAAAAGGCTTGACGTCATAGTTTCAACACACTTTGCTTCATCGTCATCATCATTTCAGCCAATATACGTCTACTGCTGGACATGCCTCCTCCAATGTTCTCCACATAGATCGGTCCTGTGCCACCCGCATCTAATGGATTACCGCGACCTTCTCCAGATGGTCGATCTACCTTGTGAGGGGTCCTGCCACGGCAGCGACTTCCTGTACGTGGCCTCCACTCGAGGACCCTTTCGCACTAACGGCCGTCTGTTTTCCTCGCTGTGTGCCCTGCACATTGCCACTTGAGGCATGCAATCCTTTGCTTATGCGATGTAAAAAGGCGTAGTGACATCTACTGAAACAATGCTGAATTGCCAGCTTGATTGCAAGTACCTGGTGAGCATCTCGCTGCTGGATTAGGTCATCTATCCAGCGAAGTATGTAGACATACCATAAGCCGGTGTCTCCAGCGCTGTGAGCAGGTACCGCTTCTGCAGAGTGCCGTGCAGCTTGTCCGTAGTCTGAATGGTGTCGGAGGTCCAGTCGCTCCAGAAAATCGTGTTCTCGAACACGGCGAGGGAGTACGGGTGGTGGAATGGCTCCTCGAACAGCGACTGTGGGAAAGAGCGTGATAAGGTAAACCTAGATTATGTGCGGAGGGTCTTAAACAAAAATGCTGAAAATAGTAAGAAACTCACATAGATTTTTCCGTCATCAAGCTTTAAGACCTTGATGGTCTGATCAACGAAGTACAACCGGCCGTTGGGCACATCCACCGCCAGTCCGGTGGCGAAGGTGGACAGAGTATCCACTAAGATTTGAGGTTGGGAACCGTCCATGTTGGCTGACATGAGCAGGGGCCGGTGGTGCCAGTCCGCCCAGTACATTTTTCTGAAAGAAACATGTTGTTTTTTATATTGACGACACCACATTATACTCTGCCTGATTCTGAGAGGTTTAGAGTCGGCAACCGTCGTCTCTCGCTGTCGGGGGCGGTGCTAGGCATTTTGTTACACGTCTTTGTGCTTCCTTTTTTATGTAATAGATGGCAGACGAGCATCCGTCTGCTCGTCTGATAGTAAGCGATTGCCACAGTCCGTGCACAATCGTAATACCAGTGGAGCCACAAGTGCGCTGCCAAAATCTATGCTCCCCTTCCCCCGGATCGGGCCGATACCCTCACTCACTGGGCGACAACACAGTAGGCGATGCTTTGCGCCGGTTTTCTGTAATGTCGTGGTATCGTCCGGTTGAGCATGCCTCATCCACAGTATTTTGCGAGAGGTTGATGATATTAAAGTATCCTTACTCATATCTCCATATGTTTTTGACAGTAGGAGAACCACACTTCGGCACGAATGGGCCAGCTCGACCGGAGTGATACCACGGCCTCACAGAAAACCGGCGTGAAGCAGCACTGTGTTTCGCTGCGTGAGTGAGGGTACCGGAGGCCCAATCCGGGGGAAAGCGATGGTAAGCGGAAATCACTTACCATCAGGCAATCTGTCTGCTCGTCTGCCACCTATCACATAAGAAAAAAGTTTGGCCAAAGTCGCCTACGATCGGCCAAAGTCGCCTACGTTCGGCCAAAGTCGCCTACGTTCGGCCAAAGTCGCCTACGTTCGGCCAAAGTCGCCTACGTTCGGCCAAAGTCGCCTACGTTCGGCCAATCGCCTATCTGGCACATCATTTTGCATGTTAGAGCGGATTCATCGTCGTTTCGCCAATAGCAGCTATTGCTCGGGAGCATTAACACGCCGATAACACTTCAGCGTAGAGATGTCCACACTCACCTACGGTTTGCTTATGTAAACAGTCGCTCATGCTTGGGCACTGTCTCCTACAGTCGCTACCATACTGTTGCTCGTCTGTAAACGCCCGGGCGAGGGGCTGGTGATAGTAAAACCATCCTCACCCATATCTCACAGCTAGAGTGACGAATCGCGGCTGCTTAGCGTTGGTGCGCAGGGTGGTGCACACGGAGCCGTCGGTGCGGCAGGCGGAGATGGAGCCGCGGTGCACGTCGCTGAAGTAGATGTGCCCGCCGACCCAGTCGATGGCTATGTCTCCGGGGTCCTCCAGGCCGAGGCTCACCAGCACCTGTAGGATTTAACCGTGGCTTCCCAATTTATCCTCGACTGCATTATGTATGTACAGTGGCGGACACATCAAGCTATACAAAACTGTCAAATTTCTTCATTCGATTATAAACCTTATAATTGTTACACATTGAGTTCGAAATCGATTGAGGAAATTTGACAGTTTTGTATAGCTAGCTTGACCTGTCCGCCACTGTACATAAGAACTTGCACACTTTTCCAAAAAAGTCCGATAGTCATAATCTTAACACCAGACTTCATAAAATCGGTACTTAGCACATTTGTTTGTTGGCTTAAGTATTAAGATGTTTAATAAGCTACTACAAAAAAAAAAACATCTTAATACTTAAGTATTAAGATGTTTAATAAGCTACTACAATCTGTCGTTCTTTTGCTTGGAATGCGGTTAAGGGTAACCGCGGCTGCATCCCAAGCAAAGGAACCGAACGCATACCCCTCATGCGACCAGACGGGTTGGCAGGTTGCGGATAGCCTGATGTCGGAAGTGTACAGCGCTCCGACCCCGGACAGGAGGGGACGCCAGAAAATGGTCACTCCATTTTCGGTATGACCCACTTAACCTATCCCGTGATCCCAGCGTCAGCTACAACCCATCCTTCATACACTCCTTCCCATCCCCAAGTACCAACCCAGAGGAGAAAACCTCGATTCCAAAAATCCCCAATCTAAGGTGTAAACCGACCCGTGCCGAGAGATGCGTGGCTGAGGGGGTGCTCAGTCTCTAACGGAGGCTCCTTGATACCAGGCTACCTCAAGGAGTAATTAGCCTTACCTGGTACAAGGGCTCTGCCAGGTGGACCACATGTCCCTTTAGACTCGTGGGAACTGCATGGACTCAAATCAAGTAAAATCAAACCCAACCCCAGGAGGGTCCAACGAGACCCCCCCAACGACTACTGTTGATCCTGTGATCACAGTCACACAAAGAGTTGCACAAGTTGCAATCTCGGGACCGAACACCCAGGACGGCGCCAGGCCACAGGGTGTCGAGAACACAGGGAGCAGCCAGGACGGCGAAAGGCCACAGGAGGCTCCCTCAACATCAGCCGATCTGAAGGGCAAAGGCAAGCGACGCCTAGCGAAAGCCAGGCAAAGCAAAATGCCAGGCTCGGCAAAGAGAAGGCTAGGCAAGTTGCTTGCAAAGGGGGTGCCTCGCAATGAGGCACTCACAATCTGCAGGCTACCCATCAACAAGAGGCCGGTCACAGAAGGTCAGACAGGGGACAGCGATAACAGAGCCACATCTGCACCCTCTACGTCAGGAGGACCAGCCTCTAGCAGCCTCCCTCAGACCAGGGCCCCAAAAAGGGTCAGGTCCGAAGAGGCAACTCCACCCGACCATACCAGGAAAGCGGCTCGCTCAGAAGAAGGACGTTTGACATTCAATCAAGTGGCGGGCTCAATTAGGGTGGGGATTAGAGACAGGCTTTGCAACCTCAACGCAGAGCAAATGATAGCGGTGCAAGAGCACATAGGGGCTCACATCGACTCAACTCCAAGGGGAACCGAGGGCCCCCGTTTCCTAGGTTGCACTCACAGAGCAGGATGGATTATGTTCACCTGCGCTAATGAGATTTTCATATATATTAACAAAAATCATTAATATTATATAATTACTGAATTTTAATAAATTAGGCTTAGCAGCATTTATTACTGTATAAAATTGATTTATATTGATTATTCAATAATTGACAAGATGCTAACCACCTACTATTGTACACCTCGTCCTGCAGTTTATTAGTATTAGATTAAGTAACTACTACTCTTTGTGACCTATGAGGAGAACCTAAGTAGTCATGCTCACTCAAATGTCTCTGAGGTGGTGGCGTTATGTGGCGGGTCATTACATTCCCTCTAATATGGTTGAGTGAAATGATGGCTGACACATACGTCATACTTGTGAACAGGTGCCACCTTTGGGGACTGGTCCGCTTCGGTTTACCTTATATTTAGCTTTTAATTTGCTTCATTCTATTTTGTGTTGCATTAGACTGTATGACTTGGTATGAAGAAAATAAACCATTGTAAAAAAGTTGGCGATTAAAAAGAGTAACTGGCGAGTTTCTTGCCGGATCTTCTCGACCAGAAACAACTTTCCGAGCCGGTGGTAGAATCGCATTATGTTTATTTATTTCTTTAGTATATTTTATGTATCAACATATATATGTATTAACATGTAAATTATACATAAGTACTTATAAATAGTTTTAAGTCATTCAAATGTATGACGATTTGTAAGTGCTGTGTACAAGCCTATGCAAATAAAGAATTATTTGAATTGAATTGAATTGACACGCTTAACACACAACATATTACATAATGATCAAAACTAACCAAGCAAACCTACAACATGCAAAAGCGGCCAGCACAGTTTTGTGCCAAACCATCGCCGAAAACAGCATTGACATAGCCTTGATCCAAGAACCGTGGATCAATAAGAACACGGTGCTGGGCCTGAACAATGCAGGTAATATCCTCTACAATACTAGCGGGATCAGGCCCAGAGCATGCATAGTATTCAACAGAGATACTAAATTCTTACCTGTTACAGAGTTATGCGACGATGACCTTGTGGCAGCATACGTCTCTACACCGACGAGCGTGTCCAAGAAGCTAATAGTCTGTTCGGCGTATCTGGCAGGTGACAACATAGATCCGACGCTACAATTAGAGCCACTAGTAGAACACTGCAGAAAGCACAAGTCAGAGCTCATCCTAGGTAGCGACTGCAATGCTCACCACACCACATGGGGCAGCACGGATACCAACACGAGGGGTGAGTTGCTTCTTGAATTCATTCTTAAACACAACCTCATAATTCTTAATAAAGGATGTACCCCTACCTTCACCACTAGAGCCCGACAAGAAGTGCTCGATATCACGGTTTGCTCACGGAACATCGCAAGGCTAGTAGGTAAGTGGGTCGTATCAAATGAGGTCACAATGTCTGACCACAGGCATATAAGGTTCAACATAGGGCTGGTCGACAGCGACAATGCTACTCCTTATAGAAACCCCAAAAACACCAACTGGGGAAAGTACAGAGAGAGTCTACAAGCAAACCTGGACACTCTCGATAAAACCGTTAGATCTCGGGAACAGCTCGAATCAGCAGTAGAGGGCGTCACGAAGGCTATGCTGGAGGCATACCAGGATAACTGCCCTCTCAAAAAAGCCAACAATGTGAGAAGGAGGAAGAATGTTGAAGGCTGGAACAAGAACTTAGCGGCCCTTAGGACAAAAGCTCGAGGACTTTTTAATAAGGCCAAAAGAACGGGAGGTTGGGAGCTGTACTATGAGGCACTTACGGAATATAACCGGGAGCTAAAAAAGGCAAAACGACAATCTTGGAGGAAATTTTGTGAGGACATAAATAGCGCCACACAGACATCTAGGATTCACAAGATTATGTCAAAATCACCAACGACACACCTAGGGTTACTAAGGAACCCAGATGGGTCGTTCACAAACTCCAAGGAAGAAACACTAGCACTGCTAGCTAGCACACACTTCCCAGGATCCACTCCAATATCGGAAAGAGAGGAACCAGCACATCCTCAGGGCAAGCCTAGGCCCAGACCGGAGGACTGGCGCAAAGCCACTCTGATATTCAGACCCCACCAGGTCAAATGGGCCATAAATAGCTTCAAACCATTCAAGTCTGGGGGGGAGGACGGCATTTTTCCTGCCCTCCTTCAAAAAGGGGCTAAAGGGCTCCTCCCATTTTTAGAAAAAATCTTTAGGGCAAGCTTTGCCTGGAGATCACTACCGGCTATATGGACAAAGGTAAGGGTGGTGTTTATACCCAAGGCCGGAGATAGAGACAAGTCACAGCCTAAATCCTACCGACCAATTAGCCTCACCTCCTTTCTACTGAAAACGATGGAAAAGGTACTAAATATGTACATCAGAGAGAACTTCATCAAATCGTGTCCCTTGCATGTACGTCAACATGCCTACCAAGGTGGCAAGTCTACCGAGACAGCCTTAATGGAGCTTACCGATAGACTAGAAAGGGCTGTAGAAGAGAAAGAAATTGCCCTATGCGCCTTCCTAGACGTGGAGGGAGCGTTTGACAACACCTCAGCGTCAGTCATCATAAGGTGCATGAGAAATAAGGGCGTAGATGAGACCACCCTAGGATGGATCGAATCCATGCTCTTATCCAGAGTTTCATTGCGGATCTAAAGGATGTCCTCTATCCCGCACCCCAAGGGCTCAGCGTAAACGCTGGGTCTGTATAGCGTCGGAGCTGAGTACCTTGTTATATATAATATACCCCTATATGTACTTGTAGTCACTCTGTAATATCGACAACGTTATTATGTTTTTTTATATATACGCATGTATTTTGGATTACAATCTAGATTCTTATTTTTATTTTTTTGTGCTTAGTTTAGTAACAATTGTAATTTGTTGTGTGTATGAAATAAATAAATAAAAAAAAAATAAAAAAAATAAATAAAGTAGCTAAACTAACACTTCTGGACACCACAGCAGAATTCAAAGTTGCGAGAGGATGCCCCCAGGGGGGAGTCCTGTCCCCACTGGAATGGTCCATCGTAGTCGACGAGCTGCTTCACAAACTAAACGGGGCTCACTTTACAACCCAGGGCTACGCGGACGATCTGGTGATTACGGTGGTTGGCAAATGCCAATACACAGTATCTGATCGGCTGCAGTAGGCTCTACGTATGGTTGAAAGATGGTGCAACGATGTTGGTCTCAACGTGAACGGGAATAAAACCATCATAGTCCCATTCACCAAAAAAAGGCTTCTGGATAAACTAAGAAAGCCTACCTTATCTGGGAAAACCATAGAGTTTTCTAGAGAAGTCAAATACCTAGGGGTGATGCTAGATCAAAAGTTGACCTGGAATTCACACCTCAACTACGTTACCAAGAAGGCCAAGATGGCACTTGGAACCTGCTACAGGATGGTGGGACCCAAATGGGGCCTAAAACCAAGGTACTTGCTTTGGTTATACACGGCAGTGGCACGTCCTATGATTGCCTATGCCTGTGTAGTATGGCACAACAAGACCCGCCAATCCACAAGCAGCATGGCACTCACGAAAGTACAGCGCTATGCATGCTCGCTAATCACAGGTGCCATGTCATCCACCCCAACGGCCGCTCTGGAGGCTCTGCTCTCTCTCTGCCCCCTGCCTACATTTATACAAAAAGAGGCAAGAGCCGCTATGCTGAGAGCCTGGGAAAACGGGTCCAAGACATGGCACTCTTACGGCATGAGAACCCTTCTAAAAGAACTGCAAGTCATGCCGATCATGCTTATGCCAGGGGACAGCATGATCAAAGAATACCACTTCACAAAGTGGTATTCAATCGAGATACCGGACAGACAGGAGTGGACTGATGGTACGCTCGCTGAGTTCCGGTCTGGGGATATTGTGTGGTACACGGACGGCTCCAGACTCAACAATAGAGCTGGCTTCGGAGTATACGGCGAAAAACCCAAGGCCCAAATATCACAGGGCCTGGGGTTACACGCCACAGTCTTCCAAGCCGAAGTGGCTGCTATAATACGCTGCGTCCAGGAGAATCTGCGACGCGGCTACAAGGGTAAAGATATATACATCCTATCAGACAGTCAAGCGGCTCTAAGGGCACTTGAATCTGCTGAGATTACCTCCAAACTAATAGCGGAGGGAGCACAGACCCTAAACCGTCTGGGCTCCAACAACAGAGTAACCCTTCGCTGGGTACCAGGACACTCCGAAATCGTGGGCAACGAAAAAGCCGACGAGCTTGCAAGGGAGGGGGCCTTATGCCCGGTACAAACCCCGGAACCGGTACTGGGCATACCCAAGTGCACCACCCGACGCAATCTTAAAGAGTGGTCGATCGAACAAAGTAAACAACTATGGCTCAGGTCGACAGGTCAGGCTCACGCCAAGACCTTAATGACAGGATTCTCCAACAAATACACGCAAGAGGTATTAGCGCTATCTCGCGGACAGTTGAGCATCCTCACAAGAACCATTACTGGTCACTGCAGGCTAAACAAGCACGGTACCAGAACCGGGCTGGCCGGAGATCCCACCTGCAGATTCTGTAAAGCAGAGGACGAAACACCGATGCACGTCCTCTGTCAATGCGATGCCCTTGGGCACCCAAGAAGCCGCACCCTGGGCAGTTACCACATCTGCCCGGAGGAAGTTAAGGCTATCGCTCCCAAGGCCATTATACGGTTTATGCAAGCCGTGGGCCTCGGAGACGATCTGTAAGGGGGAGCGGAGGTCACAATAGATCAAATCTGGTCGCAGTGACCACTCGGCAACGAACGCTCCCCAGAACTTCGAATAATAAAAGCTACTACAAAATGTCATTGATAGGTCACCCTACAACACGAATTGCTCTTTCAAAAGTTGCGTCGGGCAGGTCTCGATGATGAGATAACCGATTTTTTTGCATATTGGTATCGCACTTGAGAGAATGTGGTGAGATGACCCCATCTAACCCCATTCTCTCGAATGCTTTGTCGGATTCCTATTCTCAACCAAGTGGGGTAGCCTATCACTGGATTAGTTTAAGTCTCATATTAAAACCTGATAATGAAGAAAGGTTACTAACAGTGTATAAGACTATTTAAATGATAAATTAATAATTAATAATTTAGTGGATGGTAAATCCCAAAGCCTCGCTCACCGACGTAGAGTGGCCTGTCTATCGGTTTTTTATAGGATGCATTTAGGAGAGTGTTCGAATGAGCTTCACGACCTGATACCACCTTCTCCTTTCTACCACCGGACATTACGGAAGACGCCAGGAATCCACCCTTACACTGTGCAAGTTCCACCAGCTCTTACTAAGCGTTTCGCTTCCTCTTTCTTGGTACGAACTGCTAAGGAATGGAACAACTTGCCGGCTTCTGTATTCCCAGAGAGCTACAATTTGGGTGTCTTTAAGTCGAGAGTGAATAGGCTTCTTCTGGGTAAGCACGCTACATCTTAGACCTTATTGTCACTTTCCATCAGGTGAAATGAGGTCAAGTGCAAACCCATTTAATATATATAAAAAAAAAATAAGGATTCTTGGCCATTTTTTGAGTTGTTATTCATAGTAGTCTGTTAACTTAGATAGGTGTAGGTGTTGTATTTTTTTCTCTTCTCAATTGAAACTCTGTAACATCATCAATATTTGAAAAGAGTAACTACTGAGTTTCTTGTTGGTGTCTTCTCAGTAGAAATCGACATTCCGAATCTGAACCAGCAGTAGATGATAATATATTATGTACCTATTTCCATGAAGGTTTAAGATCTTTATTCTCATTAAGAATTACATACAAATTCACTTAACATGAGAACATAAAAATGTATAATAAGTACAATTTATAGGAAAACGACTTGGGGGTAGGAAGATAATGGTTTGCATTACAACACGGATATAAAGCCGAACCACGCTCACTGCACACTAGAAGCGTCACAAGGCGGGCCGGTTGCCAGTGATTCAGAAAGGGTAGGTAAGTATAGATTTTATTAAAATATTTTCATACTATTGTATTTAATATGAGCAAAAGCGTTATTCATTTGTCATGCCGAGTGATGACGCCACTTATTTTTTACATTTTATTTTTTCTTTATAAATATCTGTTTGAAACTTCTGTAATTATTTTTCTTTAATTTCTATGAGTCTCATCTAGAAATAGTATTTTTCATTTCGGAAAATGATTTTTTGTCGTACCTATTATCCATTGGACCCACATGGACCAAACCAACTGAATCATGGTTCTCATTACATGCGAAATACCACATTTTATTTTATGTTATTTAATATTTGATTTTAAGTCGTCTAAGCTAAGACTGATTTCTGCCTGCGTGCAGTAGTGCTTACTCTGGAGGGATATACGGAAGACCAGCGTCGGGGAGTCTTTGACCCCCGGACACATGCTGAGTATATTCCTTTTCAGTGTTTTGTTCCTATGTTTAATTTAATTAGTTTTTCCATGTTACTAATTTTATGTTTACACTGAATAAATATTTTTCTATTTCTATTTCTACATGTTTTAGAAACAATTTGCTTAGTAACTTACTATTTTATGAAGCTTTGTAAGTATTAAGTTTACTGAATTTTCTTGTCACCTATTAGAAACGACTCACCTCTTTCGTCTTCTCCACGTCATCCAACTGAGCTCTCATGATGGCTTGATGTCCCAACGCAGTTTCCACCCAGTACAGGTATGTCCCATCGTAGGAAACACCGTGGGCCTATCGAAAAAGAATGGTTTCAATAGAAAAGTAGTAAGATAGTTTATATATATATAAGTATTATGTTTTCAAAAATGGGGTTTTATGTGTTTTCGTGAACAGGTATTCTATTTTACCTGTTTCAGTCCAGTAGCCACGACGACTTCTTGCTTGCTCTTGATTTTGACGTATCTAATATCGTTTTTTGTGGTAAAAAACAGCATTGCTTCGGGGCCTGCAACAATGTTTCCAAGTTTTGAAGAAGCCTGAAATATCTGAAATTCGGAACTGTCTAAATACAAAAACAACGAAGTTCTGTTCGTAAAACTCTTTTATTAGCATTTGCCGTAGCTAGAAGAGAGGGGAGAGGGAAGGGGATTTTGAGCACTATAAGTCAACAGCGACGGCAGAGCATACTGAAAAAAACCGGCCAAGTGCGAGTCGGGCTCGCGCACAAAGGGTTCCGTAGCAGCAAAGTCCAAAATTACAGTTAAATCAACCTATCTCAAAAACTATAAGAGATACTTTGATCAAACCAAAAATCGTTGAAAGAGTTAATTAGCATGCATCACCTCTATTTTTTTTAGAATTTTATACCCCGTAGTTATAAAAATAGAGGGGGGGGGACATACTTTTTACGACTTTGAGAGCTGATATCTCAAAAACCGTTCACTTTAAGAAAAATGTTTTTTAGAAAACTTTATATCATTTTAAAAGACCTTTCCATTGATACCCCACACGGGTATGTACATCGAAAAAAAAAATTTCATCCCTCAGTTACATGTATGGGGGGGCCCCACCCCCAATTCTTTTTTTTACTATTTAGTGTCATATTTTTGTAGCGGTTCATACAACACATATTCCCATCAAATTTCATCACTGTAGTACTTATAGTTTCCGAGTAAATCGGCTGTGACAGACGGACAGACGGACAGACGGACAGACGGACATGACGAAACTATAAGGGTTCCGTTTTTGCTATTTTGGCTACGGAACCCTAATAAAAACCGGCCAAGTGCGAGTCTGACTCGCGCACCAAGGGTTCCGTACCCGGTTTTGATTCCCTAGCGTGTGACGGAAATTCGTCTAAGGTGTCAGTATAAGCAGCTGTATCTTTTGATCGCGTTAATTTAGAAATTTGATTTTTTCACAGCTCAAAGGGACAGTAGACTTAGGTATTTGGTATAAATTTCAATTTGATACCTTTATACGTTTGTGAGAAATAAGGTAGTAAGTTTAATTTTTTTAATATTTTTATTATATTATATAACTAAAAAAATTTAATTTTCGCAATTATTACTATATTTGCATATTTGCATTAATGCTTCATGCCAAATTTCAAGATGAGTTTGTGGGAAGTACCCTATAGGTTTTGATTCCTTTGCGAGTGTAAAAAAATTGTTGAAAATATCGACATAATCGGCTGTATCTTTTTATTGGCTTGGCTTAGAAGTTTGATATTTTCACAGCCTAAAAGGACAATAGACCTGAGTGTTTTATGTGAATTTCAGCTTGATACGTCCACACGCTCTTGAGATAAAGGGTCTTGACAGACAGACAGACAGACAGACAGACGGACAACAAAGTGATCCTATAAGGGTTCCGTTTTTCCTTTTCAGGTACGGAACCCTAAAAATGCAATGCAACTTGCTGGCCAGGGGCAGAATAATGCTTCTAGGTAACGCCTGCAAACAAGAAACCTTAAGAATAAGCACTTGAAAACAAAAGACTACTGACTCCTGATACTGATGAGGACAATCTTATGTGAGTTCAAGTATTACGTAAGCAAATCTATAACAGTTATTTGTTACGGTGTTACGGCATGATTACTTTCTTGTTCTTCCGCCGCTAGCATAACATAAAGACAGTTACTTTCCGATGAGGTAGCTCAATCGCAACTGGATATGACCAGCAGATGATCGTGAAAGACAATACAGTTAGTTACGTTTTCTTCTTAGTATATATACCCACATTACACATACACGTTAGGTACACAAAATACACTAGACAAGCGTCCGTGGCACTCATTCAGCTGGTCTCACTGAAAACCAGCGTCATGGCCTATGTCTGGGCTGTGACATAAGCTGAGTGAGGGCCATTTATACTAGACGTTTTTTTTTACTAGACGTATCACCAGATATGCACAGGGACTCACACACATCCCATAGACATACCCGAAACCATTGCTCTTTACTGCAGGAGCAAGAGAAGTCTTCTAGGAAGATACCCGGAACTTGAAGAATAGAATTTGATAGAATTACTGACGCTGGAGTAGAATCTTTTGCGAGTAGGAATGTAAAGGATAGGGAACGTATAAAAGATCTCTTTAACATAGTCGTGCTCCACGAAAATGGCACCAAGTAACGGTAAACCGTTACTGTATAACCTGCCGCAGCGTATGTATGTGGTCTATGGTGCTAAAGCCTTTTCGAAATCCGGCTTGTTCGGGAGGCGGGAAGTCGTCGAACCTGCGTATGGCTTAACCGAATTTAAAATTAGTGTTAACGTTTTGAGACATTTCAAAAACACACACTGGTCAAAAACACCCTTTTATTCAGCGGTCAAATTTAATTTACACCTGTTCATACGATACTGCACACACGGCCACACCGAAAACCTTCCTTCTCCGCGTCCTTGCCGCCTGCTCCTGCGCACCTTCCCGCCAGAGAGCCAACCTGTTCCTTCCCCGGAGCACCCCTGCGTTCCCTAAGGACTTGCGGCTTCTGCTCCCTGGCCAGGGACAGGATGAGTCTTCTAAGTAACGCGTACAGAGTACAGCGCCAGGTCGAGTTACCCCCCGCAATGCAAAAACAGCACTTGTGTCTTAGACATAGGGATGTTCCAAAGTGTTTGACTGACCGGATCCCCAACCTGGACAAACATTCGTGCGATGAACACTTGTGTTTGTTCAGTATCTGGGTGTAATATATGTATATATTTGTGTTCCTCTGCTGCCTGATATCTGTAACACAAGTAGGTACTAAGGTACTTAGTACGGAATCAGGTCAATGTATGAGATGTTGTGAGAAAGTCCAGCAGCAACCTTAAAAGACATACTTTGATGCTGTTGAAAAGAATCTTTTGTGAGTAGAAATGCTAAGGATTGGAAAAAGTGAAAAGGATATGGAACGGAAAGTGTACATAAGATCTATACCTAGTGCTCCATGTAATGAAAAAAAAATACGTCAATAACTTGCTTCCCATTGAGAACAATGGCAGCTCAATGGATTGGACGCTTCTGGGAATGACAAGTAAGGATCAAAATGAAAGACAAGATACTTACCACCAGCAATGCACAGGTACCCATACACATCCAGCGAGTACCCGTCATCGCAGCCTGCACTTGAAGGGCCGCCTGTTGTGGCAGGATGTGCGAAGCACTGCGGCCTATCCTCCGCGCACTCGGTTCACGTCCCCTTGTGCGCACGCGCCCGGGCGTAGTCGTACCGCGTCATGGCGGGCGACTCGGCGCACAGCATGGGCGGTCGAGCGTACGGGGTGGCAGGATCGTGTGGTTGCCTTTGCAGGGGTGTGTGCCGTTCGCGAACATTGGGTCCCCTAATACGAAATAACTAGATAGTGTTTTGATAAGAGGTACAAGTAGTAGAACTCGAGTATAGTCGAGTTACCCCGCGCAATACAAAAACAGCACTTGTAATCTTAGACATAGGGATGTTCCAAAGTGTTTGACTGACCGGATGGCGCAATTGTAGTGACGATGCCTCTTACGCCAAAGGTCGTGGGTTCGATACCAACCTTGACCGACATTCGTTGCGATGAACACTGGTGTTGTTCAGTGTCTGGGTGTAATTATATGTATTTAAGTATATATTGTGTTCCTCTGCTGCCTGATATCTGTAACACAAGTAGGTACTAAGGTACTTAGTACGGAATCAGGTCAATGTATGAGATGTTGTGAGAAAGTCCAGCAGCAACCTTAAAAGACATACTTTGATGCTGTTGAAAAGAATCTTTTGTGAGTAGAAATGCTAAGGATTGGAAAAAGTGAAAAGGATATGGAACGGAAAGTGTACATAAGATCTATATAGTGCTCCATGTAAATGAAAAAAAAATACGTCAATAACTTGCTTCCCATTGAGAACAATGGCAGCTCAATGGATGGACGCTTCTGGGAATGACAAGTAAGGATCAAAATGAAAGACAAGATACTTACCACCAGCAATGCACAGGTACCCATACACATCCAGCGAGTACCCGTCATCGCAGCTGCACTTGAAGTGGCCGTCCTTGTTGTGGCAGTAGTGCGAGCACTGCGGCCTCTCCTCCGCGCACTCGTCCACGTCGGCGCACGCGCCCGTGGCGTAGTCGTACCGCGTCATGGCGGGCGACTCGGCGCACACGCATGTGGGTCCGAAGCGTCCGGGGTGGCAGATCGTGTGGTTGCCTTTGCAGGGGTGTGTGCCGTTCGCGCACATTGTGTCCCCTAAAATACGAACATAACTAGATAGTGTTTTGATAATGAGGTACAAGTAGATAGATACCTCGAGGTATAGGTCGAGTTACCCCGCGCAATACAAAAACAGCACTTGTATCTTAGACATAGGGATGTTCCAAAGTGTTTGACTGACCGGATGGCGCAATTGGTAGTGACGCTGCCTCTTACGCCAAAGGTCGTGGGTTCGATCCCCAACCTGGACAAACATTCGTGCGATGAACACTTGTGTTTGTTCAGTGTCTGGGTGTAATATATGTATTTAAGTATATATTTGTGTTCCTCTGTTGCCTGATATCTGTAACACAAGTACTAAGCTACTTAGTACGGAATCAGGCCAGGTGAGAAAGTCCAACAGGGGTAACTCCTCCCCTCCGCCCCGTGTATACATAACCGCAACATTAAAAGACATACTTTGATACAAGTAGATAGATACTTCGAGGGAATGGGGGAAGATCGTGCAGTAAAGAAAGAGTATCTGTGACGTCCTAATGGGCGAAGGCCAGTCGGCCGTCCAAGATACCGCTGGAAAGATGAGGTCGATGAGGATTTTATTTATTTCATTTTATTTGGAACAACAACAGCTTAATTACATGAAGTTATGGTTACCAAGTTTCTATAACTAATAAGCTATTAATAGGTATTCGTATATCGCAATCGCATATGTATTTGCGCGCACTCTTGGTGGATAACTGGCAGGAAATGGCGTAAGATCGACGGAAATGGAGGCTCTTATTATCGGAGGCCAAGACTCACTATGGGTGGCTGCGCCAACATAGTTAGATTTATTTATTTAAAGGATTACCAACATAGGTTACAGCAATAACACACAAAAAAATCAATACACAAAAAGATAAAAGAGCTAACTGTACTATTACTTACAGGAAATCACATCATGCATAGTAATAAAAAAACAAAACAAAATTAAAGGAACTATAGCTACAATTTGTGTGCCACTAGTGCGACATCCACACACCTTGAAAAAAAAAAGAAAGTTGACTGCGAAAAAAAAAATTAAGTAAATCTTACATGCATAATAAAATAGTAAAAGAAAACAAATTACGCATGCTAAGGTCCGTCACCAACTATACGAGAGTTTATGAACTTGTGGTGGCTTTGGAAATTGATGTCGAGTTCAGGCAATTTTAACTTAAATCGTTGTATAGTATAGGCGAGACAGGCGAGGCGACTAACTGGAATATCACGGCCCATTATATTTCTACATATCTTATTTCTAAATAACCCGCCATATTTATAAATAGATAGCGCGGATACCGCAGTAGCAGTTTGAGATGGTGATGAGTTTCTATTACTCATACTGATTAGTTCGGTGGCGGAGTGGCTAGTCGGTGGTACTTTAAAGGTGAGGCATGAGGTTCCGGGGTTCGATCTCCGGGTTCGACCAAAAATTTGTGTCTAAGTTTTTCTGTTAAGAAATTTTCAATGTTTGGAAGTTGGCGGTCTTTACCCTGCCTTACCGTGCCGCTGGTCCTGCGCCTGATCCTTCATCAGTATCTCGGGTGTCCCATTGATATATGAGAGTATTGTAATAGAGAGTGGACTTGTGTCTGCGCACACACTTGTATACTTTATTGTTATAAATCCTTAGATGACTGATCGTTGTGATTGACTGATAGCTGAAATATCGGTAGCAATAAATCCTTGCTCACATTGTTTACAGAAGTCCCCCTCATCGCTCCCATCCCGGCAGTCGACCATGCCATCACACATCAGGTACTTAGGCAGGCAGAACGAGAAGTCCACACAGAGGTAATTCCTCTCCTTCACGTTGGGCGTCTCCTGGCAGATGGTGGTGTCATGCAGATGGTGCGACAGGAGGCTGTGACCTGGGGCACAAATAATGGCAACTTGACAACATGAGAAAGTCTGAATCTGCTGTGTTTTATAGAGAACGTGGTGCTATCGAAGGTGGTCCCAACTCACCAGCACCACCATTAATTTGAAGTAGTCAATATAACGTGGTGGTATAAGGCGGTGGTGCCAACTGGTGCCATTCATTTGAAAGAAGAAAGAAAGAAAGAAATAAAGAAAAATTTATTATTTTGAACTTAGTAGTACATATAATGTACTGTCAGTCCAATAGACGGTGGTGCAAACTAGTGCCATCCATTTGAACTTAGTGAGATAAAGGTGATGTCTCGGAGTGGGCGAGGACATTGTACAGTATTTCAAAAAATCAAGAAAAGTCTACTGATTGTTATGAAAATGCTAAAAAAAACACGTATCGTGTTGTATGGTGATATAAAAATGAAAACCTTTTGTTATTTCTCTCAGTAAAGCATAAATAATATGACCACATTATGGCGTCCAAACAAAAAAAAGATACCATAAACTGTAAATTATAACCGTTGTCAGATTTCACTTGTCACTGTCACTTTGACAACTCATATCACCGTTCTTTTCAAATTTTTTTTTCAAGTCATTCGTCTTGTTCTGTTTGTTGCGTTAATGTGTCTCGATGTCTTTAAAACAATTTAGCTTCGTTTTTGATAATAAAAACAGTCGACTACACAATTAATGCGCGACGTGATTTTCAAATTGTCAAAAGTGACAGACGTCATAAACAAATGTCGTTCCCGCCATGATGGTTTTTGCTGTTAAGTATTGCTATATTTTTTGTGATCTTTTTGTACAGTCAACTCCAAAAATATGTATACTCCTTAGGACCTTGTCACAATACTTACCTATAAGAAAGTAGAGGTCTACTTTCTTATATTATATATTGTGACAACGTCCTAAAGTGTATACATATTTTTGGAGTTGACTGTACCAGAAAACGAAGTCATTTTAAAGAAATTGGACGGTTACAAAGTATTTAAGGTATATTTGTCTTTTTTTACCAACTGTACAAGGTCCTCGCCCAGGGGCCATACAATCTGGGACAACACCTTTGACCTTGAATCAATACAACGTGGTGCCACCTATAGTTAATGCACGTCCCCTATACTATGAGCTGTGAGAATTCACTCTCCCTATGACATACTCACAATGCCCTCCCCTCAGTCCCCTTTTCTTCCTTCCTTCCTTCACCCTCGCCTCCCTGACCCTTAAACCAAAAAGTGCCGCCTCCTTACCTTCTGGAACCCCCCAAGGACGAACCCAATTTTTCTCTTCCCTCTAAAAAGTTAACTTTGAAGAGGTCGTTTCTACCCATTTTTTCTTCCTCGAACCAACATGGATGAAGCCGAGATTTTGCCACCCTCTAAGGGAGTTACCACACTGGCGGATTGCGAGCGTTTTCAAAACGGAGCGACGACGCAGCGAACACGTCGCGGCTGCGCAACGTTCACGGAGATAATAAATAATAATAAATAAATAAATATTTCACAACATCACATACATTGATCTGACTCCGAGATAGGTAGCTCAAGCACCTGTGTTACGGATATCAGAATCAACGTGGAATTACAAATATATACATATGTATAATAATATACTCTATGGTATGTACCCAAAATTTGCATCGAATCTTCTTGCTAGTGTGTCGTGGCGTCGCGTGTTGGTAATATGCACGGTGGATATCGGGTGTCGACACGTTGCGTCTCGCGTTTTAATAATGTGTTTAAAGGTGCCACAAGGGGCGCTTTTTAGGATGCGGGAGTCACACCCACATCGCTACGCTGCTGCCCCCTCCCATCAAGCTTCGGCTATGACTTACGACAAGTATCTTCGCGCTCGTCTGATCTGTCCGCGCAGTCGTAGTAACCGTCGCAGCGCCATAGCTTGGAGATACACTTGCGCCCGTCGTCGCATCGGAACCCTTTGCACGTAGTCTGGAACAATCGTAGTCGTAGAATGAATAAATGAATTAATATACTTTTATTGCACTCAAAATAAAGTATGAAAACTTAAAAACTAGATAAATAAATAAATAAATATTTTACAACATTACATACATTGATCTGACTACGAGATAGGTAGCTCAAGCACCTGTGTTACGGATATCAGAATCAACAGTGGAATTACAAATATATACATATAATACTTTTCTTTTGTAAATACATACTTATAATACATAGAAACACCCAGACCAATACAAACAGAATGTTCATGCACACAAATGTTTGTACTGTGCGGGGATCGAACCCGCAACCCTTGTATCAGAGGCAGCGTTCACTACCACTGTTCCAATCGGGTCGTCAACTAGATATTACAGGATGTGAACAACAAAGGCGGCCTTATCACTATGAGCGATCTCTTCCAGGTAACCTTTGGGTAAAGGACACTTGATGAAGGTGTAGGGCGGTGCAATCTTAAATGTTTATATACTTACACAGAAAGTTTAAATACAAATACATAAATAAAATATGAATATAATAAAACATACAATAATTAATAATATTCTCCAAGCGATTGCGGCTAGGGCGGCCAATCTCGACGACCAGCCACGTACGCAGGATATAGGTACCTGCAGCTACCGTCCTAAAAGGTCGCTAAGCTATAGGAAGTCGCTGTGGCTTAGGGGCCTTTTAGTTGGCGGACGGCAGTATAGTGCTCTAGTGTGTGCGTAAACACAAGTGCACTCTCTATTCCCTTACCCTCATATTCGGATGGGCCACCAGCGTGACACGATCGGAGAGGGGTTGAGCGTGGGAGCAACGGCTTAACGTGCTTTCCGAGGCACAGGGGTATTAGACCGCCAACTTGCAGACTCCGGGCCGACGGTAAGAATTTCTTACCAAAAACTTAGGTACAAATTTCTGGCCCCACACGGGGATCGATCCCGGGACCTATTGCGCTGCCGTCGCTTTAAAATACGACTTACTAACCATTGCGCCACCGCAAGAGCGACGAAGAGCAATCTAAGGAATGGAAGGAACAACAAGGAATGAAGCATTATAAGGCCTTCACAGGAAGGAAGGAAGGATTGTGGAAGGTGTATGTTCGAGTTCCGCTTGAACACGAGATGAAATTTTTAAGTGTGTTATTTCATCATCATCATCAGCCCATTTAAGTCCCCACTGCTGGGGCACGGGCCTCCCTCCATCACATGAGGGGTAATTGCCATACCACGCTTGGCAGACGGGTTGGCGAGGGTTTTGAAATGCAGAGTTTTCCTTCTCTGGGTGCTAATGATTATGCCAGCAGCTTTACCTTAGTCGCCTTTTACGACACCTCGGTAAGAGTGAGGGTGGCCTTTTCTACTCTGCCGGGGACCACACGGCTATGCTAGTGTGTTATTTACTTAGAATAAACTGCAAAAGAATGCTACTTACTTAAGAATAGGAGATAATACAAAGATATGAAAAAAAAAACTTGGAGGATGTGAGAAGAATCACTACGTGGCAGTCAATAACCAGGATCCAGTTGGTCTGGTTCCCCTGCGACTGCCGTCCGACGTCTAACTCTTAGAGGGTTGCGAAGGTCGGACGGCAGTCGCTTGATTGTAATTACCAACCTTCCCTTCAATGATTGATCATGGTCCACGCGAAACCCGGGCTCCGAAGCCAAAGCTTTGGACCCAACTGGGAATTAAACGCTAATATGAGGAGGGTTAGTCATAGAATAATGAAGACGAAGTCAAAGTGATGGTATAGCTCAGTGGACAAGATCATGCGACTTCTTAACGGAAGGGCATAGGTTCGATTCCGAGCAAATACCACTTGGCCGTGTGGTCCCCGGCAGAGTAGAATAGGCCACCCTCACTCTTACCGAGGTGACGTTAAAGGCGACTAAGGTAAAGCTGCTGGCATGATCATCAGCACCCAGAGAAGGAAAACTCTGCATTTATATCTAAACCCTCGCCAACCCGTCTGCCAAGCTTGGTGAGTATGGCAATTACCCCTCATGTGATTGAGGGAGGCCCGTGCCCCAGCAGTGGGGACATAATGGGCTGATGATGATGACCACTGGATTTTTTAAATCTAGGTGCATATTTCTTATCATTTGAGCGACGGTGAGGGAACCATGATATAATTGTTCTGGTTCCGTTGTAAAGGGTTGCAAGGGTTGCAAATTATGATGACGTTTATGCAAAGACTTCACAGAAAACCGAGCCGAGTGAATGTGGGTACCAAGGGCCCAATCGGAGGGGAAAGGGGGTTAAAAGGTTGACAAAGCACTGCCAGCTTCACTGATGTCGCGGATATCTTTTTTTTTTTATTATGGCTCTACCCGAAGATAATTCGCCAATGTCAAGTAACTTATTGAGAATAAGAGATAGTCAACAGTCGAAGTCAGTCAAAGTCACAGTCACTCAATAAAACGCCGGTATTTTACGTTTCACCTACCTACCTACGGATTCAGCGGATATCACTCTAAAAGCAATCGGAGGTTTAAAGACTCTATTTGGTCCAAGCACGTTGTCACGAGACAACTCATTCGACACACAATAGCAGTGTTAAAAACGATACAATCCAACGATTCTTATTTTTATGATCACTTTGCGGCACTTCACTGCACAAATAAACACTAAATTTGAACACTAAAAACCACTAGACACTAATTTAAAACCTTTGAATTGCATCAGCCCATGCGGCTTGTTTTAGCCCTACCCGCCGAATCCGTCGCGGATATCTATTGGCGGTCAATTACCATCAGGTGATGTCTGATCGTCTGCCATCAATGTCGTATAGGTCGATTCACGAAAGATGACCACAAATGGCCAGAGTTTATGCATGTAATCTCACGAAGTAAAGACTTAAGACAAAACATATTTTCAATTAAACATGGAATGTGTTTAGTCTAAGCCCTTATAATGTGTCAAATTGAGAATGAGCCATTTATTCATGAGATTACATGCGTAGGCGATCGTCATTTGTGGTCATCTTTCGTGAATCGACCTGTAAGCTAAGGATGACAACGTGACGCCGTGTGTACTATCAGTCATATCATTTTTTTTATATTATGGATTTACCCGAAGATATCTTGCCAATGTCAAATTACTTACTTATTGAGAATAAGTGGGTAGTCAACAGTCGAAGTCAGTCAAAGTCAAATAAAACGCTGGTGTTTTACGTTTTATCGACCTACGGATACCATTTTAAACACAATCGCGGGTTTTAAGACTATTAGGTCCAAGAAAGTTGTCCGTGACGACACACTCTGCGAAAAAAAGCCGCCTTCAAAAACCACGAACTAAAAAGGGTAAAATAATATTTCTAGCATTTTATACACTTCAAATAACATTTTATAACAGTACACTCGAGAAAAGATGTTACCGAAGTCGGCGCCCAATACTATCTTGTAATTCAATACAACATTCAATTATTCAACAGGGATTAGGCGACGACTTCGGTAAATCCTTTTCTCGAGTGTACTGTTATAAATGTTATATGTAAATATGTTTTTTATTTCAAGTTTTTTAAAGTCTCATTTTTTGGCAATGTATTTTGATGCTGAGTGACGCGTTGCTGTAATGCTGTCCTTCCTCTATTGTGCACTGGAGATCGTGGAGGACACGATTCGGACCAATCCCGTTTTGTTGGTGACCTTGTGTTATTATCACATTAAGTATTAAGAACACGATTCGGACCAACTCCGTTTAGTTGATATGATTGTATTTTGGTATCCTTTGGTTGGTACACTGGTAAGAACCGGCCAACGAGAGATATAGATATAGTCGCCAGCATATAGTCTGTTGATACGAAATAGATTGTAATCATGGTATTGTTTTCTGAAAATAAAAACACAGTTAGTACCTACTTGCCGACGGAGTTTAATTACATCAATGCCTGTTCCCGTTCTCAACGACGACATGGTCCCTAAAAGATCATAATTTTGAGTACCTATTTGTTTAAAAATAACTTACGTTGACGGCGACATCCTGGGCAGCATCAGCGGTGCAGTTGGCTTCGTCGCTGCCGTCGCTGCAGTCGCTCTCGTTGTTGCACAGCCAGGAGTGGGGGATGCACTTGCTGTGGTCAGCGCACAGGTACTGATGTGTCAGGTTGCACAGTTTCGGGTCTGGGGGGATGTGGGCTGGAATGAGAGAGCTCATTAAATAAAGTTTTGTTTTTATGTGACGTGGCAGACGAGCAGACGGTTCACCTGATGGTAAGCTATTGCCGCTGCCTAGAGACACCCAGAGGAGTCAAAACTTCATAAGTGCCTTAATACGATGCGAGCGAAGATAAAGAACAAAAGATATACTTAACCCTTAATCGGATATTGGGAAAATAGTTCCCACCTAATTTTGAACCATGTCTATCATGACATAAGAACGAAAACCAATGAAATCGTTGACATGACATCATCATTTCCATCAATATACGCCATCAGGTGGACATAGGCCTCCCCCAAAGATCTCCACACAGATAACAGTGAGAGCGACGCTTCGGCGTGTGACCTCACGGCCTCACAGACAACCGGCGTGAAATAGACCTGTAATGTGTTTCGCCGTGTGAGTGAGGGTACTGGTGGCATAATCCGGGGGAAAGGGAAAGGGACTGTCTGGGTGTCCAAGGGTGGCGGCAATCACTAACCATCAGTTGATCCGTCTGCTCGTCGGCCAATTATCACATATAAAAAAAATCTGCGAAAAAAAACCGCCTTCAAATACCACGAACTAAAAAGAGTAAAATAATATTTTTATCACTTTATACCTACACTTCAAATAACATTTTATAACAGAACACTCGATCAATAAAAATATTTTACACTTTTTAGTTCGTGGTATTTGAAGGCGGTTTTTTTTCGCAGAAATTTTTTTTTTAATCTTTTTAGTGTCTTATTTTTTGGCTAAAATGAGACACTAATAAGACCTTTTTAAAATTTGAGGGTTCCCATTTTTTTGCACCCCTTCCTCCCTTGGGCTATGTCTTTGACCAATAGTTCTCCTGCGGATCTCAACATGCCTGTTACCATGACTGACTGTACTGTGACCTATGACTATGGCTCACGGCAGAAGTCCTCGTCAGTCGGCCCAGCCGTTGCAGTACCTGGTCGTGGGGCATACAGTCGTCACTCATGCCTCGGAACGCGTCGTCGCTGAGACACTGCCGCTCGTAGCCCTCCAGCTGCTCCCTGTCTAGCCGGCCCATTCATGTCGAAGCGTCGCTCTCCCACGGTAGATAGTTGTAAAGGTAGTCAGTGCCAAATAAATTTGCACAAGAGGTCACCTTATTTCGACTTTGCGATATACCTACATAGATCGTTTTCTATACAAAACTAGCGCTATTTAAAACAACGCTGTATACTCGTAAACAATCCATGTTTCATAATACTGGACTAGATACCAAAAATAAAAAGCTTAAGTATTATCAATCATCATCAATATTAGTTGGAGATTAAAATTGTCAATTAATGTTGGGAATTAATTGCCTATTTTATTAATGGTGGACGCCTCTACCACGAGATGCCGCATAGTCTCGTTTAGCGATACAATCCCTACGATTTATTCGTATCGTTATGTCTTTTTGGAGTGCATTGGTGGGAGGGTGTGAATGACCTGTTGTGCAAAATTTAGTACGGACTTATGATGATGATGATAAGTACTGAGACTCACGGCAGAAGTCTTCGTCAGTCCCGTCGGGGCAGTCGGCGCGGCCGTCGCAGTACTGGTCGCGGCGCACGCATCCGCCAGCCATGCACTGGAACACGTCCTCGCCGAGGCACTCCCGCTCGTAGGCCTCCAGCTGCTCCAGGTTGTCTAGCAGCTGCCCCGAGCACAGGGTGCAGAGTAGCAGCACTAATAAGGCTGCCATTCTGCGGATAAGGACAATCGACGTCGAGTCATCTTTGATTTCACCAGGGCGCTATATGGGCAAGAGCCGCCTCTACCTCTACCTGTTTACTTAGATAACTATCATAGTCGAGTCTATTATCAAAATAGTATGGAACGTGATTGCCGATTGATCGGCTGGCCAGGAGAGTTCAGAGATATGGTGAGTAGCTATGGTGAGTAGGTACCTAACTACCTATATTTATTTATTATAAGGACACAAAACAGGTAACAGTTGAGAAGTTAGATAATGCGATACGGAGATATTTTAAGAACTAAACCTTGCATACCTAAAACATGTACCTATCCTTGACATGAAAACATAATTTAATCAAAAAGTTGGTGTAACGAGACGAATGCCGGACGGGTTAAAAAATATATAAAAAATATAGATATGTAAATTTCAATTATATTTTTTCTAGGATGGTTATCTAACCATATATATGACGGCCCTCTTGAAGACATCAGGACTATCAGCAAAGATATCGATATCGTGATTGTTCCGAGCGAGTTTGTTGTACGGGAATATAGGGTTTAGAACAATGTATTACTGCGATGTAATATACACCACGAAAAAATATATAATTATACCTACGTATGAAATAGGAAACGTGTTCCTCCCAAACTACGCAACACGACATGCACAGTATTGCATTTACCTTTACCGAGGAAATCATACTAAGCTTACACTAGGTATACGAATAGGTCATTTTTTGGACTTACCGATTTCAATGTTTGTGTTATTGCATTTATGTTTGAAAAACTTGGCACCTGGTCCACCCAGCCACAAAGAAGGACACGCTAAAAAGAATTTGAACTCACCAAATAAGTCACGATAAGTAAAAACAAACTACCCTCTTTCCTTCTGTTATATTTACCAAAAGAATTTTATATAGATAGCGGGCTTGCACCGCTGCAATGAAATACCTACTAATACATAGCCACCAATGTATTATAAAAAGATTGAAATGGTTACTTAACACTTGCCAGCATAAAAAAATGCAACTTAGAAATACAAATTATAAAAATAAAGTTTTCTTAAATTATTTTATAATAATGATGAGCTTAAAGTAAAAATATAATGAAAATTATAATTAAACTAAGTTTTATGAAATTAATAGTTTCATAAGAGGTATAAGTAAAATAAAGTATTATATATTTATTTCAAGACACTTGTTTTTTTACTTTGGCAACTAATACCAAAGTAGCTGTCAGATTAGGTCAGAGTCCAACTTTCCTCGAGTTTATTTCAAGTTAATTGTAGTTTTTATCCCAATATTAACCCTAATTATTTGTTGCAGGCTTTCATTATTAGTCAGTGATATACCAAATAAGTGACAAACTTGAAATGGCATCACACGTGGCGAAATCTTTAGTAAAAGCAACCCATGTTGGCTCCACAGCTAAGTTCGGTAAATAACCTTTTTTCTGTATATTTACGTTAAATATCTTACACTTGTTATTTGTTTTCCATAGTTAAATACTTATCAGACAATAAAATATATTTTCTTGGTATTAAAAATGATATTTTTAGCTTAAATATTACTTCAAAATTGGTGAACATTCAGTAAACTTTGGACCTATGTTGAGTTGGCATTGGGACAAAATATAAATTTTTAACATTAACTGGAACCCCTCCAAAGTGCATAGTCCTAATCTAAAACTAGATTTAATTACTATGTGATATAAAATTGTATTATTCAATTCCATTCATACACTTAAAATTTAGGTTTTATGTTATTATTTTCAAAATTGAGTTTTTATAAGCAATTTTTATTGCTACGTCAGTTTATTTCAAGTCCAATGTGTAAAAAAAGTTTAGTTTAGACAAAATTGTTAAACAATTAATTAAACTTTTATAATTCTATAAAAGAATAGGTTATTTTTAATAAAAGGTAAAAAAAAATGATAAATAAAAATTCCATTTCTTGATTCCATGGCAAATGTTAAGAGCACATTCAAATTTGTGTCTAATTAAACTCTTTTTTTTATTCAATCATCTGTTGTGGCCTGTGTATAAGTACTATTTTATTTTGTACATAAAAATAGATTTAATTAATTATTCAATTCAAATCAATTCAAATAATTTATTTCAGACAAGAATAGTCCATACATGTCATTTCTTAAAAAAATTGTCAGCTTACACAAGTTCTTTTACACATTACACTTCTTATACAAATAGAACTATAATTTCTCTGAATTTTGTATTTATTGACCTAGATTGAAAATAAAATAAGATTGATAAGTAAAATCTGTTAGTTTTCATTAAAACTAAGTCAAAAGACTTAAATGGAGATGGGCTGGTCACTTGATGTGAGGACATGACAAGTAGAGCAAAAGAGTGACACGATGGTACCCTAGAGAAGGCAAAAGGAAGAGAGTTAGACCACAAAAAAGGTGGGATGACGACATCAGACAAGTAGCGAGAGTCATGTGGAACCGAGTGGCTCAAGAAAGAACCGAATGGAAAAGGTTGGAGGAGGCCTTTGCCGACTGGCAAACAGAACTACGGATGTTAACAAAGAAACAGATATTAGTCTAAATATGCTATAGCATGTAAAAGATCTGAATAAAATCAAATAAAATCTGTTTATTTATTTATTTATTTATTTTATTTAAGGAAACATACAGCTTTTTATATATTTCATTATTACACTAAGTTATAATAGATATTACATTAGCCTTCACAGTTTCCAAAGTTAAGTTGTACACAATACAATTCTGGTAAGACAGACACCTAATTCGGTAAAACTAAAGATAAAACAATATAATACTGGGTAGGTATGTACTTAAAAATTTTGAAACACCATGGTAAAGCCTACATTACTCGTGCATTGATCTAAGAAGACGGCGGTACTTCGCCAGCTTCTCGTGGAATAAGTCTATGAAAACTAGAATACGTAACATTACAAAGTACACAAACAATACTATGCTAATACTCTTTGACATTTCAATTGATCTGGATCTAACCTGTTTGCTAGTTGATTGGATGTGTATTGCACTTGTGAATAATGTCTAAGTATAGATGGTACTGACAACCACAGGTAGAGTTACTGCAATTAGTCCTCAATGAATAAAGCATTGAGGACCATTGGGTGTGAAATCTCTAGATGGCATACTGTAAGATTGAGGTCCAGTATCAACAGCTTTGGTTCCACTTTTGAACTGACTTCAAAAAAAGGAGGTTCTCAAATTGCCATTTACTGGAAGATGCCTTGACCGTTTTGATTTTTTTTTATTATTAAAGTTATACCTTCTATGTGGTCCCATGGTCTGCATGACCTGATGATAGGATCCCAGAGAAAACAAGGGCAACTCTTAAATTTTATAGGCACATGTAATGTTTTTATATTTTTTAACATTGGTGATTGAAATTCTAACATTTCAAAAGTAATCTATAAATTGCCATCTAGAGGATTATTTACACTTTATAGGCCCCATTGATACTAATTGGGATAACATTTAATATCTTTAAATATTGGTATTGTATTTTTTCGTTTGAAAATATTTCACCAGATGGTAAGTGATAATATGGTATAAGATGTAGCACGATTACCTAGAAGATATCTATTCACTCGCGCTTTGAAAATGTCATTGAACGAAAAACTCCCTTTCAGACACAGCCCGCCGAGCCCTCAGTGTGGGCCCAGCGCTGTACGCCAAGAAGACCCTCCCGGACCGCACTGGAAAGAATGTGGTGCTCGTGGACGGGGTCCGCACACCCTTCCTACTCTCCTTCACCGACTACGCCAAGATGATGCCCCATGAGCTTGCGAGGCATTCTCTACTGTGAGTTTCTCAGATCTAAAATAATTTGTTGGTTTAAGTTCTTTTTCATTTCAACTAATCTAATGTGCCTATACTTATAGACACTTTTATCATGGTAGCATTTTACCGACCGGTCTTTTTTTTAATGGGCCGGCTTGACCGAAGTGATACCACGGCGTCACAGAAAACCGGCGTGACGCAGAGTTTGTGTTGTTTTGCTGCGTGGGCGAGTACCGTAGGCTCAATCCGGGGGAAAGGGGGATTTAAAGGTTGGCAGCTCACTTGTGACTGCATTGGTGTTGCAAGTGTCCATGGGTGGAGGCAATCGCTTACCATCAGGAGATTCGTCTGTTCGTCTGCCTATCACATAGAAAAAAACAGATGAAAATTTTTCACTTTACATTATACATCTTTTTTTCTACCATAAGCTCGGAAAAGTCTTTCTGCAACTCCATTATTATGCTTCTCTCTTCCTCAGGGGTCTCCTGCAAAAGACTGGCATCTCCAAAGACATCATCGACTACATCGTATATGGAACCGTCATCCAGGAGGTGAAGACTTCCAACGTCGGCCGCGAGGCGGCGCTGGCGGCCGGCTTCAGCGACAAGACGCCCGCGCACACTGTCACCATGGCCTGCATCTCCTCCAACCAAGCCATCACCACTGGTGAGTGTCCTCATCTTCATTTCAGCCATGAGAAGCCCTGCCAGCCTTGAAGAGCTGTCAGCCATTAAACCTCCCCTTATCCCTAGGGCCTCCGGTACCCTCACTCACGCAGCGAAACACAGCACAGGGCTGCTTCACGCCGGTTTGCTGTGAGGCCATGGTATCACTCCAGTCGAGCCGGCCCATTCATAATTTCTAAACTGATCTGTAATCATCCACCCTCATCCAACGGATTCCCGCGATCTTCACAAGGTATGCATCCTCCATTCGAGGACCTTTCCGCCCCAACGGCCGCAAGGCGGCCTCGCAATGTAGTCTTGACTACTGCTTCATGAGCTTCATAATATTGGGCTACATCGGTGGCCTTGGTACCTATTCAGATCCCGAAAATAGCCCGAAAATATTGCTTGCCAAATTTCATAGTTCTATGAAATTTGGCAAGCAATATTTTCGGGCTCATGATCAATGGGAAGTATAAGTCGTGAAAGAAAAATGGCGGAATAATTGTTGAGTTATAAATTCATATTTTCCAGAAAAAAACATTAATTTAAAAAGGAGCTCATAGTATAGATATTAGAATATAAAATGTTTGATAAAATGTACTTTAAATGACAGTTTTTTATCATTGTGGCTTTAACTTGCGGATTCGCTCCACACTTCGTGTTCGCTCGCGGCTTCTTCGCGCGAAATAGGTACGTGACTAAGTGTGGAGCGGGCTTTTATGGTTTCACAAGTGAAATCACCTGGTCAAAAGAAACCCCTGCTTTCTTGGAACTCTATTTAAAATACCTATCTAAATATTTAGTTTATTTTTCAATGACATAATTTGTTCAGATATAACCTCAAAAACTTTAAACTGATATATCTTTATTTCCAGACTTACAAAAATCATATATACCTTACGTCAATCTGTTAGGAACTACAAGCTTTATATTATTACATATTTTTCATACCAAGACGTGTAAAAATATACTAACAAAATTGTTATTATGGAGGTTCGCCATTGTCCTTCTTCAGGAACTAAAACGGAGTTCATTTGATTTACAACCAATGAGGCTATGACGTAAACGACAGTGGCGCCTTTATTTATTTTTAGGGCTTTATTAACCAAGTATACCTATATAAGTTATAGGTTTTGATTCTCTTGGATGGGTTTTTCGGTAAAACAAGGTCCGTATTCGATTTTTCCTCAATACAACCTTTATTATTTTTTCTGAAGTTACAGAAACCGCAAACTTGTAATCAGAAATCGGAAATAATTTATTTGCTTGAAACATGGTTATATACAGGTAGTTAAATACAAATCAATTCAGAACATTCATGGTCCACCTAACTCGTCGGTTTGCAAATATTTTGTAACAAACTGTGCGGATAAAGAATGGGATCAGAAATGGCGGCGCATCTATTCACTTCTTGGTTTAAACAAATGATTTATGTAACAAATAGATCAAGATTTTTTTTATGATAGGAGACAGACGAGTAGACGGGTCGCCTGATGGTAGGCTATTGCCGCCGCCCATAGACACCCGTGACACCAGTGGAGTCACAAGTGTGCTGCCAACCTTTAAATCTTTCCACCGGATTGGGCCTTCTCTCACTTATGCAGCGAAACACAACAGTGCTGCTTCACGCCGGCATCATCGGCAAATCGGCATAAGTATCTTTGTTTGTTGGTTTTTTTATATATAATTACTTAAATTTATTGCCCGTCGAAAACTTTTTTTATATTTATTTAATTTATCTATTTCTATCCACTTTTCGGAAGCGTCACCTAACTTAGCTTAATATTGCTAGCACACTATTTGCGTCTATAGACGCCATTTCTGATCCCATTTTTTATCCACACGGTTTGTACAGTGTCATTTTATTTTTAGAGTCAAAATTTTAATTACATTATAAAATTGCGTATGTATTTAATTCATTATTATAATAAAAATAATAAAACAATAATAGGTACAGTTAAATTGAAATGTCGATAATTATATGTAGTTTTATTAGCCGCAGAACTGACAGCCATTGAAGCCGTAAAGTCCTTGAGTGGAGATCGCGCCTCGGCAAGCGTAGTGTTGGACGCCCTGCGACAAAATGGGATGATGTCATTCGAAGGCTGGCTGGTGTGGGTTGGATGAGAGTGGCCGAAAATCGGGAGCAGTAGCGTGCATTAGGGGAGACCTATGTCTAGCAGTGGACGAGTGTGGGTTGCTGATGATGATATGTAGTTTTATAATGTCCATAAATTTCGTAAATCATTCAAGTCGATTAGGTTAAGTTGATTAGTTGATATTTTATAGCAATCTTTTGAAAGTTATTCTTAAGTAAACTACTTAAGAAAAAAGTTATTCTTAAGTAAACTACTTAAGTACTTAAGAATAACTTGCAAAAGATTGCTATAAAATATCAACTATTGATTTAGCAGTCTCATCTTAACTGGTGGTCAAATATTTGTAATGATATTTCCACTGGATATTGTAAATATACCTACAATATTGATGAGACTATCGACAGCTAATGTCGAATCAAGCACTTACAAATTTCGTCGACTTAGTAACGCGTTCAGTGGTATAATTGGTAGTACATTCACCCGGATTGTGGAAGGTGTGGGTTCGAGTCCCGCCTGAACACGAGATGAAATTTTTAAGTGTGTTATTTACTTAAGTTGATTAGGTACGGATTTAAATTCAATCGTAAATGTTTTTAAATCAAACTGTTTACTCGTCCAGGTGTGGGCATGATCGCAGCCGGCGCCTACGACGTGATCGTGGCCGGCGGCGTGGAGTTCATGTCGGACGTGCCCATCCGGCACTCGCGCAAGATGCGCTCGCTGCTGCTGCGCCTCAACCGCGCCAAGACTCCCGCGCAGCGCCTCTCCCTGCTCGCCACCATCCGCCCGGACTACTTCGCGCCCGAGGTCGGTAGCTAAATCTATGGATATTCAAAAAAAAACCATCAAACTCAGAGCCCTACGACGGCCAGTACCTAATGGTTCAGGTACGAACTGACGTGAAAAAACTGTCGTGATACTGACTGTGTAACATGTATTTTTTTTAATGTCTGTATGCGATGTATTCGCAATGTCAATGTGTTCATTAATTGCAATTCTTTGTTTATTATTTTATGTAATTTGATTGACATTAGGACTATGTGTATTTCTGTTAAATCTATATGTATTCCGCATTTTATTGTATATGATGCGCATCATCATCATCCTCCTGCCCTTTTCCCAGGTTATCTGGGGTCGGCGCAGTATGTTTTCCTTTTCCATACGTCCCTGTCATTCGTCATCGAATCAGCCACCTCTTTTTCCATCATGTCATTCTTCACACAGTCCATCCATCTCTTTTTCGGCCGTCCTCTGTTCCTCCACCCACTTACGTTTAAACTCATCGCTTTTTTGGCAACATGTTCTTCCCCTCTTCTCCTTACATGGCCATACCAGGAAAGACGATTTGCCTTCAATTTATCAATGATGGGGGCCACTTTCATACTTCCTCTAATATATTCATTCCTTATCTTGTCCATTCTCGTCACTCCACACATCCATCTTAATATTCTCATCTCTGTCGCATGCAATCGTCTTTCATCCGTCTTCTTAACGGCCCAGCATTCTGATCCATACATAGCAACAGGTCTAATGGCGCATGATGGTCGAAATAAATGTCTTCATTCATTCATTTCAATTCCGTTGTTAAACGGTTGCGAAATTCAGACGGCAGTCTCTTCATTGTAATTACCAGACTCACCAAATGATTAAGCCTTTCCCGAGCTCCAAAGCGACAGCTTTTTTTTATGTGATTGATGGAAGACGAGCAGACGGGTTACCTGATGATCAGCAATTGCCGCCGCCCATGGACATCCGCATGGAGTCACAAGTGCGCTGCCAACCCTGCCCCCCTTTCCCCCGGATTGGGCCTCCGGTATCCTCACGCAGCAAAATAGCACAGCACAGCTTAGGACACAACCGGGAATTACATGCTAAGAATTAAGCTTATTCGGGTCTGGGTGTATTAAAACACGATCCGTTTATCGTCATCTAGTATTTCTACTAGTAGAATGCGCAATGTAATCGTCACCCAACGCTCTATCTATTGGCACTAACAGCAAAATTAAGTCCCGGCACTAACAGCAAAATTAAGTCCCGAAACGAAGTTAGGGCGGGTCACATTTATGTGGGATGGGGTTTGGAAAAGCCAGGGATTTAAGGAATAAGTATTTCTATATTTATAAGCGCCGTCTGTACACCGTCTTTACGTCGTCCGCCATTCGTCGTCTCCCATCTCCCTCTCTCGCACGTCATTCTAATTCAAACATCGAACTCATACACGTTCCTTGACATGCATCTACCGATCACCAATCCCACATTTATTTACGTATTTTAAACGAGCCGGGGATCCGGCCTCGCTGATTCTAGTTAATTCTACAAATATCTCGAGACGTCTTTTGTATTCCAAATATCGATATCTTTTCGCGACGAATCGATGACCTGTTGACTTGTCATACGACTTTGAGTCTTCACGCCTCGAGAATAGAGTCACTATTCGCATGTGCGCCGCGATATTTATTACCTGCGCACTCGCCACCCAAAACCGCCATCTGTATTGCTACCACAGAGTAGATAGATAGATATTCTTTATTGCACAACATACAAAAACTTAAAAGCTAGGTATACAGAGATACAATGTACAATTTAGGCGGTCTTATCGCTGGGAGCGATCTCTACCAGACAACCTTCAGGTAAAGGACATTAGATAGAAGAGTACTTTTTAATATTGTTATCTATCGCATTTGTTTAGCTATTTATGTATAATTTTTTTTTCTATACGTTTGACGGACTTCGATGGTACTTCTATGGTCGTCCTGCACATATTGGTTTGGTTACAGCTGCCGGCAGTAGCGGAGTTCTCGTCAGGCGAGACGATGGGCCACAGCGCGGACCGGCTGGCAGCCGCCTTCGGCGCCACCAGGGCCGAGCAGGACACCTACGCCCTGCGCTCGCACACCCTCGCCGCGCAGGCGCAGCAGAAGGGCTACTTCACCGACCTCATCCCCGTCAAAGGTACCCCAGGCTGGAGACAGCCCATTGGCCTGGCTCGCATCCAGCTTAGGCCTTGCGACCAGGCTCATTTCACTTAGTACTTTTTTTCATAGTATGGGAAAAATAGTTCAGCGGTTTTCGTTAGATGGGGCTTGTAAAAAGCAGACGTAGCTTTAAAAAGGCATCAAGCAGATGGTTCGACGTTGTTTCGGTAGATGTCACTATGCATTTTTACTTCGCGCTAGTAGGTAAAGCGTGTTTCCGAAAAAATGACCGGCTCGACCGTAGAGATACCACGGCCTCATAGAAAACCGATGTGAAGCAGCACTGTGCTGCGTTTCGCTGCGTGAGTGAGGGTACTGGAGGCCCGATCCGGGGGAAAGGTATTCAGAATTTTGTTATGTAGCAAATAAAGTTATTTCTGGTATTTTATTTAATCGTCTCTCTGACTGATTCCCTAAAGGTGTCTCTACATAGTCGTTGAGTTTTGGTCGGTTTTCTCCAGATGGCGCTAGCACTGGCTTGCCGAAATATATTATAACACTCTTTGAGCCGACTGATGCCTCTATCTCTATGAGTTACTCTATGACCAGCATCAATATGACTGACCGGGTTGCGCAATTGGTAGTGACCTTCCCGCTTACGCCAAAAGTCGGGGGTTCGATCCCCACCATGGACAAACATTCGAGCGATGAACACTTGTGTTTGTTCAGTGTCTGGGTGTAATATATGTATTTAAGTATATATTTGTGTTCCTCTGTTGTCTGATATCTGTAACACAAGTGCTTAAGCTACTTAGTTCGGAATCAGGTCAACGTATGAGATGTTGTGAGAAAAAAAATCCTTCATGCTATTTGCCCCTCCCACTTCAACTTACAAATTTACTAAAGATTTGGTTATATTTGAACGGCCGCTATGAATGTATTGTTGCAGTGGAGGGCAGGGACGGGCTGGTGGAGAAGGACAACGGCATCCGCGTGTCCAGCCCCGAGCAGCTGGCCAAGCTCAAGCCCGCCTTCATCAAGCCGCACGGCACCGTCACCGCCGCCAACGCCTCCTTCCTGGTACACGCCTTTACATCTTATTTTATGTGATAAATGACAGGTGAGCATATAGATCACCTAATGGTAAGCAATTAGACGTGTGTACCTCTTTACTGAAACGGCTCAGTGATCCGATTCAGCCAAATGATACACTATTCCGAATCTCTAATGTTTTTTTTTCCTTTTTTATGTTATAGGTGGCAGACGAGCAGACGGATCACCTGATGGTAAGCGATTACCGCCGCCCATGGACGCCTGCAACACCAGTGGTGTCACAAGTGCGCTGCTTACCTTTTAACCCCCCTTCCCCTGGATTGGGCCTCCGGTTCCCTCACTCACGCAGCGAAACACAGCGCATGCACTGCTTCACGCCGGTTTTCTGTGAGGACGTGGTATTACTCCGGTCGAGCCGACCCATTCATGCCGAAGCGTGGCTCTCCCACTGTTCACTCCGGATGTATCATTCGACTCAAATCCGAGTGAGCCACATGATCCAAATGAGCGGAATGATATGAGTGAACCGAATGAGCTGAATGATCCGAATTCAGAGCGAAAGAGTAAGCCGTGGACTGTTCGTAGTGAATCGGTAACTGTCTTTCCATGTATTATACGAGGGAAAGAGTTAAGTATATTACATGGCACAGCAGGAGGGGATCGATAATTCATTCGTAACATAATCAATTAATCAGGGATATATCTGAGAGTCGATGTTCCAAATGATTCAAATAAAGCGTTTCACTGTTCCACTTCTTTGCACTGATCCAGATGCAAATATTCGAATCTTTTGAAAGATACGTTTTTGCCATGTCTTTAAGTAATGGCCGCCTTTTACATTGATTTAAATGTACATTTGTGTTAAAAAAAAAATGTGTTTATTTGTATATTTCAGACTGACGGCGCGTCAGCCTGCCTGGTGATGTCGGAGGCCAAGGCCAAGGAGCTGGGCCTCAAGCCCAAGGCCTACCTGAGGGACTTCACCTACGTCGCCCAGGTAATAATGTTAACAAACCAATCGATCGATTGAAGATATCGATCAACGTCGATGGTCTGGTCTGTCGGCTTTAATTGATCGACGGATACCGTTTGACTAACCAATCGATTGATCCATCGATCAATCGATCAATAATCCTCTTATTCCAAAACGTGGTTTGAAATAAGTAGTAGGATTAATACCAGGGGCGTAGCTACCGCCGTATCTGCCGTATCAATTATACGGAGCCCCCAGGCCACGGGGGCCCCCAAAGTGTGTAAGAAAAAAAATACTTTATCATTTACTTTATTTCACAAATGACAAAATTCTATAATCGTCTTAAGCGTGCGTTCAATTTTCAATTAGGTTATCAGAAATAAATATTTCTTTCCACAATATTTTTTTTTCTTTTGTGAAAATTCTTTACCCACCTAAAAGGGCCACCAAATTTTTTTTTTATACGGGGCCCCGACAAGGCACGCTACGCCACTGATTAATACTAGAAATAATTGAAGAACTAGAATAAACTTTATTACAAAACTAAGCTAAACGTTAGTTAGTATATCAACTATAATACTAATGTTATACCACCCGGACTCCTAGTTTTGAATGAGTACTAAAATAATAACCTCAAAAAAAAAAGTGACAAAGACAGTTTATCCATGTGACAGTTCATTCAGTTTTACGGCAAGTTATTTGTTAATCGAATCTCCCTCATAATATTGTGCTGTATTAATGTTTGTTTGTATACATCTTATTGTTTTGTTTTACGTGGTGTAAATCTCAATTAAAAATAAAAGATCAGGAACAGTTCAAACGTCCTTTCACCGGTCAATTTACAATTAAAAACGTGTCTTTAATCCCTAGCTGACAAGCTGGACAGTCCTTTTTATAAACACTGCAACCGCGTGATGATGACACAATTTATTTGAAATTTATATGCATATACATTTTATTTGAAATAATAATTGAGATGGAATATAGTCATCGTCATCGTTAGCCCATTTAAGTCCCCACTGCTGGGGCACGGGCCTCCCTCATTCACATGAGGTGTAATTGCCATACTCACCACGCTTGGCAGACGGGTTGGCGAGGGTTTAGATATAAATGCAGAGTTTTCCTTCTCTGGGTGCTGATGATCATGCCAGCAGCTTTACCTTAGTCGCCTTTTACGACACCTCGGTAAGAGTGAGGGTGGCCTATTCTACTCTGCCGGGGACCACACGGCTAACGGGAATATAGTACCATACCTTTAATCTAAATTTAAAATTGAATGTTACTAACATAAAATTAAGACTTTGTACTAACAATGTATGGATTATAATCAGAAATAATTGAAAATATTTATTTTTTAATTTTTAATCACTTGATATTGGCAGAGTTATATAAGTGTTCGCCGGGGGCAACAAAGTAGCAGCAGTGAGAAAGTAGTCAACTTATTTTTATTGGATTAATCCCAAAAATTAAATCAATTCCTAATCATATTATTTGGACACCTTACTTAATACAATATTATAATTGATTGTTGCCTAAAAACATTCCAAAAAATTTTTACTTTATACAACTAAACAAGCTTATGTAAAACGAAACGTCACTGAACGAATGATCAAGTGATTCGATCAATTTTACTAAGTGGTCTATGTTTAGTCGGCGGTTTGTAATAAAAAAATAAAAACTAACATCGTTCCGTAACAATAAATGAACTAGCAGTTTAGGATTAAAGCCGGTATGAGAGTAGTTTTTTTATAATAAGAGGGCAATCGAGTTACTAAGGTCTACGAAAGTTCAATGGGAGTTATCGGTCTATTGCAGCAACATAATTTTTAATGTAATTTATGTTTCGGCACCGCCGTTGATCGCCAAAGAAAATAAAAAAATATTTTTTTAATCTGTGCTCCTCAGGACCCCGTGGACCAGCTGCTGTTGGGCCCGGCGTACGGCATCCCCAAGATCCTGGACAAAGCCGGGCTCAAGATGTCGGACATCGACACCTGGGAGATCCACGAGGCCTTCGCTGGTCAAATTCTAGCCAACCTGAAAGCCATGGACTCTGACTGGTTCGGTCAGACTTACCTTGGACGTCAAGCTAAGGTACCTATAATGAGAGATACAACCCTCGCACCCCACGAGTGCGAGTATAGACGCAAATAGTGTGCGAGCGAGAAGTGAATAGATGCGCCGCCATTTCTGATCCCATTCTTTATCCGCACGGGTTGTAACTTCATTTGCTACGTTTTTTTTTATATGACAGGTGGCAGACGAGCCGACGGATCACCTGATGATAAGCGATTGCCGCTGCCTAAGGACACCCGCGACACCAGTGGAGTCACAAGTGCATTGCCAACCTTTACCCCTTTCCCCCGGATTAGGCCTCCGGTACCCTCACTCAAACGGCGAAACACAGCACAGTGCTGCTTCACGCCGGTTTTCTGAGGCCGTGGTATCACTCCGGTCGAGCCAGACCATTCATGCCGAAGCGTGGCTCTCCCACGGTCATAAACGATGTGACGACAAAAAATTTGACCAGTGACGACTCATTACTGTAAATGACAGCTGTCACTCCTACCAGGTTTATGCTTTTTGACGTTCAGTTATGTCACACACTTGTAAGCAACGTCATATTGTTGCGCGAGTGTTTTCGTGTTCTATTTTATTTTGATTTCTTACTTTAAAAGAAATAGGTAAAGTATGCGTACAGTTATGCATACAAAGCATGTACATAATGTACGTTCAACGAACATTATATGAAGATTAATTTCCCCGTTATTTGTAAAGGTGGCTCTGCTGGAGAGGATAATACAATTTTGATTCTTTTTTTCTTCAAATTTTTACGCATGCCTCCCGCCAATATTCCGCGCCAACACTTGCTCGACGCCCCGACAGAGGGCGGTCGGTCGGTAGTCAACTCTCCCTGCTATTTTAATTTTCTGCCTTCATACAGGGTGTATATGTGAACATTTACATCCCTCCAACCACGTGTTCTACCAACCATTCTGAACAACATTTGTTCCATGACTTTTGGAATTTCGCATAAATAAAATTCTACTTTTCATACAAAGTCGGTCACGTGACAAGTCAAGTGACCGACTTTGTAACGTGACCGTAACCGTAAATTCACGTGACCGTGACCGTAAATTCACGTGACCATGAATGTAAATGATTGATTTCAACAGAAAAGCTACCTGTCATTTGTACAACCTGTGCGGATAAAGAATGGGATCAGAAATGGCGGTGCATCTATTCACTTCTCGCTCGCACACCCACGAGTGCGAGTATAGACGCAAATAGTGTGCGAGCGAGAAGTGAATAGATGCGCCGCCATTTCTGATCCCATTCTTTATCCGCACAGGTGGTACATGCATTCGCGACATAATTTGACCTGTCACATTGACAATAGTTATACACGGCCACAGGTCCAAAGGATCAAATCGCGACTGTTCTTATAAATAAACTATCTCTTTGAGTGCCACAACAATAAAACTAACTTACAACATGACAAATCCAATTTTGGGTTGTCATCTTTGTGCATATGGGTGGTAAGCCTAATTAATGTTGGTAAAATGCCAACAGTTAATATAACACGTGGTTGAGGGATGTAAATGTTCACAGATACACCCTGTATAGACCTCAGTCCTATAGTACGCCATCTAATCATTTGACTGACCGGATGGCGCAATTGGTAGCGACCCTGCCTCTTACGCCAAAGGTCGTGGGTTCGATCCCCACCCTGGACAAACATTCGTGCGATGAACACTTGTGTTTGTTCGGTGTCTGGGTGTAATATATGTATTTAAGTATATATTTGTGTTCCTCTGTTGTCTGATATCTGTAACACAAGTGCTTAAGCTACTTAGTACGGAATCAGGTCAACGTATGAGATGTTGTGAGAAAAAAATATATATCTTATCTTATCTTAACAATAAAACTAACTTACAACATGACAAATCCAATTTTGGGTTTTCAGCTTATTGTGCATATGGGTGGTAAACCTAATTAATGTTGGTAAATGGAGTGATGTAAATGTTCATAGATACACCCTGTATAGACCTAAGTCCTATAGTACGCCATCTAGCGGATATTTGTCACGCGATAGCCCCCACAATACGGTATTTGACTATTTTTTTTCATTTGTGTAATCAAAAGACCTCTCAATGATAGAAACATCGTTGAAAGAATTACTTGATTCTCATTTAAACTACCTGAGATATCACAACTTTAAAATCACATTATTTTGGGCAAACCCAAAACGCTCCATACAAATGGCTACAGAGATGTGACGTCACACGACAGTATTTTGTATGCATTTCATTTGAATTTTGTATGGTAGCTATATCAAATGTTTCGTTTATGTCAATGGTTCCATTATAATAGTTGGTGTAAATGATATGGGTTATTCAATGGTATAATTATTAAAAAAAAATCATACTTTGAAAATGGACTTGCCCATGAATCTTTGAATGACCATAAAACCGGCTAGACGTTATATTTTTAATTGAGAATTTTTACTATTCGCACATATTTACCTATATTTTGATAAAATATTTATATTTTGTAAAATCTCGAGCTTAGTCAAATACCCTATTATTTCCGTATGGCACAGGTGGGCTCCCCGGACATGGGCAAGTGGAACAGCTGGGGCGGGTCGCTGTCCATCGGGCACCCGTTCGCGGCGACGGGCGTGCGGCTGTGCATGCACACGGCGCACCGCCTCGTGCGCGAGGACGGCGCGCTCGGCATGATCTCGGCCTGCGCCGCCGGCGGCCAGGGCGTGGCCATGCTGCTGGAGCGCCACCCCGACGCCACGGCCGACTAGACGCCGCGCCGAAGCACCAGTGGGGGTTAATATGCAAATATGTAAATTTTTTTTTTCAATTTATTTATTAACTAGCTTTTGCCCGCGACTTCGTCTGCGTTCACACAATATCTTTATAAATTATAGCCTATGTGTTATTCTGATCTATAAGCTACATTACTGTAAAGTTTCATTAAAGTAGTTTTTGCGTGAAAGAGGAACAAACATCCATCCATACATCCATCCAAACAAACTTTCGCCTTTATAATATTAGTAAGGATTACACAAGCAATAAACATTGGGTAAGATAGTAATTAAAAAAAACCACTCATCGCCGAGCTAATGGTAGAAAAATTGTAACTATGTATATGTGTATGTATTTTTATAGTCTTCATATTATTACTTATAATACCTTCCATATATATTATTTTTAAATATGAAAGAAAGAAAGAAAGAAAATATTTATTATTATAGACATCACAACACAGAACATATAGCAATTATAAACAGAACACAATTTGGCACAAACAGAAAACAAAACGCAAATATGGCAATTTTTTTTTTTCAATTTATTTATTAATTACACAAGCAATAAACATTGGGTAAGATAGTAATTAAAAAAACCCCCTCATCGCCGAGCTAATGGTAGAAAAATTGTAACTATGTATATGTGTAAGTATGTATTTTTATAGTCTTCATATTATTACTTATAATACCTTCCATATATATATTACTAGCTTTTGCCCGCGACTTCGTCTGCGTGTAATTCGAATAAAAGCAAGGTCTTATAGATATCTTTATAAATTATAACCTATGTGTTATTCTGATCTATAAGCTACATTACTGTAAAGTTTCATTAAAATCCGTTTAGTAGTTTTTGCGTGAAAGAGGAACAAACATCCATCCATACATCCATCCAAACAAACTTTCGCCTTTATAATATTAGTAAGGAAAGGATTTTTAAATATGAAAGAAAGAAAGAAAGAAAATATTTATTAATATAGCCATCACAACACTGAACATATAGCAATTATAAACAGAACACAATTTGGCACAAACAGAAAACAAAACATAAAACTATTAAAAATACATAAAAATAAAACAAAAGGAAAAAAAAAACAAAACTATATTCAATCATGTCCAGACAGTGCCAAATGAATATTATGATGTGTTATGACGTCTAGTATAAATGACCCTCACTCAGCTTATGTCACAGCCCAGACAAAGGCCATGACGCTGGTTTTCAGTGAAATATGTATAAGTAGTTATTAATATTTATCATATGCCGCCACAAATTTTCTGCTTTGCCCAATGGTTGACTGGTAGAGAATGCTGTAAGGCATTAAGTCCGCCAATTGTACTTTTTTTTTACTTCGTGCAATAAAGAATAAATAAATAAATTATCAGACTTCTTGAATCCTGTGTCATGGTCCAAGCGTACCCTGGGCTCCGAAGCGATAGCTATGGACGCATCTGGGAATTACACGCCATTATGTGGAGAATTCGTAAAGAACTCCCTTCTCCTCAGACGTAAACTCTTGAGAATGTTGAATGGTGGTTGTTCCGATCGCGCACGAAGCTGACAGTACTCTAATATATGGTTAGTTTTCTTGAGTCATTTCGTCTTGAACTGCTTGCCACTTCCAGGCAATGTCTCGCCACTGCGTTTGTAATGTGGAGAAAAAAAAAGTTTGACTTATGTTGCATATTACCGTCCATTTGTGGAGCATGCTACATGTCAATAAAATAATAGTCCAGTTGTCACCATTGTATACCATCGAAAGCTATTTTGCTATCGGTGAATAAAACGTGTAGCATTCTTTAAATATAATTGTTAAGAAAATTATAATTCGTTTAACGTATGTAGGGGAACCTATTTGTTTGTAATCATTACAGTCAATTTGGGTAACTTTGAATAAAACTGGTTTAAAGATTTTTTATTTTATTCCTTGAAATTCCTATACAATTTAAAATTAGATACTGTTTTAAATTGTATAGGAATTTCAAGGAATAAAATAAAAAATCTTTAAACCAGTTTTATTCAAAGTTACAAGGTAATTCAAAGTTACCCAAATTGACTGTACATTAAATTTTGTTCACTGAAAGACAATAACTGAAAGATTGTGAATAGGATGCATACTGAAGTTTAATATTATTTTTATTAATATCGCCCAAATACTAAAAGAGAAAGAGATAAAAATTTAAAGCAGCTCCCAAAGTTGACATGTGTTTGAGTATTCGAGGGATCTTATTCATAATCATCTTTATTGTTTCATTTGGTATACATTGGCTTGCTTAAGTTTTAATGTTGTTTATAACTTCGCATTCCGACCAATTATTGAATATTAGAAAGAGATTATTCCTCAGTACGCATCTTATTTAAATGAACCAAATGTGTGGTCGATTAATTATTATTTATTTTGATGTTTGTCCGTTATCGATGTTTAAGAACCAAAACTATCTCTACCGTATTACACAACGCAACCTATGTCATTAGTTAATACCGTACTAAAGCTCATGCCATCCCGTTCCGATACACCATTAAAAAAGGATGGAAGGAGTTTATTCCGGAACTTTTCTTAAATCACGCTTTGTAATTCGAGTGTATAATATCCATGAAAGGACATGGTGCAAAATGAACTCTAAATCTACTTACATTATGTTCAAATTTACAAATCGTTCAAAACATTTGCCGCTTGATTACAAAACTCAATCTAAAATTACTACCGTACTAAAGTTCATGCCATCTGGTTCCAACACAGAATGTCAAAAGAGGCTGTAACGAGTTTAGTTTCGAGACATCTGTTTAGATCGGAATTTGTACAGATAGTTCAATCCACGAAGACGAGCCCCACATTATCGCTTATAAATTAGCAATGAGTGCTCACGCACACTATGATAAATTGACAACGTCACGGGGTAACTGAAAAGATGCTCTAGGTACTTGATTTTTTTTTTGTGAGAAGTGTTGAAATTATTTAAATGATTAATTTGCCCCTGCCCAAAAAACGGGCACGTCTTCGTGAGTTGAACTATCTGTAGTAAGGGGGTTGACGATGTAATTGGTTCTTAAATATCGTTGTTAGCTGGCCTAAGTTGTGTGGCAATGTTTCCCTTCGCCAAAACTGCATGTTAGTACCTATCTGATAGACTAAGCGAGATATTTATAACAGTAATCATAGTATATGTCATTAGGTAAGAGCTACTGATGATATTTTATAAAATAAAATCATTTAGTACATACAATTTGGTGTTTTATTTGTAACTTTGTATAGAAAACGTATACAATTTTCACGTGTAAATAACACACTTAAAAATTTCATCTCGTGTTCAGGAGGGACTCGAACCCACACCTTCCACAATCAAATGTGGGTTCGAGTCCTTCCTGAACACGAGATAAAATTTTTAAGTGTTTGCAAAAGATTGCTATAAAAAATATCAACTATTAATTTTCACGTGCTGCAAAAAACAGTAGGGCTTTTTTACTCAAGGAATCATTAAGGTGATGGGTAGGGCACACAAGCGACGCCAATAAAAAGTTATTAAATAACCATGCAAAGATGTTGGGTCCAACGCGTACTCGAAAAATGGATTTTATGGATATTACTCGAATCAGTTTTTCGCGTACAAAAACGGACCCAACAATTGTGCAAGGTTATTTAATAAATAGTATAAGTGTTTGCCGAGAGGTTGTAATTCCGAAATTGTTTAAAATAGATCCGGTTTAGTAGCTAAATATTAAAAACGATTGGCGTCGCTAGTGTGCCCTACCCGTCACCTTAAGTCATCATTATGTGGTCTTCTTGACTCGACTTCAAGAAGACTACATAAGATGACATAAGTCATCATTATTAAATTTTTCGAACATACCTCGGGTTTGTGATCACCAATCCGCATTTGGCAAGCGTGGTGATTAAGACTAATCCCATCATAGTAGTGGGACAGTTATAGGCTGATACTTCATGTGGTTTTGAATGTACAAAAGGTTCACTCACTCATTCATTCATTATTTTAGAGGACATAATTTTTCGGGCTTTTGCCCGTTACCATCTTATTATAAATCGTGTACTAAAGTTATTACCGTACTTAAGCTCATGTCATCCCCTTCTAACACGCCAAGTTAAAAGGGGCTGGCACGCGTTTTGTTCCAGGACAATCGCGATTTATAATAAGGGGATTAAGTCCGCGCCACGAAAGAAGTCCCGTGAGAAGTGCGCTTGAGTCACTATCAACATTCAAATTTGAGCTTTATGCACACAGACACAAGGAATCTGAAAGTGGGAGAGCCACGCTTTGGCATGAATGGGCCGGCTCGACCGGAGTGATACCACGGCTTCACAGAAAACCAGCGTGAAGCAGCACTGTGCGTTCGTTGCGTGAGTGAGGGTACCGGAGGCCCAATCCGGGGTAAAGGAGTGTTCAAAGGTTGGCAGCGTTCTTGTCACCATTCGTTTTAATTTGACTGATGCGTTTGTTTATAAGTAAAAGTCATTTATTTCACCTTTACTTTTTAAACCCCGACGATAAAACGACAGTGTTATTAACTTAAAAGTTTGTTAGTATCTTCAAGTTCGTTCATTTTAACGTTCACTCACTCATTCGATCATTTTAGGATTCACACTCATTCGCGCACTTTATGGTTCACTCACTCGTTCATTTTAAGGTTAAGTTCGCTGTTTCGCTCATTTTCAGGTGCACTTATTTTAATATTCAATCACTCGTTCCTTGTACCTAAGGTTAACTCACTCCACAGATCACTTTTTAATACCTATACTTACTTATTCATCTAACTCAAGCCGGATCCACACGCTTTTTGCCACCAACAGTAAACATAAACAGGCATCTTTGCCAAACACTGGTAAACAGAAAGAGCAAACACCCATCCACAAGTTCTCTGCTTTAACTCTCACCCACTCGTTTATTTTCATTCATCCATTCACTCGTACCTAAGTCCACTCGCTCTTGACTCACTCGTTCTTCTTGAGGGACAGGTCTATGGGCGTATCCTGGCAAGCGCTGGCGTGCGGGCGGATGATTCCGTATAACGGCACCGGCAGCGTCAGCTCGGGCTCCGAGGTGGTCTTACTGTAGCTGTGGGCTTCCACACACTTGGAGTTCCTGGTGTGCATTCTAGAGACAAAAGGAAAGCGATTATAGTAGCCCAACGGAAAAGCAACATCATACCTAAGTTCGTTCGTCGGAGCGTCATCATCATCATTTCAGCCAATAGACGTCTACTGCTGGACATAGGCTTCCCCCCAATGTTCTCCACACAGATCGGTCATGTTCCGCCCGCATCCAATGGATTCCCGCGACCTTCACCAGATCGTCGGACCTGTACGCGGCCTACACTCGTGGACCCTTTCGCCACAACGGCCGTCTGTTCTCCTTGCCATGTGCCCTGCCCATTGTCACTTGAGGCTTGCAATCCTTTGGGCCATGTCTGTGACCTTACCTTAGTTCTCCTGCGGATCTCATCATTTCTGATACGATCACGCAAGGAGACTCTGCACTTCTAGAATGGTAAGAAATCACAAATCCATGTGTGACCATTCTTACCATTCGCTCGGCGGTAGGTAATGTAATGTAAAGTGGACTCCTTTTTACCCGACTACGGCAAAGCAAAAGGAGGGTTATGATTTTGACAGGCTATGTATGTATGTATGTATGTATGTATGTATGTATGTATGTATGTATGTTCATCTGTTTCCACGTAACTTCTTAACTACTTATCAGAATTCGACAAATGACATATCATTATAAGCGTCTTGATCGTCCGCTGGTTATAGGCTATATGAAGTTTCACAAAATCTAATGTGGCGCCCTCTAGCGGACAAAACATACAGAGTAAAAAAATAAAGTTATGATAAATATTCCGTGTTTGGTATCATTTGAAAGCGCTTGACTTGTACATTTTGAATATATATATATATTACTAGCACTTGGACACCAAAATAGTACAAATAAAATAAAAGTAAAAAAACTAAAACCCAACTACGACAAAAAACGTCGCTGAAAAAGTATAAAACAAGCCTTCGTTGTCAATTTATGCAATATTCACTATGTAGAGATAACATTTCATGTTTGGAAAGGCGTAGTCACACGTTAAATATACTACCCTTTGACAACGTGTGACTGCGGATTTCCAAACATGAAATTTTATCTCTACATAGTGAATATTGCATAAATTGACAACGAAGGCTTGTTTTATACTTTTTCAGCGACGTTTTTTGTCGTAGTTGGGTTTTTTCCGCACTTAGATTCTCATTTGGTCCATTGTGCGTTCGCTCGGCGGTAAGCGCAAACATCGTGAGGTACACTCTCACGATGCACTGCACGTCTCGGAAAGTATTCTGTAACCCCCTGATCCCCTCTGATTACCCTGTTGTTGTGTGTACCCCTGACAAGGCAATCTGACCAACTGCATCATGGTTGCGAAGGTCAGACGGAAGTCGTTTCATTTTACCAGACTAATCCATTATCCATTATTATTCACCATTATTATTGTCCATGCGCACTCACTATGAAGTGACAGCTTTGGATGCAACTGGAAATTATCCCCCCGCAGTGCAAAACCAGTAGATACTTTTGTCTCAATACATAAGAACGGATCAAAATAAGGGTAACTCTATGTGACGCCTTGGGTACGTCACGGGTATCCTGGCAATGCTTCGTCGCGGACAAATAACCCATCGCAGATATACGCAACAACCTCCCTCTAACGCAGCGCCGCCAGTCGCCCGCGGGGCGTGCTCCGTCATCCGCGCCGCGTGCGACGTGTACTCACGTGACGTGTACATGTGTTTAACGCAGTGCACGGCCTAAGGAAGTTGCGAAGCGTTTTCATAGCGGAGCGACGACGCATCGACAACGTCGCGGCGCGCAGCGTTCACGCGACGGATGCTAGACGGTTTCGCCGCGGAGATAATTATTCTGACCGCCATTGTTTTTTTGTTGTGCGTCCGCGCAGCCGCGAGTGTATTTTTTTTATTTATTTATTATCAAGTAATATTACAAATTATACGTGTACAATAATAAGACAGCACATTAAACCACAGAGATTCCCTTAGCTTAAGTTTAAAATTGGTAGGTGTCAAACTGTCCCGCAGATCTGATGGCAACTTATTTATCAGGCGAGGAACTATGAATGATGTCGTTCGCTCGCCGTACACATTGTTTGCGCGCTGCGTGATCAACCGGTTTGCAGCGACGGCGCGGGTGCATACAGGGTGGTCAAGTGCCTTTTTTAAAGACTCATTAAAGCTACGTATTTGTTCTCTAAGTCGTCGCTCCGCTTTAAAACACTCGCAATCCGCCAGTGTGGCAACTCCCTGAGCAACTTGAAATGACACGCTGATGCCATAGCTACCAACCTGTATTTCCGACACGCGTCGCTACGGTGCCGCTCGAGGTACCGGCGCTGGCTGAATGCTTTGCCGCACTCCGCGCATCGCCATGGCCACGAGTGGTGCCCGCGGGTGCGCTGGTGGGCGCGCAGGTTCGACCTGGACAGACAAGGATATATCGGCTGTTGGCGAGTAGTCTAAGTTATGAACACAGGGCAAGTGTGTTCGCAGACACAAGCGAACTATTCGAGTAACGACTTCACAGAAAATCGGCGTGAACCAGTGGCTGCGTTATTTCTCAGAGTGAGGTTACCAGCTAGGTCTAATATGGGGGAAGGGGAGTTTAAAGGTTCCGGTGGCAATCTCTTGCCATCAGGTGATTAGTCTGCTTTTCTGCCACCTAGCTTAGGTACATAAATAAATATTTCACAACATCACAGACATTGATCTGACTCCGAGATAGATAGCTCAGGCACCTGTGTTACGGATGCCAGCATCAACAGCGAAACTACAAATATATACATTTTATACCTTTCCTTTGTAAATACATACTTAAAATACATACAAAACACCAAGACCAATACAAACAGACATTTTCATGCACACAAATGTTTGTACTGTGCGGGGATCGAACTCGCAAACCCTTGTACCAGAAGCAGCGTTCACTGCCACTGATTCAAAGGTTTTACCACGAGACGGCAGGGTCGCATCGCAGATGGTTTCCAAAGTAGGTACAGAGAAAATCTATTATCAATGTATTTATTAACTTATATATAATACTAGCTGACCCGGCAAACGTTGTTTTGCCATATAAATAAAAGGGTTGATCGTAGAAGGGTGAAAATTGAGGATTGTATGTATTTTTGTATGTTGTATCATAAAAAAAGAGAAATTAAAAATTTTGTCTAAAAAATAAAAATAAAAATTTAGGGGTGGACTACCCCTAACATTTAGGGGGATGAAAAATAGATGTTGGCCGATTCTCATAGATACCGGATAAGCACAAAAAATTTCATCAAAATCGGTCAAGCCGTTTCGGAGGAGTATGGCAACGAAAACTGTGACACGAGAATTTTATATATTAGATTATATTATATATGACTTATATATAATAAATGACTGCCTCAGTGGCGCAGTGGTTAGTGGGTCGCACTTTAAAGCGACGGCTCCACAATAGGTCCCGGGTTCGATTCCCGGGTCCTATTGGATTATATTCTTATATTCTCTTTGGAAAAGGCCTAAGAGATGGTGAGATTGCATCGAAGACGATCTTAAGGCGATGAAAAAGTTAACGAACTGGAGACGGACAGCCAGGAATTCTAGCGGTTGACAGTCCATAGTAGAAAAGGCCAAGACCCACGAAGGATTGTAGCGCCGAAGAAAGAAGATTTTAAATTAAATTGATAGGTATGACAATACGTGACGATGGATGATCGATTCAAGAGGAATCGGGCGAAAATGCTCTCCAAGGCTTGAAGGTACGAGGTCGCTAACTTACAGACTCAGAATTTCAGTCAGTAGTCAGAAATAGTCAGGTAGTAGTTTAAAACAGTCCGACTCGGGAATCGAATTCACATCGATACCCCGTGAAGTGACGTGTGTGTAGCCCCATCCTACACTAGACCATGACCGTGGGAGAGCCACGCTTCGGCATAAATGGACCGGCTCGACCGGAGTGATACCACGGATTCACAGAAAACCGGCGTGAAGCAGCACTGTGCTGTGTTTCGCTGCTTGAATGAGGGTACCCGTACCGGATGCCCAATCCGGGAGAAAGGGGGTTGGCAGCGCACTTGTGACTCCACTGCTGTCGCGGGTGTCCTATGGGCGGCGGCAATCGCTTACCGTCAGTGTGATCCGTCTGCTCGTCTGCCACCTATCTCGTGAAGAATACTGACCGGTCCGCGAAGGTCCGTCCGCAGCTGAGGTGCGGGCAGGGGAAGGGGCGCTCGCCGGTGTGCAGGCGCAGGTGGCCCTTCAGCACCCACGGCCGGTCGAAGCGCTTGCCGCAGTACCCGCAGGCGTGGTGGGCGCGCGACTGGCGCCGAGACTCACTCCATGCAGGGGCTAGAGGGGGTTATAAGAAAAAAAAAGAAACAATACAACATTCAATTACTCAACAGGGATTAGACGCCGACTTCGGTAAAACCTTTTCTCGAGTATACTGTTATAAAATGTTATTTGAGGTGTATTAAGTGTTAAAAATATTATTTTACACTTTTTAGTTCGTGGCGTGGCGTTTTTTTTGTGCGGCTTTTTTTCGCAGAATATTTTTTTTTTCAAGCCTTTTAGTGTTTTATTTTTTGGCAGATAAATAACTAAAAAACTAATTGTGAGTACAGTATTGAAAGAGTTATCCTTTAACTCCTTACCGTTGCGGAGTTGACCTTCCATCATCAGCAGAGCCACAAAATTAATACAGTCAGGCGTAAAAACTAATGCAGTTTTGAAAAAAGATACAAAAAATTACATGTCCAGATAAAATTTGAGAGTTCCCCCCAATTTTTCCAGGATCCCATAATCAGATCCTGATATCCTGATCATGGTACTAATCCGGGACTATCTACTTTCCAACTAAAAAAGAATCATCTAAATCGATTCATAAATGGCAAAGTTATCGGCGAACAAACAAAAAAAATATATAAATAAATAAATATTTCACAACATCACATACATTGATCTGACTCCGAGATAGGTAGCTCAAGCACCTGTGTTACGGATACAAGAATCAACAGTGGGATTACAAATATATACATATAATACTTTTCTTTTGTAAATACATACTTATAATACATAAATAACACCCAGACCAATACAAACAGATATGATGTTCATGCACACAAATGTTTGTACTGTGCGGGGATCGAACCTGCAACCCTTGCACCAGGGGCAGCGTTCACTACCACTGTTCCAAACGGACGACATACGGACGGACGGTCAGCCGGACAGACAGACAGACATGACGAATCTATAAGGGTTCCGTTTTTTGCCATTTGGCTACGGAACCCTAAAAATCACATCGTACTTCCGGACCAACACTGTCAGTTTTGCAAAAAAAAGTCAGTATGGACACGTATGGGTAATGTAGAGTCCCGCGGCATAACACGGAACTGAAATTTGCTTTCCTCGTGACTATACAAATAAAAATCGAATGTTGCCTGTGACAGAAGTGGCGCCAATCGCGGGACTTCTTTGATTGGTGGCGCGGACTCTAGCAATCTACTTAGGGAAAATTTTACCTTGTTCCCCGCCGTAATTTTCTTTCTCACTCTCAACCGCCTCAATATCGTCTCTTTCAAACGACTCCTTGCAGGTTCAAAAGCTCCTTATCCAACTTATCATCAGCATTACTCTTAAACATACTCTTCAGTTTCTCAGCTATCTTATCAATCTCAAAGCCTTTATTCTTAAAACTCTCTTTATTTCTTATCTCTTCTAAAATCGGAGCCAGTGGCTCCTTCTTGCTTCTTCTTTTAGAATCCGCCATTTTCTTTTTGCCCGCCATATTGGGCCTCCTCGCGCGCGTCTTTTCGCTGAACACTTTGCGTTCCGTTTTATTCTCTGTGGATCGCAGGTTGTACGATGACCTGTCATTATCTTTTTTTGTCAAATTCTTTTTTATCTGCGGTGATACGTTCGTTTTTTCGTTCTCTGACGCGTATTCGTACGTTTCTGTTTTGATGAAGTGGTCTAAGAATTGACTCCGTTTGAGGAGTTGGAGGTAGAAGCGAGTGGATATCGGAACTTTATCGTGGTACAAAGTTTCGTTCGGTTTCAGCAGGTTTTTTTGACGTTTCAGGTTCATCTTTGGCAGTCGAGGTTTAGGGTCCGCTGCAAACGAATCGGAGTTTCAGTTATTGCTGCACCTTATGTGAATATTTCAGTTGTGACTAGGGTTAATAAAGTTTTTTTTTTGGTGATTAGGTGGCAACGAGCAGACGGATCACCTGATGGTAATTACCGCCGACCATGAACACCCGCGACACCAGTGGAGTCACAAGTGCACTGCCAAACTTTTAAGCCACATTTCCCCCGGATTGGGCCTTCCGTCCCTCACTTTATTAAGGTAAAATTATGTATTAAGGTAAAATTATGTATTAAGGTAAAATTATGTAAAACCTTAAATTTTTGTATTTATGTCTGAAACGTCTGTCACTGAGGCGGGCGCTGGTGACTGCGACACAGTCTACGACTAATGCGGTCATTAACGCTTTGTTTTTGAAATAATGTTACTGGTTTCAATAAAGCTTTATTTATTTATTTATTATTATTATTATTTACTCACGCAGCTAAACACAGAACGGGGCTGCTTCACGCTGGTTTTCTGTGAGGCCGTGGTATCACTCCGGTCGAGCCGGCCCATTCATGCCGAAGCGTGGCTCTCCCACGGTCAAGTCGATACCTTTTAGACGTAGCTAACTAAGTTCTGACGAGCCGTATTGCTTAGTGGTTCTGCTGCGGGAATCAAACCCACAACCCTGGTATATCAGCTACCCTAATGTTAAATTTAATGCACACAACATCTATTTAATTATTAAAATCATACCCAAAATTATGATGTTACCTTCCTATACCTGATTTTCTGTCGGCGGAGCCTTATGCACACCCTCCTGCTAAATAGCAGGAGAGCTATGTCAAATTCTGCCCTGTTGGCCTAACATGCGCACCGCGACATAATTTTGTCTACCCCGTATCTCGTGGTTAATTGAATGAACGAAACCAGTGTAGCTATATAAGAAAACAAATGTATATTTCAAAGGGCAACACTGGATTGTCTACACGAGTAATCCTTTGTCTACCACGAGAAATTTGTCGATCGTGATGCCCATGTTAGTGAAAAAGACATTAGTCGATATCGACAAATTTGTCGTATCTCTTCCGTGACATATTTCGCGATGGCATGTTAGCCCGGCAGGAGAGTGCCCTCCTAACGAGAAGCCGGCCAGAGGCATACCGACTAAACCCCAGTGGTTTCCCCTCTAAATAGTGAATAGTCTTGGGTTCAAAAAGGCGAATCCAGACACAATGACCCAGACCAGAAAAATACATATCTTACTCGTACCTACTTATGTACCTTAAGTCTACATAGAACACATCATCATCATCGTCAGCCTTATTTAAGTCCCCACTGCTGGGGCACGGGCCTCCCTCAATCACATGAGGGGTAATTGCCATACTCACCACGCTTGGCAGACGGGTTGGCGAGGGTTTTGATATAAATGCAGAGTTTTCCTTCTCTGGTTGCTGATGATCATGCCAGCAGCTTTACCTTAGTCGCCTTTTACGACACCTCGGTAAGAGTGATATATAGAACACAATTAAAAATTATTATTCGAGTATTCTCTCCGTGGGAGAGCCACGCTTTGGCTTGAATAGGCCGCCTCGACCGGAGTGATATCACGGCCTTACGGAAAACCCGCGTGGAGCAGCACTGTGCTGTGTTTCGTTGCTTGAGTGAGGGTACCGGAGGCCCAATCCGGGGGAAAGGGGGGTTTTAAAGGTTGGTAGCACACTTTTGACTCCATTGGTGTGGCGGGGTGTGTGTCTATGGGCGGCGGCAATCGGTTACCATTAGGCGATCCGTCTGCTCGTCTGCCGCCTATCACATAAAAAATAAACAATATAGCCCGCGCTCGCCATCTCCACGTCGCACCACCATCTGTACGGGGATACATTTGTCTTTTAAGTACCTAATCTGGTTCGGATAAAAGACGAAAGGGTATCAGAATTTAAGTAAGCAAAAATATTCTGAAACAGCACTGAAAATAGCTTATTGATCATAGTTGTAGATGTACCTACCCACCATCAATTTAGAAAAAAATAGCCAAATCAAAATAATTTCCCCAAACAACTTAATCAATACTGAAATACGCATGTTCCTAATTCTATTAAAATACATTTTACACGTCTTACTGCGATCTTATAACAACAAAATATGTACAAATCGATATCACGGAAAAGGTACCACCAAGCACTTACTTTCAACTGCGGTAGGGCTCGTTTCTTGTATGAAACTCTCTCTGGGAGGTCGCACAGCGTTCAAGAAACACCTAGGCATTGTGTTCAAACACTTAAATGGACTGAAAATAGGAATTAAATGACCAAAAAACTTTAAATATTTCGATTTTGATCGACATGCCACTGTATAGTACTTGCTACGCCGACAGATCGTAAAACAAACGAAATAGTAACTTTCATTTGGAGCGTTCGAAATTTGAACTCAGCAGGCCAGTGTCCCTTGATCGTATCTTTTTTAATTTTGTTTATGGTAGCCTTTGAAGAGAAACAGCTGTATAGAGGTGCGTAGACTGGGCTGTGATTCCACATATTAAATTTGTGGTTTCAACCTTTGATTAGGTTTCTATTCTCAAAGGTTTATACATGTTGTTTCCATAATTCTTCGGCAATCGCTTACCATTAGGTGATCCGTGTGCTCGTCTGCCACCTATCACATAAAAAATATTTTTAATAATAAAAAGATGTATGTAAGATGTCTGTATGTAAAAAAAACTGGACGGAAGAGTCATCAAGAACCGCAAAACTTTAGTGGGTGTCTATGAGCGGGGGCAACCGCTTACCATTAGGTGATCAGTCTGCTCGTCTGCCACCTATAAAAAACTTCCATAGTTTGGGATCATGGTCCAAGCCAACTCCGGTATTCGAAGCGACAGCTTTGAACGGAACCCAGAATAACCCGTCAAAATAATGCGGTTATTGTTAGTCCGTGGTATCACTCCGGTAGAGCCGGCCCATTAATTCCGAAGCGTGGCTCTCCCACGTTCGGGTTGTCGCAATTGCAGTCGCACAGTGCATAGAGTAACATATTACCGAGATAGAGGCATGAGTCGGCTAGCCAGTGCTACCGCCATCTAGAGGAAAACGACCAATACTCAAAAGGTAATGTAGAACGGCCAACTTCGAGAATCAGTCAGGGAGATGGTTAAACAGAATATCAGAAATCATTTATTTTCTCTGCAATCAAATTCCGAAATACTTTCTGAATCTCAGGTTTAATTCCCGGACTTTCAAATAATAACTAATGTGGGCAGGCGGCTTGCGGTCATTGTTACGGAAACACGCTTTACTAGCGCAAAGCAAAAATACATAGTGAAATCTACCGAAACAACGCCGAACCACCTTCTTGATTGCTTTTTACAAGCTCCATCTGTTTTTTACAAGCGCCATCTAACGAAAACCGCTGAACTATTTATTTCTTAAGCAAAAATTAACTATAAAATGACTCTGGCACAGTGTGCGCATCATATCGATGACGTCTCTCCGAAATTCGATTTGGAATGTATTCGATTTTATTCCGAGTTATTTCCGTCCGCGTATTATTGGGAGGGCTTGACCACAGATTCCGTACAACTTTACTTGTGGGCGCTTTAGTTTGGAATACGCTCTTTCACGATTGAACACACGCTTTTTCGTGTTGTGGATTAGTCTTTAGTTTATAAATGTGGCAGACGAGCATCTCGTTGACCCCATGGTTTCCCGATGCGCGCTGATGTCACTTGTAACGCTTAGCCCGCGGCAGCAATTATAACTTTATAAAAGATCAATTTATGTATTATTAAGCATAATAATAGTCAAGTCTTCTCGTCACCCATCCCTCAAAGTCTTAAGTCGAAAGTCTTCGACCAGTGCGTCCTTCCGGTCATGACTTACGGTGCCGAGACGTGGACACTCACGGCTGGACTAGTCCACCGGTTCAAAGTCGCTCAAAGAGCTATGGAAAGGGCTATGCTCGGAGTATCTCTGAAGGACCGCATCAGAAATGATGTAATCCAACAGAGAACCAGAGTCACCGACATAGCCCACCAAATTAGCAAACTGAAGTGGCAGTGGGCTGGTCATATTAGCCGCAGAACTGGCAGCCCTTGGAGCCATAAAGTCCTTGAGTGGAGACCGCGACTCGGTAAGCGTAGTGTAATGGCGCCCTGCGACAAGATGGGATGATGATATTCGAAGGCTGGCTGGTGTGGGCTGGATGAGAGTGGCCGAAAATCGGGAGCAGTGGCGTGCATTAGGGGAGACCTATGTCCAGCAGTGGACGGGTGTGGGTTGTTGATGATGATGATGATGATGAAGCATAATATAAATAAATTATATTATGTAAGTCATGGAACTAGAAGTCAGCGAAATGTGCCATCTTCGGAAAAAACGTTACAGAGTGTGAAAGAGATCCAACCGGCCCTAACACAGATTCTGTACGGGTGCGGTAGAGAAAGAACGTCGCCCAGCACGTCACCCCAGTACTAACGGCTTCGCGTTGTTTTTCAAGTATGGTTTTCTATGAAAAGGCACAGTCTGTTTAGGGTGCATGTCTATTCACAAGTGTACTAACTACATTTGTAAATTTTGCAGGAGAGCATTTTTTAGTTTTTTAAAGTTTGAAAGTGGACAGGTCGAAAGCAAAGTCATATAATATAAACCATTAAGATTCTATTCATTGCAGTGATTCTTTAATTTTAACATACCCCAATATTGTTATATTAGTACAAGCAAAATTTACAAATCTGTAGTTAGTACAATTGTGAACTAAGCCATCGATATACCACATCTGACCACTTCAGACTTCATAAGATTGGTAATTCATTTGTAGGAATGAGTATTAAAATATTTAATAAGTTACCAAAAAAGCTTGTTGATTTACCAAAGAATAAATTTAAATCACATGTTAAAAAATATTTAATGGCAAAAACCTATTATAACAGTTGATGATTACTTAAATGACAAGAATTTGTTGAAATGATAAACTGTTCGCCTACACCCATGATATTGTACTTTTTTTTATACTAGAGGCGGACAAACGAGCAAGCGAGTCACCTGATGGAAAGTAATCAACGCTGCCCATAAACATCCGCGAAATCAGAGAGATCGCTAATGTGTAACTTGTAAAAATTTTGGCGATTAAAAAGACTAACTGGCGAGTCTCTTGCCGGATCTTCTCGTCATAGTCAAGTTTCCGATTCCGGTGGTAGAATCACATTAATTTATTCATTTCTTAGTATATTTTTTGTATCGACATATATGTGTAATTACGTCTACACTAATATTATAAAGAGGAAATATTTGTATTTTTGTATGTTTGTAATGAATAAACTCAAAAACTACTGGACCGATTGCAATAATTTTTACACCATTAGAAAGCTGCATTATTCAGAAGTAACATAGGCTATATTTTATCCCGGTACGGGAAGTAGTTCCCTGGGAACGCGGGTGAAACCGCGTGAAACAGCTAGTGTATAATAAACATAGTTATAATTTATATTTTTCATGTATGACGATTTTTAAGAGCTGTATACAAGCCTATGCAAATAAAGTTCTTTTCAATTTTGAATTTAATGGCATGAGTAGAATTTTAGTGCTTGATTGCTGTTAAAATTGATCCATTTTTGAATCCTTTGCAAAATTAGATTGTCGCTATGAACCATAAGCGAACACCTAGTGACATCCCTAGCTATTCTCTATGGCTCGTAGCATCGTTGCCCCGCGGTTTCCCGCCGCGCGCTGACGTCACACGTAGCACGTAGCGCGCGTAGCTGCTACGTAGCGGTGCGCGCGCACGCGGGATTGCCAGCGCGGGGAGAGACTAACTACAGGGAGAAAAGTTACTCTTCTGTAACTTTATCATCCGACTAGTGGCCCACCCTCACTTCTTTTTGGAATATTCGTTCCAAAACGAAGTTCATACCAATAGATGGCGCTAGGTGTCGATTACATCCCGCGAGCGTTTCATGTTTTCGGATTACTTGTAAGAGCTGACTCTGTCTGTAGAATTTACCACTTAAATTGTTAAAAAGATATCCGATTTAGTGGCTAAAGAGTAAAATCAATTGGCATCGCTAGCGTGCCCTACCGTCTATAGATATTATAACAGTCAGACATTGAATAAACGCAAGTGGTCATTACAAGAATGTTTTTCCAGATTGGAAATCGAACCCACGACGCTTGGAGAACAAGATAGAGTCAATACCAAATGCGTTATCGAACTCTTCAATTTGAAATAACAGGACATATTAAAAGTCTAGATTGTCGGTGCCAGTTAGTGCAGTTTAGGCTGAAGTGTATAGATGAATACGCAGATAAAGAACTTGCAGAATATAAAGTTATGTAACTATTGTAGTAAAGTTGAAGTAAGTACAAGTAAATAAGTGGCCAATCTTTCCTTAAAATTTGAGTTAGTAAATTTAATGTAAACAGAGTGAATTTCCGCGCATCCAAATGTAGGCTTGCCCCACGCTATTATTATCTTACTCTACGGCTTGCCCGTACATCTATGTATGTGCACAATCACATTGCTCATGAGAGATCCTCATACAGATTTTGTAGTTGACTTTATCACATATTTTAATGATTAACATTTTTTTGTTTTGCTCTAGTGTAAATTAGACGACGCTCACTATCTTTTATTGTATGCCGATATTATTCGGTTAGTTGTGAGAAACTTATCAATTGTACGTAGATAGATAGATAGATAAATAGATATACTTTATTGCACAAAATACACAACTTAAGTACTAGGCATTACAGAAATTTTGTGTACAATTTCGGCGGTCTTATCGCTGAAAGCGATTTCTACCAGACAACCTTCGGGTAAAGGACATTTGATAGAAGAGAAGGGGTAGGGGGTGCAATATTCAATAAGGAAAAAAAAAAGAAACTGTAAATGTTAAAATATAACTTATAACCCTAATACATAAATAAAATACAGTATTATAAACTAATAAATAAGTTATGCTCAAATACATACACATAATGTTGTGAGATTGATATCAGAAAAAGAGAAAAATAATAATGATATGATAATCAAATGGATCTAAGATGGACCATCGACTACAGGCTGCCAATAACAGAACGATTGTAAAAAAGTTAATGGGATGAGGAAGAGTGAAGAAGAGGGTGTTGAAGTTGCACTTATTTGTAACCACATTAAACGCAATAAATGATTTCTGATTCTGATGGAAATTACACAAACCGTAACCCCACTCGTTCCTGGCAACCCACCCGCCATCACGGGCGCGGCAAGCGAGGGGGGAGAGCGGGGAAGCGAGTAGCATCGATTATTTGGCGGCGACTCCCGCTCGTGACGGACGTCGACTCCGCCTGCCCGCCATGCCCGCGCCCCGAGTGAGTGCAGTGCGTGACCCCCAGTGACCGCATGCGGTGATCCGCGCCCCGCCGGGCCCCGGCACCATGGGCAACTCCTGCAGCTCGGGGCAAGCCCACAAAGACAAGGACAACACATCACAACACTCCGAAGAGTGAGTACCATCTAGACGTATTCGTAATTCTCGCATGAATATGGATGTAACGTGAAGGTCAGCTAACAATTGTTGGCCGATTGGGCTCGCACTTGAAAACAAAGTCTTTGGCTGAGATGAGTAGGATATCGTCGAGATAGATCGATAGTCGCAGGAGTCCGGAGGAGTTCGCAGGACCGCGGGTGACGATTCTGATTCGACCCTAATCACAAATCGGATTGGACCTTATCTTGAGCAATCGAAACAAAAATAACATACATTTCTTATTTAAATACACAAATAATGAAAAGACGGGCATTTGTAAATAAGCGTTGGAGAAATCTAACAAGATTTGCGAATGAAATTTTGAAGTCTAAGGATATGACGATACACAAAAGATCAATAACACAGATACAATATAACACAGAGCAGATTTATTTAACTATAATAATGGAAAGTTTAATGTAATTAATCATGAATGAATGCAATAAAAATATGTTTATATTACCCGTTAATTATAAAGGTAGAGTCTCACTGTTCTTGCTTTTAAGTTTTAAAAGCTTTTAGAACTGTGAGCTTTTATTACAAATACTTTTATTTTAATATACTCGTAAGTGTGCGAGAATTTCAAAATGAAAGTATATTCTACAATTTGTAAACGTTTTAATATATTAGCCACCTGTATCGATCAACAACGTTTAAATCTTCAAGCAAATAGATTTAAAACAAGCTTATCCATTAAAAATAAACTTGCTATTCTTTGAATAGCAAATTCTTTGAATAGCAAATATTTTTGGCAATTTCATCCTTTCGGTGTATTTAAATGGTATAGCACCTACACCGTTCGCATACCTAGTTACTCGTACGTTGACATACGAAGAAGTAGCGACAGAGAAAATATAAAGAATTCACGTTACATAGTATGTTTTAGAATTGGATATTTATTAATTTAAACTTTATAATAAGCAAACTAAATCCAAGAGGCATTCTCTACCAATCAATCATTGGGCCATACAGAAAGGATAATGATGCGGCGAAAGGAGATTTTAGTTATTTATGGTGTAAAAGAGGAAGTCAAATTTAGGACGCGTTCGTTCCCCAATAATGTTTTTGCCCTCAAAGTATTAATATTACTAAATTGATTAAATATTTAAAGTATTAATTATAAATGAAATCCTCCTGCCTGCCGGAGATGGGGGAAGGGGAGAGGGAGAGGGGGGGGGGGGGGTTATGGCCCCTATGACCATCCCCCTAAATCCGCTTTTGACCACATTATGCTGAGATGTAGACTTTTATTGTGTTTCGATCTTGTTATATTTTACTACCTAAAGCTATATAATATATACCTAATGAGCACTGAATAATTCATTTATCTATCTAAAACTGAAAGTGTTCTTTACAAAATCGACAGCAATTTATCTAAAACATTTTTGAAATACCTAAATGAAACTTTGCGTAATACTTTTTTTTTTACTTGAAGTAACAAATCTCTGAAATTTCACGGTTACAGTCGCATTGTTACAATTTGTTGATGCTATTATAACGTGCCTATTCAGGGCCATTTTGGAATAACTACGTGACTTAAACAGCATCTTAATTTAGTCTTAGAACGTATTTCTACCACTAAAACTCTATAAGGGACAAGTTGCTCCCACATCTGGGATAGGGCACCTCAGTATTAACTTCTTCCGTTTGACCACATAGAACGAATTGTCGGTGACTTGACTCTCTCAAGTCGACTTGATCCTCTAACACTGCGACGGGATATAGCTTCCCTCAGCATTCTATACCGCATCTATCATGGGGATTGCTCTGAGGAACTGTTCGATCTACTTCCTGCAACTGAATTCTTACATCGAACCACACGCAAGCGATTGTCATTCCATCCCCATCATATCGATAGATGGCGGTCTAATACTGTGCGTTTCTCGCAGAACTTTCTACCGCGTACCTCAGTTCTGTGGAACAGTTTGGCTGCGGGAGTATTTCCCGACGGTAACTACTTAGGGACCTTCAAGAGGAGAACGTACTCTATTTTAAAATGGCCGGCACACATTAGCGCTATCTCTGATTTCGCGGATGTTCATAAGCGGCGTTGATTACTTTCCATCAGGTGATTCGCTTGCTCGTTACTAGCTCGATGAGGGATAACATCATGAAGAAATCTGCGTGTGCGTTCCCATTGAGGGTCCGCATTGGAATTTTGAGCTTTTGAATGTGTCAGCCTTTAGTAAAAGTTCTCAAACGATTGAAAATTCAACCTCTAATTTGTAAAAGTCGGCACTCAAAAGTTACATTCGGTTAAATGTGGACCCTCAGTCGTGACTGACAGGTACCCATATCTTATAATCTGGTTAAAATTTACAACACCTGTAAATCTCTTCTCTTAGTAAAAGATTTGTAGACTAAATTTGTAAAATGTCACCCGTCCCCTGTTCACTCAACAATAGAAAGCAGCCATCTGAAGGTGGTCCCTCAATTGATCGCGATAAGTTCACATTATGCGAGTTTTGGTTAGCTAGATTCTTGACCTGTGGAAATATCTGACTGAATCTCAGCGTGAGTTTCCCGGTTGCGTCCAAAGTTGTAGCTTCGAAACTCGGGGCAAGCTTAGATTGGTACTATCCAGGATTTGGTAGTCTAGTTTACCTTGGGAGAGCCACGCTTCGGCATGAATGGGCCGGCTCGGCCGGAGTGACACCACGGCCGCACAGAAAACTACTGAGTTTCGCTGTGTGAGAGAGGATGCCGGAGGCGCAATCCGGGGGAAATGGGGGGATTTAATGGTTGGCAGTGCACTTGTGACTCCACTGGTGTTGCAGGTCTCCATAGGCGGCGGCAATCGCTTACCCTCAGGTGATCCGTCTGTTCCTCTGCCACCTATCAAACAAAAAAAGTCTAGTAAAATGAAACGACTACTGTCTGACTTTACACTACCCTCCTTTCCTCTACCTAAGGTTGTCTGGAAGAAATGGCTATAAATGATAAGACCGCGCTACGGAGTTGGATCTGTATTCTCAGGTCGGCAGTCTTCTGAAGTAAAAGTATTAAATAAATAGTATAAGTGCTTTCCGTTATTGTTAAATTTCGTTTTTGTTCCGGTATTGTTCATCATCATCATCATCAGCCCATTTAAGTCCCCACTGCTGGGGCACGGGCCTCCTTCAATCACATGAGGTGTAATTGTCATACTCACCACGCTTCGCAGACGGGTTGGCGAGGGTTTTGATGTAAATGCAGAGTTTTCCTTCTCTGGGTGCTGATGACCATGCCAGCAGCTTTACCTTAGTCGCCTTTTACGACACCTCGGTAAGAGTGAGGGTGGCTTATTCTACTCTGCCGGGGACCACACGGCGTTATTGTTATTGTTGTTAAATCTGTTATTGTTAAAATATATAGTAAGGTACTTGTATTTTGTTTCTGTGCAATAAAGAATATCTAGTTACCTACTATCTAACCCTTAGACAGGAGAACCAGAGGGTCTAATTTAAAGCCTTAAGGTGACGGGTAAGGCACACTAGCGATGCCAATCGATTATAATTTTTAAGCTACTAAACCGGATCTATTTTAAACAATTTTGGGGCTACAACCTCTCGGCAATCACTTATACTATTTATTAAATAACTATGCACAAATGTTGGGTCCGTTTTGGTACGCGAAAAATTGATTCACGCTAAAAGTGGCCGCTTGTGGCGGTCACTTTTTCGCGTACGCGTTGGACCCAACATTTGTGCATGGTTATTTAATAAATAGTATAAGTATTTGCCGAGAGGTTGTAACCCCTGAATTGCTTAAAAAATTACCCGGTTTAGTAGCTAAAAATTAAAATCGATTGGCGTCGCTAGTGTGAAAGAAAGAAAGAAAAATATTTATTCAGTGTATAACAATAACATTAAACATTTTAAAATAATGACGATACACAGTAAAACACCGAAAAGGCACATACTCAGCATGTGTCGGGGTGTCGCGCCACCCCGACGCTGGTATTCTGTGCCCTAACCGCGTCACCTTAAAGCAGACGTTACAACCGAATCGGAGTTTCCCTCTCATTTACACGCGCTGTGTCTCATTTGATTAGATGCGACAGGTATCTTCTCGTTCGTCACGGGTTTAAATGAAGCCACCAGATCAACACGGTAACGGTTACACGATCAGAATCATTATCTAAAAAAACATTGTTAGTATCTATGACATTGAGATGAGAAACTATGAGAAACGTGCAGGTTTCCTCACGATGTTTTCCTTCGTCACCCATCCAGTAAACAATCAGCCTATATACTGTCCCACTGCAGGGCAAAGGCCTCCATCATAGAAATAAAGTCATCGCTACTATGATGGGATAAGGCTTAATCACCACGCTTGCCAAATGCGGATTGGTGATCACAAACCCGAGATATGTTCGAAATATTCGAAACATACTTTTTGCTCGACCCGGGAATCGAACCCAGGACCCCGAGTGCCATCCAGTAATAGAAGTAAAATAAAATAGATAGATAAAATAACATCCTCAGGTGCCAGGGTTGTGGGTTCGATCCACGCACAGTAGGTACCTACAAACATTCGTGTGCATTAACAGAAAATGTATGGGTGTTATCTATGTATTATTATAAGTATGTATTTACAAAAGAAAAGTATTATATGTATATATTTGTAATCCCGCTGTTGATTCTGATATCCGTAATACAGGTGCTTGAGCTATCTATCTCGGAGTCAGATCAATGTGGTGTTGTGGAATATTGTTGTATTGTATAAGTGTTTTCGCACTGAATAAATTATTTTTATTTATTTATTTATTGGTCTGGGTGTTTTATGTAGTAGAAGTATGTATTTACAAAAGAAAAGTATTAAATGTATATATTTGTAATTCCGCTGTTGATTCTGATATCCGTAACACAGGTGCTTGAGCTACCTATCTCGGAGTCAGATCAATGTATGTTAAACATTTATTATTTATTATAGATGTTAGTTACTTAATTATTATCCATATCCGTACGGACTTTAATTAGATAATTTTAAGATTACCTCAACTCGCAAACTTCACGCTTAATAAAATCATTTTGAACCGAAGCAGCTGTGACGTAGGCTCCACAAAATAGTGATGTGTCAACTCAAATTAACACTCTAAGTACTTAGGCATAACTCAAACTAAACTTATTAAACTGACTCGAGTTGATCACACCTAATTTACTTGGAGGCTATCAACCACAGGTAAGGAAGCTCATAGTTGCATATACGACTGTAGATCACGCAAGAAATAGACGGAAACCTTTTATGTGAATACAATTTTTTATTCGATTCTTACCTAACACTTTGATTGTGGGAGAGCCACACTTCGGCTTGAATGACTGGAGTGATAGCTCGACTGGACCACGGCCTCACAGAAAAATGGCGTGAAGCAGCACTGTACTGTGTTTCGTAGCATGAGTGAGGGTACCGGAGGCCTAATCCGGGAGAAGGGAGGGTTTCTATTCTATTCTATTCTATTAAAGGTTGGCAGCGCAATTACGAGTCCGCTGGTGTCGCGGGTGTTCGTTGGCGGCGGAAATCGCTTACCATCAGGTGATCAGTCTGTTAGTCAGCCACCTATGACTTTAAAAAAGTTGAGATACAACCTGTGCGGATAATTATCTTGGCGGTGAGGCAATCGTTAGGAAACCTGCACGTTTAGGATAGTTTCTGAAACGTGTAATCATAATTCAGGTATGGTTCCCTTGTCAAAGGGTTGAGAAGGTCAGACGCCAGACTTTCCAAATCCTGAGTCCATGATCTAAGCGTGCCCCGGGCTCCGAAGCGACAGCTTTCGACGCAACCGGGAATCACACGCTGAGAGGTGAGAATCGAGAAAATTGTACAGTGAATCTAACCTATAACTTTACGTACTGTCTAAAGGTACTCTTTTTTTGTGAATAGAAAGAAAGAAAACATTTATTACTATAGACATCACAACACACAACATATAGTAGTTGTAAACAGAACACAATTTGGCACAAACAGAAAAAAAAACACTTCTAAATCTTTTTTACAATTTGCTGAACGATTTGAGTTACAAAATGTTGACTCAAGAGTTTACCCAAAGTTTCTACGTCGCTACCACCTCCCTTACTTGTAATCTCCACTTCCCTTTGCAAGATAATTGTGTTACCATATCAAGGTTTGCATCAACATGGGTAGGGCTGTCAAGTTAGAAACATTTGCAAAGGACAGACCGTTTTGTAGAAATTTTAATACTTTAGACATTTTTAAGACGTCATCGTCATCGTCAGCCCATTTAAGTCCCCACTGCTGGGGCACCGGTCTCCCTCAATCACATGAGGGGTAATTGTCATACTCACCACGCCTTGGCAGACGGGTTTGCGAGGGTTTTGATATAAATGCAGAGTTTTCCTTCTCTGGGTGCTGAAGATCATGCCAGCAGCTTTACCTTAGTCGCCTTTTACGACACCTCGGTAAGAGTGAGGGTGGCCTATTCTACTCTGCCGGGACCACACGGCTATCACGTATTAAGTACCTAATGAAAAAATCCTGAACCATAAACCGGACCGTATCCCGGGCTCCGAAGCGATTGATTTAACTTAACCAGGAATGTATAGGGGATGGTTGAGGAATAGCATAGGGTACCTATAGTTACTAGTAAAATACGATGAAAAAAAGAAAATATAAGTATCCTCCAACCGATTTCGGCTAAGACGACCAATCTCAACGATCAGCCACTGACGCAGGATATATTATAGTGTTCATTTTTATCAGCAATTTTAATATGTTAGGCTCAAAACTTTTCAGCCGGCCCTCGTACAGGTCTAAATCATAGCCCTCCTTTTTGCATCGCCGTAGTCGGGTAAAAATTGGAACTGTTTTTATCTTTTTTATCTCTTTTCTTTTGATTACATGACGCTGGCCATTTGTGGTCATCTTTCGTGAATCGATCTATAGGGACATACCGAAAATGGTGCCAAATATCAAACTGACAGCCCTAAGCTTGCTGAGTCTTCCGGAGGAAATTACAAAGTGCTCCGCACAGGTAGATAGAGCCTGCCAGATAGCAGGCGGTGAGAGATTCTGAAAAATGCTAAACATTTAGCAGATAACGTCTTACACAAAACTTGAGATAGCATCCGCTCCACGAAATAAGTCCCGTGAAATGCGTGCTTTAGTCGCCATCTACATTCAAATTAGAGCTCTATAATCATAGACATAATTATATATATATTTGTGTTCCTCTGTTGTCTGATATCTGTAACGCTACTTAGTACGGAATCAGGTCAACGTATGAGATAAATAACACACTTAAAAATTTCATCTCGTGTTCAGGCGGGTCTCGAACCCACACCTTCCACAATCCGGGTGAATGTACTACCAATTATACCTACCACTGAACGCGTTACTCAGTCGACGAAATTTGTAAGGGCTTGATTCGACATGAGCTGTCGATAGTCTCATCAATATTGTAGGTATATTTACAATATCCAATGGAAATATTATTACAAATATTTGACCACCAGTTAAGATGAGAACCCGCCTGAACACGAGATGAAATTTTTAAGTGTGTTATTTACTTAAGAATAAATCGCATAAGATTGCTATAAAATATCAACTAACGTATGAGATGTTGTGAGAATTATTATTATTATTATTTAAGTCTTGTTTTTCAAAGTCTCGATGCTTTGATAAAAACATCGGTGATAATGATGATATTCACGGGCCGTAGCCAAGTGAAAATCATTTAATTGATAATTTATAGGGTGATATTCATTCAAAGTTATCGGCGGACTGCAAAAACTTTCTTGTCAATCTGCAGGTGTTTAGTAGGTATACATGCTTTTTGTAGCTGAATATATGTATTTTCATGCAGTTCTAATGACCTTAAAGATTTTGTTATAGTCATAGACACAAGGAATCTCAAATTTAAGTTCTATGTATTTCCGCAGGAGTTTATTTTATGTGACTCGCGACACCAGTGGAGTCACAACCTTTAAATCCCCTTTTCCACTGGATTGGGCCTCCGGTACCCTCACTGACGCAGCGAAACACAGCAGTTATATCACTCCGGTCGAGCCTGCCCATTCATGCCGAAGCGTGACTCTCCCACGGTCAAGGTACTGAGAACATTCTCCGTTGTAGATGCGATAAATATGGATATGATCGGTAATAGAGAAAACTTACAATTTATTTACATTCAATCCTTTCCTGCCTGAGCATTCCTACTTTGAAAGAGTCCTCAGGGACACTGTTGCTTGTTCCGCGATTAAAACCATACAAAATACTATAGGTGAAAATGGTATGAAATGTTTTACTAACAGTCTCTCATCACATGACACTTAAAGACATTACATTTATAGTTTCCGTACAATGTCTAGATCTATAATAATATCCTCCAACCGATTTCGGCTAAGGCGGCCAATCTCACTTACACAGGATATATCATATTGCTCAAGTGTGGGCGCAAACACAAGTGCAATATCTCTATTCCCTTGCCCTCATATTCCGATGGGACACCAGTGTGACACGACCGTAGAGGAATGGGGCGCAGGACCAACGGCTTAATGCGCTTTCCGAGGCACGGGGGTACAAGACCGCCAACTTCCAAACTCCGGGCTGACACTGAGAATTTCTTCACAGATTTCATCTCTGGGCTGGTGCACCTCAGTACCAACTTCTTCCGTTTGACCGCGTACAACGTAGGGCTGCTCGGTCGGTGTCGGTGACTTGACTCTCTCTAGTCGACTTGATCCTCTAGCACTGCGGCGGGATATAGCCTCCCTTAACATTCTATACCGCATCTATCATGGGGCACTCCCCATCAGAGAAACTGTTTGATCTACTCCCTGCAGCTGAATTCTTACATCGAACCACACGCAAGCGATTGTCATTCCATCCTCATCATCTCGATGGATGGCGGTCGAATACTGTGCGTTTTTGCGGAACTTTCTACCACGTACCTCAGTTCTGTGGAACAGTTTACCTATGGGAGTATTTTCCGACGGCTACGACTTAGGGACCTTCAAGAAAAGAGTGTACTCCTTTTAAAAAGGTCGGCAGCGCATTAGCGATCTCTCTGATTTCGTGGATTTTAATGGGCGGCGATGATTGCTTTCCATCAGGTGACTCGCTTGCTCGTTTGTCGCCTCTAGCATAAAAAAAAACTGAATGAAAAACTCAGGTACGAATTTTGGACTAACCCCGAGATCGAACTCTGGACCCCAAGCGCAGGCGCCGCTTTAGAGTGCGACACACTACCCACTACGCCAACGAGGCAAGCATGTCTAGATATTGCTAGAACTATGAAAATCAATCGCATCTGTTTCCCTAGTTCTCTACGTCACACTTCATAATGATTTGGTACAATGTATAGAACACATGCTAAAGAAAAATAATCGCGTGACGAACGGCTACTAGAACGGACTTGAATGATTGATAAAAAGCCGCGAAGAATTCTTTTAAAAACCGGAAATATCCACGTATAATAAAGGACATGTCATAGCGCTCAGCGAACGCCGCGTCCGGGCACTTTCACACGCGTAATATGCACTGCGTAACGTACGCTCAAATATCCATCTTTACACTGCACTGGCGTAGCGTTAGTGTCGGTCGGCTGGAAGGAAGCCTATCTTGGCATCTTGGCGCTCACTTTTCTTCCTCCTTCCTGCCCCGTCCCCGCCCATCACCTAGGATGACGCCTCGATGCCCCTACTACGCTACGCTACTACCAGTGGCGTAGCGGTGTTGTTGGCGCCCTCTTTTCTCCCTCCTACCTGCCCCGTCGCCCCCATCTCCCAGGATGAAACCTAGATGCCCCTACTACGCTACGCTACTAGTGGCGAAGTGGTGTCGTCGGCGCCCTTTTTTTCTCGACTACGGCTAAGCAAAAAGGAGAGTTATGAATTTGACCTGTACGTATGTATACATGGTTGTTCATCTGTTCCCTCATAACTTCTTAACTAGTTAACATATTTGAACAAATGACAATTCATTTGTGATGCTTCGTTAGAAGTATCTTGATTGTCTTCTTGGTCTGCTTGTTATAGGCGACTTTACGTCACGTAAAATTGACTACAAGTAAGGAACTAAAAATTTTTGCTTGACGGTGCCGTGTGGGGTATCAAATGAAAGAGCTTTTTTAGCACATTTCAAACATGTAATTTTATATTCATAACTAAAAATATGTTAAATAAAAATAAAGTTTAAAACTAAAATCCGACTACCAAAAAAACACGCCCTATAAAGTACGAAACAAGAAAATTGTCTCTCCTGAAATTATTATGCCGTATTGCTGTGGTCGTATGCCACCTACTGTAGCAAAACAGACTCATTATAATAATGAAATAAAATCAATGTGGCATACGACCACGGCAATACGGCATAATCATTTCAGTACCTACTTTTTAACCCCCGACGCAAAAACGACGGGGTGTTATAAGTTTGACATGTCTGTGTGTGTGTGTGTGTGTGTGTCTGTCTATGGCATCGAAGCTCCCGAACAAATGAACCGATTTCGATTTTGTTTTTTGTTTGAAAGATGAATAAGGAGGAAGTGTTCTTAGTTATGTTGGATAAAAATCGGTCCAAGATGGCCGCGGTCACAAAGATTTGGATAGATAGATAGATACTCTTTATTGCACAACATACAAAACTTAAAAGCTAGGTATACAGAGATTTATGAGGGATTTAGAGGGATTTTATGTTTTAACACAACTTCCACAGTATGGGTATCATATAAAAGGGCTTGAGTAGCAGAATATATTAATTGTGAAAAATGTCAAATCCAAGATGGCCGCAATTTTCTTGTTTCGTACTTTTTAGAACGTGTTTATTTGGTAGTCAGCTACGCTACTGCATCTACAACTTTTCTAGCCGCAAACCAAACCCGATAATCTACGTAGCTCCGCGTCACCCGAGCTGGTAGGTTAATTGCAGCAATTACGCGTCACACAGGAGCAGTGCCTCGACCGTCATCCATCCACTGTGACATGCTCCACTCCGCTCAATTAGGATTATGTTACGCTACACACTGTGGTAATCGTTGTGGCGCAGTGAGTTGTGAGTTTGAGTAAGCCTGGGAACACGGGTCTGATCCCGGTCTGGCCAAAAACGAATATTTACCTTGGTTTTTCTGTTAAGGTGACGGTAAGGCGTCACTAATGTGCCCACATCAGTGACGCCTTAATTTAAATTGTTAGCAACTAAACCGGATATCTTTTTAACACTTTGGAAGCTGCAGCCTCTGGGGAAACGGTTAAACTATTTATTTAATACTTATACTTAACTTTTGGGTCAGCTATTGTACTCTTAATTTGAATTACCGCCGAAAACGGCCACTTGTGGCGTTAATCTAAATTTTGAGTGCAAAAATAGATCAAAAAGTGGTGCACAATTATTAAATAAATAGTTTAAATGTTTGCTTAGAGACTACCGCTCCGAAATTGTTCAAAATAGATCCGGTTCCGCCTTAAGAAATTCTCAGTGTCAGCACGAAGCAGTTGGCGGTCTTGTTAGCATCAAAAGTAGCTTAACACTTTAGTACCATGTCAAAGTAACTGTTCTGCCTATTATAGTCAGTTTCCAAGGGGTTCGTAAAAAATGTTACTTCGACATGGTAAAGTGTTAAGCTACTTTTGATGCTGACTGTACCCCCGTGTTGGTCATGCGGTCGTGTCACTATAGTTTAGCCTAAATGCATACTTATGAGAGTAAAGGTAACAGGTATTAAACAGTGCACATGTGTGATTATAGCAGTCCAGTCGGGCTAACATGCCATCGCGAGATATGTCACGGAAGAGATACGAGAAATTTGTCGATATCGACTAATATGTCGTTTTCTCTAACGTGCGCATCACGATCGTAAAGAATCGAGTTCTAAGTGCAGCCATGTTAGCGTCGGAAGACATATAGACATAAACGAATAAAACACGAGATACGGGGTAGACAAAATTATGTCGCGATGCGCATGTTAGGCCAACAGAGGTAACTATACTATGTAATGCATACATAGCATATGTATGTATGTTCGACGATTGTCCCTAAAGTATCAAGCCGATAACACAATTGGTTATGATCAATAATCGGAGTAGGTAGAGTTATTTGGGTTCATTGAACGCAATAGATGTTAATATGGACATGCCCCGGGATTCTGACTATGATCCCGGAATTAAATTTTAGAGTTAAATTTTAACGCATTTTAACCATGAAAGGGCTTATCCATATACGTTAGATACCACCATATTTACTTACAGTTTGTTCCTTTATATCTAACGTACGTATCTTGATTTTCTAAAGAATAATAGAACTTTTGTAGCCGTGTGGTCCCCGGCAGAGTAGAATAGGCCACCCTCACTCTTACCGAGGTGTCGTAAAAGGCGACTAAGGTAAAGCTGCTGGCATGATCATCAGCACCCAGAGAAGGAAAACTCTGCATTTATATCAAAACCCTCGCCAACCCGTCTGCCAAGCGTGGTGAGTATGGCAATTACCCCTCATGGGATTGAGGGAGGCCCGTGCCCCAGCAGTGGGGACTTAAATGGGCTGATGATGATGATAAATAGAACTTTTTTAATGAGTGTTGTCGCGTGTGAAAAATCCGCTAGATAGAGTACTATAGGAGTGAGGTCCATATACAATGTGATTGATTATTTTTAAACGTGATCTGTCAATATGGCAAACTAAACAACCAATGCGGTTGATGTTGGACCTCAGTCCTACAGTACGCCATCTGGCGGATTTTTCACAAGCGAAAACCCTCATTAACATGGTATCACAGAGCGTCTATGAATATGTTAATGCTCGTATGTATAAACGAAAATAACTGTTAATAGTATAAAGTATATCTTTTAATCCCGGGGTCCCGGGATTCCAGGCATGTTCATATTATTTGAAAAAATCGCAAGTATCAAAAATAGCTCTACCAACTCCGATCATTGGTTATGATACAAAACTAGTCAGGTGCCATCACCGCTAAGTGTGCGCCCGCGCACGCGACGCGCATGCGTTAACAGCCGCTCATAAACACACATTATAGTGGCTGATTGTTCATTCAATGTTGCTGTCCGTCACCTACCTAGACATGAGTACTAATCAGTGTACTAATTTTTAAGAGATGTGGATTTTGTTTCTAAATCAATAAATGAGGAGCGTAAAAAAATGAGGCGTTACGTTTTACTATGTGTCAAGGCCGTGGGAGAGCCACGCTTCGGCATGAATGGACCGGCTCCACCGGAGTGATACCACGGCCTCACAGAAACCCGCGTGAAGAAGCACTGTGCTGTTTCGTTGCATGAGTGAGGGAACCGCAGGCGCAATCCGGGGAAATGGGGGGCTTTAAGGTTCGCAGCGCACTTTTGACGGCGGCAATCGCTTATCATTAGGTGATCCGTCTGCTCGTCTGCCACCGATCACATTAAAAAAAAACTTAACTTTCTAAATAGACTCGAGTTTAAAGGTTGGCAGCGCACTTGTGACTCCACTGGTATCGTGGGTGTCCATGGGCGGGAGCACACGATTACCATCAGGTGATCCGTTTGTTCGTCTGCCACCTATCACATAAAAAAAACTTAAAAAACTGACTCGAGTTTAAAGGTTGGCAGCGCACTTGTGACTCCACTGGTGTCGCGAGTGACCGGTCCGGTAATCCGTCTGCTTGTCTGCCACCTATCACATAAAAAAAGGCTCTACCATCCACTAAGCTACCGACGCTCTATGCGTTACATCGTTACTGTAAAATAACATTAATCTTTTTTTTTTATGTGATAGGTGGCAGACGAGCAGATGGATCACCTGATGGTAAGCAATTGCCGCGACACCAGTGGAGTCACAAGTGCGCTGCCAACCTTTAAGCCCCCCATTACCTTGGATTGGGCTTCCGGTATCGTCACTCACGCAGCGAAACACAGCAGTGCTGCTTCACGCTGGTTTTCTGTGAGGCCGTCCTATCACTCCGGTCGAGCCGGCCCATTCATGCCGAAGCGTGGCTCTCCCACGGTGCCCACGGTTAGCGTGGCTCTCCCACGGTTGTTAATCTTCATCGTCATCGTCAGCCCATTTAAGTCCCCACTGCTGGGGCACGGGCCTCCCTCACTCACATGAGGGGTAATTGCCATACTCACCACGCTTGGCAGACGGGTTGGCGAGGGTTTTGATATAAATGCTGAGTTTTCCTTCTCTGGGTGCTGATGATCATGCCAGCAGCTTTACCTTAGTCGCCTTTTACGACACCTCGGTAAGAGTGAGGGTGGCGTATTCTACTCTGCCGGGACCACACGGTTGTAATCTTATTAAGTTTAAACTGTTCGCACTTCATAAAAGTAAATAGATTTATTACGCAATCGCACTTCTAAACACAGCGATGAAATTCCGCGATAAACGCCCCTCCAGCTCCATACGTGATCTATTTTAATAATAATAATATCCTCCAACCGATTACGGTTACGGCGGCCAATCTCAACGATCAGCCATGTACGCAGGATATATTATAGTGCTCAAGTGTGTACGCAAACACAAGTGCACTCTCTATTCCCTTACCCTCATATTCCGATGGGACCCCAGCGCACTGTGGAATATGAAAGAACAAACACATATCAAAATTGATTATTATCATTAATTGAAATTGGGTACTTTATTAAGGTGACGGGTAGGACACACTAGCGATGCCAATCGATTTATTTTTTTAGCTACTAAATCGGATCTTTTTATACAATTTCAGGGTTACAACCTCTCGGCATGCACTCATATTTATTAAATAACCATACACAAATGTTGGGTCCAACGCGTACGCGAAAAATTTATGACCGCCAAAAGCGACCAATTTTAGCGTGAATTAATTTTTCGCGTATAAAAACAGACCCGTCATTTGTCCATGGTTATTTAATAAATAGTATATGTTTAAAATAGATACAAGTTAGTAGCTAAAAATTAGAATCGATTGGCGTCGCTAGTGTGCCCTACCCGTCACCTTACAAATGTTTACTTTAATATTTATATTGTATTTGGTAAAAGTATTTTTATAGTTGATATTTTTTATAGAAATCCTTTGCAATTTATTCTTAAGTAAATAACACACGTAAATTTTCATTTCGTTTTCAGGCGGAACTCGAACCCACAAATATTCGAGATGAAATTTTAAGTGTGTTATTTACTTAAGAATAAATTGCAAAAGATTGCTTTAAAAAAATATCAACTATTGGTTTAGCAGTCTCATCTTAAACTTAACCAACGGCTTAACGTGCTTTCCGAGGCTACAAGACCGCCAACTTCCAGACTCCGGGCTGACTAAGAATTTCTTACCGAAAACTTAGGTACACATATTTGGCCCGACCTGGGGATCGAACCCGGGACCTATTGCGCAGCCGTCGCCTTATAGGACCCACTAACCGCTACGACATCGAGGCAGGCAGTTCAATATCTAACCCATAAGTAATTCTAAATTGGCGTTTAGTATCTCTGGGATCCCACAACCCACAGCCGGCTGTGACGAGTCTTTTACGATCGCTCGAAGGCCGCGGGAGCCCGACACAAAAATAAATTCTAAGAATACGAGTGTTGTTTTTATTAATTTTGCACGTAGAAGCTACGAGAGAGGATGATTTTAGAAGATAGGTGTACTTAGAGTAGAGGGCGATGGCTCAGTGGATAACACGCCTTCCATGCGGGGGTTCGTGTTTCGAATCCGAGCATGCATTCGATTCATTGTAATTTTTTTATGAAATGAAATGAAATGAAAAATCTTTATTCGGTCCGGAATTACATATAAATACAATGAAATTAAAAACGAATACACTGAATTTAAAAACGAAAGTAATTGGACCAAAATGGCGCCCACTCAGCATATGGCACGACCGGGGAGGTAGCCCCGATCACACCGCTGGTATTCTGTGGAAGCCAGTTAGTTGAGGGAGCGTCATCAGTCAACGAAACAAACAACTTTATTTATAGGTACTTGTTAACAGTTTTTGTTACAAAAATAGGTACATATTGTACAGCAATGTAATAGCACAATGCCTAACAATGTATGAATGAGTGTAGATGTTCGAGGGTGGTGTATGCGTGGGTGCGTGTGCGTGTATATGGTAAGCGTTTTATGGTAAGCGATTGCCGCCCATGGACACCCGCGACACCAGTGGAGTCACAAGTGCGCTGCCAACCATTAAACCTTCCCTTTCCCCCCGATTAGGATTCCGGTACCCTCACTCACGCAGCGCAACACAGCACAGTGCCGCTTCACGCCGATTTTCTGTGAGGCCGTGGCCTCCCTCTACGGTGAGGGAAACCATCGTACGGAAACCAACAATTCCGGATAGTTTTTAGAACGTATCCATAATTCCGGTAGTCTGATTCCCCTGTGTGAGGGTTGCGAAAATCAGAAAGTATTTTGGTAGGTACCTGCCTCACCAAATCCTATATGGTGGTAATGATGTGTGTATGTGTTTGTGGGGCGAAGGGGGCGGCAAACTCTCGACTTCATCCTAAAAATGGCGTTAAAATCTTAGCTTCATCCTGGGAAAAATGGACCTTTAGGTTAGTTTATGTATATGCATATTAAGCATCCCACTCGTCTGTACCTATAGATTGAACGGCGGATTCCTGTAAACCACACAATCACACAACCTTGCCTAGAATGCCTGGTCACCGAATCGCACCCATTTTCACACGCGTCCCAGACTTACAAGCCATTGAATCATTGCGAGAGAAGCACAGTGCAGGGCGTAAAACAGTAGGGCAAGATTATCTGACCGTGAACCGAAGTGGGCACACATTAAGGGTTAATGGACATACTTAGTAATTAACATTTAACAGTATTTTAAACGGCCCTATGGCGGATTTAATAGGCACCCTGCCTCGTACGCCAAAGGTGACGGATTCGATCACCACCCCGGACATATAACATTCGTGTGATGAACACATGCGATTGTTCAGTGTATGGATGTGATATAATGTGCCAATCATCATCATCATCATCAGCCCATTTATTCCCCATTTAGTCCCCACTGCTGGGGCACGGGCCTCCCTCAATCACATGAGGGGTAATTGCCATACTCACCACGCTTGGCAGACGGGTTGGCGAGGGTTTTGATATAAATGCAGAGTTTTCCTTCTCTGGGTGCTGATGATCATGCCAGCAGCTTTACCTTAGTCGCCTTTTACGACACCTCGGTAAGAGTGAGGGTGGCCTATTCTACTCTGCCGGGAACCACACGGCTAGGCTAATGTGCCAATGTACATATTTAATTATTATTTTTGTAATTTGTCTGTTGTCTGATACCCGTTACAAATGTGGTTGCTATTTAGTGGGGAATCATATTTATGTGTGATATATTTATTGCATGATTATTAATTTTTAAATTGCTTAATTACTCACCAGCGGGTTACTCTTTGGCGGGGATAAAACGCAGGCCACTTCCTCGTTCATCTTCTTACATCGTCTTTGCACACTAAAAAACAAAATCAACCGTTGTTGATTTTAGAATTTTTGTTGATTTTTGAATAAACCGTTGAATTTTTGTTACCATATGGGTGTCCGGCGTTCGAGCACGATTAAAAATCGGTCACTGATTTTTGTAAGAGACAAATTCTTCTCAGTCGTACACTCCTGACGGAGTAGTCGTGATTGTGGATTATCTGTTTGAGGAGCGGCTTTTGCGAAACTTATCCATCTTTCTCTGTTTGTGGTACTGCGTGCACATTCAGTCAAGGAACACTTTGTAGCAGAATTGATGCTGTCTGTCCACCTTGTAGGTGATCTGCTTTGTGAGCGTTGACCTACCAAGTTCCAAGGAGCTCTCGTTTCGAATGATATGTCTAAACATGGTGAGTATTCGCATTTGCACAATCGACGAAAGTCTTCGTTTGATTCGAAGCTCCTTCAGGATATAAACGTTGGTGTGGTGAGCAGTCCACTTCACTCTGAGCAGGCGCCTTCAACACCAAGTCTCGAGGAGACAAATAGAACGTACTGATTTCAATATCGCATCGCACATGTCCTAAAAAAAGTCGGTCAGAAATAGTACGAGAAATCGGTCTACTTTGTATAGGACCGACAAATTGGTCCGATAAAAAGTCGGTCGTGGCCGGGCACCATAAAAACTGCTGATGAAGATAATTTGATAATTGTATTTTTTTCTCTTCTCAATTGAAACTCTGTAACATCATCAATATTTGAAAAGAGTAACTACTGAGTTTCTTGCTGGACACCAGCAAGGATCGACATTCAGAACCACAGCGGTAGATGATAATATGTATGTGTACCTATTTTGACATTCGTCAGTATTCTGTATGGACCTAAATTGAATAAAGATTTTTTTATCATTATCTTTCTCACTGCCCTTTCCCCAACTGCGGTATTACCGCACACACTCCGCTGGCGCCGCGCCAGATTATGAAAAGTACGTTTTTATGCTGTTTACATCCGATAATACTTACAGCAGATGGAATTGTCTGCAAATAAATAAGTAGACGCCATTTAAAGCCTGTTGATTGAAATAATATGAGGCGTTATTCAATTGTTGTGTTCATTTAATGTTTTACTTACACAATCAATGAATCGTGATTTAATGTGTAGATACAGTAGCAAGATATAAGAATTATATATTTATTTATTTTTTAAGCTTATACTATCATTACAGGCTTAACCTAATGTGATAGCGCAATCCTTATAATTAATACCTTATTCTATGTATATATCTACTTCTCTATAATTTAAATTTTAAAGTGTTGAATTTATTTACAATTTTTATATCTATGAACTAATGTTATAATAATAATGTAGGAAATTACTTTTAACCTAACTGGTAGCTAATTACATATAAAATAGTCCTGGCGAATTCACTAAAGGTTATAATATTGCTCAATTCCTTGTCTGGAGAGCATGGAAGCATTCGCAAGATGCCACAATTCTTTAAAACTTGTCTATTGACAATTGAATGTTTTTCTTTTCTCTTCTTTTTTTATGTGATAGGTGGCAGACGAGCAGACGGATCGCCTGATGGTGAGCGGTTGCCGTCGCCCACAGACACCCGCGACACCAGTGGAGTCACAAGTGCGCTGCCAACCTTTAATCACCCTTTCCCCCGGATTTGCCTCCCGGTACAATCACTCACGCAGCGAAACACAGCACATTGCTGTTTCACGCCGGTTTTTCTGTGAGGCCGTGGTAACACTCCGGTCGAGCCGGCCCATTCATGCCGTAGCGTGGCTCTCCTACGGTCAAATTTGCTTACTTATTATGTAAGCACATTTTCACTAATGGCTAATTAGATCTATTTTCGCGTAATTACCGCTCAGTATATGACGCTTGCGCACACAATGGACGGACAGACAACAGAGCTGAAACAAAGCGTGACGTCACGCGGAACTAGGTCACGGAGCGGCCGGCAGGGGGCGACGCTAAATAGTTTTAAATACGACCACCATTATACAGGGCACCGGGTTACTGGTTATAGTTAAGTAGACTGCCTCGATGGCGCAGTGGGTAGTGGGTCGCACTTTAAAGCGACGGCTGCGCTTGGGTTCGATCCCCGGGTCAGGCCAAATTTTGTACCTGAGTTTTTCTGTTAAGGTGACGGGTAGGGCACACTAGTGACGCCATTCGGTTTTAATTTTTAGCTACTAAACCGGATCTATTTTAAACAATTTCGGGGTTACAACCTCTGGGCAAACACTTATACTACCTTTGAAATGACGTGAGAAATGCACTGTAGTCGATATAAATCCATCTAAGTAATGTGGATAAAATTTGGCAACCGTAAATTTGGCCGTCTGCAATTTAACTAAACCCAAAAAATGACCTTCAACTTAGCAAAAAAATCCTGCCGAAAAAATAACATTTTCAACAGCCTCATGAATTCTGAAGTAGCTCCTGAAAAGAGTTTGCAGCAACTGTCTCCATTGTGAGCCGCTAATGAGCCCATCCCCGTGTGTAGGTCCTTTCATTTCCTTACCGTTTATATTATGCAAGACCTTCGTACCCAAGGGTTTCTACTTCGCTGGAAGACGCTTCAGAATTAAATATATACCTTTAATGGCGGATCCAGACTCGCGCAACGAGTTGCCTCGTGGAGAGTCTGGATCCGACGAGGGAACTCGATGCGTGATGGGGACGGTGCGCTCGAGTCCGCTCGCCTCGCCTCGCTGGGCGCTCCGCTTTCTGTCGGTTTTTCAAGCACGAGTCAAAAGACGCGAGAGGGTGAGTTGAATGAGTTAACCACACTGTCCCGCTGACTGCTGCGATGTATTGACGGTGTATTGACGTCATCCACTACCTTCGCCGTTTACTTTCGTTTTTAACCCCCGACGCACAAACGACGGGGTGTTATAAGTTTGACGTGTCTGTGTGTGTGTGTGTGTGTCTGTGTGTCTCAATAAAGAGGAAGATGAATAAAGAGGGAGTGTTCTTAGCTATGTTGGTTATAAATTGATCCAAGATGGCCGCCGTCACAAAGATTTGGATTTTATGTTTTAACACTACTCCCACAATATGGGTAGCATATAAAAGGGCTTGAGTAGCAGAATATAATCATTGTCATCATTCATCATTGTCAGCCCATTTAAGTCCCCACTGCTGGGGCACGGGCCTCCCTCAATGACATGAGGGGTAATTGCCATACTCACCACGCTTGGCAGACGTGTTGGCGAGGGTTTTGATATAAATTCAGAGTTTTCCTTCTCTGGGTGCTGATGATCATGCCAGCAGCTTTACCTTAGGCGCCTTTTATGACACCTCGGTAAGAGTGAGGGTGGCCTATTCTACTCTGCCGGGGACCACACGGCAAAATATAATAATAGTAAAAAAATTCAAATCCAAGATCGCCGCCGTCAGAAAATGACGAATAACCTACTTGTTGTTTCAACTGCTTCAATAAAGATATCAAATGAAAGAGCTTTAGTTGTGTCGGACGTTTTTTAAATTTTCAATTTAATTTTTTTATGTGATGTATACGCAAGGCATTATAATATCGGAAGGTACATAAAGTAGATAACGCAGTCACGTCAAGCATCAATAAGGATTCCTGGACATGTTGATCTCCTTGCCTGTCCTCTAATGTAGGTATTATACTTCGGGTCTCAACCGAAGACGACTACGTATTATTACTTGCAGCATTACATGAAATGGTGCTATTTTTGTCACACATTCAGAGTTATTATTTTTAAATTTTAAATTTAAAATAAAAAAATAAATAAATATTCTGTCCACTTTTCACTATGCGCTGGCCACCCCGCGCCGCAGATGTCATTACGTGTTTTTGTGTTATGGAAGTCGCACGTTCGCTCCTTTCATTAAAACTTTTATCATCATGGGAAAACGTAAACGTTCAAAAGATAGTGATTACGATAGTATTATGCGAAAATTAAAGAAGCTCGAAGACAAGTTGAAGAAAAGACGGCGTTCATCTTCGGGAAGTGAAAGTGATCATTCGTACATACAATGTTCCGATACCCGCGAATACGATACGGATTTACCAGGTAGGTAATGAACATTTTGTCCGATCGAACTGCAAAGTAAAATAGTGAAGTGATATAGGTATGAATTGTAAAATTCATAGTACAATACGAGTACTTATAATACTCATATGGACCACCCCGAGTTGGGTAGGTAGTTAGTTGATTCTATGCCTTCATAGTAGGCAATAAAGACAAAGGCAATATGAATCCAGCTTATTATGATTTTATTGTTATCTCCATGTCAATCATATTAAGTTTGAGGTATATTCACCACGTAAATCGTGTTGAAGTATATATTTTCTCCACGTAAATCGTGTTGAGGCATTTTCTCCGCGTGAATCGCGTTGAGGCATTTCTCCACGTAAATCGTGTCGAGGCTTTATTTTTTCTCCACGTAAATCGTGTCGAGGTATTTTTTCTCCACGTTAATCGTGTCGAGGCTTTATTTTTTACACGTAAATCGTGTCCATGCGAATTTAATTAAACCACTGCACTGTACTACCCTACAGCTCGAGTTAAAATATATTGCCTCTTTGTAGATGTCTACCCTGATGAAGTTGTTGAGGTCTACGATGACGGCCAACCAGAACGAACTAGCAGAGCCCGTTGCGGGAACATCAACAGGACCTCCACCGTCTGAGCCCACATCGTTGGTGGCGTCTGTGGCATCCGCCGCGCCTGAGCCGTCATTGACGCAGGCAGAGACAAACGCTCATACAATCCCTACACAGGATGACATTCTTTTGTTAGACCCGGACATACTACAATTACTCGGTGAGGACTCCACTAATCAAACAAATCACGGAGAGAAATTACATAAAGACGTTGCTTCTAGATGGACACACATATTATGTAATGGTTTGTCTAAGGATATGCGATTAGATCTTATCACATGTTATTTGCCGCCAGAGAATTGTCAAAATATGAGAGCTCCAAAGCTCAATTTGGAAGTCAAGGCAGCCTTATTAGACATACACATTAAAAAGGATTTACATACTCAAAGTAGGCAAAATCAACTTGCAAGTAGTCTTGCAGCTATAGGACGAGTCCTAAATTGGGCTCTGTCATCCAATAATGTACCTCAAGATATCATTAAATCTATGAGTGATGCAGGTAGACTTATATGTGACAGTCATCACAAAGAGTCCCTATCTCGGCGATACGCAGCCCTTAGCACTCTAAATAAAAATATTAGAGACGCCGTAAAAGACACAAACATAGACGAACATTTGTTTGGTTCTGCCCTATGTGAACACATAAAAACTGCGAAAGCAATAACCAAGACTGGCTCCGAGATAAAGCAAAAAGTTCAACGACCAGCCTACAGGCCCTCAGCAATGATACAGTCACGTGGGGCTTTAAACTCACGGGGGGCGCCGCCGCTGCGCGTAGCATCTGTGGTGGAGCCGCGGACGACCCCCGCTGCACCACGCCGGCCGCCGAGGGACCGTCGCCTGGAGCCGACTCGCGGCCGTCGTCCGCCGACCAACCACGCGCGGAGACGATAGATGAACAGGTACCAGTCGCTGGTCGCTTAGCTTATTTTTATGACAAATGGTGTGAACCTACTAATGACCGCATTATTTTGGATTGGGTGCAAGGATATAAAATTCCTTTCATTAAAGAACCTATTCAAATAGATGAACCCCAAAATAATGCATGTAACTCAAGTTCCCAAATCAAAATATTAGATGAATGTGTTTTTGAATTGGAGCGTTCTAAGTTCATATCACCCTGTATATTTTGTGAAGGACAATATGTATCTCCAATTTTCACTGTGCCAAAACCGAATGGAACCCATCGATTTATTTTAAACCTAAAGGAACTTAATAAATTCGTGAATGTTTATTAAACGTAAAAACAACATGTAATTTTTTAGAGTCATTAGGATTTATTATAAATACTAAAAAAAGTGTCATGATACCAAGTCAAATATGCAAATTTCTAGGTTTTGTATTCAATAGCACAAACATGACTTTTACCTTGCCTGATGAAAAGAAACACAAACTTAAAAGTCGAATAATAGAAATCATGGGCAAAAATAAATGTTCCATAAGATATTTTGCAGAATTAGTAGGACTTTTAACCGCCGCATGCCCAGCTGTAAGTTATGGCTGGATGTACACCAAACTGTTTGAAAGGGAAAAGTCTTTGTCTTTAGGCTATTCAGACAATTATAATAAGCAAATGAAATTAGGGAAAAATCTAGAAGACGATCTGTTGTGGTGGAGAGATAAAATAGACACATCGTACGCTCCTATTCGAAAATATAATAATTATATTTTTGAAATCTTTACCGACGCGTCACGTACTGGCTGGGGTGCAGCATGCGGAGATCAAAGTGCTAATGGTAATTGGACAGAAGCTGACTTGGCCCTTCATATAAACGAACTTGAGTTAAAAGCCGTATATTATGGATTAAAAATATTTAGCACTAACTTAAGAGGACGTAATATTCTATTGCGCATTGACAACACCACTGCCATAGCATATGTAAACCGTATGGGTGGTGTCCAACACCCTCATTTAAATAAACTTGCACGAAAACTCTGGCAGTGGTGTGAAACTAGAAATTTATTTATATTTGCATCCTATATCAAATCACGAGATAATGTGATTGCAGATCGCGAATCTCGTCGGCTTAATATCGACACTGAATGGGAAATTTCTGACCAAGTATTTTCAGCAATTGTCAAATCGTTAGGAAAACCTGAGTTTGATCTCTTTGCAAGCGCTCAAAATTATAAATGCAGTAGATACGCATCATGGAAACTAGATCCCTATTCTGAAATAGTTGACTCATTTACATTTAGTTGGAATACTGTTTACTTTTATGCTTTTCCTCCATTCTGTTTGATTACAAGAGTTCTTGAAAAAATCAGATCAGATAAAGCAACAGGCATCGTTGTAATACCTTACTGGCCATCCCAGCCTTGGTACCCCTTATGGTCCAAGCTTGCAATATCAGAAAAGATTTTTTTTGGTCCTGATCACTCGTTATTATATTCTCCTTTCAGAACCTGCCATCCACTACATGCGAGTCTTATCCTGGTGGCAGCCAAATTATCAGGGAATCTATGATCAAACGTGGTGTACCTCTAGCCTCTCTCTATAAACATAATGATGGCCTCTTTTGCAAAGAACACATTAAATCAGTACAATAGTTCCTTAAAATCTTGGTGGTTGTACTGTAAGGACAAACATTTAAATGTATATGGGGCCGACTCATTTAAGGTAATATCTTTTTTAACTTTAAAATTTGAAGAAGGTGCTAGCTACAGTAAATTGAACTCTATTAGATCTGCCTTATCGATATTCTAGGTACTGATGTTATGGTTAATGATTGCGTAAATCGTTTTCTAAGGGGCGTTTATAGGTTAAATCCACCAAATCCAAAATATCATTCAACGTGGGACACTAATATAGTGCTGAATCATCTATCTAAATTATATCCTTATGATACTATTTCATTAGCTGCTTTGTCTTATAAAACTTGCACCCTTTTGGCCATCGCTTCCGCCCAAAGAATGCAGACTATAAGTCTTATAAAATTAAATAATATTTACATGCAAGACAATCTAATACTGATAAAAATCACTGATTTAATAAAAACATCGAGGCCCGGGGCTTTCCAACCACTTATCAGATTGCCCTATATTCGCGAGAATCCTAGCATTTGTCCAGCATTGGCTATTGAAACATACTTAGAAAAAACCAGAAACGTTCGATGCAATCTTCACGAAGATAATCTATTTATTGGATTACGTAAACCTCATAAAAAGGTCGGTTCACAGACGTTGGCACACTGGGTAAAAAAGACATTACAGGATAGCGGTATAGACATTTCCATATTCGGTGCCCATAGTACCCGGTCGGCATCTACATCTGCCGCTCACCGGTCTGGGGTCAATCTGGAAGTGTTATTATTTCTTAAATATTACCAAAGAGATACTGTAAACGCAGATAACAATGATTTTGTTAATTCTATCTTTGGCTCATAATCAAAAAATCTTATCATAGCTTAAAGGAAATTGCATTTATTTCATTAACATGTTAAGAGAACGATAAATGTATTTTTTTTCTGGCTTTACTTCAATATTTACAATTACATAAATAAATGAATAACTCATTGATTAACATAAGTATATGCAAATTTAAGAAAAAATATATTTTCAGATCATATTGTACTTACACTAATTTTTTTATTTTTATACATGATTTACACTACTCTGAACATCTGCAAGTAATAATACGTAGTCGTCTTCGGTTGAGACCCGAAGTATAATTAAGAATCAAACGAACTTACCTTGTGAAGTTTGATTCCAATTATGCGAGGGTCTCAACCGAAGACGACTACGACCCAACCCACCCTACCCTTTAAATAAAAATACAAAAATAAGAGGTTTTCTACTCATGGTGATAACACAAAAAATACTCTAAATAATGACATCTGCGGCGCGGGGTGGCCAGCGCATAGTGAAAAGTGGACAGAATATTTATTTATTTTTTTATTTTAAATTTAAAATTTAAAAATAATAACTCTGAATGTGTGACAAAAATAGCACCATTTCATGTAATGCTGCAAGTAATAATACGTAGTCGTCTTCGGTTGAGACCCTCGCATAATTGGAATCAAACTTCACAAGGTAAGTTCGTTTGATTCTTAATTATTTCATTTCATAATTTTACTTTGCGGATTAATCTAAACGATGCTTATTATAGGTAAGCATTTTACTCATAATACTGTCATTGTAATCATAATTTCTATAATTTTTATTTTTATAACGAGATTATAACGATATTGCATTATATTAAAAATGAATGCCATGTGGTCGCCGGCAGAGTAGAATTGGCCACCCTCACTCTTACCGAGGTGTCGTAAAAGGCGACTAAGGTAAAGCTGCTGGCACGATCATCAGCACCCAGAGAAGGAAAACTCTGCATTTATATCAAAACCCTCGCCAACCCGTCTGCCAAGCGTGGTGAGTATGGCAATTACCCCTCATGTGATTGAGGGAGGCCCGTGCCCCAGCAGTGGTGACTTAAATGGGATGAAGATGATGAAAAATGAAAATTGTAAAATAATTACTATATTATTTGAAAAGAGTAATTACTGAGTTTCTTACTGATTCTTCTCGGTAGAAATTGACATTCCGAATCAGCAATCGATTACATGATATTTCACTTTCATAAATGTTCTGTGTGGACTTAAATTGAATAAAGATATTTTGATTTTTGATTCACTGAAATGCTGATGATGAAGGAAGCTTAGGTACAGACAAGCAATCATAGCGTGTACCAGTCAACAAATACGAATTTCCTGATGTAACACCGCTAGGTGACAATCGCTTGCGCACGCACTAGGCTTGTGTCCTATTTTTTTCTCTTGTTGGTAATATAAGAACTCCTCAAAAGTGTAAAAATCGATGAGCTAAAGGATTTGTTAGCTTGGAAACTCTTCGAGATAGTAAAGTATCAGCCTATGAACTGTCGCCGTGTGGTTCCCGGCAGAGTAGAATAGGCCACCCTCACTCTTACCGAGGTGTCGTAAAAGGCGACTAAGGTAAAGCTGCTGGCACGATCATCAGCACCCAGAGAAGGAAAACTCTGCATTTATATCAAAACCCTCGCCAACCCGTCTGCCAAGCGTGGTGAGTATGGCAATTACCCCTCATGTGATTGAGGGAGGCCCGTGCCCCAGCAGTGGGGACTTAAATGGGCTGATGATGATGATGAACTGTCCCACTGCAGGGCAAAGGCCTCCATCATAGAAATCAAGTCATCGCTACTATGATGGGATTAGGCTTAATCACCACGCTTGCCAAATGCGTATTGATGATCACAAACCGGAGCTTTGTTCGAAAACATCGAAACATACTTCGCTCGACCCGGGAATCGAACCCAGGACCCGGAGATCACGGCCCGGTACTTAAACCACTAGTCCAACAGGGCGTTTCGAGATAGGACAGTTTGAAAATCACTTAAAATAGACTTGCCCAAAACGCTCCATACAATCAGCGACGCGAGGCGTGACGTAAGCCCTCACTGGTTTGTGCGCATCGCGAGATAGCTTTGTTCAAAAATAGTGCGTTTATGAAAATGTTTTTTTTTTTTAACAAAAGTTTCTATAAATTGAATAAGATATCGATTACTATATAAATATTTCGTAAATTTAAGACTTAAAATTTACTTGCCTATCTTTGCCTTTGAGGGCTCATAACAAAAATAATACATAAGGTTTCAAGCTAAAATTTTGTACATAGCTCCTTTTGACCGTTATTTCTTAATGCTATTCTGTCAATCTGCCAATCTCTCAAAAAAATCTGCCAATCTCTGACCTAGTACACAAGCCTCGATTGAGAAAACTATCCGGAAAGTGCAGGTTTCCTCACCGCCGAGCGAATGGGAGAAATGCGCACATCACATGCGTGCTAACCATATGTCGTAAGAAGCGTCCATCCATAGAGTATTAAATATAGAGGCGTGATCGTCGCACGCAGGTATTTTTGTAGCGCTATTCGCGGCTGATGACAGTGGCCGCTGTCAGCGCGCCCTGGATACACGGGGGTACTGCCCTGTTAAATAGTAATTTTAACTTAACGTAAAATAAAATACCCCATTAGGCAAGCTCCATATAATATCTGTGCTGGTGATGCTAGTGGACTGTTTAATAACTGGGTGATAAATGATGTACGGTTTGAATAGGAACTCCTGTATTATTTGGAAACAAATATATCTATACAAAGCGATGTATATGTGACACAATCAGTGGACCATTTTGGAATCACAGCACGTCCATAGAATAATCAAGACTAGAAGGATAGTTTTTTCCTTACTGCTGTCGCCTCAAATTTGAAGCACAAATTTAGTTTTTCAAGTTGGTACTACGTACGTAGTATCAACATAAAAATCCTAATTAATGTTACCAGTCACAACATATTTCCCTAAAACATGGGAAATCGTTATTGTAGTAACTGTACTGTTTTAATTGTACCTAGAACAACGCTTACAAGTGTCTGCTTAACTGTGATTATAAAATTAGTTGGCAAGTTATGTTTTGATATGTGTGATGCCTTGACCTTACAATAATGAATAAGAAAGAAAGAAATAAAGAGCTGCCTACTTATTTTAAGTGTTAATAGAGTGAGTTTCAATTCGTGTTAAATATAGATCCATGTATTGCACTGTCAGAAACTCATCGACGTACATAAATCTTGAAATTATTATTAAATGAATAAATTCTTGCTTATTTATTTTTTAAAATATAAAAGTTCCGGTACCCGGACTAACGCAGCGGAACAGTAGAGACACTGCTTCACGCTGTAAAATCAGTAGCAACTCATTAAATTAATCAGTCTGTGCAATCAAATCTTACAATAAAGTTGAAATGGGGAAAATATTTTTTTTCATTATCTGGTAACACTGAGCATTTTAATAACTCGTTCGTATTTTAGCTTATAAAACACAACACACTATGAAATATTGAAGGCTTTCATGTGAAAAGTGATGTTATTTACACTTCTTATGCTAGTCCGAATCATTGTGACAAAATTTAACTGCACAAATCGTCATAGTAAATTATTTTTCGCGTGATGCGTTTGACAAGCATTGACATGGACGACTGCGGAGCGGTCCGCGCGATTGGAGCCGTACGGCTCCATTTGAGTAGCTTCAAATAGTGGGCGCAGACTAGGTTTCTAGTATTGTTATTATTCTATGAGCACGTCAAATTTAGATAAAAATAGCTCTCGGAAATAAGGTTGCACCACTGCCAATCGCCAAAACCCATCATTAGTATTCTATATTTCTATGCCCTGCGGTGGCACAGCAATACTCAATTCTTTACAACTTATAGGTTCAAGCGTATACTTAAATAGGTTCAAGCGTCATATTAATTTTAAACATCTATACTACATTTGTTTAGGTACTTAACTAAATGTAAACAAACCTTAAAAGGGGTTCTTTTTAAGGTCATTTTTCATTGCGACACAATCCGCAACAAAAATTATATTATTTTGAATCTAAATCTCATTTTCTCTGTTAGCAATTCTTATATTTAACCACTTTGTTTAATAAAAATGGCGAAAATTAACTTTAAAGCTTTTAAGCTTGCAATAATTGAGCAAATATTTATTTTTACTGATTTCTAAAAGTATTACAGTGTGCCAACAAAAAAGGATCTAAATAACCAGTTATCCAAAACCTTTTCACAAGAAAGTAATGGACAACCCTACTAAATCTAAAAGTCATACTGCTCGGTAGAGCTGCATCACTTTTGACTGATATTTTACGTGGTCGGGTTTCCAGCATAGACGCCAACTGTGAACTTTACTGGAAGTGACAGATCACTTCGAATAAAAGGTTAAAAATCCCTGAACTCCGCCATTTTTGTTGTTTACCTTTAGTTAATTACCTAAACAAACAGAGTATACTTTATGTAACCACCCTATTTATTATCAAATAAATTATTTTGTATTTGTATTTGCTTCCAAAGTGTACAAAGTGTAAAAACCTAACTATACAATTGAACATTGAGCGGTGGCAGCGCGCCCTGGATACACGGAGGTACTGCCCTGTCTGATAGTAATTTTAACGTAACGTAAAATTAACTACCCCAATAGGCAAGCCCCATAATTAGTATTCTTTATTTCTATGATGGAGGTATTTGCCCTGCGGTGGGACAGTACAGTCAACAGCAGAAGTAGCTGCACATATTTCGTAGTTTGTAGTTCTTATTCCGAAGAGCATAAGAGGCACTAGCTGGGATTTGAAAGCTCCACGGTTGCTCGCGTTCACGAACTTTTGTAATTATTATGGTTTGTAAGTTAAAAACATTTCAGTGGACTGCATTTTAAAAAGAACCATCTGTACCAACCGTCACATATTTCATTGTCAATATTTTCATAAAAAGAGCGCGCGAGATTGCCGATAATATGGCCCAATATTGAAACCCTTTCGAGTTAGTATCTGTTACAAAGCATTGACAAATTCGGAGGGAGACATTGTAAACAAAGTGACATTATTTTGTCCTGACAAATGATATATCAACGCACAACTCTTGTGTATGGTACTTTGGTTTTTTTTATGAGAAAGGGAGGAAAACAAGCAAGCGAGTCACCTGATGGTTAGTGATCACCGCCGCCCATGGACATCTGCCACACCAGAGGGAGTGGAGATGCGTTGCCGGCCTTTTAGAAAGGTTATAGGCTCGTTTATTGAAGATTTCCATGATGTACCGGTTCGTAAATACCGTTGCGGAAAGTGGATTCCACAATGAGGAGGTGCGTGGCGGTGGTGGAACTCCACCCTTCCAGATGGTACGGGTGGAAGCTGAATTTACGGCGTGTAGTACGGTGATGAAATTCAAACAGGTGGATAATTTTCTAAACAAACGAAATGGAAACAATATTGACTGACCGGATGGCGCAATAGGTAGTGACCCTGCCTCTTACGCCAAAGGTCGTGGGTTCGATCCCCACCCTGGACAAACATTCGTGCGATGAACATTTGTGTTTGTTCGGTGTCTGGGTGTAATATATGTTTTAAGTATATATTTGTGTTCCTCAGTTGTCTGATATCTGTAACACAAGTGCTTAAGGTACTTAGTACGGAATCAGGTCAACGTATGAGATGTTGTGAGAATTATTATTATTATTATTATATAATATTATGGATTGATTGTTATGGATTGATCCACAGAATACCAGCGGTGTGATCGGGGCTACTCCCCCGGCCGTGCCATATGCTGTGTGGGCGCCATTTTGGTCCAATTACTTTCGTTTTTAAATTCAGTGTATTTATATGTAATGTCGGACCGAATAAAGATTTTTCATTTCATTTTCAATATTAAATGCTGCTATGCTTAATATATTAGAATATACAAATTATATAATAATAGTTTCAGTATTTAAATTTACTGCTAATAGTTATAAATCAACAAGTGTGCAGGCATGGAGTTCATACATTATGTCCATGAATCCTTATCATTCAGGTAATATACTATTTTATATTATCCATTTTTCTTTAAACAGGCTTTCACATATGATTTAAATTTATGCATTGGTAAGCCAATAACATTTTGTGGCAACTTATTGTACGTTTTAAATGCTTTGTCCATCAAATGAACAATGGCGGCAGGTTAAACGTATAATAGTCGAATCACCTATTGTTTGATCATAGCCGCCGCCCATGGAATATGTCGATGGGCGGGCGGCAGAAATGCAGTTGCCAGCCTTTTCAAAAAGACGCTAACCTTTAACTTGAAGACCAGTCCGGAAACCTAGGACATAAAAAAATCAGGTCATTCCACAATTTTGTCGTGCGACGCAGAAAGTTTCTTGAGAAACTTAATATTCATACTTTTCTAAGCTTAGTAATCTATATCCATTTTCTTCTTCCGAAATTTATATTTCTTTATTTATAGTTCTCTTCTTACGCTATCTTAACAGGTCTTAGCCTAATGTGAATTAAAAATGTAAACATTATAAACTAAACCAATAAATGATTAATCCTATTTATAACATAATATATATAGTGTCATCCATGCAAATTCACTCAGGGGACAACAGAATATGTCCACGAGTTCCGAAATTATTAAATATTTGTTCCGAAACTATCTACTGTACCTATTCCCTACAAATTAAAGTACGCTACGGTAAAACGAGAAAAAAAAGCATCGACAAAACAAACCAAACCTCGAAGGAGGTTTTTAACTTTCAGACATTTTTAAAAACGAAACACTCCAAACGTCAACGTCAAGCCCTTTTAGAAAAGGAACGATCGATTAAAAAACAAACAAAGCCGTTCGAAATCCGAAAGCCCGCGTAAGTAGGTCGGGGGCGCGCGTCACGCGCTGACGTCACCGTGACGACAGCGCCCCTCCCCTACCACGCCTCGCTCCCCGGCCCGGGCTGTACCGAGTTATTCCCTTGACTGTTTTATTTATTGATTTAAAAATAAGTAATCTCTTTGAGTAATAGGAGCTTTTCAGTGTAAGCTTCGAGTATTTTGTTCTGTCATTGGTTATGGATTGATTACCTAAAATGCGGAAGATATTTCCGAAGCGATACGAACACAAATCTTTAGGAAATAAGCGTACATTTTTATAAAATGTCTGCATCGCATCTGTACCCTTATTGGTACATCCGGCAAAGTTTCCGGTAGACCACTTTTAGACCTTATTCGAATACTTTAAGGTGACGGGTAAGGCACACTAGCGACGCCAGTCGATTTGAATTTTTAGCTACTCAACCGGATCTATTTTAAACAATTTTGGGGTTACAACCTTTCGGCAAACACTTATACTATTTATTAAATAAGCATGCAAAAATGTTGGGTCTAACGCGTACGCGAAAAATTGATTCACGCCAAAAGCGGCCACTTTTGGCGTGAATCAATTTTTCGCGTACAAAAACTGATCCAAAATTTGTGCTTGGATATTTAATAAATAGTATAAGTTTTTGCCGAGAGGTTGTAACCCCGAAATGGTTTAAAATAGATCCGGTTTAGTAGCTAGAAATTAATATCGATTGGCGTCGATAAGTTCCTGGTAGACCACCAGGAACTTTGTCGATGTTGTACATTACGGAATATGTCTATCGATGTAAGGACGACAGTAAGTATAAAACAATCAGGCGGCTCGCTTGCTAGTTTGCCTTCCTTTTTTATTAAACTGATTACTGCATTCTTTGACAACAGCCACGCTTCGTCATGAATGGACCGGCTCCACCGATTCTCACCTTATTCTCGCCCTAACTAGCGACACCAATTGATTTAAATTGTTAGCAACTAAACCGGATTTATTTTAAACTCGGAGCGGGCATCTCTAAGCAAACATTAATGCTATTTATTTAATAATTGTGCACTACTTTTTGAGCTGTTTTGCACTCGAAATTTGTATTAACGCCATAAGTAGCCCTTTTTGGTGGAAATTCAAATTTCGAGTATAAAAGCAGACCCAAAAGTTAAGTATAAGTATTGAATAAATAGTATCAGTGTTTTTCGAGAGGCTGCAACATAGCAATTGTTAAAAATATATCCGGTTTAGTTGGTAACAATTTAAATCAATTGGCGTCGCTACTGTGCCCTACCCGTCACCGTAATGTTAAACAGTTTCTGTTTAATATCAATTTAGGACTTTTGACAGATTATAGCAACATGATGCGTTAGCAAAATGTAGTACAGACAGCCCAACATTTTTTCAATAGGAAATGTAAAAAACACCTGACCGTGAGAGAGCCACGCGTCGGCATGAATAGGCCGGCTCGACCGGAGTGATACCACGGCCTCACAGAAAAACGGCGTGAAGCAGCAGTATTTTTTTCTCTTCTCAATTGAAACTCTGTAACATCATCAATATTTGAAAAGAGTAACTACTGAGTTTCTTGCCGGTTGTCATCTCAGTAGAAATCGACATTCCGAACCAGCGGTAGATATTATGTACCTATTTTGACATTCATAAGTGTTCTGTGTGGACCTAAATTGAATAAAGAATTTTTTATCTTTATCTTATCTTAGCACTGTGTTGTGTTTCGCTGCGTGAGTGAGGGTACCTACTGGAGACCCGATCCGGGAGAGAGGAGGTTTAAAGTTTGCCAGCGCACTTGTGACTCCACTGGTGTCGCGGGTGTCCATGGGCGGCGGCAATCGCTTACCATCAGGTGATCCGTCTGCTCGTCTGCCACCTATCACATAAAAAACACCATCGTCGTAAACTTACTTACTTACTTACCTACTTTACTTTTGTTATCTAGTACCGTTTCAGTATAGTATTTAATATGTTATTTAAATAACTCATAATGCATGGTAGGATGATAGGATTATATCTAAATAATGCAATACTTACTTGTGCACTGAGTGCACAGTATACCATTAGTTATAATGTGCACCATGTTATCACATTAAGTATATAGAAAAATCTTAATGATCTTGTTAGATTTATATCAGTTGGCTATAATTTTAAGTAACAATTGTCAAAGACTATGTTTGTACACATAAAGTTATGTAATATTGTGAATAATTGCTCTGGCCTAAAATATTTAAGTGTTACCCTTTAATATGATAAGTATACGTAATGTTAACGGCTGTTGTTATTCCTTAATAAATAAATAAATAAGTAAAAGAAACATAATTAGTTCCGATTTTCGCCACGTGCAAATCAACTGTAGAACGACTGGACATTGATCTGTTTGACATCCCTTATCAAAACACTGAATATCGACCGGAACTGACGTCATTTAGCGCACTTTGTTGGTGTTTGCGGACATCCGTCAAACGCGGTGTTTACTAAGCAAATATTTACAAAAATATTCATTTGGAACCCTGGATTATAAATAAATGTCAGTCAACCATATATACCTGACCGTATGCCTAATTCGCCGTGTGATCCCGGCAGAGTAGAATAGGCCACCCTCACTCTTACCAAGGTGTCGTAAAAGGCGACTAAGGTAAAGCTGCTGGCATGATCATCGGCACCCAGAGAAGGAAAACTCTGCATTTATATCAAAACCCTCGCCAACCCGTCTGCCAAGCGTGGTGAGCATGGCAATTACCCCTCATAAGATTGAGGGAGGCCCGTGCCCCAGCAGTGGGGACCTAAATGGGCTGATGATGATGATGATGCCTAATAATGTCCTCCAAACCGCCATCAGCCATCGACGCAGGACATATTATAGTGTACAAGTGTTCGCGCAGACACAAGTGCACTCTCTATTCCCGTACCCTCATATTTCGATGGGACACCACTGAAGAGGGATTAGGCGCAGGAACAACGGCTAAACGGGCTTTCCGAGGCACGGGGATACAAGACCGCCACTGAGAATTTCTTAACAGAAAAACTCAGGTACAAATTTTCCCCGACCCGGGACCCCGAATGCAACCGTCGCTTTAAGGTGACGGGTGGGGCACACTAGCGACGCCAAACGATTTTAATTTTTAGCTACTAAGCCGGATCTATTTTACACAATATCGGGGTTAAAGCCTCTCGGCAAACCTTTATACTATTTATTAAATAACCATGCACAAATATTGCGGGTTTACGCGATATTGTTCAAAATAGATCCGGTTTAGTAGCCAAAAATCAAAATCGATTGGTATCGGCAGAATCCGTATGTCGATAGAACGTGAAGTAAAACTCTTACTACAATTCAATCACTCTTTATTTCGTCCATACAATATTGTCAGTCCAATACAATATAAACTGCTACACATTAATCACACTGACACATTACAAAGCTATGAGATCTACCACTGAACGCCCTTAGGGCTCTAGCTAGCACCCTATGAAATATTTCCACCACTACTTACATAGACGTCCGTCGCCGTCGAGCGCCCGATCCAGAATGACTCGATCGATTCTCCGTAGTGGGGTAAAGCTGGCTTCTCACTAGTGTTGCCAGTAGCGTAATCGATTTGTCAAATCGATAATCGATTTACTATCAGGTTAATATTTAATAAATTTAAAAGCTAACAAACGCAAAACACCGGTTTTATTGAGTGACTGTGACTTTGACTGACATCGACTGTTGACTATCCACTTATTCTCAATAATATACTTGACATTATCAAGATCTTTGGATAGAGCCATACAGCCCGATCACGGTTATTTGGCTTATGGCAAAAGTCTGAACTAATGCTGTTTAGACATTTTCGCATAGAAAAAAGATAGATAGATAGATATACTTTATTGCACAAAATACACAACTTAAGTACTAGGCATTACAGAAATTTTGTGTACAATTTCGGCGGTCTTATCGCTGAAAGCGATTTCTACCAGACAACCTTCGGGTAAAGGACATTTGATAGTAGAGAAGGGGTAGGGGGTGCAATATTCAATAAGGAAAGAAAAAAAAAAGAAAGTGTAAATGTTAAAATATAACAACAAAAAGGTTGTACAACGCTCCCCTGTCGATGACACTAAAGTGCTTTCTGATCTTGGTCAGTCTGTATTTATCATAAAACAAAAAAAACTAGTTCGTCAACTTAAAAATGTAATAGTGTAAAAGTTACAAAATTATTCACCGTAGGTATCGTTCATGAAGTCCATTTAGATAGTTAGATTAACAAATTTTGCAATAATGTAACATTATTGCCGGGATAGATAGATAGATATTCCAAAAAACATGTGATGATAAACAAAGCATGTGATGTACAAAATACTAGAGTGCGCAGAGACAAACATAAACTTGTATTAAGAAATGTTCCCATAACATGTAAATATTGTAAAAGTTGTCTTGCGATGTGCGTAAAAATATATAACAAGATCCCAAATGAATTTAAGGTACATACTAAATGGTTATTTATTTAAAAAAAAGATTAATTAAATGGCTTAATGAGAAAAATTTTTACAGTGTTAAAGATTTTTTTTGACAATTAGAATTTGACATTTTTTTTTTTGGTATTTTTAATTTTCCTCAATTGACTATTTAATAATTTTGTAAATCCATGTAATTTTGAATCTGCGTAATGTAATTTAATTTATTATTGACATTGTAAATATTTGCATGCTATTTTTTTATATTAGCGAAACATGAGGACTTTTTACTTTTTTTTATGTCATCCTTGTATACCATGTGTTGTGCAAATAAATAAATGATTAATTGATTCCATTTTGTATGGAACAGTTGTTTTTTTTCGCTTATTTGGTTCATCTAACATGCTAAATGGACTTCATTCACGATACCTATTATGAAGTTTTCGGGACGTAAACGATAAAAAAAACGGTGTACAACGTACACGTAACAGTTAGAAAGCAATCAAATTGGGTATAGCCTCAAAACGTGAAACTTAGTTACCGAAACAAACGAAATTATGCCTAACATAGTGCTCAGTTTTGCTCAATTAAGTAACGCCACTTTAAGCTTACGGGAATTGCTTCTAAATAATATTACACACCCCCTTATGCTACGTCAAGCGAGAGGGAGGGACACCCCCTCCCTACACTTCAGTGTACGGTGTAAGAATGCTCAGAACTTAAGTAGGTTTTATTTTAATAGCAGATCAAAGGAATGCGACAAGTACAAAGTATACTGAGGGGGGACTTTCAAAATAAGTGTCACTTCATTATGCCGAGATTAAATTGAATATGTTTTTTGTTATGTCAATCCATCACCATCATCTTCTACCACGTACCTCAGTTCTGTGGAACGGTTTGACTGCAGGAGTATTTCCCGACGGCTACGACTTAGGGACCTTCAAGAGAAGAGCGTACTCTTTTTAAAAAGGCCGACAACAGATTAGCGATCTCTGTGATTATGTGGATGTTCATGGCCGGCGTTGATTACTTTCTATCAGGGGAATCGCTTGCTCGTTTGTCGCCTCCAGCATAAAAAAAATCATAGCCGGTTTAGGTTTATTTGGCGAAAGTCTTAGTTAATGATTTTTTGAGATTTCTCATAGATAAAACGTTGTACGTACAGCGCCCTCCTGTCAATGTCACTGAAATGCCTTATGATCCTATAGTAGGGCCAAATTAAAAAGCCACATTTGACACTTCATCAAAATTCGACAACGTAATCAGTAACAGCGGGCATTGAATTTATCACTTTCTCAATTTTAAAATAGCACAATTTAAAATCATATTGGCATTTATTTTTTGCAATAAAGACAGAAAAGATAGCTCCACGATTTACTTTCTCTGTTAAACTATTTATAAACTTACTAAAATTTAATTTTCTAGAGAATTTAACTTTGGTACAATGGTGTATCTGTCAACTCATTTTCTTTTTAGCTCTAGAGGTTCCCCAAATAATCGAACGTATACAATGTTTGCTAGTTTAGGAATTTTCAACCATAAATGAAAAGCTACATTCGGATTAAATAAAACGTATTGTTCTATTGTTTAAAAATTTAAATACAGTTATAACTTGATAGACAGAAAAACTACCTATTTATGGCAAACAATATAGGCGCTTTGATTTCGAAGAAAAAAAAATAAACTGGCCGTGGATCAATCTTACCTACTTTCTTCTTTCTTTTCAATAATTTCGATTCACATTTCTCCAAACAAAAGTACTAAAACTTCTTTTCCATTATTATTTTATTCGATTCACGTTTGTTTGAAGTACATATCAATTATTCACTTTAATCGAAATTGAATTGAATTTTATTTGAATTTTGAATCTCTTTGCCTCTTCTATAGGCTCTTCCATGGAGAGTGCTCTTTGGAGCTGTTTAATATCATACCGGGGTCACCATTCTACAATCGCACGACTAGACGCCGCGACAAACTTCACCAATACTACCTGGAACCAATCCCTTCCAGAACGCTTCGTTTCCAGCGCTCCTTTTTCCCGCGCTCGTGCGAACTCTGGAATGAGCTTCCAGCCGCGGTGTTCCCTGATCGCTGTGACATGTCCTTTTTTAAACGAGGTTTGAAAAGAGTTCTTCTCTCACGGTAGGCAGCGGCATGACTGTGCTCCGGCATTGTTGATGTCTATGAGCGGCGGTTACCGTTTACCATTAGATGGGCCGCAAGCTCGTCTACCTACTATAAGCAATAAAAAAAACAAAAATTTTTTTAGTAGGTCACCTCTATATGAGAGAAACGCCAAATGTGGCTTATTATTTTGGCTCGACTGTAGCCGCACTATAATTCTAATTTCTATACATAATTAATCTGTATTTATAGGAAGTCATTGTCATCACGGTATGTCATTCTCAATTGAGTCCAAAGCCGTTGCTTCTAAGTACAGGGTACACTTGGACCATGGTCCAAGAGAGGCTCCCAACGCCCTTTAGTGGTAGTGGTAAGTACCAGGCCGTGATCACGGGGTTCTGGGTTCGTTTCCCGGGTCGAGAAAAAAGTATGTTTCGACTTTTCCGAACATTGCTCAGGTTTGTAATCACCAATCCGCATTAGACAAGCGTGATCATAGTAGCGATAACTTGATTTCTATGATGGAGACCTTTGCCCTGCAGTGGGACAGTTTATAGACCAATATTATTATGGACCTGCAACAAAGTCACACCGCCCTTCCAACCCTTTTTGACGATGGAAAAGGAAGGGGTTGGGCGAACCCCCCTTTCCCCTGATTTTTTTTATCTGATAGGTGGCAGGCGAGCAGACGGATCGGATTTAAACAACCTTTAAATACCCTTTAAGCCCCTGATAATTTTATAATTTAAAAAATTGGCAACTACATATGCAAATCATATTGAAATAGTTACTCAACAAAAGATTTAAAAACCAATATTGTATGGAGATACGTCCGACATTTCGTCCGTATGAAAAAATATCCTGCGCATTGTATTCGTAGTATGTGCTACGTCACACGTCCCTCGCTACAAGCTCCGAACGCTACGTGCTACGGCGTAGTACAGGCTAAGCCGCTAGGAGTAAGTGTTCTGTGGGCTAAAAATATTTCGTAGCAATTTGTTAGCGCTACGAAGCGTGTCAAAAAATATTTTTTTTTATGATAAACATACATATCAATAGCAGTTAAAATATCATCAATAGGAAGGAGTCATAGAGGTTATGACCGCATAGAAATACCCAAATCACTTTTATATTTTCCAACCAATTAGCGTGCACTTTGATTTAGTTACCCAGAAATGCCTGAATGCCTGAAGGACCACATCAGAAATGATGTAATCCGACAGAGAACCAGAGTTACCGACATAGCCCACCGAATTAGCAAACTGAAGTGGCAGTGGGCTGGTCATATTAGCCGCAGAACTGACAGCCGTTGGAGCCGTAAAGTCCTTGAGTGGAGACCGCGACTCGGTAAGCGTAGTGTAGGACGCCCTGCGACAAGATGGGATGATGAAATTCGAAGGCTGGCTGGTGTGGGCTGGATGAGAGTGGCCGAAAATTGGGAGCAGTGGCGTGCATTAGGGGAGACCTATATCAAATTTCAAATAGTTTTATTGCCAGTTAAGTGTTACAATGGGGTGTTGCAATAAATAATGCTGCTTTACTACTTAACCACCTTTTACAGGCATCGCAATATCTAAGTATGCTTATACATTGATTTAAAAACCTACTTAATATAAAACTTAAAACTAATAAAATAAGAGATCCAACAACAAAATAATAGAGTATGTAGCTTATATACCTACTAATAATATTTATTTTAATTTTTTTATAGGTAAATATGCAGAACACTTTGTAACATATTATTATAATTATAATATTTATAAAACATTATGACAAAATTATACAGTTTGTAGCTTATACATAATATTATATCTACTAAACTGTGTTATTGGAAGCCTACCAACAATATTTATTTTAATTTGTGTATTGAATAAATATATATATATCCTATGTAGAACGTGGGTCATTTTACCAGCAGTGGACGAGTGTGGGTTGCTGATGATGACCCAGAAATGCTGCTCGAAATATTTTCTCGTTTAATGTGAGCGTGTAATTCCCGGTTGCATCCAAACCTGTCGCTTTGGAGCCCGGGGTACGCTTAGCCTGACCATGACTCTGGATTTTTGGGGTATTATTTATGTGATGAGTGGCAGACGAACAGACGGATCACCTGATGGTAAGCGATTGCCGCCGCCCATGGACACCCGCGACACCAGTGGAGTCAACCTTTAAACCCGCTTTTCCCCGGATTGGGGCTCCGCTACCCTCACTCACGCAGCGAAACATAGGACATTGCTGCTTCACGCCGGTTTTCTGTGAGGACGTGGTATCACTCCGGTCGAGCAGGCCCATTCATGCCAAAGCATGGCTCTCCCACGGTCAAACTCTATTATAATATGTGATATTATTATTATTTTATGTAATATATTTTTATTTGTTCTCAGATCGGGCGTGTACCGCGCGTCGGGCGCGGCGGAAGCGGCGGAGCCTGCGCCCGCGCACCGCCTGCTCGATCCCGCGCCCGAGCGCGACCTGCGCCCGCAGCTCAAGGGACCCAGGCCGGTCGGCTCTAGCGTCTCCGGTGAGTGAGAAATATATACCCACCGTCTGCTCCACCCCGCGCCCGAGCGCGGCCTGCGCCCGCAGCTCAAGGGACCCAAGCCGGTCAAAGGGTATCTTGACCTGGCGCCGTCTGTACTATTATTATTATTGATATAACAGTCTAAGTGTTCTCTACCGCCTCTATAACGGGGAATGCTCTGATGAGCTATTTCAACTTATCCCATCCTCCCCTTTCCACTTCCCAACAACACGTGCTGGACAGCGTTGGCATCCGCATACCATCCAGACAATGGCGGCGCGCACCAAGAGGTTTTGCTCCTCGTTCCTGCCTCGAGCCATCAAGGCATGGAATGCCCTCTCAGCTTATGTGTTTCCTCCTTCATACAATCCGGGGTCTTTTAGGCGGGGCGTGAAACGGCATCTCAGCAGGCCATTAGGGTGAGGATGGCAGACACAATGGGTACTTTGTTAGTTCTTCTGTGCCTGTCAGCCTCATTTTTGGATTTCACGGCCGCTTACCATCAGGCGGAGTGAGGTCATCCTGATTGGCCTTTCTATAAAAAAAAAAATATAATAACTATTATTGACCCAAGACGACATAGCACAACTAAAAAGCTCCTAGTTAAAATCATCATCGTAATCAGAAACTTTTTCCAATAGCCTTTGTCAGTAAATGTACCCGGAAAACTGCGAGAAGTAACTTTACCGACAGTTCACTGATTGTCGTTTGTTAGACTTAAACGTAGCTTAAGGACTCTAATTGGACTTCGTCAGCAATTTATCCTTCAAAGCAATATTCGGTAGATTTGATGGACCTTTTGCCGTTGTCTTAAAATCTATTTCCTGCTGACGAGTTTGTTCTTAACATTTTAGCTGTGGTTTGAAGACCTTTTTATTTTAATACACTAGACAAGCGTCCGTGGCACTCATGCAGCTGGTCTCACTGAAAACCAGCGTCATGGCCTTTGTCCGGGCTGTGACATAAGCTGAGTGAGGACCATTTGTACTAGACGTCATAACACATCCTAATATTCATTTGGCACTGTCTGGACATGTTTGAATATAGTTTTGTTTTTTTTTTTCCTTTTGTTTTATTTTTATGTATTTTTAATTGTTTTATGTTTTGTTTTCTGTTTGTGCCAAACAGTGTTCTGTTTACAATTGCTATATGTTCTCTGTTGTGATGTCTATAATAATAAATTCTTTCTTTCTTTCTTTATTTTTTCTTGTTGGGTATTGTGTATTTTATCAAGTCATAGTATCAATTCCTAGTTATCTATGCCTCCCACCACAAAACTATTGCATGTTAAATGCTAACGGTGAGCCGATAAATTCAAAAACAGCTTACCTACTAAACGTGTTTTTTTATGTGACAAACGAGCAAGTGAATCACCTGATGGAAAGTAAACAACGCCCATGAACATCCGCGAAATCAGAGAGATCGCGAATGCGCTGCCGGCATTTTTTAAAAAAGTACGCTCTTCTCTTGAAGGTCCCTGAGTGTACCAGAAAAGGCTCAAAAAAAGTAATTTGACTTTGGTTTTTCTTGACAATGATTTTTTTTCTGCCTATGGCGAATACATTTTTTAACTCTGCCAATGTCGAGTGATTAAAAGAGACACGATTTATAAGAAAATTGACCGGTATAGATTAGATTATATTCTTCTAGAAATTATTTTAATTTGAGTTCTTACACCATCTAAAACAAAAAATACAACATGGATAAACAAACACATAGACGCACAATATGTTAAGAAGGAGTTTTCTGTTTGTTTATTTTACGATGTCTAATGAACTTTTTTGTATTTACTTTTTTCTTAATTTAACCTTTTATATGTTTGCTTTTCTCTTAATTTTGAATGCCGACTGTCATCTGTTTATTTTATTGCTTATAATAGGCAGACGAGCTTGCGGCCCATCTGATGGTAAACGGTAACCGCCGCTCATAGACATCAACAATGCCGGAGCACAGTCATTGCGCTGCCTACCGTGAATCGCAATATTTTACTTTAAATTATAATTATTTCAATGTTGTTCTGAACGACTGGTACAAAACGTAGTTAAATAGATGTAAATGTTTACCGACACACCCTGTACTTCCCCTGTACTGTGGCACGTGATGCAGGGTTCAAATGCGCCATCAGGCCAGTTAGTGTGGTTAGTATGTAGGTATGTCTATACTCTGTGCTAATGGTGTGCCCCCTGTAGAGTGGGTTTCTAGTTAATTAACTGTTGATGACGGCTGTACATTACAAACGCATTAGACCTGGCAAAAACGTTTCTTTCAAAAGATTGGAACATTTGCATCTGGATCAGTGCAAAGATGCGGAACAGTGAAACGCTTCATTTGAATCATTTGGAACATCAACTCTCAGATAGATATATGATTAATTGATTTTGTTACGAATGAATAATCGATCGCCTCCTGCTTTGGCATAAATGTACAAAATAGATAGAAAGACCTATTCACCCCGGACACCCAACAGCTTACTCTTTCACTCTGAGTTTAGATCAATCAGCTCATTCGGTTCACTCGGACTCTAGATCCATTTGAGTCGAATGATACAATCATAGCGAACATTAGTGATTCGGAACAGTGTATCGTTTGGCTGAGTCGGATCTCTGAGTCGCTTCAATAAAGAGTTACACACGTCTAAAATGCATGAGTAATGAAATACAGTGTTAGAGTGTATATGTATAGCCATTTCGGACCATAATATTTAGAGACCGGCAATTTACATAGTTGATGCGGTGGCGCAGTGGTTAGTAGCGTAGTTTATTTAGACTAGACCCAATGTTCCTTGGGGAAAAATGTTTGTTTTTTGTTATGTGACAGAATGCTGACGACGACACACGGCCACGCTTACCATCAGGTGATCCGTCCGCTATGACATAAAAAAAGGCGAGCAGATGAATCATCTGATGTCTCGCTGAATCGCTTACCATCAGATGCATCTGATGGTAAGCGATTGCCGCCGCCCATGGACACTCGCGACACCAGTGGACTCATAAGTGCGCTGCCGACCTTACCGATACAATCATAGCGAACATTAGTGATTCGGAACAGTGTATCGTTTGGCTGAGTCGGATCTCTGAGTCGCTTCAATAAAGAGTTACACACGTCTAAAATGCATGAGTAATGAAATACAGTGTTAGAGTGTATATGTATAGCCATTTCGGTCCATAATATTTAGAGACCGGCAATTTACATAGTTGATGCGGTGGCGCAGTGGTTAGTAGCGTAGTTTATTTAGACTAGACCCAATGTTCCTTGGGGAAAAATGTTTGTTTTTTGTTATGTGACAGAATGCTGACGACGACACACGGCCACGCTTACCATCAGGTGATCCGTCCGCTATGACATAAAAAAAGGCGAGCAGATGAATCATCTGATGTCTCGCTGAATCGCTTACCATCAGATGCATCTGATGGTAAGCGATTGCCGCCGCCCATGGACACTCGCGACACCAGTGGACTCATAAGTGCGCTGCCGACCTTAAAACCCCCCTTTCCGCAGGATTGGGCCTCCGGTACCCTCACGCTGCAAAACAGCACAATGCTGCTTCACGCTAGTTTTCATTGAGGCCGTGGTATCACTCCGGTCGAGCCGGCCCGTTCATGCCTAAGCGTGGCTCTCCCACGGTCAGAATTATAGTGCCCCAGACATATATTGGCATTAATTAGTATACCTATTCGTAGTGCCCCAGATAAGTGAGTAAGATGGATAAAAAAGCATGGTGTATACCAATTTATTTACATCACTTTAACCACTTGTTCTACCAACGAATCTGAATAACATTTATTTGTGCTATCCTATGTTCAACTTTTTATAAAAAAAAAATTTAAAAACTAAAACCCGACTACCAAAAAACAGGATCTAAAAAGTACAAAACAAGAAAATTGTCTCTGCTGAAATGATTATGCCGTATCGCCGTGGTCGTATGCCACATTGATTTTATTTTATTATTATAATGAATCTGTTTTGCTACAGCAGGTGGCATTAAACCACGGCGATGCGGCACAATCATTTCAGCAGACAATTTCCTGGTTTTGTACTTTTTAGATCATTTTTTTTTGGTAGTCGGGTTTTAGTTTTCATGGGGCACGTCGACCCTAAGGGATCTTTTGTACCTCCCCTATCCTTTGCACTCCTACTCATGAAAGACTCGTTTCATCAGCGTTACGATGTCTTTCGGACTGAAGTGCCTGTAGTCTCCTGGTTTAGGATAAGCGTTACCTAGAAGACACATTCTGCCTCTGGCTAGTGAGTCGCATTCACATAAAAGTTGTTCTATGGTTTCCGTCTCCTCCTTGCATGCTCTGCAGTCGCTGTTCGATGTTATGTTCATCTTAATCAGCATTTTGTTCGTTGCATAATGCTCTGTTAACGCTCCTATGAGCATCCTTGTCGGTTGTCTATTGCCTCCAAGATGTTTTTTTTTTCATATCTTTGTATTATCTCCTATTCTTAAGTAAGTAGCATTCTTTTGCAGTTTATTCTAAGTAAATAACACACTTAAAAATTTCATCTCGTGTTCAAGCGGAACTCGAACATACACCTTCCACAATCCTTCCTTCCTTCCTGTGAAGGCCTTATAATCTTTCATTCCTTGTTCTTCCTTCCATTCCTTAGATTTCTCTTCGTTGACATTATATTCTAAGAGTCTCAGTTTTGACTGCCTCGGTGGCGCAATGGTTAGTAAGTCGCACTTTAAAGCGACGGTTGCGCCTGGGGTGAGTTCTTCTGTTAAGAAATTCTCAGTGTTAGCCCGGAGTCTGGAAGTTGGCGGTCTTGTACTCCCGTGCCTCGGAAAGCACGTTAAGCCGTTGGTCCTGCGCCTAATCCCTCTTCGGTCGTGTCACACTAGTGTCCCGTCGAAATAAGAGGGTACGGGAATAGAGAGTGTTCTTGTGTCTGCGCAAATATTTGTAAACTACAATATGTCCTGCGTCGATGGCTGATTGCTGAGACTGGCCGCCATGGCCGACATTATTCGAAGAGTCATAGAAAAAATGTTGTTCGGATTCAGAATGGTTGGCAGAACACGGGGTTAAATGGATGTAAATGTTCACAGATACAACCCGTAGATATTGTAGGTACTACTAATGTAAATCAGTGAGTTACACGCCTGCCTACTATTTATTTGCCGTATGATATCAGTCCGGGTCACTGAACATTCAGGCTGTGGTATTTGCTTTGAAATCAGCTCTTGCGTTGTCTGTCGCTTCATATGACCTTTACAGTTTTTATTTTACATTATGGCAGACAAACGAGCAGACGGCTCACCTGATGGTAAGTGAATTACCGCCGCCCATGGACATCTGCAACACACGGGGCATCACAGATGCGTTGCCGGCTCTTAAGGGAGGAATAAGCTGTTTTCTTGAAGATCTCCAGGCCGTATCTGTTCGGAAACACCATCGTTGGTAACTGATTCCATAGTTTTACTACGCGCGGTAGGAAGTGGCGTGGGAAGCGTACTGTGGTGGAGTAAAATCCATCCAAGTGATGTGGGTGAAATTTGGAATTCTGGCGTGATGTAAGATGGTGGAAATTTGCAGCTGGAATAAGGCCCGAACAGCTCCTCGGAACACTCCCTATTGTAGATGCGATAGAAGACACATAGCGATGCTAATTTTTATTTTTATTGTAAGAAAACATATAGTACTTAATATAACATTATTTAGGTAGGTAACACACAAAAACATAATCTCAAACCAATTAAGTTTCCACTGATAACTAATATTATAAAAACCGCAACATGATGTTCGTAATATAAACTAAAAGGAAGAATTAAGCAATTGACAAATATCTACTTTGTAAAATCAGGAGACAATTTACCCACAACAGCCTTTTTATACTTACTACTACTATTATTTTGCTCAAATATATATACGTTAAATAGATATAAGTTACAAAAATCGCTGTTATATTTACGACAGGAGCGCAACAGAAAGGTGTTACGGGCATAATGGGTTGCAGTCAACGATACACTAAATAGCTGATGGTGACGAGAGTTTAAAAGGAAAAGGAGAATAAATGTAGTCATTCAAAATGTTTGTACAGGAACATTTGATCTTTTTCCAGTCCAGTAGACTGTAAAATGCTTACATTTTTGTGCGGCATGTGTTTTAAAATTTAAGTATTGACGTTGTATTTTCGAGATCGGAATTGAAATATAAGATTTTTGAATATACAAAAAATACTCAAAATAGATGTTAGTGTACCGACATGCTACACGAGAGGGTAAGGGCAATTGTAATATCTGTGATCATCGAGAAAGGAATAGTTACTAAAACAGATCGCTTACCATCAGGTGCCACCGTCTGACATAAAAAAAAGTAGGTAGTACCTAGAATAAAAGTATTTTATGTTCTAAATATATTTGAAAAAAGTTGTAATTTATTTATTTATTAATATCTAGGCGGACTGTTTCATCAATGCGTACTATTTCATTTCCAGATTCCATCTCCCTGTCATCGCCGGTGGCATGCGCGTCCCCCCGGGAAGATGTGGAGGGCCCCCCTATGCCGGCCAATGTGGCCTCGCTGCCGGAGGAGCACAAGGCCTGCATGCTGGGCCGGCTGCCGGCGGGGCAGAGGCCCCGGCGCCGGCGGGCCATGCTCATCTATGTCTGCGCTGCGGACAGCCAAGGTGACCAGACGAGATACAATATTCTAGACTTTTAAGTTAAGGTGACGGGTAGGGCACACTAGCGACGCCAATCGATTTTAATTGTTAGCTACTATACCGGATCTATTTTAAGAAATTACGGCTACAACCTCTCGGCAAACACTTATACTATTTATTAAATAACCATGCACAAATGCGGACCCAACATTTGTACGCGAAAAATTGATTCACGCTAAAAGTGGCCGCTTTTTGCGGTAATCAATTTTTCGCGTATAAAAACGGACCCAACCTTTATGCATGGTTAATTAATAAATAGTATAAGTCTTTGCCGAGAGGTTATAACCCCGAAATTGTTTAAAATAGATCCGAGTTAGTAGCTAACAAATAAAAACGAATGGTGTCGCTAGTTAGGGCTACCCGTCGCCTTAAGCTGCTACATCGGTGAAACTAGCTCCGCCAGTAGAGTTAAATTGACCATGGCTATTTTGAGAGATTATTTAAAAAAAATATAGTGTTAAATACTTGGAGGAAAGAATAATAAATGTATTGAGACGCAAAACAATAATTTTTCCACGCGACAAGTAACAATAAACTGCATAATTGCTAAAAGTGGCCAAAGTAGTAGGAAGAAATCATTTTGTAAGATTCTCTCAAAAAACCGTTAATACATTCCTCAAAGTATTTAAGATTGTACTTTTTTAAATAATGTCTCATAATAGCCACAATCAATTTAAATCTGCTGGCGGCGCTAATTTCGCCGATGTACAACTTCTGCGGATAAAGAATGGGATCAGAAATGGCGGCGCATCTATTCACTTCTCGCTCGCACACTATTTGCGTCTATACTCGCACTCGTGGGGAGCGAGTATTGGCGTGAATCAAGTTTTCGCGTACGCGTTGGACCCAACATTTGTGCATGGTTATTTGATAAATAGTATAAGTGTTTAGGCCGTGTGGTGCCCGGCAGAGTAGAATAGGCCACCCTTACTCTTACCGAGGTGTCGTAAAAGGCGACTAAGGTAAAGCTGCTGGCATGATCATCAGCACCCAGAGAAGGAAAACTCTGCATTTATATCAAAACCCTCGCCAACCCGTCTGCCAAGCGTGGTGAGTATGGCAATTACCCCTCATGTGATTGAGGGAGGCCCGTGCCCCAGCAGTGGGGACTTAAATGGGCTGACGATGATAAGTATTTGCCGTGAGGTTGTAACCCCGAAATTGTTTAAAATAGATCCGGTTTAGTAGCTAACAATTAAAAACGAATGGTGTCGCTAATTAGGGCTACCCGTCGCCTTAAGGTGCTACATCGGTGACACTAGCGCCGCCAGTAGATTTAAATTGACCATGGCGATTTTGAGAAATTATTTAAAAAAAGTATCATCTTAAATACTTTGAGGAATGTTTTTACGGTTTTTTGAGAGAATCTTACGTGGCCGCTTTTGGCGTGAATCAATTTTCCGCGTACGCATTGGACCCAACCTTTTTGCATGGTTATGTGTGCCCTACCCGTCACCTTAAAGCAAAATACCATTTATAGACTAATCACGAGATCATAGAACTGGTTCGCAATTGACTATAGCGTTCGATACCCGAGTCGGGCTCTTTTCTCATGCCGTGTAACAAGACTTCCTAACCATGGTGACCTTAATAATAGCGTTCCGTTGTCTCTTCAATATCCCTGCAACCAGTTCAGCGAGATCCTATCTATAGGAAAGATATATTAAAAGGTTGGCAGCGCCCTTGTGACTCCGCTGGCGTCGCGGGTGTCCATGGGCGGCGGAAATTGCTTACCATCAGGTGATACGTCTGCCACCTATCACATAAAAAAATAGACCCAGCATAGTTCCCGACTTATCTGCAATAGTCCTTGCACCCGGCGGATGCTGTTTTTGGCTGTATCTCTTCAATATCACTTTCAGCGGAGCAACGTCTTCAGACGTAATTTTTTAAAAGTAATTGCTGGCACAACGTCGAAATAAATTATACAATCACACGCGAAACGTACTATGACGCTCGCCGCCTGTACTAAAATCTATGAGCTAAGTCATTGCGCCGTATCGCATCGAATTCCCAAATCTCTAGCGCCAAGACACGTAACATTTTTTTACCCTCATTGTCAACGGAGCACACACACATGTAAATTTATTCGCCTACACATATACACAACGTCGTGATACGTCTCGCTATTACCAGAAAGTTATAGCAGTATCGTGTCTCTCCCATATATCTGTCTCTGTCATTATTGCCGAAACTAGCTGAGATTACTGTAAACGTGCATATGTGTGCGTAGCCTGTTTAGCTCGCATTGTGCGTAGTCGTCCTTTTGTATATTGTTATTTTGTCATGAACAACGTTTATAGACGTCAATTATAACAAAAAAATACATGGCAGTCTGCTCCGCTGAAAGTGATATGCAGACAGAGACAGTATCCGCTAGGTGTACATATCCCCACATACATTATTGTGTCTCAAAGGGGCTTCTTCATGTTGGATCTGTACCCCCACGTACGTCTTCCAAAAGGACCAGCCTTGCGCCGTGATTTAAGGCAGATGAGATACAAAATAATAATATCTAATTATTGTCTAAGTATGTATATGTATGTAGGTATTTGTAATTCCACTGTTGGTTTTGATATCCGTAACAGGTGCTGGAGCTACCTATCTCGGAGTCATATCAATGTATGTGATGTAGTGAAATATTATTATTATTGTGTATGTCAATTGTTCCATAACCACGGGCAATTATGTCCCGGACTTTTGGAAGGCGTGCGTGGGGCCGAAGCCAGCACGTAGAGGCCCGTTCAATTGACAGTTTCACTATAATGTGATGTGACACCAGCCGGCGACTATCCCTGTACACTACAGAAGTGTAGCCCAGGACAGTCCCCGGTTGGCATAAGACTTGAAAAGACCTACTATTGTTCACCTCGTCCTGCACTTTATTAGTATTGGATTAAGTAACTACTACTCTTTGTGACCTATGAGGGGAACCTAAGTAGTCATGCTCACTCAAATGTCTCTGAGGTGGTGGGAATGTAATGACATTCCCTCTAATATGGTTGAGCGAAATGATGGCTGACACATACGTCATACTTGTGAACAGGTGCCACCTTTGGGGACTGGTCTGCTTCGGTTTACCTCATAAAATTTATTTTATTATTATTTTCTTTATTTTATTTTGTGTAACAATTAAACTGTATGGCTTGGTATGATGATGACACAACATTGTATGAAAGTTTGGCGAAGTTTCTCCACACCACCAGTCCAGTGACCAGAAACAACTTTCCGAGCCGGTTGTAGAATCGCATTATGTTTATTTATTTCTTTAGTATATTTTATGTATCAACATATATATAACCTATATATGTATTATCATGTAAATTATACATAAGTACTTATAAATAGTTTTAAGTCATTCAAATGTATGACGATTTGTAAGTGCTGTGTACAAGCCTATGCAAATAAAGAATTATTTGACTGACTGACCCACAGACTGCTGCGCAGAGAAGGGCGCCCTGCAGTGCGGCGCGGCGGCGCGGCTGCGCGCGCGCGCCCGCGGCCGCGGCTGGCGCGTGCACGTCGCCGACCTGCACTGGCGCTCGCCGCTGGAGCAGCAGCGCGATCACCGCTTCCCCGTGCTCTGTATAGCTGAGCTGGCTCGTAAGTCACTGTCATTGCTATTTTTTATATGATGGTACGATAAGAAGTTGGTCCTGCGCTCAATCGCATTCCGATTAGGGCAGTGTTATATATTTAAATGTAGGTAGTTTGTAAGGGCGCGTGGCTGCGTCCCCGCCACTGATTTGTGGAATAAACCAGTGTGCAACTGACTACCGGCTTGATTACTTGTACCCTTCCTCGCGCCTCACGCACATATTTAACAGTGGCGACTTCGAAAACACGCGTTATACTTAAAATATTGTGCAATTAATATGTCTTCGGGAACGTCTTTTGGATTCGGACTTTTAACTTCCTTTGATCATGCGTCACAAGAGTGGGAAAGTTACGTTTCTCGGCTGAACCAATGGTTCATCGCGAATGACATAACCGACGCGCAGGACAAAGCAAAGGTCAAGCGAAGGGCGATCTTGCTGAGCGCGCTCAGCGAGGCAACCTACAAGCTCGCTAGCGATCTGGCGCTGCCAAAAAAGGTGGATGAAATAAATTATGATGAGCTAATAAAATTACTGAATAATCATTTTACGCCGAAGCGCGTTGGATTTTCCGAGAAGTGGAACTTCTATTCCTCCATGCAGCGAACAGATGAGAGTCACACTCAATGGGCGGCAAGGCTAAGGGGCCTGGCCGCGCACTGCGGTTTCAAGAACTTGGAAGAGGCCCTTTTGGATAGATTCATTATGGGCATGGTACCGGGTTGCGAACGTGACAAGTTATTCGCCCAGGATCAGCGGGAACTGAGTCTGGCGAAGGCAGTTGATTTGGCGGAGAGCGTGCGATGTGCACGCCGGACAGCCAAGGCGGCGGCGCCGGGGCTCGGGGGTCTCGGCGGCGGCGCGACTGCAGCGGGCCAGGACGACGGCGTGTTCGCGATTTTAAAGAAAGAAAAGTGCAGTGTGTGTGGTTTCACAAACCACAAATCTTTACAGTGTCGTTTTAAAAACTACAAATGCAAAAAGTGTAATCGTAAAGGTCATTTAGGCAGGATGTGTACGGCTAACGATAAGATTAAGTTCGTGGAGGAAGGTAACGTGGATGACGAGGACGATGGTGAGTTGTTTTATAACATTCGATGTGACAAAGGCAAGCCTATGACGGAAAGGGTGAGCATCGGTAATCTATTTTTAGAATTTGAAATAGATAGTGGTTCTGCCGTTAGTGTCATTTCAGAGTCAACTTATAAAAAATATTTTCATATACTGCCATTGTCGGTCAGCCATAAAAAATTAATGGGTTACACGGGTACTCGAATAATTACTTGTGGGGTCGTCCGTTTACCAGTTACTTACGGCGGTAGCACGAAAATCCTGGACGTGTATGTGGTACGTAATGGAGGACCGTCATTGTTAGGACGAGATTTTATCCGATCTTTTAAATTAGAATTTGTACCAGCTATAAATGCATTGTATTATGCTAAAAACTCGAAAAGGAATATAAACATTGTACAAAATTTAATAGATAAATTTCCAAAAGTATTTTCCGACGATTTAGGCACGTTCACCAAATACCTTGTTGACTTACGTTTAAAACCAGATTCAAGACCCATTTTTTTTAAAGCCAGACCAGTACCGTACGCGTTGAAAAAGAAAATTGATGCGGAATTAGATCGTTTAGTCGAGTTAGGCGTATTACAGCCAGTACAACACTCCGATTACGCATCCCCTATAGTTCCAGTGTTAAAGAAGGACGGGACGCTCCGTTTGTGCGCAGATTACTCTGTTACCATTAATAAGCAGTTAATCGTAGATAAATATCCGTTACCTACCATCAAAGACTTGTTTTCCAAACTTAACGGAGGTGTACAGTTTAGTAAACTGGATTTATCGATGGCCTATAATCAATTTATTTTAAATAGGTCATCTCAACCCTTAACTTGCATCAATACGCATCGTGGGTTATTCCAATTCACTAGACTTGTGTTCGGTCTTTCGTCAGCACCAGCTATTTTCCAGCGTGCAATGGAATGCGTTCTAACTGGCTTAGAAGGGGTAGTCTTCTTTTTGGATGATATTTTGGTAACGGGGAGTAGTAAATCTCGACATGAAGAAAATTTAGTGGCAGTTTTACAACGGTTAGAAGATGCAGGATTAACTGTTAAAGATTCAAAGTGTGAATTTTTCAAAGATGAGCTTTGTTACTTAGGTCACATAATCGATAGGAATGGAGTAAGAAAATCGCCAGACAAGGTTAAGGCAATTGTACAAGTTCCCAGGCCAGAAAATGTTAGGCAACTGCAATCATTTTTAGGGTTAACTAATTATTACCGAAATTTCATACCGGAAGCAGCATCAATTTTACACCCACTATATAATTTACTACATAAAAAGGTAAAGTGGGAATGGACATCATTACATGATGATGCATTCAATAAAATAAAAAAAATAATGTCAACCGACAAGTATTTGGCACATTATGACCCCTGCGCTAAATTAATTTTGACTGTGGACGCGTCACCTACAGGGTTAGGCGCAGTGTTGTCCCAAGTGGGGAAAGACGGCATCGAGAGACCCGTGTCGTTTGCCTCTCGGACGCTGGGTGCGGCAGAAAAAAATTATGCGCAGATTCAGAAAGAGGCTACCGCTATAATATTCGGCGTCCGCCGATTTCACCAGTATTTGTACGGTAGGTCAGTTCCCTTTATATTACGGACGGATCATAAGCCCCTCCTAGCTATCTTCGGGCCCTACAAGGGCATCCCTGAGGTTTCCGCAAACAGACTTCAGCGTTACGCAATATTTTTGTCAGCCTACAATTATGACATTGAGTATGTTAAAAGTTGCGATAATAAATCGGACTATTTATCACGCGCGGCGCTCGACCACTCCGCGGGCAAAGGCGAGGCGCGCGCGCATAGCGAACCGGTTTGTTGCGACAACGCAAGCAGCTGGGAGGATCGCGCGGCATATGTGAACTTTGTAATAGACGGTAGCCTCCCCGTAACCTTGCACGATCTTTGCCGGGAAACTGATAAGGATCTAGTACTTAATAAAGTTAAAGATTTTATTCAGAGTGGTTGGCCTAGGAAAGTAAGCGATTTGCAGTTGCAACCTTATCATAACGTTCGATCTCAATTATCTGTAGAGAACGGCATTGTAATGCGGGGTCATAAGGTGGTCATACCTAATGTGTTACGAGAAAGAATTTGTAAGGAATTACATAGTTCACATTTTGGCGTCATAAAGATGAAAGCGGAGGCACGTAGGCGGCTATGGTTTCCCGGCGTGGATGCGGCGCTGGAGCGGCTGGCGGCGGCGTGCGGCGTGTGCGCAGCGCTGCGGCCGCGGCCGCCGCGCGCGCCGCTGGCGTCCTGGCCCTTCCCGCCTGAGCCGTTCCACCGGGTCCACTTAGACTTCTTGGGGCCATTTAACAATCAAATGTTTTTGATTACTGTAGACGCATACAGCAAATGGGTTGAATGTTATCCCATGACCAATTCCTATGGAACTAAGGCGGTTATTGCGAAGTTGTATGATTTTATGTCGCGAGTAGGGGTACCCCACACGATGGTAACTGACAATGGCACTTCCTTTGCTTCTCAAGAGTTTAAAGAGTTTTGCAATGTGAATGGCATTAACCACATATTTTCACCCGCGTATCACCCGGCTAGCAATGGTCAAGCCGAGAGTTTTGTAAAAATAATAAAAAAAGGTTTAAAATCAATAATTTTAAGTAATTCAAATAAAAAAATTCTGCAAGAGCAAATTTCCAAATTTCTGTTCGACTACAGAAATTCTAAAAACAGCACCACCGATAAATCACCCGCAGAGTTGTTATATGGTAAGCCTTTACGATCTAGATTAGATTTAATTAAATCAATAGATGGGCCAAAACCCTCTTCATCCACAGACCTATCTCAATACGTAAAAAATAAACAGTGCTTACAGGCTAAAAGTTACAAAGGAATTTCAAGACAATTCAAAAAGAATGATTTAGTATGGGTGACAAAAAACTTGGACAATAAAAAATTTTGCTGGCTAGAAGGCATAATACTCAAAGAATTGGGAAAAGTAATGTTTTTAATATTTGTACCGCAACTGAACTGCAACATAACTCGACATGTGGACCAAATACGGGCACGCGCGTCTCCTTTAGAACCAGATAGCAATTCTGACTGGGACGCTGACGCCATCCCCGACGTACAATCTGCGCCGGGCAGATATGACAGTCCTACAACCGGCACCATTTTGGACAGTAGCACCGTGGCGCCACCACCAGTTGATGTGGGCGACATGGATACCTCGGTGGCTAGAGTACCAGAGGAGGAGGAGAATAGAAGCGCTAACGCTAGCGGGGAGCTAGAGGCATCATTCGATTCCCCCGCAATACTAACCGTGCGTCCGCGCAGGCGCGAGTTAACGCCCGTGACGTCAGAGCCGCCTCGTCACGAGGACGATAATGCATCAGAGACGGATAACGATAGTGAGCCGTGTCAGCAAAACCCATTATTTGGGTTCGGTAGATTTTTCTAGTTTTGGGATTATTCTAATGTTGGAAAAGTATGGTGGAGGGGTTGTTATATATTTAAATGTAGGTAGTTTGTAAGGGCGCGTGGCTGCGTCCCCGCCACTGATTTGTGGAATAAACCAGTGTGCAACTGACTACCGGCTTGATTACTTGTACCCTTCCTCGCGCCTCACGCACATATTTAACAGGCAGAAAACTACATTCCGAACCAGTGGTACACAAGTTGACATTCAGTTTTCTGTACGTACAGTGCCGCCACTGTACGTACAGCTATACAAAACTGTCAAATTTCTTCATTCGATTATAAACCTTATATTTGTATACATTGAGTTCGAAATCGATTGAGAAAATTTGACAGTTTTGTATAGCTTGACCTGTCCGCCACTGTATCTATTGAATAAACTGTTTTCATTTTACATTCTAATTTTTAAATCCCTCTCCGGTCGTGTCACGCTGGTGTCCCATTGGAATATGAGGGTAAGGGAATAGAGAGTGCACTTGTATTTGCGCACACACTTAAGCACATCGGCGGTCAATGTCAACGATCAGTCACTTAAGTACGTGACTGATCGTTGACATTGACCGCCGTAGCCGAATTATGATAGCTCATAACCTTTTTTTTTGTAATAGGTGGCAGACAAGCAGACGGATCACCTGATGGTAAGCAATTGCCGCCGCCTATGAACACCCGCGACACCAGTTGAGTCACAAGTGCGCTGCCAACCTTTAAACCCCCTCATTTCCTTGGTTTGAGCCATCGGTAGGTACCGTCACTCACGCAGCGAAACACAGCACTGCAGTACCGGTTTTCTGTGAGGCCGTGGTATCACTCTGGTGGAACCGGCCTATTCATGCCGAAGCGTGGCTCTCCCACGGTCATAAGCTCCCATCAAAATATGAGGGTAACATAATAGAGATTTCTCTTCAATCGTGTCACATGATGTACAGGAATCTTTGTATAAGACCTTATTTTACATTCATAAATGAAAAGAGGTGCACTTGTATTTGCGCAAACATTTGTGCACCACAGTAATATGCCCTGCGCCGGAGACTGATCGCTGAGATTGGCCGCCATAATGGAAATATTGGTTTGGAGGACATTATTTCTTTTTTGAATAAAAATAAATAGTGAATGTAAAATGTAGATGCAATGTATCTAATCTGGTATTTATTCTTCTATGATTTGACGACCCGTTTGGAACAGTGGTAGTGAACGCTGCCTTTGGTCCTAGGGTTGCGGGTTCGATCCCCGCACAGTGCAAACATTTGTGTGCATGAACATGTCTGTTTGTATTGGTCTGGGCGTTGTATGTAAGTATGTATTTACAAAAGAAAACTATTATATGTATATATTTGTAATCCCACTGTTGATTCTGATATCCGTAACACAGGTGCTTGAGCTACCTACCTCGGAGTCGATCAATGTATGTGATGTTGTGTGAAAATATTATGTTATACACGTAATGTAATTATGGGTGTAATTTGCCTGAAATAAATGACATTTTATTTTATTATTTGAAAGAAAGAAAGAAAGAAAATATTTATTATTATAGACATCACAACACAAAACTTATAGCAATTGTAAACAGAACACAATTTGGCACAAACAGAAAACAAAACATAAAACAATTAAAAATACATATAAATAAAACCAAAGGAAAAACAAACAAAATTATATTCAATCATGTCCAGACAGTGCCAAATGAATATTATGATGTGTTATGACGTCTAATATAAATGGGCCTCACTCAGCTTATGTCACCTTCCATTGTTTCCTCTTTCGAGATTCGTTTCAAGGGGGATCCAATGGGCTAGTATCTACCATCAATATCGATGTAATTTTATGTCTGATCTCTTTTAGGTCAGTCGGAGCTGGGGGCGGTGGTGCCGGTGCTGTTCCTGAACTCGGGGCTGGGCACGCCGCTGCTGCCGCACACGCTGGAGTGCGCCGACTTCAAGGCCGCGCTGGACGCAGCTGAGGACGAGAATGATAAGGCGTTGTTAAATAAATGGTGAGAACAGCAGTCTTCTGCTCCACAGAACCAGTAAACTTATGGTTTCCTTACTTTGAAGGTGGCCACAGATGACTAGTCCTTCCTAAAACTGTGGCGTAGAGCCGATCTGAAAGTGTGACATTGTGTAACAAGAGGTGAAAGGGAGTCTTAGTTTAACTTACATACTTTTAATGAAAGGAAGAGCGTAATTTTGCTTACATGAGAGAAGTCAACAAAAAATGTAATACTTGAATGGTCCCAAAGGAGAAGTCACCAATTGAGTGACATCCCATATCAAAATCTTAGGTCTTCTACCGCAACTTCCATGTTTCACAGATGTTACTCATTAGTACTTAATTTTCATTAATCTTTTTTAATTACAATCTGTATTAGTACCTAGTACTAAATTGTTTAATAACTCTGTTAACATCCACCATTAAGTACTCATAAACTTTTGACCTGGTGGCTTACACCGAAGACGCCCCGGAACCAACGAAAGGATGGGGAACTCCGATTCTGTCGTAACGCCCGGTTCGTTGTAGGCCATCTGATTTAAGGTGACGGGTAGAGCACACTAGCGACGCCAATCGATTTAATTTTTTAGCTATTAAACCGGACCTATTTTAAACAATTTCGCGGTTACAACCTCTCGGCAAACACTTATACTATTTATTAAATAACCATGCATAAATGTTGGGTCCGTTTTTGTATGCGAAAAAATTGATTCACGCCAAAAGTGGTCGCATTTGGCGTGAATCAATTTTTCGCGTACGCGTTGGACCTAACATTTTTGCTTGGTTATTTAATAAATAGTATAAGTGTTTGCCGAGAGGTTGTAACCCCGAAATTGTTTAAAGGAGATCCGGTTTAGTAGCTAAAAATGAAAATCGATTGGCGTCGCTAGTGTGCCCTACCCGTCACCTTAAATGCAATTTGGTTATACAGATGAACTAGACTATTGAGCCTGTGCCCTGTGGCTAGGGGCGTTTAGAATACTGCCCAGGTATTACCGGCCTGTCGTAAGAGGCGACTAATAGGGCCTTCGGAGTACGCGAGCATAACTTGGAGGAGGGGCTTGCTCAGTATACCTACGACTCCGCGGGGGACGACGTTATTGGGTGTCCTGGTAGCGCGGCGAGCGCGTTTAGCAGTACAGTCCAGTCCCGGCTGTCGGGTTTCCGACCGTGATTGCGCTGAGATGGACACCCCAGGGGTTTTGGTTAGGGTTAAAGAGTCCCACACACTATCTTGTTCCCTACATGTGACAAGGTGAAGGCCACGATGGTTTTGATGGAAAAAAAACACTATTGAGCCTGAGAAAGGACGATGAAATCTTCAATTTATCCATGTTTCACCTACAGGTATAGTCTCGACAGCAGCAGCTACCCCGCCGTGCTACCGGCTGGTCCGTGGCGCGCCGGCGCGATGGCGACGGGAGATGGCGCGCACGCTCAGCGTGCTCGTGCGCACGCTGCCGCAGGAGGCCTGTGACGCCTACCTCACTACTGTGGTAGAACAGGTGCGTAAAAGCCACACATCAGGCTAGCTGGTCTGCGGCGCGCCGACGTGCTGTTGGCGAGAGATGATGTACACGCTGATCGTACTCGTCCGCACGCGTACCTCTTTATCTCTACTGTGACTGACCGGATGGCGCAAATGGTAGTGACCCTGCCTCTTACACCAAAGGTCGTGGGTTCGATCCCCACCCTGGACAAACATTCGTGCGATGAACACTTGTGTTTGTTCGGTGTCTGGGTGTAATATATGTATTTAAGTATATATTTGTGTTCCTCTGTTGTCTGATATCTGTAACACAAGTGCTTAAGCTACTTAGTGCGGAATCAGGTCAACGTATGAGATGTTGTGAGAATTATTATCTACTGTGGGGGCACAAGTACCTTTTTTTATCTCGGAGGCAAGATTCGTTACGCACCGTCCTATTAGGTCGGGGGACCTGAGAGGGTGTGTGGGACTCCCTCTGGGAGGTAACCCCAGAGGTTTACCCACTAAAACCCTCCGACTCCCGCTGTTGTTGATATAAGTAGACGAGGCCCACCGTGACTCATAAGACCGTTTGGCCTCGCCTGCGGCCAACGTCCACCCATGTATAACGGAAAGACCGCCTCAGAGAGGTGCAATAATTACACTCACTCCTACTAAAAGGCGCGTAGGCCGTAACTCAAAGCTTGGAAATGATAACTACGTAAAACAGCAACAGTACCCCCATGCTACAGGCTGAGATGTGGCAAGAAACACAGGTCAGGCTATAAAATAATTAATAATTACTTATGATATAGTTGGCAGACGAGCAGACGGATCACCTGATGGTAAGGGATTACCGCCGCCCATGGACGCCTGCAACACCAGTGGTGTCACAAATGCGCTGCTTACCTTTTAACCCCCCTTCCCCTGGACTGGGCCTCCGGTACCCTCACTCACGCAGCGAAACACAGCGCATTTACTCCGGTCGAGCAGGCCCATTCATGCCGAAGCGTGGCTCTCCCACTGTTTGTACTACCTTCTGACCGGGTGCTACGATCTACCTACGGTTTAGTAGCCGCAAAATTAGGTTTTTATAGTTGACTTGTGAATTCAGGTCAATAACGCGCATATACCTAATTACTTACGAACCTAGCTGACTAATTAGTAAGGTAATACCATGGGTTAATTATATAATTAGTCTATGCTAATACTTACTAATTAATTAGTAAAGTAAATATTCCGCTCATTAACTTTCCCTCGTTAAACTGTAAACACACTACAGTAATTGGTCCTTCGAGCCGGATCAATATAGACCCATGAATGAAATGAAAGGTGGCATCCTTTTTCCGCACTTAAACTCTTTCAGTCCTTTGTACGTAATGGGTCAGGCTCCGCGGAGCAACCTCATCTTTCCATTCCAGGATTCCAGGATTACGTGTGTGACAGACTCGTCGTTATAGATCCAAAGACAGTACTTTCTGGAAGAGCCACGCTTCTGCATGAATGGGCCGTCTCGACCGGAGACATACCACGGCCTGACAGAAAACCGGCTTGAAGCAGCACTGTGCTGTGTTTCGCTACTTGAGTGAGGGTAAAAAAAACGTGTAATGCCGGGTAACGTGTAACGGGGGAAAGGGGGGGTTTCCCCCGGATTGGGCCTCCGACATTACACTTTTTTTTATATATTAAATGGGTTTGCACTTGACCTCATTTCACCTGATGGAAAGTGACAATAAGGTCTAAGATGTAGCGTGCTTACCCAGAAGAAGCCTATTCACTCTCGACTTAAAGACACCCAAATTGTAGCTCTCTGGGAATACAGAAGCCGGCAAGTTGTTCCATTCCTTAGCAGTTCGTACCAAGAAAGAGGAAGCGAAACGTGGGTGAAGGGTGGATTCCTGTCGTCTTCCGCAAATGTCCGGTGGTAGAAAGGAGAAGGTGGTATCAGGTCGTGAAGCTCATTCAAACACTCTCCAAAATGCATCCTATAAAAAACCGATAGACAGGCCACTCTACGTCGGTGAGCGAGGCTTTGGGATTGACGTTGTATAACTTCCTCATGTTCTTGCGACAGGAGGTGCAACAAACAGTGCTGATGAGCGTAGACGCAGCGCGGCGGTGCGTGTGGGTGTGGCGCGCGGGCGCCGCGGGGGGAGTGGTGACCGCGGGTGACGTCACGCCCGACGCCGACCAGGCGCACCACCACGAGCTGCAGAGGCGCCTTAACAATCTACAGAAAGACCTTAAGGTGAGTAAAGAGAAGAGGGAAATGTCGACCTCAGTTCGGATCATATCAAAAAAGGTCAAGGGGTGTTCCTTGACTTTTTTTTATATGATTCGAACTGAGTGACGTCACTGTTATTGTAAGCAATACGCCGTCCGCCATGATGTTCTGTTAATTATCTGTGTCGTGATGCCACTGTTATAAAGTTATTTTTATAAATGGTGACATGAGGCAAGATGCCTATTATCTAGTTTCCCTCAGCATTCTTTAGGTACTGCATTTATCAGGGAGTGCTCTGAGAAACAGTTCGATTTGCTCCCTGCAGGTCTTCAGAAAAATACGGCGATTAGTTGATTTTCTAGACACAGTCCCTCCACCAGCCCATGGTCCTTCCTACCGTCTCGGCATACGGACCGAATCTTGGGAGACGCTCATCAGGTACTTGCTAAGGGCTCTTTCCCCGGTGCGTTTCTTCACTCCCTACAAAGTCTGTGTCTGTGTCCCATTCCCAACTAATCCCAGATTAGTTGATTTATGAAAGTGTTCTAGCCTCTCTCTTCTCTCTTCAGCTCCACTTGAGCGAGCGGAACATAATCCGAGCTTCGGTGCGCGGGCGCAGCGCCCCTGGCGGTGAAGACGAGTACACGGAGGGCGTGCGCGCCGCGCTCGGCGAGCGGCTCGACGCGGCGCTGGACTCGCTCGTCGCGGAGAACGACGCACCGCACGGGTACAACGGGATACCCACCAGGTACTTGCTGACATAGACTCGACGACATGAGGTCTTGGCCTTCAGAAACAAGAGTGCCAATTGCAAAAGTAAGTCCTTCGCAGTCATCATCATCATCATCATCAGCCCATTTAAGTCCCCACTGCTGGGGCACGGGCCTCCCTCAATCACATTGGCAGACGGGTTGGCGAGGGTCTTGTATAAACGCAGAGTTTTTCCTTCTCTGGGTGCTGATGATCATGCCAGCAGCTTTACCTTAGTCGCCTTTTACGACACCTCGGTAAGAGTGAGGGTGGCCTATTCTACTCTGCCGGGGACCACACGGCACCCTTCGCAGTAGGTAACAACAAAATACAACCGCTAGTTTAGGTCAGCGGCTCGACGCGGCGCTGGACTCGCTCGTTGCAGAGAACGACGCGCTACACGGGTACAACGGGATACCAGGTATTTGCTGACACAGACCCGACGACATGAGGTCTTTGCCTCAGAAACAATAGCAAAAGTAGGTAGGTAGGTAGGTAGTAAGTGGTAGTACTTCGCAGTAGTATCAGCCTATATACTCAGGGGCGTCGTTATAGGTAAAGACGCCTCGGAGTATATAGGCTGATACTATAGGTAGTGCAGGGGGTGCGGTGCACCCGGCCGCCGAGAGCCCCTCGCTAGACATAGAGCCTCCACTGTAACGCTCCACAAGAAGCTGGCGCGAGTACTGATCGCTCTCCTCATCTTAACGTGTAGCTCAGTTGCGTCCAAAGCTGTCACTTCTAAGCACGTGGTAGCTATGCTTGGACATAGGATTCGGGCTGTTTGATAATTACAATGAAGCGACTGCCCATAGGTATAATATTTTTTTTTTATATGAGTGGTGGCAGACGAGCAGACGGATCACCTGATGGTAAGCGATTCCGCCGCCTATGGACACCCGCAACACCAGTGGAGGCACAAGTGCGCTGGCATCCTTTTCCCCTTCGCCCCCCATTGGGACTCCGGTAACCTCACTCACACGGCGCAGGCGCTGCTTCACGCCGGTCTTCTGTGTGTCACATAATAAAAATTATCAAGACGGGAATTAACACGATTTATTATGTGATATAACATTGTGTACTACCTGTGCGGATAAAGAATGGGATCAGAAATGGCGGCGCATCTATTCACTTCTCGCTCACACACTATTTGCGTCTATACTCGCACCCCACGAGTGCGAGTATAGACGCAAATAGTGTGCGAGCGACTATTTGCGAAACTTGAAGCCCTTATGCTGTGATTCTTTGACCCGGGGTAAAACGGTACTATCCTGGATGGGATCCGGTGGCCGACGGGGTGTAGGCGGTGGTAGGTGGTACTCGTCTGTCTAGGAGCTTCTCCAACGGCCGAAGGGAGATAATATAATTTCGATGTTTTTCTTTTGAATCTTGCAATTGCGTAATCAGGAACCCGAATTTCGGGTTTAAAACACACTTAAAGAGGTAAGCGATTATATTTTACATTATTTAAATCATTTATTAATATTATATACGTGTAACAACGTTACAACAGATCCTCAACTTTGGATACCTGAGAAAATACACATTTGACATACTTACAGGTAACTTACAACAAAAACAGAGATCCCTTAAGAAATACAACTTCTTTGTGTAATCAAATGTATTTATTAGAGTGCCAGTAAGTTTAGTCTGAAATTAATTTACTTGTTGCAGTTTGTTCGACGAGATCAATGAACACCTCTCCTTCTGCCAGAAGGCGGCGCAGTGCACCTCCAATAGAGAAATCACACTCAATGAACTCAAATCGTAAGTATTTAGCCTATCCGGGGAAGGGGGGGTTAAGGTTGGCAGCTCACTTGTGACTCCACTAGTGACGGGTGTCCATGGGCGGCGGCAATCGCTTACCATCAGGTGATCTGTCTGATCCTATGCCTATCACATAAAAAATAAATCGTATCTTTATTGTATTTTGAGTTGGCGTTTATTACAAGTAACTGGGTAGTTAACTAATTAAAAAAATGGGAACACGGGTGTCATTAATTTTTAAAGTTCAACCTTATTCTACACTTAGTTGTAGGTAATAAACTCAATCCTAAAATACAACAGGTCGAAGTAATCAACTAACCGTCATCATCATCATCAGCCTATCGCAGTCCACTGCTGGACGTAGGCCTCTCCAATTGTTCGCCACTGTGATCTATCCATTGCCTCTCGCATCCAGCTCTTGCCAGCCATCCTGCGCAGATCGTCCCCCACCTAGCCAGAGGGCGCCCTACATTACGTTTGCCAAGACGCGGTCTCCACTCCAGAACCCGTTTACCCCATCGGTTGTCGGTTCTGCGGCTAATATGGCCAGCCCATTGCCACTTAAGCTTGCTAATCCGGTGAACTAACCGTGGAATGACGCAAATAAACTTTTTTCTTTCTTTCTTTCTTGCCTGTAATTCCCGGCAATATATAGTAATTTACCGGTTGCGTCCAAAGCTGTCGCTCTGGAACCGGCGGTACGCTAGGACGAATAGGAGGAGTTATTCAGGATTTGGGGAATCTGGTTATTGCAATGAAGCGACTGCCGTCTGGAAAAAAAAATCAGAGGTGCATCAGATTAGAACCACGATTTCTGTATGGAAGACATATACATATTTATACATAAACATTTATTTATTAGCCAAAATACACATTGATACATGGTCTTACAAATGGTATCTCGTAGTCATGGTATCCAGCCTGTTAGCAGGCGTGCAAATAATATAAAAATAACATAGTTTTGTACTCAATAAGCTACCATGGCTCCTACCATTATGTGCATTTTGCCGACTGCCTCGGTGGCGTAGTGGTTAGTGGGTCGCACTCTAAAGCGACGGCTGCGCAAGATGTCCCGGGTTCGATCCCCAGGTCGAGTAAAAATTTTTCGTAATAAATTCTTTGTGTCAGCCCGGAATCTGTAAGCTGGTGGTCTTGTACCCCCGTGCCTCTGAAAGCCGTTGGTCCTGCGCCCAATCACGTGACATGTCACGCCGGTGTCCCATCGGATTATGAGGGTTAGGGAATAGAGAGTGCACTTGTGTTTGCGCACACACTTGAGCACTAAGATATATGCGTAATCAAAAAATACAAAAAAAAATATTTGCGGTAAATAGGGTGGTTACATAAAACTAATGAAGAGGAAGTAATTTTATACGGTCAGGGATCTTATTGAATATATTTATGCACATCATGTAGGTATGCTCTCTCAAATTGAATATTGTGTGCCAAATGTTTTGGTTAAATGTGCGTAATTGTACTGTGTGCCATCTTTTGTAACCACATTTATAGCAATAAAGTTATTCTATTCTATTCTATTCTATTTGGTGCGATGTTAACTATTACATTATTCATCGTCAGCCCATTTAAGTCCCCACTGCTGGGGCACGGGCCTCCCTCAATCACATGAGGGGTAATTGCCATACTCACCACGCTTGGCAGACGGGTTGGCGAGGGTGTTGATATAATTGCAGAGTTTTCCTTCTCTGGGTGATGATCATGCCAGCAGCTTTACCTTAGTCGCCTTTTACGACACCTCGGTAAGAGTGAGGGTGGCCTATTCTACTCTGCCGGGACCACACGGCATTACATTACATTATTGTTTGGAGGATATTATGTGCATTATAACTATAATGTATCAATACGGGGAATAACACGATATTTATTTTGTGAAACAACATTGTGTGTGTACTCACTCAGTCCGCTCGTGACCACGGCTGCTGTAACGTAGCCGAAACGTCGAGCCATATATGTGAGTACACAATGTTGTTTCACATAATAAATATCGTGTTAATCCCCGTATTGATACATAATAGTTATAATGCAACGCGAAAATTTAAAAAACTATTATGTGCATTTTCATAAATAAGGTTTAAATTGGCAGGTATATAACAGGCGACAGCGTGGTCCCGCTGGCGCTGATCGGCGGCGCCGGCTGCGGCAAGGCGACGCCTCGTGGCGCGCGCCGTGAGCCTCGCGCCGCAGTGCCAGCAGGATTTGGCCGTCATCGTCAGGTAAACGCTTCTTTTGTATGCTAGAGGCGGACAAAGGAGCAAGCCGAGTCACCTGATGGTAAGTGAATCAACGGCGCCCATGAACATCCGCGAAATCAGAGAGATCGCTAATGTGTTGCCCGCCTTTTTAAAAAAGAGTGCGCTCCTCTCTTGAAGGTCCCTAAGTCTTAGCAGTCGGGAAATACTCCCGCAGCCAAACCGTTCCACTGAACTGAGGTACGTGGTAGAAAGTTCCGCGAGTAACGCACAGTATTAGACCGCCATTTATCGAGATGATACCAAATCTTTACTTTTATGACAAATTTATTGAACAAAAGGACAAAAACTTAAGAAAATTAAGACAATAACTGAGACCTGAAAAAAATTGAAAACATGAAAAACAATTGAATCGCAATTGAACTTTTCGATGACTCACGACCGACACTATTTTTGTATTACGATAAAGCGGCAACCCACCAACTGTCAGTTTACTACACATGATTAAAAATCAGAGTTTAAATCTAAGCTAAAAGAAAAGTTAAAACAAAGTAGGTCCCTGTAGCAGTTTCCCCAAAATGCTGGCAAGGGTAATCGCGATGGAAATTCGCTGGGCGAGGTTAGCTGCCAGCTTTCGGCTCTCCCGTTACTTCGACTAGACTCTTAGATAAGCCAGGGTAAAGAGAGAGTATCGGAACCCCACGGGCCCAGTGTTTCAACACCGAAAGCTACAAAGTGGTAGGTTTCGGATACTTTGTAGTTACTTTTATTATATTTTCTTTTCTTTCTTTTTTTTATTGCAATTTTAACTTTAATCGTGGGAGAGCCACGCTTCGGCATGAATGCTGAAAGGCCGAGGTATCACTCCGGTCGATCCGAGCTTACAGAAAATCGGCGTGAAGTAGCACTGTGCTGTGTTTCGCTGCGTGAGTGAGGATACCGGAGGCTTAATCCGGGGGAAAGGGGAGCTTATAGGTTGGCAGCGCTGTCCATGGGCGACGGCCTGCTATCTATCAAATAAGTAAAAAAAACGTTGGAGATGGAGAACAAACTACAGAATGCAGCACCAAACAGTGCAGATGCGTTCATCATATTCATCTCATTTCAGCCAATAGAATAGAATAGAAAATTCGTCGGCATAGTATTGCGTTCAGTGGTATAATTAGTAGAACATTCACCCGGATTGTGGAAGGTGTCACTCACCCCACCCTACGCCGGATGAGAAGGATTCAAGAGCCACATTAACCCGCCATGCGACGGAGGATCTTTCTGACATCAGCCTGGAGGAGATCGAAGCAGCTCTTGGGCATCTTAAAAATGGAAAAGCCCCGGGAGAAGACGGAGTTACAACCGAGCTTCTGAAAGCAGCCGGCAAGCCGGTGCTGAAGTAACTGCGGCGTATATTTAACTCAGTTCTTTTCTCCGGGAGAACTCCTAGGGCGTGGCAGCGGAGCTTGGTTGTATTGTTCTTCATGAAAGGCGACAAAACTTTACTGAAGAACTATCGACCAATTTCACTCCTGAGTCACGTCTATAAGCTGTTCTCAAGAGTCATTTCGAATCGTCTTACACGAAGACTTGACGAAGCTCAACCCGCCGAGCAGGCTGGATTCCGACGGAGTTATAGCATGTGCATGGCGTTTGTGGACTATGAAAAAGCTTTTGACTCCGTCGAGACCTGGTCTGTTCTAGAGGCCTTGCAAAGGTGCCAAGTCGATTGGCGATATATCGAGGTGTCTGTATGACGCTGCTAATATGTCCGTAGTAATCCAAAATTTCCAAACCGAGCCTGTCCTGCTGCGACGTGGTGTGAGACAAGGAGATGTTATATCTCCGAAACTTTTCTCCGCTGCGCTGCAGGACATGTTTGGAACGCTAAACTGGAAAAAGCGCGGAATCAATATTAATGGCGAGTACATTTCACACCTACGATTCGCAGACGACATCGTCATCTTGGCGGAAACCCTACAAGACCTACAGGATAGCAGCCTGGCTGAATCTTCCAAAAACATCGGTCTTCGGATGAACTTGGATAAAACCAAGGTCACCACAACCAACTTGTCCAAGTTGTGGGACTGTCTCCGGGTGATATGGCCGAAGTAACCTAGTACTCTTTGGTAACAGATAGTCGACAGTCTGGTTTAGATCTTCAGTTGGTCGAGAATTGATATATTGGTTCTTTTTGCGGTCCAAGGCATGCGTAACATTCTCCTTCAACACCACATCTCAAAGGCCTCTATCTTCTTTCGGTCAGCTGCGCGAATATACCATGATTCGGAGCTGTACATAAATGTAGTTGTACATAATTATCGAGAAGACCAAAGTCCTCAAAGGTCTCGGAGTAAGAATAATGATTCTTTCCCATTATTTTCGATTTTTGCAACACAAGTTTAATAACAGAGTGCAACTTTAGAGTTATTTTATGTATTTAGGTTGTTTTTGTAACTAGGTTTAAGAGAATTTTATTGTTTTTGTTATTTATGTTCTAAGCCCTCGCATCCGTACCCTCGCACTCGACCTTAGAGGGGTAGGAGCGGCTGAAAATCAGCGCTGACCTATGTCAGCATTAGCTGAGCCACTGCCTTTTGCTTTCCTTAGATTACTGTTAATATTTTAAAAAACGAAGTATGTAAGGTAGATAAGTTCTAGTGTTACGGAAATACCTATGTACCTGTTTTGTTTTATGAGAAAGCAATAAACGTATTTTTTTTTTTTATTTTATGTCTAACTTAAGGTCCAAATTTTATTTTTGCAGGTTCGTCGGTCTGACGTCACAGTCCAGCAGTTCTCACCAGCTGCTCAAGTCAATAGTGGACCAATGCTACGTGCTGCACACTGGTTCAGTCTACAGGGGGAAAAACGTAAGGATCTTGAGCTTCCTTCTCTCTTTTAAAAATGTTCTTTTTTATGGTTTAGTTCTAGTATCCGCTGATAGATATTCACAAGTTGAGAACCTTAGAATTTTTTTAAGATCCGGCCAAGGTACTTACTGGTCTACCTTCGTTTGCTACTTAGCGTCTTACCGACTCTTACCCTCGGATCTTAGTGCAAACCGAGACCTACCCCAATCTGTAAGTTGATGGTTCTTGCAGTTCTGTCTGCTTTCACAGATTTCCTTAGCATATAAAAAACCTGCAATTGCAAGATAAAGTTTTTCAACCTCCTCATCTTAGCGTGTAGGTAATTCCCAGTTTATTTATTTATTTTGGCATACACTACAGGTTCTTATCTTACTTATCTGTTAGGGGCCATTTTCATGGGGCACGTCGACCCTAAGGGATCTTTTGTACCTCCCCTATCCTTTGCGCTCTTACTCACGAAAGATTCGTTTCATCAGCATCACGATGTCTTTCGGATTGAAGTGCCTGTAGTCTCCTGGTTTAGGATAAGCGTTACCTAGAAGACACATTCTGCCTCTGGCTAGTGAGTCGCATTCACATAAAAGATGTTCTATGGTTTCCGTCTCCTCCTTGCATGCTCTGCAGTCGCTGTTCGATGTCATGTTCATCTTCATCAGCATTTTGTTCGTTGCATAATGCCCTGTTAACGCTCCTATGAGCATCTTTGTCTGTTGTCTATTGCCTCCGAATATATACACTACAGGTGACAATCTTAACTTATATTAAATGGTAACATAAAAAAATAATTGTAATAGATATAAACCCAAAAGCGTGTACACACAGCATGAATTATAATTAGCACGAAAACAACGAAAGAAAAACCAAATTATGTATCTAGCTTAGTTACTTAATATTTTTTACAGTGTTAGGTACAATGCAACATATTTATTTATAAAAACAACTCGTTATAGTAACGACACATCCTAACTATTGGGTTATAGTATGACGTGTTGTTCTTAAATGTCTCTGTCTAACACAGGTGCTTGAGCTATCTATCTCAGAGTAAGAGTATCTATTTATTTATTTAAAAATCCAACAGCTTTTTTTACAATAAATAGAGGTTCCGTACAAATTACATAACGTAAGGTAAATAACATGTTTCTTGGATTACTGTCAATACTGTGTTGTTTGTGAATACATTTTAAAAATACTTAATTGTTTAATCACTAATTAGTAGGTATGTCAGAACAAGCTTATTCTCAGGCAATTCACTGACTCGTAAACGTATATATACGATAGTCGTTGATATACCTAATTATAAATAATAATCCCTCGACTCACCCTCACAAAGTTCCTATAGTAATATTGTTTTTGTATTAATATATTTTTTTAATAATAATAAATATTTCACAACATCACATACATTGATATGACTCCGAGATAGGCGGCTCAAGCACCTGTGTTCCGGATATCAGAATCAACAGTGGAAATACAAATATATACATATAATACTATGCTTTTGTAAATACAATACAAACAAACATGTTCATGCACTCAAATGTTTCAAGCAAACAAACATGTACATAAAACCTGTGCGGATAAAGAATGGGATCAGAAATGGCGGCGCATCTATTCACTTCTCGCTCGCACACTATTTGCGTCTGTACTCGCACACTATTCGCGTCTATACTCGCACTCGTGGGTGTGCGAGCGAGAAGTGAATAGATGTGCCGCCATTTCTGATCCCATTATTTATCCGCACAAGTTGTACACGTAAAGTTTTTCCACCAAACCCCATCCCTCCACAGGACGTGTGGTCGCTGTCGGCGGCGCTGCGGCGCGCGCTGGCGGGGCTGGGGCGCGCGCGGCCGGCGCTGCTGGCGGTGGTGGGCGCCGACGCGCTGCGCGGCGCGCGCTGGCTGCCCGAGCGGCTGCCCGACAACGTCAAGATGATCGTCACCGTCACCGAGGGTGAGGGCTCTGGCTTACAGGGCGCTTGGTCACAGTTCTAGCCTACAGTACGTTAAGTCACCGGGGGAAACAGCTCTAGAATACAGGACGTTAAGTCACCGGGGGTAACAGCTCTAGAATACAGGACGTTAAGTCACCGGGGGTAACAGCTCTAGCATACAGGACGTTAAGTCACCGGGGGTAACAGCTTTAGCATACAGGACGTTAAGTCACCGGGGGTAACAGCTTTAGCATACAGGACGTTAAGTCAACGGGGGTAACAGCTCTAGCGTACAGGACGTTAAGTCACCGGGGGTAACAGCTCTAGCATACAGGACGTTAAGTCACCGGGGTAACAGCTCTAGCATACAGGACGTTAAGTCACCGGAGTTAACAGCTCTAGCATACAGGACGTTAAGTCACCGGGGGTAACAGCTCTAGCATACAGGACGTTAAGTCACCGGAGTTAACAGCTCTAGCATACAGGACGTTAAGTCACCGGGGGTAACAGCTCTAGCCTACAGGACGTATAGTCACCAGGGGCAACAGTTCTAGCTTACAGGACGTATAGTCACCGGGGTAACTCTAGCCTACAGGACGTATAGTCACCGGGGGTAACTCTAGCCTACAGGACGTATAGTCACCGGGGGTAACTCTAGCCTACAGGACGTTAAGTCACCGGGGGTAACTCTAGCCTACAGGACGTATAGTCACCGGGGGTAACTCTAGCTTACAGGGCGTATACACCGGGGGTAACAGCTCTAGCATACTGGACGCATAGTCACCGGGGGTAACTCTAGCTTACAGGACGTATACACCGGGGGTAACAGCTCTAGCATACTGGACGCATAGTCACCGGGGGTAACTCTAGCTTACAGGGCGTATACACCGGGGGTAACAGCTCTAGCATACTGGACGCATAGTCACCGGGGGTAACTCTAGCCTACAGGACGTTAAGTCACCGGGGGTAACTCTAGCCTACAGGACGTATAGTCACCGGGGGTAACTCTAGCCTACAGGACGTATAGTCCCCAGGGGTAACAGCTGATATGGTAAGGGATGCCTGACAATAAACTGACCACTATGACCGCGATGGCGATGCCAAAGACCGCGCGAAATGAACGAAATAGAAACTAGTGTAGCCGGACCACGGACTCCGAAGCGATAGTTTGGGACGCAACCGGGACTAATCGTGTCACATAACATAGGATACTCGAGAAAATAATATAATTTTAAATTAAAACTTACTTACCATAGCATCTTGTTACAGAAACCGACGAGCCATCCAGCTCAGCTATCATGGCGTGCCTCTCTTCCGAAGACGGGCCGAAGGTGGTGCGGGCGCCGCCTGTCGGGCCTGAGGAGGCGAAGGCCGTGCTGGCGGCGTGCGCGGCGACCTACAGCAAGACCGGGGCGGCTTCGCCCCCGGAGGCGGCGGTTAAAGCTGTACAGAAGTGCACCTTACCGCTTTATACTAAGGTATATAATATATTTTCTTCGTTTTTTGAAGATCACAATGTCGTACCGGTTCGGAAATATCGCTGCGGGAAGTTGATTCCACAATGAGAGTGGACCTCCACCCATCCAGATGGTATCGGTGAGATAGAATAAACTAGGTTTACGGTAAAGAGGTTATCCTCCTGTCCAGCAAAAAATTGGTTTAAAAGAGTTTAAGTATTTCTTTTAGTTTATCTAGATGACTTTACCTTACGCTTTCTTCACAGATCCTAGCCTGGCAGATATCGTTATCAGCGGAAACTTTCACGGAGCAATCCGAGCCAGAGACGGCTCCAGAGCTAGTCATCTGCTCGGACCTGGAGACGCAGCTGACGCAGATCCTCATCACAACGGAGGCGGCCCTGGGCGCGGACCGCGTCAAGTACTGCCTGGCGCTGCTGACCGCGTCCAGGCGAGGGCTGGACGACACGGAGATACTGGATATGCTGGCGCACGATGAGCTGTTCCGGAGCGAGGAGACGTATCGTGAGTGTTGCATGCTTGTTGTTTGAAGACTTGGAAAATAGCTTTCTAAGAATAATATTATAATGTCTCGGTGGGGCAGTGGCTTTTGTGTTTTGTGGCAAAAATGTGTACCAATTTTTTTTTTTAAGGCGACGAGTAGGGTTCCATTGACTTTAATTGTTAGCTACCAAAACAAATATATTTAAAATAATTACGGGGATTCAGTCTCTCGGCAAATACTTATACTATTTATTTAATAACCATGCCCCAATGTTGGGTCTGTTTTTGTACTAAAAAAATTGATTCACGCCAAAAGTGGCCGCTTTTGGTGATAATTTAAAATTCGAGTGCAAAAACAGATCAATTAAATAGTATAGGTGTTTACCGAGTGACTGAAGTCTCGAAGTTGTTTAAAATAGATCTGGTTTAGTAGCTAACAATTAAAATCAATTGGTGTCACTAGTGGGGTATACCCTTCACCTTAAGAAACTCACTGGTATCGCGGGTATCTATGGGCGGCGGCAATCGCTTAACATCAGGTGATCCGTCTGCTCGTCTGCCACCTATCACATAAAAAAAACTCTTCAAAGCCAAATCTTTATCCTCATCTTAGCGTGTGATTTCCAGTTGCGTCCAAAGCTGTCGCTGGAACGCGGGGTTGGCTTGTACAGTCAACTCCAAAAATATGTAGACACTCTAGGACCTTGTCACAATACTTACCTATAAGAAAGTAGAGGTCTACTTTCGTATATTATATATTGTGACAACGTCCTAAAGTGTATACATATTTTTGGAATTGACTATACCAAAATTCATGATTTGTAGAGTCTGGTAATGAGCTTTTTCGTGTGTGAGCTACAGATAGTTCAATCCACGAAGACGTCCACCTTGTGGGGGGCGCCACGGCTGCGACTTCCTGTACGTGGCCTCCACTCGAGGACCTTTCCGCCCCAACCGCCGCTGACATGGTTTCCTCGATATAGCAACGGTTTAAACGGTGTCTCAGTACCCAATGCTAGTCACTATTTCCAATTAAGTTGGTCACATTATTTCTCAGTACCCTGGGCGCCGGCGTCACTGTTCTGGCCTCAACTGGCAGCGCTGCTAGCACCCTGGCTGCGCTGGGACTCCAGGGGAGCCGCGAGGTGGAGAGACGCAGCCCTGGCTGGTGCTGCCAGAGACAGATACTTGGCAGACTGCGAACATATCGTTAGAAAGACCTTAGTGGAGTACTATGAGGTGAGGTCCTAATAGTTGGTGAATTCACGGCGTGCTTGAGTCTATCAACATTCAAATTTGAGTTTTATAATCATTAACACAAGAGTTAACCGTGGGAGAGCCACGCACTGCATTAATTGGCCGGCTCGACCGGAGTGATACCACGGCCTCACAGAAAACCGGCGTGGAGCAGCACTGTGCTGTGTTTCGCTGGGTAAGTGAACGTCGCTGGGTTTAAAGATTGACGCACTTGTGACTCCACTGGTGTAGGTAGTGGGTGTTTATAGGCGAGGCGGCAATCGCTTACCATCAGGCGATTTGTCTGCTTGTCTGCCACCTATCACGTAGGATGCAGCTGGCATGATTATGCCTTATATATATAATCTCTTAATAATCGTTTTCTGTTTGTTTTAGGGAGCATGGTTTACGGAAAATGACCAAAAAATGGCAGGAAGACTGATATCACAAGAAAATAAGTTTTCAGAAGAATTGTGAGTATTAACTAGGACTATGAATATTGACAATAAGCTACGTTTTCCTTGAGTAACGCTACATTTCACTTCAGGAAAATGTTCAGTCCTATGGAGAAATTGCATTCAGCATAAGCCTAGTAGGTCAAACAGCGACTGCACAGCATGCAAGGGGCAGACGGAAACCATAGAACATCTTTTATGTGAATGCGACTCACTAGCCAGAGGCAGAATGTGTCTTCTAGGTACCTAACGCTTATCCAAAACCAGGAGACTACAGGCACTTCAATTCGAAAGACATCGTGATGCTGATGAAACGAATCTTTCGTGAGTAGGAGTGCAAAGGATAAGGGAGGCACAAAAGATCCCTAAGGGTCGGTGTACCACATGAAAATGGCTCCTAACAGATAAAATAAACCAGTAGGTACTGTTAGAAGGCGAGAAAAAGGGAAAAACATCTACGATGATAATAAAACTTTATTGTACTCGCGCCACATTTTTTTCCCTACCAAAGAGCACAGATGAATCCACCATAGATTATAGACCTCCTGTCAGTTGACGTTTCTCTCTTTTTTGACAATCTGGTGACGGTTTGTATACTCTGTGGAGGGAGACGTCTTGTCATTTGTTATTTCGCCGTTTTGATTCGTTGCTCGCTACAGACATCAATTGCGGATTCGGCGGGTAGGGCTAAAACAAGCCGCATGGGCTGATGCAATTCAAAGGTTTTAAATTAGTGTCTAGTGGTTTTTAGTTTTCAATTTGGTGTTTATTTGTGCAGTGAAGTGCCGCAAAGTTATCCTAATAATAAGAATCGTTGGATTGTATCGTTTTTAACACTGCTATTATATGTCGAGTGAGTTGTCTCGTGACAACTTGCTTGGACCAAATAGAGTCATAAAACCTGCGATTGCTTTTAGAGTGATATCCGCTGAATCCGTAGGTCGATAAAACGTAAAACACCGGCGTTTTATTGAGTGACTGTGACTTTGACTGACTTCGACTGTTGACTATCTACTTATTCTCAATAAGTTACTTGACATTGGCGATCGGGTAGAGCCATAATAAAAAAAAAAGACATCAATTGCTTTTGGCCATGTCTCATAGTACTATCTGTGCGGATAAAGAATGGGATCAGAAATGGCGGCGCATCGATTCACTTCTCGCTCGCACACTATTTGCGTCTATACTCGCACTCGTGGGGTGCGAGTATAGACGCAAATAGTGTGCGAGCGAGAAGTGAATAGATTTGTCGCCATTTCTGATCCCATTCTTTTTCCGCACAGGTTGTACTTACTTACGAAACATGCATTCCTTTTACAGCTACAACACGAGAAAACTAGACGAGTTACCATTCCAACACTACCATCTCTACAAAGACTCGCCAGCGACCTTCGCGAACCAGCCTTACTTCACCAACCTGGACTGGGTCCACGACAAGCTGGCGGCCACAGACTGCGGCTTCTTCCTCGAAGACCTGGAGCTAGTCCACCTGGAACCAGTCCCCGAGCACATAGAGATCCTAAAGGAGGTGTTTGAGACGCATTCGTACGCGCTGGACTATGACCATAGACAGTTTTATGGGTTGTTGAGAACGACCATGGAGAAACGGCAGAGAGATGGGCTGGAGGTGAAGAGTAAGATTGTACAGGTGAGTACTAGATTTATAGTATCTATAGGATCAGCCTATATACTGTCCCACTGCAGGGCAAAGGCCTCGATCATGGAAATCAAGTCATCGTAGGATGGGATTAAGGCTTAATCACCACGCTTGCCTAATGCGGATTGGTGATCACAAATCCGAGCAATGTCCGAAAAATTCGAAACATACCTTTGCTTGACCCGGGAATCTAACCCAAGACCCCGACATCACGCACGATCAGCGCAAACATAAGTGCACTCTCTATTCCCTTGCCCTAATATTCCAATGGGGCACCAGTGTGACACGACCGGAGAGGGACCGGGTGCAGGACCAACGGCTTAACGTGCTTTCTGAGGCACGGGGTACAAGACCGCCAACTTCCAGACTCCGGGCTGACACAAAGATTTTTTAACATAAAAACTCAGGTACAAATTTCGGCACGACGCGGGGATCGAACCCGGGACCTTCTGGCGCAGGCATTGCTTTAAAGCACGACTCACTACCTACTGCGTCAACGAGGCAGTCAACCCATACCCAAAGTGATACCCATAACACATTTTGGGTGACCGAATTGGTCAATGTTTGCGATGTGGTCAGATATTTTAATTTTTAACCCACAGGAATGGACCAAAGTGATCTCAGACCCCCCAGTGCCAACTTTCTACCCTCTAAACGAGGGTTTCTACAAAGTCAGCGAGGGCAAGGAGAAGCGGGACCTGTCAGCTGTTGAAGGCTTCGACAGCAAGACTTTCGACCTGATCGTGAGGTTCGACACGAGGGGCAAGTTCGTCGCAACTGTGTCCACGGAGCGAGAGGAGATCTGCGTCTGGGATGTGACCACGTGAGTCCTTACATATACCTTGTTCTTTTTTTTTATGACAGGTGGCAGACAAGCAGACGGATAAAATCGGATTCTGAGATTTCATATTAGTAGCATAGAGGCCAGCTTGTCGTGACTGTCTCAATGAACGATAGGTTATCTGTATGTGGGTGTGAGTCTAGTGAGGTTCTCGTTAGAAAATAGCAGGGGTTAATTTTTACGAAAGTCAAGACCTTCTTGTTTTTTAAATTGTCCCTCTTACATTATTTTTTATGTGATAGGTGGCAGAGTCGAGTAGACGGATCACCTGATTGTAAGCAATCTCTAATTAATTAACCTAATGATTGGATTTTTATTATTTAAAACATAATTTGTCCGGAAATTATTAGAACAAACGGATGTTTAAACGGACAGTCATTTGACTGTCCGAGTGACTCGCTCGCCCTTGCCCCACTCCGAGTCGAAGCGAGGTTTGGCTCGAGCTAGAGTGACTAGAGCCTACGCTCGGGCATTCTGTTGGTAGACTCCGCCGAGAGCGGTCGATACTTAATAATAATAATAATTCTCACAACATCTCATACGTTGACCTGATTCCGTACTAAGTAGCTTAAGCACTTGTGTTACAGATATCAGACAACAGAGGAACACAAATATATACTTAAATACATATATTACACCCAGACGCTGAACTAGCACAAGTGTTCATCGCACGAAAGTTTGTCCAGGGTGGGGATCGAACCCACGACCTTTGGCGTAAGAGGCAGGGTCACTACCAATTGCGCCATCCGGTCATTCATTACGCTGCTCGTAGAAGTACCGATTTATGTGCAAGTGTTGTGTTAAAGTTTAATATACTGGAAATAAGTAATCTGCAGTTTTGAAATATCTCCCCACATGGTGTTAAGCGATTGCCGCCCATGGACACCCGCGACACCAGTAGAGTTACAAGTGCTCTGCCAACCTTTGCACCCACCCCTTTCTAAGTCCTTACCTTCTTGATTTTCTTGACATTTTCTGATTTAAGGTGATGGGTAGGGCACACTAGCGACGCCCATCGATTTTAATTTTTAGCTATTAAACCGCATCTATTTTAAACAATAGGGTATACGACTAAGTTCAAGATTTTACAAAATATAAATATTTTGTCAAAATATAGGTTAATATGTGCCAAAGGCAAAAATTCTCAATTAAAAATATAACGTCTAGCCGGTTTTATGCTCATTCAAAGATTCATGGGCAAGTCCATTTTAAAAGTATGAAATTATTAAAAAATAATTATACCATTGAATAACATACAATTTGCACCAATTATTATAATAGAACCATTGACATAAACGAAACATTTGATATAGCTACCATACAAAATTCAAATGAAATGCATACAAAATACTTAAGTGTGACGTCACATCTAAGTAGCCATTTGTATGGAGCGTTTTGGGTTTGCCCAAAATAATGTGATTTTAAAGTAGTGATATCTCAGGTAGTTTGAATGAGAATCAAGTGATTCTTTCAACGATGTTTCTATCATTGAGAGGTCTTTTGATTGCAAAATAAAAAAAAAAAAGTAGTCGTATACTTAGTCATATCGTAGTCGTAACCTCTCGGCAAACGCTTATACTATTTATTAAATAACCATGCACAAATGTTGGGTCCGTTTTTGTACGCGAAAAATTGATTCGCGTACACGTTGGGCCCAACATTTGTAGATGGTTTTTCAATAAATTGTTAAGTGTTTGCCGAGAGGTTGTAACCCCGGAATTGTTTAAAATAGATCCGGTTTAGTAGCTAAAAATTAAAATCGATTGGTATCGCTAGTGTACCCTACCAGTCGCCTTAAAAGAGCCTCTTAAATCAGAAAATGTTGCTAATATTACATATAAATGTTTTGCCAGATGCCAGCTAGTCAGGAAGCTAGTCGGAGTGACGCACCCCATCAACCTGGTGCCCATAGACGAGTACAGGTGCATGGTGCTCTGCCGCCGCGAGCTCAGGGTCTACGACCTCGATCAGGTACAGCTGCACACCCATCATCACGTTTCAGATGCTAGTTACTAAGGAAGCTGCTAGGTGTGACAACCTGGAACAAGACTGATGCACCCTGCAGTCCCAGGTCTTACAGTCTCCCTCGAGAGTACAGTCCATAGAATACAATGGGCCTCCGGTACCCTTACTCACGCAGCGAAACACAGCACAGTGCTGCTTCACGCCAGTTCGGTGTTTCTGTTGAGTTTCGTTGTTAGGCAGCTAAAAAAATTTATTTTGTACGAACGGCGGAGATTCTAACTTATGTTTTGACATCAGGGCAAGTTCCTGGTGGCGCTGAAGGGTGTGATGAACCAGAAGATGCCGTACTACGGGCTGCACGACTCTAAGCACCTGGTGGCGCTCTCGCGGAACCGGATGTATGTCAACCTCATGAACATCGAGACGGGTAAGAGCGCAATTAATCTGGCCACACGAGATGGACGTTTATAATGGACAACATTTCATATTTTTAACATGTCAATATTGTTTTTTTATATGAAAGTAGACATAAAATGAACAGACTCATATTTTTTCTTTTTCCAAAATTTGTCCATTTTCTTGCATAAAATAATTATTGTAATTCTTTTTATTCTAAGTAGACGTAAGCGCCAAATGACGTCATCGGACGGCTGAATACAGCGATATTCCTTTGCTTATCATTGTTTTAATAAAAAAAAGGTACTACTGTCAAAGGTAAATAATACTAGTGTCAACATTGTCAACGTCATTCATACATTCAACGTTGACAAATTGTCTTTTTTTTGACAGTTACATGTCATGAGTTTGGCATTACGTAAATTTAAAACTATAATGTGCTAAGCAAAGAAATATTTTACATTCTGCCGTCCGATGACGTCATCCTACGTTTTTTAGTTTTTAATATTTTTCTCAGTAAATAAGCAATATAAAAAATGCATAAATATATATTCGAGCAGCGGAAAAGTAAACAAAGAATTGGTATTTTTTGTTTCAGAGCTTATCAATTTTGAAATGTTGTCCATTATTCTCTCAAAATCACTCTGCTATAATGTTTTTATTTCAAAAAATATAGTTAATAAACTAAAACCCGACTACCAAAAAGACACGCTCTAAAAAGTACGAAACAAGAAAATTGTCTCTGATGAAATTATTATGCCGTATCGCCGTGGTCGTATGCCACATTGATTTTATTTTATTATTATAATGAATTGGTTTTGCTACAGTAGGTGGCATACGACCACGGCGATACGGCATAATAATTTCAGCAGAGACAATTTTCTTGTTTCGTACTTTTTAGAGCGTGTTTTTTTGGTAGTCGGGTTTTAGTTCTTTAACTTTATTTTTAGTTATGTAAATAAAATTACATATTTGAAATGTGCTAAAAATATCATCTGTCATTTGATATCCCATACGGTACCGTCAAAATTTTTTATTTAGTTCCTTAATTTAAGTCCCCTAGAGGTCGCTGTAGTCAATTTAACGAGATGTCATGTCGCCTATAACCTATACGGCCGCACTCAGAGACGTCATTTAAGCTAAATTTGACTTTAACTTTAGTATCGGTAGTCTTTATGCGTATCAAAATAAGGTACAATATTTTTTCTAAAGTAGCCAACTAAGTTAATCAACAACTCTAATAGATATGTCTATAACCAGAAGACAATCAAGATGCTTCTAACGACACCTCATTTGTTCAAATATTATAACTAGTTTAGTTAACATACATACATTCATTCAGGTCAAAATCATAACCCTCCTCTTTTGCTTGGCCGTAATCAGGTAAAAATGGTGGCCAAAGATACCATCGGAATCATACTGAAGTGTCCCTCCATCCCGCCTCCCCTGACGTCACGGAATTGGAGAGCATAAACATTCCAATTAATAGCGTCAGAGAGTGTTAGGAATATGGTATTTCTCGTAGTGTAAAACTTAATATTTCAATACTAAGTTTGATATAATAGATGTATGTACTTATAACCTTGAAATGTATTACTTCCAGGTGATTGTGTAACGACATTCAAAGCGGGTGAAGACAGATTCCTCAATTCACTGCTAGTATCTGGAGATGGAAGGTAAGGAAGTAGTTCCTATGTATAGACGCGCCTTCAAGCGCGCTCAATGTATGTACGGAGGTTTTAGTTCCGATACGTACCAATAGATGGCGCTGGTTGTATACTGCATCACGCATGGATTTGTGCGTTTCGATTTGCATAAAGCCCAACGGCCATCAATTAATATCTGTCTGGTCTTGCCGTATTGATTATATATTGGTATTATTAAATGGAATAGTTATATACCATGGATATAGAATAGATGCTAATCTATTTAAATCTTCTACAAGGTTTTTTTCCTTGCCGCCCGTGTATACTGCATGTAATAAATTAAAATGAGTTACATACTTACATTACACTACAACTAATATTGAACTTCATAACGAAAGTTTTTTTTTTTGTGTTAGGTGGCAGACGAGCAGATGGATCACCTGATGGTAAGCGATTGCCGCGACACCAGTGGAGTCACAAGTGCGCTGCCAACCTTGAAATCCCCCTTTACCCCAGATTGGGCCACCAGTACCCTCACTCACGCAGTAAAACACAGCACAGTGCTGCATCACGCTGGTTTTCTGTGAGGACGTGGTATTACTACGGTCGAACCGGCTCTTTCTTGCCGAAGCGTGGCTCTCCCACGGTCGAGTGATACTAATCCCGCATCAGAAGCAAACTGTTTAGCATACCTTGTCACAAGACTAACTTGGTATTCATAGCCCCCTCGCTAGAATGCGCAAGGAGTACAACGAAATCATGAATAAAATTCCAACTCTCGACATTTACCACGACTCGGCTAGAATATTCAAGGAAAAAATAATATTTTTTTCATACAAAACGGCAATTTAATATCTAGGTAAAGAGCTGAATGACGTCACATGCCTGCCATCATTTGTATGACGCGTTTTTGGGCGTTTCCAAAAAATTGGTCTCACTAAAACATTCTGTAAAAAACTAGCCAAATCTCGATGGAGCTGCTTGTTTGTCTATAAAAAGTAATAATTATCTCTAATAAAAGCCAAGCCAAGGCTAAGGGTTTTTACTCGCACATTATTATATCCTTATTAACAAGTACATCCTTATTATCAATATCGTGGTTTAACGCCCTGTTGGTCTACTGGTTTAAGTACCGGGCCGTGATCCTGGGTTCGATTCTTTTCAGTCTTCCAGTGTTCCCTCAATGGAGGTTTAGGTCAACTTGAATTTTGTTAAGATTTTAAGTTTAAAATTAGTTATAAATTACCTACAATATTATGAACGCTGTGTATACCTATAATTGGCAAACATATTTAAATATTTCCTTTTTAAGTTACCTACTGTCATTTGTGATGGTTTTATGAGTATTGCTGTTGGTGTAACTTCATCATTATCAGCCCAATTAAGTCCCCACTGCTGGGGCACGGGCCTCCCTCAATCACATGAGGGGTAATTGCCATACTCATCACGCTTGGCAGACGGGTTGGCGAGGGTTTAGATATAAATGCAGAGTTTTCCTTCTCTGGGTGCTGATCATGCCAGCAGCTTTACCTTAGTCGCCTTTTACGACACCTCGGTAAGAGTGAGGGTGGCCTATTCTACTCTGCCGGGGCCCACACGGCGTAGGTGTAACTATGGTGTAACTTAACTTAATTCTAGTGCGCGAAACAGTGCCATAACTATAGTAAAGACAATTTTTTATTTTTCATTCTGACGCTACATTCGTTTCCAGGGTACTGGTGTGCGGAGATGAAACTCAAAAGCCTTTCCCACTGCTGGTGTGGTCACTGACGTCGAGGAAGCTGTTGTACGATCTGAGGATACCACACCACGACTTCATCACGTCGAAGGCTGCAATCACATACGAAGGTACAACCTGTGCGGATTAAGAATGGGATCAGAAATGGCGGCGCATCTATTCACTTCTCGCTCGAGTGCGAGTATATACGCAAATAGTGTGCGAGCGAGAAGTGTATAGATGCGCCGCCATTTTTGATCCCATTCTTTATCCGCACAGGTTGTAAACACACTGTTCACACATACTTGACTGCCTCGGTGGCGCAGTGGTTAGTGGGTCGCACTTTAAAGCGGACGGTTGCGCTTGGGGTCCCGGGTTCATTCCCCGGGTCGGGCTAAAATTTGTACCTGAGTTTTTCCGTTACTAAATTCTCAGTGTCAACCCGGAGTTTGGAAGTTGGCGGTCTTGTACCCCCGTGCCTCGGAAAGCAGCTTAAAAATTTGTTCAAAGATCTTAACATTAGCATCACAGTACATCTTTGACTGTATTATGTATATTTATAAAAAACTGGATTTATTTCCTAAAAAATCTGATAAACATAGCCTGAACACCAGAAATAAACATAGGCTTGCTGTTCCAAATCTCCGACTTCATAAGGTTGGTAATTCATTTGTTGGAATGAGTATTAAAATATGTAACAAGTTACCACTAAAGCTTGTTGACTTACCAATGCCTAAATTTAAAACACACATTAAAAATTAATATACAGTTGATGATTATTTAAATGACAAGAATTTGTGGAAATGATAATCTGTTCGCCTACACCTTAGATATTGTAATGGATATTTATTGTTGGACATGAAATCAACTTATTTATGCGGGTAATATAGTAAAAATAACATTGTATTCAAATTTTTGGCAACTGGCGAGTTTCTTGCCGGATCTTCTCGTCAGAATCAACTTTCCGATTCTGGTGGTAGAATCACATTAAATATGTTTATTCATTTCTTAGTTTCTTGTATGTTATAATTTCTAATGTATGACGATTTGAAAGTGCTGTATGTATACAAGCCTATGCAAATAAAGATATTTTGAATTGAATTGAAAAAAGCACGTTAAGCTGTTGGTCCTGCGCCCGATCCTTCTCCGACCGTGTCAAACTAGTGTCCCATTGGATTATGAGGGTAAGGGAAAATTAGTCCACTCGTGTTTGCACACACACTTGAGCACTATAATATATCCTGCTGATCGTTGATCTTAGCGCGCCGTAGTCGGTAATCGGTTGGAGGATATTATTAATGTTCGTATCATCATCATCATCATCAGCCCATTGAAGTCCCCACTGCTGGGGCACGGGCCTCCCTCAATCACATGAGGGATAATTGTCATACTCACCACGCTTGGCAGACGGGTTGGCGAGGGTTTTGATATAAATGCAGAGTTTTCCTTCTCTGGGTGCTGATGATCATGCCAGCAGCTTTACCTTAGTCGCCTCTTACGACACCTCGGTAAGAGTGAGGGTTCGTATATTTACCATCAAAGGTAAGAACTTAACATGTTCTGCATTAAAATATTCCACCTATCCCCCCAGGGTCATACGTGTGCGTGGTCTCCCGCGAGCTGGACGAGCCCAGCCCGAACTTCATCGTGGTGTACGACCTCCAGTCCGGCACGCTCTTCAAGAAGTGGAAGCCGGGCTGCGACACCGTGGCGCTGGCCATCAGCTCCGTGGACGGCTGCGTGGTCTCCGGGCTCGCTGACACCAGGATCCTGGTCTGGGACTTGGTCACAGGTAAAGACTGGTCACGATTAAGAAGCGAAAGTTTATGGTGTTAGCAGCTCCGTGAACGGCTGCGTGGGCTGTCTAATCACAGTTGAGATTTTTTTTTTATGCTCGAGGCGACAAACGAGCAAGCGAGTCACCTGATGGAACATTAACATCCGCAAAATCAGAGAGATCGCTAATGCGTTGCCGGCCTTTTTAAAAAGGAGTACGCTCTTCTCTTGAAGGTCCCTAAGTCGTAGCCGCGCCGTCGGGAAATACTCCCTTGAGACTTGGGATTAGATTAGTACAAGAAATGAAAGCTAGGGTATGATACCGTGCCACTGGTTATCTTAGAAACAGGCCTGAAATTGAGTACCGTAAATCTTAGATCCCTCCAGCGGTATCTCGGACGACCCACTGGACATCGCCCCATTGGTAGTCCCAGATAGGCTCTTTTGGCTGCACGATCCTCTCCCATCCTCTCCACGTGTCCGAGCCAGCGCAGTCGGGAGTCGGGCTGGAGGGACGAAGTCGCCAAGGACCTCAAAGCACTAAACGTGCACGATTGGGCGGCATTGGCACAGGACCGCAAAAAATGGCGAACTTTGACGTCGGAGGCCAAGACCCACTTAGGATCGCTGAGCCAGCGTAGTAAGGAGTAGTAAGTAAATCTTAGATCAAAACGTAAGGTATTGTCTTAAACCCTAGACATATTCTAGGATATTAAACTTTATTTTTATTTAACATATTTGAAATGTGCTAAAAAAGCTCTTTCATTTGATACCCCACACAGTATTGTCGACCATATTTATTTTTACTTCCTTACTCCCTTAGAGGGCGCTGTAGTCAATTCAACGTGACGTCATGTCGCCTATAACCAGTGGACAATCAAGACGCTTCTAACAACATCTCTTTTGTTCAAATATGATAACGAGTTTAGAAGTTATGAGTGAACAGATGAACAACCATACATACATACATACAGGTCAAAATCATAACCCTCCTTTTTGCTTCACCGTAGTCGGGTACAAATGACTGACCGGATGGCGCAATTGGTAGTGACCCTGCCTCTTTCGCCAAAGGTCGTGGGTTCGATCCCCACCCTGGACAAACATTCGTGCGATAAACACTTGTGTTTGTTCACTGTCTGGGTGTAATATATGTATTTAAGTATATATTTGTGTTCCTCTGTTGTCTGATATCTGTAACACAAGTGCTTAAGCTACTTAGTACGGAATCAGGTCAACGTATGAGATGTTGTGAGAATTATTAAATGGCTAAATAGGTATTACTTATGCTTCCAGGCAACTGTCGGCTCACACTGAGAGGGCACGTGGCGGCGCCGTCGCTGCTGCGGCTGGCGAAGTCTGGAGGCGTGCTGATGTCCACCGACGACACCTGCAAGGACCTGTCGGTCCGGCTCTGGGACCTACACACAGGTAAATTTAGAAACCCCTATTAGTATAGCAGAATCTTGAGTGGAGACCTCAGTGAACGTAGTGTAGGACGCCTTCAGACCAGATGGAGTGACGATTTGCGAAAAATGGCTGGCGAGAACTGGATATGCGAATAGCCATAGATTGCCTACTCCGATCACCACTCTGAACATTAGAAGAGGCCTATGTCCAGTTGTGGACTGCAACATGCTGATGATTATTATGATCTTTTACAACATAGTTTTATCTCAGTATTAGGTATAATAAGGTACTGGTGTACTGAAATGATTTTGACCGTGGGAGAGCCACGCTTCGGCATGAATAGGCCGGCTCGACCGGAGTGATACCACGACTTCACAGAAAACCGGCGTGAAGCAGCACTGTGCTGTGTTTCGCTGCGTGAGTGAGGCTACCGGTGGCCTAATCCGAGGGAAAGGGGGGTTTAAATGTTGGCAACGCACTTGTGACTTCACTGGTGTCGCGGGTGTCCATGGCCGGCGGCAAAAGCTTACCGTCAAGTGATCCGCCATCTATCATAATATAAAAAAATGCTAAAGATTGATCGGGGTAGGAGTGGTGAACATTTGAAGAGGCCTATGTCCAGCAGTGGACTGCAACAGGCTGAAGATTATTATTATTCCGTCCATCCGTCTATGGAACTCCCTACCCCTATCAATAAGACAGTCTCCATCATTACCCATTTTTAAAGCCCGAGTCAAAACTCACCTTTTAAATAAATAAATAGCAATCCCTTTAAGTCTTTACAGGTCCAGTCATCGGTAGTAGTCGATGGTCCGTCTAAGATCCTAATTTATATGAATGTATATCTAGTACTTTATATTATTTTATCCAAGCAAAACATATTTATTTATTAGTATATAATATTGTGTTTATCTATGTATTAGAATTATACCTAAATATTTTAATATATATATATATATACAGTTCACTCTTATTTCCCTTTTCAATATTGCACCACCTACCCCTCCTCTACTATCAAATGTCCTTTGCCTGAAGGTTGTCTGGTAGAAATCGCTTCCAGCGATAAGACCGCCTAAATTGTACAATTAAGTTTCTGTAATGCCTAGATTTATAAAGTTGTGTTTTTTTGTGCAATAAAGTATATCTATCTATCTATCTATTATCTATTATTGACTTGGCTGCGGACTCAGTCTTGCCACAATCTCCTCATATGCTAGCCCAGTTGCGCCCAGTGCAGCATTATAAGCATTCAGAGCTCGGATTATACGCGGTCTTCCCATTACGGACGTGCGAATATAGAGACGGACAGACGGAGAGACATATCTTCGCCAGCGCCTTCATGTCCATTTTGCCTTCGGGCTTTCCCTCAGTCGAAACACACTCAAACAGGTCTTCGTGAATTAGAATCATGAATGATAATCCATCATACCTTTCAGTTTCCCGTCGAGAAACTGACTTCTGTTCGTAGCCATCTTTTTTTTAATTTGAAAAAATCGCTCAAAAATACTTTTCTACAAAAAAATAAACAATAAATAAAAAGTGTTTATTGCGGACCATACAATCCATAGTGTTGTTAGTAACAAATGTACTTAAATCATTTTATTATATTTATATTTATCAAATTCAAATTTAATTATTTTATTTAAAAAAACGCTGTACAAAAAATCTGGCGTCCATAACCAGTTGGCAGAGTGGTGGCAGCAGTAAATTCGTGTTTAAATAAATAAGCGTTTTTATTTTAGTATTGTATTTCTGTTTTCCGATGGCTAAAAGCCCACACCACATCGACAGCCTCGCAAACAGTCCATAGACAAGAGCAGCATGTTTCGTTTACACTTCGACTTACTTAGATCTGTTTCTCCATTTCTAGGCAAACTGATAGCGGTATACACACCGCCTGAACGCATCACGTCTTGCGAAGTGCTCCTCGGAGGTTCCGTCGTGGCTCTCGCCCTCGAGAACCTGAAGGAGATCGTCTGCATCAAGCTGGGAGGCCCTAGCGTGGAGTCCGTCAGAACAGGCCGTGACCTGGAGTACGACGACAAGGAGTATGGAGACCCTGCGTCTCATGGACAGACCTTCACGCTGAGACAGGACGGCTGCTGATAGTAGCCATGTATTTAAAGTTTATCTAGATGATATAATAGGCAAGGGAAGTTCAAAATTATTTAGTCGAAGTTACTATGAGGAATATGACCTTGAATTCAGACATACCTTCACACTCTGCCAGTACGGCTGTTGATGGTGAAAATTTATCGTTACATACCTAGATAATAATATGATAGGGCAAGTGTTTCGAAAGTTCAAAATTACGACTATTGTTGAAAGTCAAGTAAGTAGGTTCGGTTTGTTCGTCGATTTGGAAGATAAGGTGACTCTGATAGTCACAAATAGACCTTCGTCAGGGTCTCGATGATAAAAGACAGGGGTTTCAAAAGTTAAATATATTCCTTTCTATATCAACAGCAGTTCAAATTCGTAAAAGTGTATGAAAAGAATTTGGAGACTTCTGCATGCAGAAAAAAAGTTATTGTAAGCAACTTAAAAGAGTCAATAGCTACAAAAATAGAGCATCAATTTTTGCTGTTGACTGTACTTATTGGGATTTCTGAGCTAAAGGAATAGAGAGAATATTAAAAATACTTTATTAGTACAAAATTATAAATACTTTCCCCAATAACCAACTATGTAACGACCAAATACACAACGATTAACTTTGAGCTGCTAATCCGGATAGCGCATTTGGTAGGACCCTGCCTCATACGCCAAAGGTCGTGGGTACAATCCCAGCCCTGCACAAAAATCTTGAGATGAACAATGTATTTATTCAGTGTTTGGGTATAATATGTATTGAAGTATTATATTTGAAATTTCTCATGTCTGATAACCAATGATCGTAGTAGGTAAAGTTTTTTTTGATACATGCGATTTTTCAAATAATATGGACAAGCCTGGAATCCCGGGATTAAAGATACCTATACTTTATTTATACTATTTTCGTTTATACATACGAGCATTAATATATACCTTATCAACTTATTCATAAACGCTTTGTGATACCATGTTAATTTAAAGTGTTTTATTTGTTCTTTCGAAATTCAAGATACGTACGTTAGATAGAAAGGAACAAACTGTAAGTAAATATGGTGGTGTCGAACGTTTATGGATAAGCCCTAATATTTAACTCTAAAAATTTTATTTAATATAGTTGCGGGATCATAGATAAAGATAAAAAATTCTTTATTCAATTTAGGTCCACACAGAACACTTATGAATGTCAAAATAGGTACATAATATCTACCGCTGGTTCGGAATGTCGATTTCTACTGAGAAGACACCAGCAAGAAACTCAGTAGTTACTCTTTTCAAATATTATAATCAGAATCCCGGGGCATGTATATATTACATCTATGCTTGCGGCTTGCTTGCCTCATCGTCAGCCCATTTAAGTCCCCACTGCTGGGGCACGGGCCTCCCTTCATCACATGAGGGGTGATTGCCATACTCACCACGCTTGGCAGACGGGTTTGCGAGGGTTTTGATATAAATGCAGAGTTTTCCTTCTCTGGGTGCTAATGATCATGCCAGCAGCTTTACCTTAGTCGCCTTTTACGACACCTCGGTAAGAGTGAGGGTGGCCTATTCTACTCTGCCGGGGACCACACTCCGGACCGGACTTTCAAATATTATAATCAGAATCCCGGGGCATGTCCATATTAACATCTATGCTTGCGGTCAATGATCCCAAATAGCTCTACGTACTCCGATCATTGCTAATAACCATAGGGCCAGCCATGGCGCCATGTTGCATGAATATATATTTTTTTTGTTCTCTGACATAAACTTGATTTAGAAAGGGATAGCACGATGATTGAGCAGCTCTCCAAGTTGAAGAGTGTTTGAGAATTTTGGGGTTACCATGTTGATGTTGAAATATGTATGAATAATTGTATAGAAGCAATCGGCAGTGGCTTACGTCGCCCGAAAGAGGAAAACGTGAAATTAATTAAAAAAAACATGAATGTTTTTGATCTATTACGCTTATTAATTACATTATTAAATTAATGAAATTATATTTAGTGAATCCTCTATCTATAATGTTGATGTTTAGATGTAATTTGTGGTGAAAATAGTTATAAGAGATGAATTTAAGCAGTAAGTCAATTTTACGTATTATTTTTGCGTAAACGTATACACGGCGACACGTGGAGTTACCCTTGTGGAACTTTGGACCTTACGTCTGAGACACAAGTGCTGTTTTTGCACTGCCGAGGGTAACTCGACTTGACGGCGTCTGTACAAGGAATTTTGTTCTGCGCTCAAGTGAAATTGCTAGCTTTTTACTATTCTGCTAGTCTTATCTTTTTTAAACTGTTTGTCGGCCAAAATGTCATGTGGACAATGGTAATTTGAAGTGTAGATGCTACCGTATAGGTACAATATGCAACAAAAGTAGTTAATATTGCATTTTCGACAAATATTCGATAGACTACGATGCGATCTTTGAAAAAAAATATCTATTTTGTGAGTACGGGCTAGACAAAATGGTTTGACGATTCCTACAACCCTGACCGAGATTGGCGAGTAAAGGCGTTAGATAAGGGGCGGAGGATTCCCTTGCTGGATTGGAAGGCCTTTGCCCAGCAGTGGGACTCCAGTTTAAGGCGACGGGTAGCCCTAACTAGCGACACCATTCGTTTTCAATTGTTAGCTACTAAACCGGATCTATTTTAAACATTTTCGGGGTTACAACCTCTTGGCAAACACTTATTAAATATTTAACCATGCACAAATGTTGGGTCCTGCCAATGTGATTACTGCCAAAAGTGGCCGCTTTTGGCGTGAATCAATTTTTCGCGTACGAGTTGTACCCAACGTTTGTGCATAGTTATTTAATAAATAGTACAAGTGTTTGCCGAGAGGTTGTAACCCCGAAATTGTTTAAAATAGATCCGGTTTAGTAGCTAAAAAATTAAAATCGATTGGCGTCGCTAGTGTGCCCTACCCGTCACCTTAAATAAAAAAAACATTGATAAATGGCCGGCAGCAATATTGTGACTACTTGGGTTTCGTGTGCGCTTACCTTCAGGTGATTCATGTGCTCGTCTGCCTTCAATCAGAATGTTAATTGAATCGACTGCCTCGTTGACGCATTGGGTAGTGCGGGTTCGATCCCCGGGTCGGGCTAAAATATGTACCTGAGCTTTCCGGTTAAGAAATTCTCAGTTTCAGCCCCGAGTCTGGAAGGTGGCGCTCTTGTACCCCCGTGCCTCGGAAAGCACGTTAAGCCGTTGGACCTGCGCCCGATCCCTCTCCGGTCGTGTCACACTGGCGTCAAGATTATGAGGGCATGGGAATAGAGAGTGCACTTGTGTTTGCGCACACACTTGAACACTTTAATAAATCCTGCGTAAGTGGCTGATCGGTGAAATTCACCGCCTTAGCCGTAATCGGTTGGAGGATATTATTAATTGAATAGAATAAAATACCAAAAAATATTTCTTTAAAAAATGTAATTAACTTCTTTTGTTACTGATTGTACATAATCTTAGTACCGCGGGTTTTAGTAATACTTTTGAGGTATCTTCTGACTTCGGAAGTTGTGTGATTGTTCTTATACTGTGTACAAAGACAAAGTTTGAGACCAAAATTTGAGATACTTTTTGTAAAAATCAATGGTAAGGAGTATCATTCGTAGAAGTTAGAGTGAGGCCGCATTAGTGCGTTGCGTCGTCGCAGAGTCGACAGTGTGTTTCCATATTATTTAGGTACGCATCAACGTGACTCAACCCAGCGCAAAACACTAATGGGGCCTCACCGTGAGCGTGAGGCCCCGTTTCTCGTAGTGTGATGCTGCATTATTTTCCATCCTATATTTTTTACGAGACAACGCAACGTATGCAGCGCAACGCATTAATGGGCCCTAACCGTTACTGTGAGGCCCCATTAGTGTGATGCTGCGTTGTATTGCATATATTTTTATATGCGACGAAACAGCGGAACGCACTAAAGGGGCCTCACCGTAAGTGTGAGGCCCCATTAGAGCGATGCTTCGTCAATGTCCATATATTTTATATGCGACAACGCAGTGCAATGCGCTAATGGGGCCTCTCCCTAAGTTTGAGGCCCCATTAGGGCGATGCTGAGTCGTTTGTCATATATTTTTAAATGTAACGACGCAACGCAACTCACTAATGGGGCCTCACACTTAGTCATTCAAAAGAACGCTTTATTTAATACCTAGCGCCATACGCTTATTTTAATTTAACCTTCGTCTAAGTTAGTTTTTTAACCTTTTTCTACCCGAATTCTACGCTAACACTTGTACTTAACGTAGCACCTACAGACAGCTATCTATCACATCTGGATAATACAATTTGTTAAATTTCTTCAAATATTGAACCAAATGTGATTGACTTTAAAGATGAAAGTCAAGAAGAAGAATAAATTTGACAGATTTGTATAAATGAGGCTGTCTGTAATAGATTTCTAGTTTGACCATATCTGTATAGGATTCGTAAGCAACATTAAAATGCAAGGGGCAGATAACAAAAGTATCTATTTAGATACCACATTTGCAGCTTAAGACGGATCCAGACCAAAAATGTAGTCAACATGTGGAGAGAGGTGCCGAAATGTAGTCAAAAAGTAGCGTACTACTCAGAGACGAGTGAGACTCAGGTCCATCTACAAGGCTGCCCGGTCGCGCGTCGTACCTATCATCTACGACGGGGAGGGGGGAGGGGAAATCCCGTCTTATTCAATTTCAATTTAAAATATTGAAGGCAGGACATAGTGATTTTTTAAGCAGACCATTGCCCCACAATGCCTCCCAAGCTCGGGCCTTGTCGTCGTCCCCCCACATACTACGCTACTAATTCGCACCTTCATGCAACTATCCTAAATTTCTGATAAAAATAACAAAGCCCCAATATAAACAAGTAGACAAGTTTTTGTGTGTAACAAAGTGAGATCAGTTAACATTTTTGTTAACTTCTCAAAGGAACCACTTTTAAAGATATAATCTGATATGATACTTAAAGTCAAATAGGTAGGCAATACCTAAATAGCAAATAAAAAGAAAACGATTGTACAGGCTGTTTTCAATCTCATCATGTCATAATATGTAAAATCTGAGATCATAAAGCGAGAAAGCTAGGAATGCTTGTCTAATCATGTACTTAATCAAAATTGAAAACACCTCGTATAAAATAAGAAGATATTTACATACTATAATATTAGAACAGGCGTAAAATTTAAGTAGCTCTCCCGCGCCAGTTCCATACAGGGAGGATCAGTAAACAGTTAGGGACTATTATTCTGGGGGGGGTACACTAAAACCTCCTATGTTACATGGTCTATATAAAAAGGTTTTAAATCTTCCCCTCGTTATTCTACTTGTCTCTCTTAGAATAACTTTTTACTAAAATATTTTCAAATTTACACAAAAATTTCGCTCTGCCCATCATGACAAAATGACCGACCATGAAAATTCAATTAATTTTTTTACGAATTTCAAAAAAATATGCAGACAAAGGTTGTTCTAAATAACGAGTAGAATAAGAAATAAAGAAGATATTTGTTTGGAACAAAAATACTAAGTTTTTGAAATAAAGTAACTGTTCACTGGTACCTATATCTATTAATAATAGGTATTTACCTATGAAATTGCCGTTTTGTAAGGCGATTTTTTTAGAAGTTGTATTTTCCATACTAACTTTGTTTTAATTCGTAAAGTAACGATTGTAATGATCCATAATTTAACTTTGCTTTAATGGACAACGTTTAGGAACGTGTAGGATAGTTTTTCAGAAAAATGTAATTTTTAATTCATCATCATCAGCCCATTTAAGTCCTGCTGGGGCACGGGCCTCCCTCAATCACATGAGGGGTAATTGCCATACTCACCACGCTTGGCAGACGGGTTGGCGAGGGTTTTGATATAAATGCAGAGTTTTCCTTCTCTGGGTGCTGATGATCATGCCAGCAGCTTTACCTTAGTCGCCTTTTACGACACCTCGGTAAGAGTGAGGGTGGCCTATTCTACTCTGCCGGGGACCACACGGCTGTTTTAATTAAAATTCAGTATCGATAAAAAACGTCAATTCTGCCAAGTAAAAATTCTGCCAAGTAAAAAAAAAGGTCAGTTTCAAGTTTTTTTTGCATCACAAATACAGGATGTATCTGTGAACATTTACATCCCTTTAACCACGTGTTCTACCAACCATTCTGAACAACGTTTGTTCAACGACTTCTCGAAATTCATCGAAAAATTTTTTGACTCCCCATACAAAATCACCAAGCCACGTGACCGACTTTGTATGAATAGATGACATTTTTTGATGCGAATTTCCAAAAGTGATAGAACAAATTTTGTGAAAACACGTGGTTATAGGGATGTAAATGTTCACATATACACACCTTAAAATATAGTCATTAATCAAAATAAAATTATAGTATGATGACTTTTTGTTTATTAAAGGTATTATATATCTTAATGTGTCTAGAAAAGACGGCAATTTCATAGGTAAATACCTATTATTATTTTAATATTTTTGTAAACTATCTCATATAGCCAATTGCACTATCTGAGACTATTTGTAATCTGCCATTTTAAAAATGTATTATTTATTTTATAATCAACAACTCCATAAGAAAGCGAATAACTATAATATTTTTTTTATATTGTATAGGGACAATACTGGTTTCCCGATGGTTTTTACAAATCCATTTTAAGAAAAACACTCAAAAAATTTATCAATCAAAATATTGTTTTTTCTTTTGAAAATATAAATCTCGTCTTCGGTTGGAATGTAGCGCAAATAAAAATAACTAAAAAATGTTTTATAATATAAATCAACGTGTGAAATCACCTTGAAATAAAGAGCACAATAGATAGGTATCTAATGCACAATTAATTATTATAATTTGTTTTCTAGTGTGGTATGGAGGGTCGAAGTAGGACGAAGAAGGCTGATGCCATGGTATCTTTACTAAGTTTATTTTTAGAATTTGTTAAGTACGGTCGGGGAATTTGCCGCATAACACTTTCAAATTAAAGTCGCTTGCTTGCACGACTCGAAAATGGAGTCATTTCGAGCATGGCAGAGCCTTCGGCATGTATGGGCCGGCTCGACCGGAGTGATACCTCGGCCTCACAGAAACCGGCGTGAAGCAGCACTGTGCTGTGTTTCGCTGAGGGTACCGGAGGCCCAATCCGGCGGAAAGGGGTTTTAAGGGCAGCGCACTTGTGACTCCACTGGTGTCGTGGGTGTCCATGGGCGGCGGCAATCGCTTACCATCAGGTGATCCGTTTGCTCGTCTGCCACCTATTAAATAAAAAATAAAAACAAAAAACTATGCAAGCTGCAAGCGATTTTCGCTCTTCAGGTGGTTAAGCTGCAGATTCCACAACAGTACCTATTTTTTTTTTCAAAAGTCACATTTAGTTAACTCTACTAAATTATGCAGTAAGAATTACTATGAAAAAACGCAAAAAGAACATTTTAACGGCACTCTTTAAAATAACATGATTTCAATTTCAACCAGTTTGGTAAGTTGTATCTACTTATTATAATATTCTATGGTATCAGCCGCCTTCCTCTCGACTCCCACTGCTGTTGTATGCTGGTGTGACCCAAAGCTGTACAGGCTTTCGACCAAAGCAATCTAATATAATTATAGGATAGTATTGTCTAATCTTATCAATGCCGTGACTAGAGGAAGACGCCCGTAGCTGCCCAAACCATCCCACTATTTTTCCTTTGAACAACTGCCTGTTTGGTAACCCTTGCCCAGACATGGCCCAAACTAATAAATAAGAATAGCAATTTCCTAAATCACTTTTCAATTAATCAAATGAAGCTTCTACCAATAGTAAATGATGACGTTTGGCCTATTAATCCTTTAAGAGTAAGTAAGTGTGTTGGATATGTTACTGTAAAATCTCAAACTATGGTTAGATATTATTAAGATTAATCGGTAAAACCTAAGACTTACCGATTCAAATTGGTAAATGTTTGAGATTTGAACTTTTACATCATTCACTTGATAGATCTTGAAAAAAAAAATATACAAACTGAGCGGATAAAGAATGGGATCAGAAATGGCGACGCATCTATTCACTTCTCGCTCGCACACTATTTGCGTCTATACTCGCACCCCACGAGTGCGAGTTGCGTCTATACTCGCACCCCACGAGTGCGAGTTGCGTCTATACTCGCACCCCACGAGTGCGAGTATAGACGCAAATATTTCGCATTTCTGATCCCATTCTTTTTCCGCACAGGTTGTATAACGTGTTTATCAAGTGAATGATGGTAAAGGTTCAAACTGGAAACCTTTTCGGACATTTACCAATAGGTGAATCTTAAAATTTACCGCAGTTTGGGCTATTGCAATAACATATAATATACAACTCATTGATACGAGCTGGCAAGTCAGTTTGGATTTGAACTTTTTCCCCTTATTACAAATAGCGAACTGAGGATAGTCCCGGAACAAAATTTGCGCCAACCCGTTTTAACATTGCGTGTTGAAATGGGATGACATGAGCTTTAGTACGGTAATAACTTCAGATCATGATTTATAATAAGGTGGCTTGGCTTTCATAATACCATATAGGTTTGTATCAACGTAGTAGGTAATCAAAAATATATATTTTCAACCGACTTCAAAAAAGAAGGAGGTTCCCTGGATCTTTTATTGGATTACCAAACAGGGCAGCATTCAAAATTAGTAATATTTTTTTCTTGACTGGGAAAGCTCCCGAGCATCTTCCCCTAGGCGGCTGTACTAATCAAGTTTCTTGAGTGAACTGAGTCTCGATGTCTTCTATGTGATCTGTTTATGTAACTTTCGCTGCCATATTTAAGTGTAAGTACTTTAGTACATTTGGGGTGTAGCCAGAGTGGGTTCAATGGTATTTAATCCGCTCAAAATAAAAAAAAGCTGAGCGAGCAAAGCGAGCAGGCCTCGAAGTCTAGTCATACGGCAAACTTATAACTTCCTTTAAAAAAAGGCAGTAAGTAATGAAGACATCTTCGCGAGATAATACTTGTTGTGGAAATCAAATTCACGCGAGCGAGTTTATAACAAAGGGCTCCAACAAATCCATATTTAAACATTTCTATTTTTAGAAGTGTACTCTCTAGAATCACACCATTTTTACCCAAGTTCCCTCATGGACGCATTCGTCAAATCGGCCAGAATATCGCAAATGATAACATAATAGCATCTGACACTGTACTGATAAGATTATAATTAAACAGCCACACCTCACGAAAAGAGCAGAAGCTTCAAAATAAGTAGATAAAGTATACAAAACCCACGTCTGGCTACACACTTATAAATCCGTAATATTTTCGTATTCATTTATCTTGGGCACAATTTTAATAACAGTGTGAGTCTTCATAAAGTGCACATATTGAAAACAGGGAAAATATACTTAATTTTATCGATGAAAAACATAATAAAAAAATTTAAAAAAATATCTTAATTTATTTATACAATTTTAAAGTTTTTTTTTTCTACAGTGACCTTCTTTTTATTAAAGCGATGTAACTTTTGAACTAAACGATTAATCACAATAAAATAAACTTACTACTGATTGGAAATAACAGGACTTTCTTTTGAAATGAAAATTATAGGAAAAAAGGGGTTCTTAATTAGTGAATAAGGTATTTATTGTTCGAAAAACTTTTTTTTCTTACAAATTTTTACGATAATTGCAAAATTTCTCAATAAAACACCCCCTTTATGTACATTTTTTATTTCTTTAAGTTAATCTACATCATACAGGCTATTTATGGTGAAAATAGTACAATTGTTACTCAAACACAACATTTTTCTATCAACTACGACAAAAAAACGCCTTCCGGACTCTCGGCAATTAATCTTTTAAGCAGACGTTTATTTGTGTTTGTAAATAATACACAAGAGTTCAATTAAAATCATTTATTTATCTAGCTTATAACTACTGCTTCTAAATACTATTCAGTAACAAAATCTAATGCATAAGGTTTTCAAAATGTCCCCCTCTTTGTTGTAAACACAAAGTTGCGCGCTGCACAATTTGTTGTGTCGCTCTCCTTATCATCTCGGGGTCATTACTAATGGCATTGGCACAGCTTATAACGCGTTCTCGCAAATCAGCCTCACTGTCGATTGGGGTACTGTAAACGCGTTGCTTCATGGTCCCCCATAAGAAGTAGTCTAAGGGAGTCATATCGGGTGAACGCGCAGGCCACGCTACCGGTCCTTGCCGGCCGATCCATCGATTTTCATAATTTTCGTTTAAAAACGAACGCACATCCCTTGCATGATGAGCAGGACATCCATCCATTTGTAGATACATGCGGTTTCGTGCGCGTAAAGCCAATGGCACATCCTCCAAAAGCTCCGGAAGTTCGTCTCGTAGCAGTCTTAAAAAACTTTCACCGGTCAATGTTGATGGTAATATCACTGGTCCAATTAACATATCATCAATGAGACCAGCCCAAACATTTAAAGAATACCTGACTTGAAATGTCGATGAGCGTTTTAGCCTTGGATTTTCACCTTTAGGGCACCATTTGTGCAAATTCCGGCAATTGACGATACCGTCTCTCGTAAACCTTGCCTCGTCCATCCACAGTATTCTTTTAGGGAAGTTGGGGTTATCTCTGATCTTTCTTAGTATCCAAGTAGACATCACGCACCTTGGACGAAAATCAACGTCTCCATGAAGATGTTGCACCCTTTGATAGTGATAAGGATGTAGCCCTTCCTTCTTCAAAATACGCCATGCAGATTTTGGGAAATGCCGTGACGCAGTGCAAGTCGTCTAGTGCTAATGCTTGGGTCAGCAAATAAATCAGCCAACACTGCTTGTTCGACAGAAACCATCAATTATTATTTGCGGCGGCTCGCGGCGATCTCTACTCAATCCAAGTCCAGTAATAGACAATCTTCTGTGGATCTCTTGGAAGTTGCGGGCAGATGGCACCGGATGCCGGTTAGGAAACGCAGCAATGTAAGCGTCACGCGCAGCTCGAGCACTTCCTCGTCCCAGGCCATAGTAAAAGTGAATGTCAGCAATGTGTGCTGGGGAGAATTCACTTAGACGCGGCATTGCGTAGGAAAAAACGAACGTTAGCGATATGTGAACGGAAAAAGAAATACTACTAGCAGCGGCGAATAATTCGGAGCGACTGTCTGTCTGGGTCCTCAACAAACAGGTCCTTTGTTTGGCTCTCTTTGCCCCGCGCACCCCACTCCGCGCTCACTAACAATGACTCAAAAAGGGTCTCTACCTGCCAAAAAATGGCACGTGGCCCTGCACACGACGTTATCTTTAAAAATTGATAAAAAATGTTATGATTGAGTTAGAAGCATAGTATTTTTACCTTTCTAAAGCTATTATGATGTAGAATAATTAGAATCAATAAAAAAAGTAGGTTAAGGGGTCGTTTTGTTGAGATATTTTGAAATTATTGTGTAAATTGATGAAAAAAAAAAAAGATTTTCTTTAAAAAAAAATCTCTAAACTGTCAATCGAGCGTATTTTGTCCTCAAGTTTGATTTTGTGAGAATGCCCTGTTATTGCCAATTAGAAATAAGTTTATTTTATTCTGATTGATTCTTTAGTTCAAAGTAATACCGTTTAAATAAAAAGGAGGTCACTGTAACAAAAGATAATCTTTAAAACTGTATAAAAAAAATTATCAATTTTTTAAAAATATTTTAAATATTTTTTCCGTCGATAAAATTAAGTATAGTATTCGTGTTTTCAATATGTGCACTTTATGAAGACTCACACTGTATAAGCCATCATGTGGGGTTCCGATTGTTAGTGTCTATGAAAGGTTAGCTCCGGAAAAAAGACAATTTCTTCTTTATACTTTAAACAAGTAAAATACAGGGTACATCAGCTCTACTTACTTACCTTCATCCTTCTTAACACTTGGGGCTTAATTTTATAAACGCTCAGTAAACCTTTTTTTTGCTAAAACGGTGTTGTAGAGCAGGTTTAACGTTTGAAACAAAAACATTACCTACATAAGACAAAATTTTCGAAAAAAAATAATGAAAACTGCTTTATTACACCGCTTTATTTAAAGGCTTAAAAATTCTCTGGACGTCATTTAAGGTGACGGGTAGGGCACACTAGCGACGCCAATCGATTTTAATTACTAAATCGGATCTATTTTAAACAATTTCGGTTACAACCTCAGGTAAACACTTATACTATTTAACACTGTAAAATCCTGCCGGTTGAAACCCAAGTAAAATTGATATTATTAAAACATCATTTTTTTAACAAGCAGTTTAGCCAACCAATAAACCACCCCGTGTGTACGCGCGCTGTTAGCAACCGTAGGTTGATAATCGGCGGTGCGAACAACATGTACGGGGAAACGAACGGCGAGTTATCTAATTCCACGTCTTATAACCAGCTACCTCTCAGCTTGCGTGATAAGATTAATGATAAAAATATCAAACAGAAACTCAAGATGCACTTTCTCGATAATGTTGAATGAGATGCACTTACTTAAATCTTAATAAGAATAAATTATGTAGGTAGGAATTGTGTATTGTTCGTTATGCACTTTGCTTAACTTTAACATCGACTCAGGTCGCGCCATCACAAACCATAGTGGTTTAAGTGCGTGATTATTTAAGATAATTTGAAATGTATTTTATATGATAAATAAATAAAAAAAAAAAAATATAAATAACCGTGCACAAATGTTGTTAAAATAGATCCGGTTTAGTAATTAAAAATTAAAATCGATTAGCGTCGCTAGTGTGCCCTACCCGTCACCTTAAAACAACTTTAACTGATTTTTTTTCCAAAATTCGAAAACAAAACAATATGATCGAATGATGATCGAACGGAGCGGCTGGATTTGTATGAAAAATAAAAACATTTTTTTTAAATTACGAAAAAAAATCAGACAATAGAATCAAACGCCAAGTAGAATACGTGTTCAATAAGATGTAACTGTTTACTGAATCTATTTTGTATTAATTACTTACTTGTATTAATTATATGTCTACTTAATCGAAATATTAGACGGAGCTTACCTACTCACTGTTAGATAACACACCGTCTAACAAATTAATTAATTACCGTTGATATCATAAAACACCCAAATATCTTTAAACTCAATTTATCATTCTTTGTTGCACAACTTTTTCTGTAGAATTGGTGTGCCAAATTCACAAAGCTAATGAATGACAGACGGTGTTTGCACAAATCAGAATTACGTTTAAAATTTGGCCAAATTAAAAGCGGTTATTGCTCAAAATTTTAAAAACAACAAAGTAAATGATAAACACATTCTCGTACATACCCCAGCAGGAGCCCTACAGGCACTTTCGTATGCCTTGCCCAATTTTTTGTAGATTTTGACGAAAGCACTGAATGGATTTATTGACAAATTATACATAGGTACTTCTTTGTAGAGGTCTGATAAAAACTTTTTAAGAATAGATTCCCTCTGAAATCACTGCATATCGATAACTGCAGTTTTCAACTTTAATGAACAAGGATTATGAACGATTATTGAAAATCTAATACAAATTAATGCCTTATTTATGCGTTGTAAACAATTTTGAATTGTACAAAAATAATCCTATTTAACTACGTAATTAGATGTATTTGTTTGTAAATTCTTTAAGTCCATTTAGTGCGCTAGCAGTTATTCAAATATGATTGTTGATTCTAAGACCCAATTTTACCAAATGATTCAACATTAATTTGAAGGACGTTACCTAAATACTAACCATTAGGTACTTAATGTTTGTTTTAATATATTTTGATGGAAACAGGCTGGTCCCTGTCATAGCAGATAATCTGTAAGTTAGGTAAGTTTTACGATCACTGCATAGCGATCAATTTGAAGTAATGATAAGTGGTGTAAAATTATTATTATCAGTAAAAAGAATGGTGTAATCGATTGAATTGTTAAAATTATTTATGTATTCTGGAAAGTTACGTAATTACTTGATGTCCTGATTAAATTATTGGAAAATATTTGTGAGATTTTATTTTCTTATTTTTTATTTTTTTATTCCCTTTATTATCTGGCTCGAAGGACCAACTTTTTCCCAAGTAATCCTATATTTCCTACACTTAAAATAAATATTCCTCTTTAAACATAGGGCCCCTTATTACATATCGCGCACTAAGGATAAGAACAAAAACTCGTGCCAGCCCCTTTTAACATTGCGTGTCGGAACTGGATGACGAAGAGCTTTAGTTCGGTAGTAACTTTAGATCTAGATTTGTAATAAGGTGGAAAATAGTTTACAGTATAAGGTACTTCGTATACATATTCCACATTATTCTATAGTTATTACTGTACTAAATGTCCTGTCAAACCGTTCCAGCACGTAATGCTATAAAGGGCTCGCACAAATTTAGTTCCGTGACTATCTTAATTCACGATTTGTAATAAGGGGGATGAAGTAAAAGAGCAGAAAGTTGGTTTTTCGGTTTTATTGATTTAACATAAGTTACTCACAGCAAAATATAATACTACACTATGATTGTCCATGCTTAGCATGACTGGAACACGCCCTTCTTCTTCATTTCCTCGAATTCCTTCTCAGCATCGTAATTCCTACGACAAATGAAATACTTTTAGTAAAAATAGCTGGTATCAATGTATGTACTATACATTGATAATGATAATTTATTTCACAAAAAACAGTACGAGCTAGTGTTGCCCGCAGTAAGCAAAACCACCGGTCGGTGTTTCGTATAAAGCGCCCTCTCCCAGAGGGCGCTTTACACGAAACACCGACCTACATCACCACAAAAAAAAACTAACTACAACCTGTGCGGATAAAGAATGGGATCAGAAATCGGCGGCGCATCTATTCAGAGTACATGAGATGGCATGGTAACAATAATATCCGTCTATTTAACCACTTAGTGGTATGTGAAATATTACATAAAAGGGCATGTATTTTATTTATACATACGTTGAATCAAATTTAAATTATAGGTATATTACTACAATTCATTATTGAGCTTTTGATGAGCGCCTCTCCAGTGACTGTAAACGAAAACTTAGGTGGCCAAATAAAATCATTTTCCAAATCGGTCCACAGGGCCTATTTTAATGCAGATGTTACGATGGAATCAGAGTTTCCCTCTCTTTCTGACACGCGCTGAGTGTTTCCTTTGTTTGGATGCGACAGGTATATGCTCGTTCGTTACGGGAATACCAGGCGTCTTCGATTAAGCGGGGAACATATTATACATAATTGTATTGGGGTTTGTGATGATCACCAATCCGCATTAGGCAAGATAGCGATGACTTGATTTCTAGGATGCCTTTGCTTTGCAGTGGGGCAATAGGTAGGCTGATACATAAAAAGTAAAAAAAAGATCCCGACGAATTGACCTCCTCATTTTTTGAAGTAGGTTAAAAACTACGTAGGTATAACGTTGGGCGCGGGCGCTGCGACAGCCCTTCAGAGTAGATATAAACGAACGCGCGGATCGGCATATTTTCCCTCGCCTCGATCTCCTTATCATTATATTATACATGTACATTAATCCTAGCCGGTTTCGGCTAGGACGGAGTCAAATGCCTGTTGGGCTGGCCTCTAGACTTGTCAAAAACGTATCTATCAAAATATTGGAACATGTGAGCCTGGATCAGTGCAGAGATGCGGAGCAGTGAAACGCTTCATTCGGAACATCGACTCTCATATAGATCCGTGATTTATTTAGCTCATTCGGATCATTCGGCTCACTCGAATCGTTCAGGTCATTCGGCTCATCGGCTCATTCCGCTCATTCGGATCATTCGGAACATTCGGCTCAGTCAGATGTGTCTGTATTTTTTGTGAAATAAATGTCTAGCTATCGAGCTGCTGCTGATAAAGTACTAAGGTACTTATATCACTAAGAATCGCCCACCCAGGACAAACACAAACTCGGAATTGTAGGTATTACTGTTTATTAATAGTTCAGGAATAGAATCACTCAGTATTTCCGATATTTTTCAGTAAATTTTAGATATTACTATTTCTATATAAATAAATAATATGTTGTAAAATTAATTTAATATGTAATATATATTCATCTTCATCAAGCCCTTTCATATGATACCCTAGTTGAAGTCATAGCTACACTTTGAAATTTTAAACAAGATTTAGTTACAAAATGTTTTTTGTAACTAAATCATTGTTTTTTTTTTCAGATTCAGACCCAGTAATCGCACCCAGGGCCCAGAGATCACAGCCCAGTATTTAAACCACTAGACCAACAAGGTCTACTAGTACATGGTTTAAATTTCTACTTGACACCTTCACGCGTAGTTGTATCCTATTCAGCTTTTTCATAGGTGCTCATATAAGCTTGGACCATAATCAAGGATTCATCAAACGAATTAAGATTGTAACCTGTAGAATTCAGCATATCGCTTCTTGCGGCTGGAACAAACCAGCTGCTGGAAGAGGACTCCGGACAAGCCGGCCAGTGCGAGAGAGACAATCAGGTTTCGCTTGATGGTCGAGTTTAGGAGGCCCCGCATCTGGGGCTTGGCGATGGTCGACACTGCCTTTTCTCCAGCCATCTAGAAGGAAAATAAAATCCAAAGTGTCAATTGGTCTGTTTGTTTATATCCACCTGCTATTTTGATTTAATCTAAGGTCCACGCAGTAAATTTGTATGCTGATTTCAAAGGCATAGCATGCAATAAATATTAATAAATGCTTTATTGATAATTAGGTTGTACAATCATGTGATTCCCCTGTATTCCAAAATATGCAGAAGCCTGCACGCATACAGGAATTCATGTCATTTAGTATTAAAAATCCAAAATCAAAAGTTAATCTTTTGTCATTGTCTTATTTAGAAGAGCCTTAAAAATCTGCCTATTTTTTAGTTTTCATTAATTATGAACATTATTAAAAACATAGTGCTTTACAGTTTTGTTGCCGTATCCAATGAGTGATATAGGTTAGAACTTAGCAAAAAAACTTTTGCAAAAAAATAAAATATAATATCAGAGTAATCATTGCAATTTAGCACTTCTAATTAATAGATATCAATGTTTGTGTGAGGAATGAGGATATGTAGAGAATTCATCTGTTATTTTAACACTACTTATTTGAACTTTTGTATTCAGATAACAAAATTTGAATTTGGAATCTACTAATCTAGACATTTCAAGAAGTTACAAATACTGGCGTTAGCGAAGATGATTTCGAAATATAATTAAAATATTAATAATTATTAGTATAAAATATAAAACATCAAAAAATTGTTTAAAAAACTTAAATACAAGCATGTCCTCTCAACTACTCTAGCTTCTTACATAACTATTTTTGCGGAAAAAAAAGATACTTGAAACCAGTTATTGGTTATGAAATTATTTTTACAGATTTAATTATTCTAAATAAGTATAAAATTATCCAAATAACTCACTTTATTATTTCTTTTAGAATGAAAAACTATCGCAGGGTGCAGCAAAATTGACAAATTGAAACAATCTGTTCTCGTTGAACGATATCGATCATACAGCGCAATACGCGACGTTCATTGGTCAATTACATTTAGTGCAAATCATGAGCCAATCAAAAATGATTTTTACAGAAGTAAAAATTTAAGTGACCAATGCAAACGAGTCATATGAAGAGTGAAAATATTAGTGTTTTCAATTACACAATGTCTAACGTTACGTTCCGTTGTACATATTTTTTCTATCTAGTTTACCATGGTCGCGGCCGCCTTCCGAGATACGCTCTGAGCGCCGTCAGCACCACAGATTAGTATAATAGTAGGTCAGCACTCACAACGCCAACAGCGCCGTTCCGATTTAGTTTTCATGCTTAGTGTGCATCACAGACCAAGAGCCCAATTCTCGGGACGTGATAATTTGTCATCATACGATATATTATAACACCAAAACAACTCTCGGGATTTTGATATGAAAAAACATGGCGGATATCACCTGAAAACCATACAAAAAAACTATGTTTTAGTGATATATATCGTATGAAAAGAAATGTCACGATCTTTCAGGTGATATCCGCCATGTTCTTTTCATATCGAAATCCCCAGAATGGACAACATTTCATATTTTTAACATGTCCATATTATTTTTTTATATGAAAATAGACATAAAATGAACAGACCCATATTTTTTCTTTTTTCAAAATTTGTCCATTTTCATGCATAAAATAATTATTGAAATTCTTTTCATTCTAAATAGACGTAAGCGCCAAATGACGTCATCGGACGGCTGAATACAGCGATATTCCTTTGCTTATCATTGTTTTCATAAAAAAAAGGTACTACTGTCAAAGGTAAATAATACTAGTGTCAACATTGTCAACGTCATTCATACATTCAACGTTGACAAGTTGTCTTTTTTTTGACAGTTGCATGTCATGGGTTTGGCATTTCGTAAATTTAAAACTATAATGTGCTAAGCAAAGAAATATTTTACATTCTGCCGTCCGATGACGTCATCTTACGTTTTTTAGTTTTTAATTTTTTTCTCAGTAAATAAGCAATATAAAAAAATTATAAATATATATTCGAGCAGCGGAAAAGTAAACAAAGAATTGGTATTTTTTGTTTCAGAGCTTAGCAATTTTGAAATGTTGTCCATTGGGGTCCAAGAGCCCAATTCTCGTGCTTTTGATACCTATTTTGAGAACATGGCGGATATCACCCGAAAACCATACAAAAAATCTATGTTTTAGCGATATATGTCGTATGAAAATAAATGTCACGAGCCCGAGAATTGGGCTCCAAGAGCGCTGATAGCGATATTTCAGTTCAGAACACAGAGTACTTTGTAATACTGGAAAGTTCGGAACGATCTGTTGGCGCGCTAACAGCGATTATGACGTTTTTCAAACGGATAGTTCGCCGAAGATTGAATTATTATATTATTTTTGTCTGTCATATTTCGATGGCTTAGTTCACAATGGACAACATTTCATATTTTTAACATGTCCATATTGTTTTTTATATGAAAATAGACATAAAATGAACAGACCCATATTTTTTCTTTTTTCAAAATTTGGCCATTTTCATGCATAAAATAATTATTGTAATTCTTTATATTCTAAATAGACGTAAGCGCCAAATGACGTCATCGGACGGCTGAATACAGCGATATTCCTTTGCTTATCATTGTTTTAATAAAAAAAAGGTACTACTGTCAAAGGTAAATAATACTAGTGTCAACATTGTCAACGTCATTCATACATTCAACGTTGACAAGTTGTCTTTTTTTTTGGCAGTTACATGTCATGGGTTTGGCATTTCGTAAATTTAAAACTATAATGTGCTAAGCAAAGAAATATTTTACATTCTGCCGTCCGATGACGTCATCTTACGTTTTTTAGTTTTTAATTTTTTTCTCAGTAAATAAGCAATATAAAAAATGAATAAATATATATTCGAGCAGCGGAAAAGTAAACAAAGAATTGGTATTTTTTGTTTCAGAGCTTTGCAATTTTGAAATGTTGTCCATTGTACTAACTACAGATTTGTAAATTTTGCAAGAGAGCATTTTTTAGTTTTTTAAAGTTTGAAAGTGGACAGGTCGAAAGCAAAGTCATATAATATAAAACAATATGAGTATATTCATTGCAGTGATTCTTTAGTTTTAACATACCCCAATATTGTTATATTAGTACAAGCAAAATTTACAAATATGTAGTTAGTACAATAGTGAACTAAGCCATCGATTTATTCCTTAAGTAATTAAATAGTTTTTATAAAAGATAAAGGTTCATTTGAGGTAATAACACAACAAACAATACTTTTTTTAATTTTTTAGACGACTGGTTTGGAACAGTGGTAGTGAACGCTGCCTCTGGTGGAAGGGTTGCGGGTTCGATCGCACAGTACAAACATTTGTGTGCATGAACATATCTGTTTGTGTTGGTCTGGGCGTTATCTATGTATTACTTATAATACATAGATATCGCCCAGACCAACACAAACAGAACAAGTGTGAACTTGTTCTGTTTGTGTTGGTCTGTGATACATACAAGTGATACTTTTATTTTTTTTTTGTAAATACATACTTAATGTATTTACAAAAAAAAAGAAAAGTATTATATGTATTTATTTGTAATCCCACTGTTGATTCTGATATCCGTAACACAGGTGCTTGAGCTACCTATCTCGGAGTCAGATCAATGTTTGTGATGTTGAGAAATATTTATTTATTTATATCAAAGTTTGACAGATTGTAGTAGATAATCTGATGTGTGGTTGTTTGTATCTAAAACATCGCCTGTCCATATAGAACTGAATTGTCTCTTACGATCTTAGATTAAATCAAAATAGCGGAAGATACGCCACGGAAAACTAAAAACGGACCTGTGTTTTGACAAACTCTTGACATATGCGTTTTACATACGGAGTCATGCTACGCGTCATGTCAAAAGGTCATGTCAAAGTAGGGTCAACAAAAATAACTAAGTAATTTCTAATAATTTATTTTTATAACAGTCGAAATTATCATAAATGTATTGTTGGTATTATTATAAATTATTCTTGAATGTTATACTTACATACACAATGTTGACTTTTCTTCGAATAGGGACAGTTTGTTTCACTTGTGTCTATAAAATCTGAGTGTTGCCCTCGATTGTTATGGGATCCCATCGTCAGATCATGACATGCTAAGAATGAGATTACCTGGGAACCATACTCTTTTAATTTTTTTTACAAAAATGATCTAGTCATCTTTCTGTAGGTACCTACCACAGAGCCTATTTAGTTGGGGAAGTACATAAAAAATGATCCCGAAACATTGATAACCTCCTCCTTTTTATGAAGTCGGTTAAATATAAGCAAAATATGTTTTTTTAATTCACATTTTGCACAACTACTACTACTCTGAATAAATTAACAATAAATATTTTGCAATTACATATATTTTTTGATATTTTTACGCTGACGCTATCACTGTGACGTAATATCCCTTAACTTCGTCACACACGGGTATATCGTATATTTCTATCTCGCTCGGCAAAATGGCGATTAAAACATTGTAAAATATTGAAATATCATAGTAGTAGAGATATAATAGTAGAAATATAATAGAGTGAAACGTGATTCCATGAGATTTATTATTACGTTTTGGATTTGTACAGCGCGTAATAGGGCACCTACGCTTTTTGATAGCTTTTATCCCACTTAAAACAATTAATGACGCGACCGCTTGTCAGACTGACATTTACGACGGATTGCAATTAGGCGCCGGGCACCTAATTTAAGCGGTCCACGCTGTTGAGACGAGTCATCTATCTTCCGCTATTTTGATTTAATCTAAGTGTACAAGTTCAACAGTCACCGCTCAACAAAAGCAAAACAAATGCACAAAAAATTAGGGTAAGTACATTTTAGTCTCAACATTGCTCAACAGATGGCGCTGTGCAAAATTAAATCGCACAAGCGTTTCGTTTTATCCCACATATATATACCCTGTAAATGCTTAACCCACCAGGTACTTGCATCATTGCTAGGCACCTCAATATATGGTTTAATTTTAAATCAAGGCTTTTATTCCTGAAACCTTGTCACCTTGCTATAGGGTTGTACATGGTCCTTCGAATCGGATGTACTGAAATAAGTACTTGTAAGGTTTTCAGAGTTCCTGGGCGGAGCTCATCATCGCACTCAAGGGCGACGGATTGTCGTCAAGGGCGGTGTCTACGGCGACTGCAGCTAGCAGTCGAAGCGGCGGCGGGTCGTCTCTCACCGGGCGGCGTCTACGTGGAGACGCGGCAACTACAGCGGCGCGGGTGGCGCGTCGCAGCGGCACGCAACTACGGCGTGTGGCATCGGGAGGTGGGAGCAAGGCGGAAACGGTAGTGAGGTGATAAGTGCGGGAATAAACTGTGAGTAACTTTAAATTTTCAATGGGGAACTTTAACTTTGTAATTCAGTGAAGTAATGTAAAAGGAATCGAACTTTGGGACTTAGTCTATTTAGTGATCATTTGGGACTTAGGATAAATCGGAAAAAACGACAAGACGGGGAATCCACGCCCGTTTTCACTTAGAATATAATAAATTCCAAACACTTAGAAAATTTCAAGAAAAAATATAATAATGGAGAAATTGATTAGAATGCAATCGGAACATAAGAGACAAATAGAACGAGGCTTGGTTAACTATAAGAAGAGTCCAAAGGACAGATTAACGGATGCTTACTGTCAGACTCGGTTGGACACATTAGAACAACAATGGACTTTGTTTGTGGATAATCATCTTTCAATCGTGAAAGATGCAAGTTCAGAGGATGAAGATTATAAACAGTATATAGAAGATGCAATTTATGAAAACACAGAGGATACTTACATTGAATACAAGAGCGCACTAAGGTTTACTATAAATAAATTGTCACCTTTATCTATGGATAATTCTGCGAAACATGGTAGTAATCCTACTACTAATGTGAACCTAGGGCATAGTGCAGTAAAGCTGCCGGAAATTTGTATTCCTAAGTTTTCAGGAAAATATTCTGAATGGCCAACTTTTAAAGATATGTTTGTTTCTTTGATACATAATAATAACAACTTGGGTAACGTGCAAAAAATACATTATTTGAAAGGGTATTTAACTGGGGAGGCTGAGCAGCTTATTCGACAGATTCCAGTATCTGCTGATAATTACTTGCGCGCCTGGAGTTTGTTAAATGAGCGGTTCAACAATAAAAAGTTTATGTCGCACTGTATAATAAAACGGTTGTTGAGTCAACGAAATTTACAAAGTGAGAGCGCTTCAAGTTTAAAAGATTTGGTTGACACAACGAACGATTGTTTAGATGCTTTGAAAAATTTAAACATTGATGTAACAACTTGGGATATTTTAATTATTCATATTTTGGCGCTGAAACTAGACTCTGAGACAAAAAAGCAATGGGAAATTCATGTAAGTAGTAATGTGGACAGTGACAGCTTGCCAACGTATGAACAATTTAAAGTTTTTTTGACACAAAGATATAGAGCATTAGAATTTATAGAACCAAATAAATTTCATAAAAATGTAAAAGTTGACAGTAATCAGGGTAAATTAAAAACATTTCACATTACAAAAAGTGGTTGTGTTTATTGCGGTCAAGATCACAGAATAAGTTTTTGTACAAAATTCATTAAAAACAATGTTGACAATCGTCGTGATTTCGTGCAGGAAAAGCGATTGTGTTTTAATTGTTTGGGGATAGACCATTCAGCCAGGGATTGTAAAAATTCCAACTCATTGTAAGATTTGCGGAAGACTACATCATACTTTGTTGCATCTGACGGGTTCATCTGGAACAAAAAACAAGGTTAATGAAACGGCGGTTAGAGCAGGCGAGGTTAGGGAACAGGCTTCGTCAGCGGTGGTCGGTTGTGCTCTTGCGGAAGAACCATCGGCTACTACGGAAAATATAACTTCGTGTTTTTCGGAAAACAGATCGGGTAAACAAATATTATTAGCTACAGCTGTGGTTAAAGTAGAAGCTAACAATGGAACACGAAAATTAGTACGCGCTTTGCTTGATCAGGGTTCGCAGGCGTCATTTGTGACAGAATCTACGGTGCAATTTCTGGGATTAAAAAAGACACACACAAAAAGCGTAATATCAGGTTTGGGAGGGGATAAAAAGATAATTTCTAGCTCAACGGTTACCATCAATTTGCAGTCACGGGTAGATCCTAAAATCAAACTCATGGTTAAAGCTTACTGTATTAAGTAAAATCACAGCTTTTCTTCCAACTAAAAAAGTGGTTGAATTGGAAGGTTTGGATTTGACCGGACTCACCTTAGCAGATCCTGAATACCACACGCCTAACAAGATTGATATCTTGTTGGGTGCTGATGTGTACGGCCAGGTTCTACAAGAAGGATTGAGAAAGGATACACGGGGAGGAATAATAGCACAAGCTACCGGTTTAGGATGGATTGTATCGGGAACGGTTACGGAGTTCGAAGATCAGACGAATAGTGTCGTAGTAATGCATTCTATGATAGAGGAAAATGAATCATTAAAGAAATTTTGGGAGTTAGAAAACGAGCCAAAGGAAAAGGACGAAAATTGGATGACTGAGGAAGAAATTAGGTGTGAGGAGTTGTATAGGAATACGGTAAAAAGAGATGAAACAGGACGATACATAGTAAAGATACCTTTTAAGGTGGATAAACCTAAAGTACAAGATTCGCTTAAAATAGCTGAAAAAAGATTTCATCTGCTGGAAGAAAGATTAAAAAAGAATGAAGTGTTGAAAGAAAAGTTTACAGAAGTGATGGATAATTATTTATCATCGGAACATATGGAGCTGGTTAAGGAAAAGGAGATTGATAATCCGGATGCGGTGTATGTACCAATTCTGGCAGTGACTAGGGAAGACAAGGACACTACACAAGTACGGGTTGTGTGTGACAGTTCTTGTAAAGGAAAAGATGGCGTCTCGATTAACGATTTGATGATGAAGGGTCCAGTGCTTCAAGACGACCTTAGACACTTATTAATGCGTTGGCGAACGCATCCATGCTGTATAGTAGCAGATATTGCTAAAATGTATCTCCAAATAAAGGTCAATGAATTAGATACTGATTACCAGAGGTTGTTGTGGAGACCTAACGCGGGTTCGGCGATACAAACTTATAGAATGCTTAGAGTTTCATTTGGTTCTGCTGCTGCACCTTATTTAGCTGTTCGTACTTTGCAACAAGTCGCATATGATGAAGGAGATAACTATCCTATGGCAAAGCAACGAACGCTACGTGATTTTTATATGGATGACATGATGACTGGTTGTGATACCGAAGAGGAAGCTATTGAAATTTATAGGCAAATGAATGAATTACTTCTAAAGGGAGGATTTGTTTTGAGGAAATGGACAAGTAACAATGACAAAGTGTTAAAAGAAATAGAAAAAGGTCAAGGGACAGGAGAAAAGGAAAACATAAATACAGGGGAAAATAATTTACACATAAAATCAGACAATGTAGTGAAAATACTCGGACTTACTTGGGATAGAAGAAACGATGAATTCAGGTACTCGGTTGGTGTCTCGGCGCTCGCTGAACCTGTAACAAAAAGAAAAATATTATCGGAAGTAGCAAGGTTGTTCGATCCTTTGGGATGGTTATCACCATGTATTATATTAGCAAAAATTCTCATACAAAAGCTTTGGTTAAAGGGATTAGATTGGGATGAAAAGGTACCGGGGGATATATATATGCAATGGGTGACTTACCGAAATGAGCTACCACTATTGGAGCAGTTCAGTATTCCTCGATGGATGAGCACACATAAAAATTGTCACGTTGAATTGCACGGTTTCGCAGACGCCTCCAATGTCGCATATGCAGCGGTTGTATATGCACGGATTTTGGACGAGAAAAATAATATAAGAGTTGTTTTGGTAACGGCTAAGACCAAAGTATGTCCAATTAAAATCGTATCAATCCCTAAGCTTGAATTGTGTGGCGCGGCTCTTCTCACGAAACTTTTAAAGGAAGTAGCAACAGTCTTGGGAATCGATAAAAATTATGTATTCGGGTGGACTGATTCGACGGTAGTTTTGGCTTGGCTGAACAGTCATCCACGACGATGGAAGCCATTCGTAGCCAATAGAGTGTCGGACATAATTACGACTATGGAGCCGTCGCAATGGGCTCATGTTAAGTCGAAGGAGAATCCGGCGGATGTAGCTTCTAGAGGACTATACCCTTCGGATATGTTAAAATGTGATATTTGGAAAAACGGACCTGAATTTTGAGACAAAAGGAATTAAAGACAAAACACACTAAGGATTTGGATACAAACATTGAAGAAATTAAAGTACATCATACGGTAACAGAAGAAAATGAGGATATAATCTGGAAAAGATTTTCATCGCTAAATAGATTGGTTAGAGTAATTGCTTATTGTAAAAGATTTATAAATGCGTTAAAGACAAAAGAAAATAAACCTAAATTCGAATCATATTTGACAAGCAAAGAACTAGATGAGTCACTAAACCTTTTAATAAAGAAATGTCAGGTAGATCACTTTGAAGAAGAAATAAAAGATTTAGACCGAAAGAAAGAAGTAAAAAATAAAAGTAGATTGTCGCCTTTAAATCCATTCTTAGACGGAAATCATTTGTTAAGAGCTGGAGGACGTTTAGAGCACTCTAAGCTTACAGAAGATGCTAAACATCCGCTTATACTACCTAAAAATTCTAAATTATCGGAATTAATAATAAAAGAAGCACATCAGAAACTGTTACATGGCGGACAACAATTGGTATTGGGATATCTACGAAGCAAGTATTGGATTATTGGGGGAAAATTACAAATAAAGGGAATCATTCGGAAATGTATAACTTGTATAAGACACTCCGGTATAACTAGAAATCAGTTAATGGGGCAAGCTTCCGAAAGTTAGGGTCAATCCGGCCAGAGCTTTTATTAATAGCGGTGTCGACTTCGCGGGACCTATTCAGATTAGGTCTTCTAAGGGTCGGGGCCACCATGCATATAAGGGATATATTTGTCTTTTTATATGTATGGCAACCCGTGCTGTTCATTTAGAGGCGGTGAGCGACCTCACCGCCCAAGGATTTATTGCAGCTTTTCGTAGGTTCGTTTCGCGCCGAGGGCATTGCTCACAAATTTGGAGCGATAACGGCACGAATTTTGTGGGGGCTTCTAAAGAACTGTTGAAGTTATTTTCAAATGAGCAGTCTGGTATATTGTCGGAAATAAGGCCAATTTTGGCTAATAATCACACAACTTGGCACTTTATTCCTCCGTATTCACCTAATTTCGGCGGTGTATGGGAAGCGGGGATAAAATCTAGCAAGTTTCATTTAAAACGGGTAATAGGGGATAGCACACTTACATACGAAGAACTGGCCACGGTTCTGTCACAGATCGAGGCATGCTTAAACTCGAGGCCAATATCACGTATTGACACGGATGGCGATACTCAACTGGTTTTAACACCTGGTCATTTCCTCGTGGGTGAGCCACTGCTAACTATCCCGGATCAAAATTTTGAGAATTGCACTCTAAGTTCGTTAAAGCGTTGGCAGATGACCCAGAGGATGCTGCAAAGTTTCTGGAGCAAATGGGCAAAGGAATACCTACACCATTACTTACAGCGATACAAATGGTCGAAGCAATTACCAGAACCCCAGATAGGGGACGTAGTTTTGGTCAAGGAGTTGGACTTACCTCCTGCGCGTTGGTTAATAGGAAGAATAATCGATAAACATCCTGGGTTAGACGGAATCACGAGGGTTGTCACGCTTAAGGTTCAAAATACTGTTTTTAAAAGGCCAGTCTCAAAATTGTGCGTTTTACCAATTGAAAAATAAAGTACGACTTAAGGTTTGCTATTAATTTTTGAAGTTGGTAACTAGTTTTAAGCAGTTTCAAAGGTTGTTAAATAATTTCGTTTGTGTAGTAATATTTTAACTGGTATGTTTTGTTGTCAATGGCACATTACAAATTTTTACGTTTTCATGTATATACTTGTATTGTCTTAAATAAGATGTTAGACTTAAGTATATTTTATGTTATTTTCTCACGGTGGGCGGCATTAGATTAAGTTTAGGAAAGTATTAGTTTAGGTATATACTGTGTGAATAGATACATAGATACATTACATAGTTAAAGTTTGGGTTTGTCAGTTTATAACGAAAAAAAAAAACAATCTTTTGAATTGTTTTTGGTGGGCGGAATGTACAAGTTCAACAGTCACCGCTCAACAAAAGCAAAACAAATGCACAAAAAATTAGGGTAAGTACATTTTAGTCTCAACATTGCTCAACAGATGGCGCTGTGCAAAATTAAATCGCACAAGCGTTTCGTTTTATCCCACATATATATACCCTGTAAATGCTTAACCCACCAGGTACTTGCATCATTGCTAGGCGCCTCAATATATGGTTTAATTTTGGATCGGGGCTTTTATTCCTGAAACCTTGTCACCTTGCTATAGGGTTGTACACTAAGCTTACAATGCGGTGGTAGTAAAGTAAAACAACAACATATTTTTATTCATTTATTAATAAACTAACTTTACAAATTTAATAATAGCAGAACAATAATATTCCTTATTTCTTTTCATTCATAATAATATGATAATAATTCACCGTGACTCATCGTACTTTATGAATATAATTATATGATTTAAAAATAATCTAGAAACGACAGTGAAAAGCAACTAACAGAAAATAATGCACAATAAAAAAGGGATAGGCTACGAGGGGCGGCCGCCTGCCCGCCTCCGCCGCTCCGACCGCCCCGCGCCTAGCAACGCATCTACAAAAATATTACAATAACATTAAGTTACATTTTATTGTATCAATTCTTTTATTTACCATTTCTGCGACCTATTTACAAGTTATATAATGTTTATATACCAAAACTATAAGCTATCTTCATGTGTGGTGTGACCCCTATTATCTATATTTATAGTGTTTTATTTATACTATTTTGTATCTTTCTTCATACATATATAAATGTATAATATAGATATTTTTATCGGCATAAATTACTATCATTAGATTGAAAATAAAAAACAAAACAAGAAATTATATATAACTATACACCCAATATACACAGCTATGTTGAGAGTTCCACCCACTAACGTATATGTTACAAGCTTGCAAGTCATATTATGTTACAGTATAAGGCTTTTGCACACCTAGGGGCATCCGTGCGGCGGCGGCCGCGTATATACAACGACTCCCAATGTCGAAAAGAAAACACTTAACATATATTAATTTCCCCATCTATACATAGAAATTTACAAGAGATTGTATGGAGTTTAAACTAATAATTTAAAAACGATGAAAGACGATTTACTGCGTTTATCCACTTTACAAAGTCAACGCAAAAGTGGATACGCGGCAATCTACGAATGAAGTATCCACCTTAAACGTGTTCAGACAAATGGAATGACATTTTAATCAATTATACTGTCAGTTTTAATAGTTAACAAGGGCCGAAATTATAAATTCGTATGTATTTCTGACTTTCAAAACACTAGTAACAATTTACATCCGTGTTCGCACGTTCAAAGTGAATTTGCATCCATAGAACAACATATCCACTTTAGAGTTGACTTTCAAAAGTGGATAAACATAATAAATCCTATAAACGAGACGCCCGAGACTAGCCGGCACACACACGCAGCCACTCCTCGCTCAATAGGGCACGATTGATCAGGCAATAATCTTATTCAATAATTACCGCTAGTCATACACACTACGCACTAACTCAGTTTGTATTGTAGCTATCACTGTCCATTAACACAATCACATGTGCGGGAAAGTACGCTGGTTTCGTTTAATAATCTTAGAAACTCTCAAATGTAAAGTATATTTTTAGTTGTTAAAATCTTAAATTCTATTTTAAAGTATAAATGGCCCGAAATCTCCTATTTATTTATTACCAAAAACCATGTTTATGTAGATAGATCTGTTTTAAATTGTTTAGGGCCGATTCGACCGACCTTATTCCGATACTAAATCTATGGTATAGCGCATGTCATTCCATACAAATCTGACGATGTACCATAGATTCTACATTTTCCACGGATAAAGATAGGTCGTATCGGGGCTTAATAGTAGTTTATGTGACTGTCACATAATGACGGTTATTAGAACACGAGCCTTGGCGAGTATTTTAATAGCATTCGCGAGTGTTTTAATACCAAGTTATGTGCAGTCTCATACACTACTTTATCTACACTCATGTTAATAATCGTCAAAGTAAAAAATCATATTGAAACACAAAAAAAAGTAAATAGTTTTCAAAAAAATATTGTGATTTTACTTTTTAATGACGGTCGAAGAATTTATTACATTTAACTAAAACGACATAGCTAATCTAAGCTTATTCCAAAAACCTTCCTACTTTCCGTCACATGTACTTAACTACAGGGACCGAGCAACACGAAGAAAAACTGAACATTCAACTAACGCGGGACCAATAGCTAAAGCTGTCCAAAATAGCATACTCATTACTAAGCTTCACACCCACGTATTATTGCTCTGAGTCTTAACCGCCTAAGACGTAGGAACCGCGAAACGAAAACTTGCGCGACGCGTGCGCCGGCCCGGCGAGACGGTGGGGCTTACGTGGAAATATAGTTCACACTAACGATGATCTTATTAGATACAAGTTAGTCTTTCCTAGATACTATTGTTCAATTTGTAATAAAAGATAGTATCGATATTTTTATCATTACTATGGATGGTTTGGTTAGTTTGGTTTTGTCTTATTCCTTATGAATGATTCGCGGAACGCAAAAACCAAATGGAACTCTCCAACATATCGCCCCATCCTAAGGCAAGCCCGGACCGGCGCATTAAAAAACATCATATCCGCCATTTACCGCTACTTTTAAATATTTTAAAACACTAAATTTCCAACCACGAAACTTTATTGCAAGGTTAAATTTAGCGATGACCAATTAAATTCCCGATGGCGGACACAAACATTCGACGCGGACTCTTTAACACCGTTGATTCGTAATCTAAACGCACTATGTGACTTTTTAATAAAAAAAATTGTGATCAATAAATACTAAAATCTAATCAGGAATTTAATCCTTTAAAATTCGATCACTTATGTACAGTGCAAGAAATAAGCGTGACTAGGCACCTTATCACCGAAATTAAAAGATATCAAATCTTAATCAGTTTTCCAAATGACCTATATTTACTTACTATGCTGGCTCGGCGACACATATGACATTATAGACTTATAGCTTAATCTAAACATAGAAAACAAAAATCGTGTTCGTTTTATGATTGATTGATTGCTTGTTTTAGATGATTATTTTAGATTCGGACTCAATCCCGAATATCAGAATCCCTCTTCAAATATCGAAAATTCAAGAAAAAGCTAAGAGGGGAATTGAGTTCGTTAAGAACCACTAGTTTATTATAATAGGGGCTATCGCGTGTCAAAAATCCGCTAGATGGCGTACTGTTGGACTGACGACCAACATCAACAGCATTGGTTGTAGAGATTGTCAAATTGACATTTTGACAAATCAAGTTTAAAAATAACCAATCACATTGTATATGGACCTCAGACCTATAGTACACCAATACTACTAGCGGATTTTTCACACGCGATAGCCCCCATTAAGCTATTAGCCTATAATGTAGTTTAGGATATGCCATAACATGACGTCCACATGTATCCGAGCTTTAGTTTCATAACACGTTTGATGAGCCAAAATATGGCCCGTGCATCATGCGTCAAAACTTTGTCAAGGGGTGTATGATAATATGTAAACATTCGATATTTTTACTCAATATACAGTTTTTTTTACTAACGTTATAATTTTAGGAGATAAATTTCCGCATTAGGAACCTAGTCACGCATAAGTAGCAAAAGAAAAACATCTAGCCTTAAAGTATTAATCTAAAAACGTTCACTGGTTGACATAGACTAATTTGGTTCACAAAATTGTGGATCGAACGTAATATAACGCAGGGGGCATCAAAATAACAGTATTAAGAGTACTGGAAGCCCGAACAGACACTGTCGAAACACTCAGTCACAATTATTATCTTTTCACTAAGAAATTATCTGTCAAGTTTCACTAAATTACAATTATTGGTCGTGAATTCACTTACTTAATACGCTAACTTTAAAATAGCAGCCAGTGTAATGGCGAGGACCGCGCCATATTGGTATTTCAAATATTTCAAATTGTAATATTATATAGACACATCTAAAATTGATTATTAAAAAAAATGCAAGAGTGTAGAAAATTTAAAATAAAGTAGACAGGTGCTAAATCTATTGTGTATTAAAAATTGTCTTATTTTCAAAATTCCAAGATGGCTCGCTCCCGCCAAAACTAAATTACTCTACGCGGCGTCCATCTTGCCGGACGTCGTTCCGTTTCATGTGCAAAAAGGTATGAAAATATCTTTTTAAAACTTTATGCATTTATTTCAATTTTTTATATCTCTCGGGTATTTATTACTATTATAACGATGTGCCTACAAGTCGAGTGCTCTTTTGTACAATAATGATACACATCTATTCTCTAATAAACTAAGGCGTCCACAAGGCGTCGCGCGGCGAGCCTCATGGCAGGGATATCGCTCTTAAACATTACTCAAGAAATGAACTTACGATTATAGAAAGTCGATTTTATAGTGAATGGTAACATGATTTGTTCACTAAATTAAAGTCGAAACGCCGCAGGTGGCTTTGAAACATTTCTGCTTGAAATGGAACGCGACACGGGTAAGGCCAGAACACAACTATACAATTCCATGACCAGCATTATACTTGCGTACCACATATGGTACTAACAATTCAAGTCTTAGACAACATTTTTAATTTAATGACTTCTAGTATTAATGAATCCGAATCGAAAAATTTAGTGACACTTTAGGTCAACACTATTTTCATTTGTATTCATGTGTTCTGACGATTTAGCAATAATACAATAGGTATTACCTGCGCTCGGCCGATGATAATAAATAATACTAGCAACAAGTTAAACACGGTACATGTCGTAATATCATCATGATTTTCGATTGTCGAGAAACGTCAAATAGTATTCACAGATTGATGTAAACAATAATGAAACAATATATAATATACTCACTAAATTACAATAAGATTATATAAAATGATGCTTGCTTCCGAAAAAAACCGTAGCTCATAATTTGATATTTCCAATTTGGGAACTATTTTAAATACCAATGCACATTTTCGCTTAGTTTTTGAACGAAAAGAAGCCCTAAATATTGTCCTTATATTATTTTTATATTGGTAGTATGCACTTTAAAATATTAAAATTTTTGCTTACATGCACTACATATTTTATTTTTACTATTCTCTTTGCATGAATTTCATACCACTAATTTCAAATTTTGAGATTCAACTTGTTTGAAAATGTAAAATGCATTCAGATGTTTTTTTGTTCCAATGAAAACATAATATGTTGTGACATCCCCAACTTGTTCTTATAATTTCAAATTTGGTCAAAATTTTACTGTCAAACTAAAACATCATTGATAAAATAAAAAAATTAAATATGTCAAAAAAAAAACAATAAAATGTCAACCAAAATTCCATGATTTTATCTCATAATTAATAACTTAACACTAGCAATAAAATTATAAACTAAAAGGAAATCGTTTTCTATACATAACGTAAATTAATCATCAATATGTCATGATGATATTAGACAGCACCATCGTTAAGTGGTTTTCAGGGGAGGGGGGGTTTCAAAAATAGTTACCCGCACTAATAGTCTTCGCTTATAAAAAATCTCATTTCTCATTCACGAAACAAAACCCCTTACTTTATATAAAGTGGGGATGGTCAATTCATTTGGGTTTTTATTTATCTTTATTCATTTTCTGCTTTACTTCATTAAAAAGTCTTACCGGAAGAAAAATAATATTTGAGCACCACAAAAAAAAACATTCTCTCAACGAAAATGATCATTTAAATAGCTGACTTTAGTTAAAAATTAAGATGAATTAAATTAGGATGTGGTGAAGTATTTCAGCACTTCAAACACATTAAAGGGATAAAGTTGCTGTACTCTATGGCCCTATTTTATCTATGGTATGGTGGCCGTACCTCTATGGTTAGAAAAAGCGAGCAACTGCCCGCCCCAATGCTCTATATCGACGATACCTGTTTTAGATTAAAAGAGTGTTATTTTTGAAGAAATTTAGAGCATTAATATGAACTATTTCGTACACAGATAAATTTCACGTTTTCATTTTAAATCTGATGTTACACTCAGTGGCAGGAAAATCTGGCCACTAGGCTTTTTTCATATATAATTTTTTTTATATGAGAGGTGGCAGACGAGCAGACGGATCACCTGATGATAAGCAATTCCGCCGCCCATGCACACATAAGGTTATATGGGGCATAGAGTTCGGTTCATTGTTTTTCATTTTCGGAATATTCAAGGGTTTTTCACAATTTTCAAAATGTGAGTTATTTATTGGGCGTTTGCCCTCTTCCATTAACGCAAACTCAAAGGAGAAACGCAAATAGTTTAAGTGAGGCCATTTGTATGAAAAAAACCCAGTGGCCCGAATTCCCTGCCGCTGAGAGTATTATTGACGTCACATCGTAACTGCCATCTTTACACATACTCAATACCGATAATATAAATTCGTATACATCTGTAATTTCGTATGCAATTACGGTTATATATCGGTACTATTAAAAAAAAGAACTCATTATAATAGCATAGTTTCAGAAGAGTCGGTGCTACGATAATAACATCAAAAGTTTAACCCCTTTCTATCAATGCACTCAGCGCATCTATTATTATCAAAACTTATATATTCTGAGCGTGCCGCAAGGGTTTCAAGTCCCCAAAACAAATCGAGGATGGGCCACTAGCACTTGGTAAATTTGTCACATCCTATACTCTTATATTCTATAGAAAACGACAATGCTTATAGCTAAACCGCAAACAATCTATTGGTACGGTATGGTAATAATGTCCCGAAACGACGTGTCTAGTGGTTTTTAATGTACAAATCTGTTGTTTATTTGTGCAGTGAAGTGCCGAAAAGTGATCCTAATATTAAGAATCGTTGGATTGTATCGTTTTTAACACTGCTATTGTGTGTCGAGTGTGAGTTGTCTCGTGACAACCCGCGATTGCTTTTAGATTATCCGCTGAATCCAGTAGGTCGATAAAACGTAGAAACACCGGCGTTTTATTGAGTGACTATGACTTTACTTCGACTGTTGACTACCTACTTATTCCCAATAAGTTACTTGAGATTGGTAAATTATCTTCGGTAGAGCCATATTAAAAAAAAAGATTACATACTGTATAGACTTAAAACCTTATTATTACAAAATGCGATCTGAAGTTATCACCGTACTAAAGCCCATGATATCTAATTCAAATACGCAATGTTTAAAAAGGGGGGTGCCACGAGTAACTAAACAGAACTATACTTAAATCGCTTTTTATAATAAGGGGAAAATTGAATAAAGATATTTTGATTTTCTCATGCTTAAAATGGACAAGGTATAGTCAAAAACAAAACTAGTCAAAAATGTATCTATCATCCATCATCATCGGTCGGCGCTTAAATCACTTAGCTATCAGTCGAGCGGGTACAGCAGCTGGTGGCGCTGGTGGTGCAGGGCGGCGAGGGGCGCGAGGGGCGCGAGGGGTGCGAGGGGCGCGAGGGGCGCGAGGGCGGGGAGCAACGGATGCGCGGGGGGCGGTTCCTCCGCGCGCCGCCGCCGTCACTTGCCGTCGCGAGACACCCGCCGCCGCCGGACCGCGCCGGGGGTCGCTGGCGTGCCTTCGCCCACTGGAAACCGGAATGTCTAATGTCAGAGGCGGCGAATGATACATAGATAATACGTTTTTTCTTCTGCACAAAATTATACACTTAAATAATCAAGTTGTAAACACTAATAATAGTCATAGAGTCTGATAGGTAGGAGCAATTAAGGTGACGAGTAGGGCACACTAGCGACGCCACTCGATTTTGATTTTTAGCTAGTAAACCGAATCTATTTTAAACAATTACCGCCAAAAGTGGCTTATGGCGGTAATCAATTTTTCGAGGCCAAAACAGACCCAACATTTATTTAATAAATAGTATAAGTCTTTGCCGAGAGGTTGTAACCCCGAAATTGTTTAAAATAGATCCGGTTTTGTAGCTAACAATTAAAAACCAATGGTTTCGCTAGTTAGGGCTACCCGTCGCCTTAATGAAATACAAAATATAATAATAATATTTAGTGAACAATGTTGCAACAAGAATGGTCAATTTGTGACATTTGAACTCGAATAAAAAACAACACACAAGCGGGATTGATGGGGACTTTTGACATATCATTTGTCATGAGCAGTGATCGGATTAGGTAGTGCAATTTAGGGTCAACAACCTCAAACAATACATTAGTATGGATACGACCGCTGGTTTGCATGATTTCAGAACTATTCTATATGTGTAAATTACATCTTCTTTTATCAGAAATTAAAAAATAAAACAAGTATTTAAGTAATTTAAATGTTACATTAACTTTTAACCAGGCACATTACCATGTCTAGTTGTCTGATATAGGCAACTCTTATCGAAATTTCGTCATAAATTGCACACCTAAATCCGATCACTGGTAATGAGTTAATGACGTATTCGAGGCCTGCACAAAAACCAGCTTGTTGGGAATTAATGCAAACTTGAATCATAATTTAGTCTAATTTGACTGGGCTCTAACTGTTCCGATGCTTGTAAAACAAAGGAAACGCTATAGTACATTCAGTATCTGAAGGTGATTTGGACAGTTCTATTTTGACATTAAAAATGAGATGCTCCTTTTAAACCTAACCATTATTTTTAAGAATCGAGAATATCTTCGCCCCGGTGGAAAATAAGCATAAGTGAACTTACTTACAACCATCGATTTTATTCATATTTGAACAGTATGTTTGAAGATAAATAATGTCTGATTTTTTTACATATTTATTTTCTTTAATTTGGAAAATTAATGGAAGAAAATCAACATATGTATTTTCAAATGTACTGTACAAATATGATAAAATCGATGGTTCGAAGTAAGATTACGTAAGCTTATATTCCACTGGGGGTGTGATTTTCTTTAAAATTAATTCATATTATTTCAGAAGAATGAGAACACCAAAAAGATAATGATTTTTATGACTTAATATTTTTATTTGTAGAAAGTTGGACGCATGAAACGTTTTAAGGTGACGAGTAGGGCACAATAGAACCGCCAATCGATTTAAATTTTTAGTTAATAAAACCGGATCTATTTGAAACAATTTTGGGTTACAATCTCTCGGCAAATACCTAACCCATACTATTTATTTAATACTTAGAGTTAACTGTTTGGTCTGTTTTTTTGCACTCAAATTGTGAATTGCCGACTAAAGTGGCCGCTTTTGGCGTGAATCAATACTTCGCGTACAAAAATGGACCCAACATTTGTATATGGTTATTTAATAAATAGTATTAAGTGTTTGCCGGGAGAGTGTAACCCCGAAATTGTTTTATATATTTTTTTTATGCTAGAGGCGGACAAACGAGCAAGCGAGTTACCTGATGGAAAGTAATCATCGCCGCCCATGAACATCCCCGAAATCAGTTGTCGCTAATGTGTTGCCGGCCTTTTTAAAAAAGAGTACGCTCTTCTCTTGAAGGTCCCTAAGTCGTAGCCGTCCGGAAATACTCCTGCAGCCAAACCGTTCCACAGATCCGGTTTAGTAGATAAAAATTAAAATCGAATGGCGTCGCTAGTGTGCCCTTTATTTATTATTTGTTAGAAATGGGGTGAGCCCTGCGTCTCATAGCCACTGCGACCAGTAGATGATCTATTGTGGCAGCCCCGTAACCTATTACAGCACCTCATGTAGCTCCAGTTCCAGGATAAGCCCGAGAATGGAGCTGATGGGGGAGCTTTTGATCTCGTCTGCTGAGATCATGTGTGCTCCCAGGTGCCGGCTTCTGCACCGGTGCAGCGCTATGCACTCGCCGAGGACGTGGATAATCGTTTCCTCGTCCTCGCGACAGAAGTGCCGACGGGTAGGACAGTGTGCCCTACCCGTCAGCTTAACTGTCAGACTCCCCTTCTTACGCTGAATGGACTGGGCTGATGAAAACGTGCAACTCACCAGCACTCCTCGTTTTCCGTCGCACGGGCGTGGCGTTGGGCGGCGCGGGCTCGGGCGGCGGCGCGGCGGCGGGCGGCGGCTCGGGCGCGCCGTGCCGCCCCGAGCGCCGCGTGCCCACGCCGCCCGCGCCCGCCTTGCCGCCCTTCCCGCCCTTGCCGCGCACCTTGCAGATCAGCGGCTCGTCACTATCACTGTCCGAGTCCTTCTTCGTCTTCGCTCCGGGCGCCGCGGCCGGTTTCTGCCCGTCCATTCGTCGCGGCTTCTTCTTCGGCCGGCCCGCCGGGGAGAGGCCCTCCTCGCAGCTGATGGTGGACGCGCACGAGCTCTCCGACTCTCGTCGCCGCCGTTTTCCCGGCGCGGGCTTGTGCGGCGCGGGGGTGGCTGGAGCATTGGCATTGGCATTGGTCCGCGGGCTGGTCTTGTCGACGGAGCCGGCGCGTAGAGCCCTATGCGCGGGGGAGTCCGCCCGCGCGTCCGGCCGCGGCGGCGCCGGACTTAGGCGCGGCGTCCGCGGCGCGTCCGCCGGACTAGCCATTTTGGTGCTCGCTCGCGTCCGGACACTACTCCTCGCGACCCTCTCCAGGGCCGAAGGCGACGGCGACTCCGCCCGCTTGCCCGTATACTCCTGCGGCGGGATCTCGATGAGCAGCTGCTCCAGTAAACTCTTGTCGGGGAAGTCTGCTTTTAGGGGGAGCCTCTCGATCTTCTCCTCGGCGGGCTCCGCCTTCGCGTCGCCGTTCTCGGCGGGCGGCCGCTCCGGGGGCTCCGGGGCCGCCTTCTCCTGGTTGGAGTAGGTGTAGAGCGGCGGGGAGACGCGGCTGGGCAGCGGGTCGAAGTCCTCCCGCTTGGGCTCGGCGGGCGGGTCGGGGCGGGCGGGGTCGCGCAGGATGGGCGTGGGCGGGCGCGGGGGCTCTTTGGTGTCGGTAGGGCGGGCGGCGCGGCGCGTCGTCGCCGTTCACGTGGTCGGCGTGCATCTTGGCCAGCTCCGCCTCGATGTCGCCGAGGTCGTCGATGTCGGGCGGGCCGGGGTCGTAGTGCGGCTGGCCGGCGGCGAGCGACAGCCGCTCGAGCAGCTCGTCGGAGGCGGGCGGGGGGTCGATGACGCCGATTATCCTCTGCACGGAGGTGGGGCTGGTGGAGCGGGGCATGTCGAGCCGCTCCTTGCGCTGCGGGCCGGGCGGCGACTGCGAGGCCTGGTTGGGCGACTTCTCTGAGAGCGCGTCCATGGACTCGATGCCGGAGTCCTCGCCCTGCGCCTGCGAGGCGGGCGAGCGCGAGCCGAACTTGTCGTGGTTGGCGGCGCGCTCGGCGACGAGCTTGCAGTAGGAGCGGTCCTTGGCGCGCTCGCGGCGGCGCGGGGAGCCCCCGCCCCCTCCGCCCCCGCCGCCCGCGCCCGGCGGCGACGTCCGCCCCGTCGTCACGATGGTGCCCACAGTTCGTCGACCCGGGCGGATCTGCAATAGCGAATGAGCCGCGTAAGATAAAAGCTTGTGATCTTTTCAAATACTTTTAAGATAATTTTCATAAGGATCTTTCTTCGTGGGCCTTCGAAACCATAATGATAACTAATCATAAACATAATCATTGAGTCTATTGATTTTGATATGAACCTCTTTTGGTCACTTGAATTACCCCAGACGACAATTTCGACAAATAGTCTATCCATCTCGCTTAGATACGGGTTTTTGGTGAAAAAACACAATTTATTTTCTAAAGATATATTTTTCGAAGGAAATTATATTGTTTCGATAAAATGAGATTATTTAGCCAAAAGTTCTATTAGCTCTCTAAACGTTCTAAATCTTTACAGGTATTTACTTCTGTAAAGAAATATAAACTAGTACTAACAAACCCATTATTAAACTTGCGATAAAATCATAATTTTACTACGACCAGTCACGATATTATGTTGATTGCTCCAATCTACTGTGATCATTAAATTTTAAAATCAAGTTTATTATGCCAGGTTCATGTAGCTTAACATCATGTCTCAAACCTAACTAGAAGCAGTGTTCGGGGTATAAAATTTTAATGAGACTCCCTTTATTATATAAGTAAACTACACTTGCAAGCAACCAAATCGACTCGGAGAACTAATTTCATACAAACATACTAACTTCAGAGGCCTATAAATATATATTTTTTTAATAATTCTCACAACATCTCATAGGTTGACCTGATTCCGTACTAAGTAGCTTAAGCACTTGTGTTACAGATATCAGGCAACAGAGGAACACAAATGTATACTTAAATACATATATTACACCCAGACACTGAACAAACACAAGTGCTCATCGCACGAGTGTTTGTCCAGGGTGGGGATCGAACCCACGACCTTTGGCGCAAGAGGCAGTGTCACTACTAATTGCGCCATCCGGTCAGTCATGTATGAAAGTATATGTGCTTTAGTGATAATTTTAATGTAAATCGACGTTAAAAATGTTCTTCTTATAGTTAATTGTTTAAAAATCCTCCAGAAACATGCCAATTATCTTAAAACTGGTATTGAGCAAGTTGTTGGTCTTTCTTCCTTCCTTCATAAAATTATTATGGGAAGTGAAAATAAACCACCATTTCCTTTTTTTTTAAGAAATCGGCAGGTTTCTGTAATCTGCTAAAATAATTAATTGAAATTTTAACACTTTTGAAATCGACTTACATTAAAATTATCACTAAAGCACAGATACTTTCATATTTCTAGGCCCCTGACATTAGTATGTTTGTATGAAAATTAGGTCCTGAGTCGATTTGTTTGCTCGCGGCTGTATTACCAAAGTACACTCAGTAGCAAAACAAACCTTTTAAACGAAAACTAACGTAAGTGTGGGTCAACGGACACTATGAATATTGCCGTTACGACAGCCCGCGCCACTACAAGTGTGAAAATCTAAAATATTTTGCAAATCGGTACTTTTTTTAAGCCCCTAAAAAGTACAAGGCTTGAGACATAAACATATAGCAGAGCGTCGATCACAATAGATCAAACTGGTCGCAGTGATACTGGTCTGAATAGGACCTCCCTCCATAAACCCAGTTTTCTAGATACACCACCTGCATAAATGAGTGATCCTGTATTTTTTTTATATGAGAGGGCAGACGAGCAGACGGATCACCTGATGGTAAGCAATTCCGCCGCCCATGGACACCCGCAACACCAGTGGAGTCACAAGTGCGCTGCCGAACCTTTTCCCCTTCCACCCATTGGGCCTCCGGTAACCTCACTCACACGGCGAAACACAGCGCAGGCGCTGCTTCACGCCGGTCTTCTGTGAGGCAGTAGTATCACTCCGGTCCACCCGGACCATTCATGCCTAAGCATACTAATGTGGGAGACTACTAAATGTGTCTCCCACATTAGTATGCATTTATTTATTTAAATACCAAGTTATTGGGTGCTGCTCTTCTCACCGCCATTTTCCTTCAAGTTGAACCAAAACTGACCCTATTTTAGATCTACACATATGAAGCGGTATTTTCCTATTAACTCGATGAAATAAGTAGTGACACAGCCGCCCAGACCATAAGTAGGGGGAAAACATTACTTAGTCCAAGCGGTAAGGCTCGGACGAGATCTCAGTCCCGGCGATGAATGCTGGTTCTCGGTTACAATATCAACCGAGAAATGTGGATCGATTCTCGGTCTTGACAGTGATTGTAACCAGAGTGCCTAATTTAAAGCAGACTTTATGACCGAATCGGAGTTTCCCTCTGTGTGATCCCTTTGTTGGATGCGACAGATATATTCAGGTTCGTAAGCCACTTGGTTCGGAACGTTATTCAAATTTTACCGTGCTCAATCAATGAAGGGCGTAAATGCCGAAGTTTTTTAAAATTATAATATGATAATTGAACTTTAATTAATAAAACACAGTTTTGTTGACCAGTTAGTGATGTAGGTATTAAAAAGTTAACAGCATTCTAATTTTACTTTCAAGCTATGGCAATTTCATGTCTGAGTTCTCGGTTTTGGCCAAGATATTATTTTATTCTCGGTCTCGCTATCGTACTCGGTCGAACCCTACCACCACCTTCCCCACTCCCGGCGTTGGCGTTCGCCTAGTAATTAAACTATAAATATAAACCCGTGACATGTTTTACCCTTATTGTCGAGTAACTGAATACATTTTATAATTGAATAAAGTTAAATTTTAAACATTACTTTGAATTTTTTAGTAAATGGTAAATGCGCCACGTTCCTGTGGCGCAAAGAAATTCAAAGTATGTTATGTCGGTAAAACAGCGACCATGATTATTTTCTTGGACTTAATAGAGCTCAGATTATAAGCAATGATGTAACACAAAATATACAACTGATGAACTTAAATAGTCTCAATTTTTATATATAAATAATATACACATATACAAGTAATAAAAGCTAAATTAATAAAAAAACTTACAACAAATGAATTACCTGATCACAATTTTATTCTCCCTGTAATAAGGTCGCAGTTTCTTAAATTAAAATTATAAAGAGGATGGGTTTCAAGTAACAATCTATAACTTTGTAATTTTTTGAAATATGTATATTTGATTTGTAAAATATTAGCTATATATGAAACAATTTCTTTACAAGTAGTATTAAATTAATTAATGGCCAATTCATTTCTACACAAATTTAAACAATTGTGATTTCAAAACTTGTAATTTTACAAAGATTGAGTCAAAAATAAAGATATAAAAGCTATGTTTTTAATTTATCAATTAAATTGTGAAATATTTAGCTATAACTAAGACAATAAGGTTAACAATAAAAAAATATAAATTTAAATTAAGTTTTGTACAAACGTATAAATTCATCTATTTTTATCTATACCTAATATAAATTCTATCATAATTTACATACTACTATTTACACTGTACATAATAATTACACAATAGTTTAACATTTCATAAATGTTTTCATTTGAAAAATTTGTATAGTGAAAGATGATATATTTAAATAAAACTTAGTATTAACGTAAACAATTTTATAAGTTTGTGTGTAGCTTTGAAATTAATTTAATAATTATTTGAGGTATGAAGTTCGCCAAGATGGGCACATTATTATGAAGAGTAATTTAAAAATATCAAAGTTAGAGCATCCAACTTTTCTATAATTTTCTATGACTTTATAAATCACATGCTATTTTTACACAAACCAAAGATTGTTTATTATATGACCTACTTTCCAAACTGTGACATAGACATCCAGGAATTCCACCCTGGTGAAAATATATGTATGTAATTTAAATAGATATAATTATTTTCCACTAACATCTGAGTTATCAGTAAATATTTCAATAATAGGAAGGGCTAATCTAAAAATAATAACTTTAAATAGAAGGGAGTAACCAAGTGGAACTAATGGTGGGAGGAGTCCTCAATGGACAACATTTCAAAATTGCTAAGCTCTGAAACAAAAAATACCAATTCTTTGTTTACTTTTCCGCTGCTCGAATATATATTTATTCATTTTTTATATTGCTTATTTACTGAGAAAAAAATTAAAAACTAAAAAACGTAAGATGACGTCATCGGACGGCAGAATGTAAAATATTTCTTTGCTTAGCACATTATAGTTTTAAATTTACGAAATGCCAAACCCATGACATGTAACTGTAAAAAAAAAAGACAACTTGTCAACGTTGAATGTATGAATGACGTTGACAATGTTGACACTAGTATTATTTACCTTTGACAGTAGTACCTTTTTTTTGATTAAAACAATGGTAAGCAAAGGAATATCGCTGTATTCAGCCGTCCGATGACGTCATTTGGCGCTTACGTCTATTTAGAATATAAAGAATTTCAATAATTATTTTATGCATGAAAATGGGCAAATTTTGAAAAAAGAAAAAATATGGGTCTGTTCATTTTATGTCTATTTTCATATAAAAAAACAATATGGACATGTTAAAAATATGAAATGTTGTCCATTACTTAGCTATACAATAGTCAAGTTGCCTTATGTCACTATTTATAAAAATAACTTTTAATTCAAATATTATTCCGTACAAGGGTTCGAAATATATAACCTTCAATGAATATAAATAAGGGATTGTTGTAAAAATTCAACGTAAACCCGTTATATCTTTACTTTTTTGGCCATCCATGCGCCATGGTTCTATGTCACCGTTATTGTAAATAACAAAACATCAAATATCAGTTTCAGGTTATTCGTGGTCACGTCACAGCATGTTATCACAGTCATGAAAGTCACGCGTATTGCTTACAATAACAGTGACGTTACGGCACAGATAATTAATAGATCATCATGGCCGTCCGGCTTTCATGGCTGTATAGCAAAAATATAATTTAAAATATATTAGGAAAGGTGCTTCAAAAATGTTCATACCTTTTTTACAGCGAAATATAATCAGTAATGAATGTTCTATCAAATAATAAAAATAGTGGCAACTAGCCTATTATGTTTCAAGGTTAGGAGAAAATTTGCAAAATTTTTGTTACAATAGAGAGGGGGAAGTCTGATAAATGTAATTAGCTTTGACAAAAAGGGGGTAATTCAAGGATTCGTAGGACTAAAATTAGATATTGGAGCAATATGTAGGGTGGAGTGTCATGAATGTGACTGGTTTTGACCAAGTAGGGAGAGGAACCGTCATGAAATTCCAGTGACTTAATGGATGACTTTAAATAAATAAATAGCTGTTTTAGATAAAATTTCAATACATTATCAAGAGAAACGAATTCAGGTAAGAGTCACAATGTCAAAGTTTGAAAAGTATTATATCCGCCCTTACCTAAGATTGCGACTGTGATTACTTAACTGTAGTGGTATTTATTCTAGAGAATAGTTCCAAAGAGAACATACTAAATATTGCATATGATCTGAGCTCTAAGTGCCCGCCTAAAAATCTATTCCAACCATATGTCATAAATTCCTGCTCCAAGAATGTGTTCCTGACAGATCGACATGTACATTACTGCGAAAAAGGGTGGTTTAGCTGAAATTCGCATTGACAGCATTATTTCCAATTTTTGCCATCGTCCAAATTGAGACTGTCGCACTGTATTATCGCATATAACTGCCACTGCCGCTTACGCCACAGGGTATGGTAACTCGATTGGTATGGCTCAGTTCCCCAAACATTAGCTATCACGACGCTTTGTATAGTCATTCCACGGTTATTTGGGACGTGGCAAAATTCGGAACTAATACTGTTTTGACATTTTCCCATAGAAAAAATTTTGTACAACGTCCCCCGGTCGATGTCAGTGAAGTGCCTGTTTCGCATGTCAGAACGTATCTGTCAGGAAAGCATTGTCGGCTACGCGCTATACGCACCTGGGCAGGGCGGGCACGGCGGGCAGGGCGGGCAGGGCGGGCAGGGCGGGCCTGGCGCGCCGGCCGGCGCGGGCTTGCGGCGCTTGTCCAGCAGGCCGTTGGGCGCGGCGTCGAGCGCGCGCTTCAGCTTAACCTCGTCCGGTCGCCGAGCGTCCGTTTCCTCCGCACTGAGCGTCCTCTCGAGGCACTTGAGCAAGAACTCACTATCCAAAGCACTTTTACCGACACACTCACTGCTATCCGTGTCCGATTGCACCGTCTTCCCGTCGGTTGTTTTGTCGCACTTCGCCTCCGCCGCTTTGGGGGGCGGCTTCCGCTTCTCGTGGTTGTTCGGCTCTCTGTAGCCCTCGTTCTGGGCGTACTTGCCCTCCTTCTCTAGCAGATCGTTCCGCCACTCCTTGTCCCTCTCCTTGTCGGCGCCCTTGCCGTCGGCTAGGAGCTTCGACTTCTTCTTGAGCTTGAGGCTGTCGAGCGGCACCTTATTGTTCAGCTTGTAGTCGTGCGACTTGGTGACTATGTGCGAGTTCTTCGATATCGTCTTCATCCGGTAGACGACGTTGTTGTCGCCGGACGCGATGATCTCCGGCTTGACGTCGCCCTCGTAGTGGTTGTTGAGCTTGATGCTCTTGACCAGGTAGTCGTCAGTCTTGTTCTCGGCGGCGTCGGCCGATTTGGAGGCGTCCTCGGAGTCCCTCCGGTGGGGTTTCTCGTCGGTCTCTATCGCCTTTCGTATTTTGATCTTTTTGGACTGAACGTCGCCGAGGTTGAACTTCTTCTTCTCCTTCTTGGAGTTCTTTATGACGGCCGAATTCCGTCCGCGGAGGCTGATGTGGAGCGGGGGCACCCGGAGTTCGCCCGCGTCGCCGGTGGGCTTCTCGCCCTTGGGCGGCTGGTTGACGAAGCTGACGTCGGCCTTGTAGACGGGCTCGCTCTTGTCCAGCTTGAGGCGCAGCTTGATGGACTCCTTCTCGCCGGGGGGGTCGCGCGCGATCTTGTCGCGGAGCGTCGCGGGCTTCTCCTTGGCGCCCGCCGTCCGCGGCTTGCCGCCCTTCTGCGCGAGTTTGTCGTCGCGCTCCTTCTTCAGTTTGTTCCTGAGTTTCTCCTCCTCAATTTTTCTGGTGTCATCCTCGACGGGTGTGATCTTGGCTATGCCGAAGACCTCCGCCTCGGAGTTCTCCTTGAGCTTGCACTGCGCGACGGTGATCTCCTCCTTTTCGTCCTTGATCGGTGGTGGGGGTTCGTCGTCGCGCATGAGGGTTTTGATGAGGTACTGCTTGCTCTGTTCCTCGATTTCCTGGGCGGTGGCTTGGGAGCCGACGGTGGCGGTGGAGACGGAGGCGGTGGCGCGGACGGGGAGGCGCTGGGGGGGCGGCATGGACGTGTGCTGGGGGGGAGGGGGAGGGGGTTTGGGTGGAGCCGGGGGTGGGGGCATGGCGTCGGCCTCGCTGGGCGGAGCCTGCGGCTGCGGTTGCTGCGGCGGCTGCGGCTGCGGCTCGTATGGAGCGTAGGGCAGGTCGTCGAGCTTGGGCTCGAGGTCGGGGATGGTGTCGAGCGCGTCGAGGTTGAGGTCGGCGCCGAGGCTGGGCAGCAGCTGGTCGAGGTCGCAGGCGTCGGGCAGCTCGGGCAGGTCGAGCGTGTCCCGGTAGGGCTCGTTCCAGTCGGGCTGCGACGCGGCGCGCTGCGTCGCTATGTACTGCTGTTGGAACCATTGGAACTCCTGCAAACAAAACACGGGATTTACTCGAGAAACTCGCTGTGATGAAATTGATAAAGATACCCAGCTGTATGCTTGACATGACCATTTTCAACTTATACGGGACTATGATATCTGCTATCATGTTGAATACCATGATAGCAAACTAACTCCTGCAAACAAAACACGGGATTTACTCATGCAACTCGCTGTGATGAAATTGATAAAGATACCCAGCTGTATGTTTGACATGACCATTTTCAACTTATACGGGACTATGATATCTGCTGTCATGGTATTCAAACTGAGGGGCAAACACGAAGATTAAAGGAATTCATGACGTAATCGTAACGTGCCCACGCTATAACTTGACACCTTTTAGGTCCAAATGAGTAAGTGAAAGAAAAGGTAGTTAATATTAATTCATTATTCTTACGAACGATAGAGAGAGCTCTGTAATTTTCTACACGAATTGCTTATGATACGCATATGCTACGATTCTTCCACGTTAACAAGGCCTTAGAGTTACGAAATTCAGACAGCAGTTACCAGACTTGCCAAAATCAAATATGGGAGAGCCACGCTTAGGCATGAATGGGCCGGCTCGACCGGAGTGATACCAATGCCTCACAGAAGACCGGCGTGAAACAGCGCCTGCGCTGTGTTTCACCGTGTGAGTGAGGTTACCGGAGGCCCAATGGGAGGCAAGGGGAAAAGGTTGGCAGCGCACTTGTGACTCCACTGGTGTTGCGGGTGTCCATGGGCGGCGGAATTGCTTACCATCAGGTGATCCGTCTGCTCGTCTGCCACCTCTCATATAAAAAAAAAAACTTTGATCGAAGAACCAAATTCAGCATTAAACGTAACATCTTACCAACCCACCGTGATTGTCTGTTCCTATGCATTCCTAATACAACAATCAAATTGTAAACCATCAGGCGGAGCTATTATAAAAGTGTGGTCCTACCTGGAACCTGGACCTCGTCTTCTGGTCCATGGAAGTGGTGGAGGGCGGCAGCAGCACCTTGAGGTCCTCGGGCGAGAACCGCGTGGGCGCCGCCGCGGCCGGGGGCGCCGGGGATGCCTGGGGAAACAACAAAATCAGTATACAGAGCTGACGGTATACCTAAAGGTAAGGGATCTGACGTGTGTCGCTTAATTGTAGCACTGACTTTTGACTCTTTTAATTCTGAATCATGATCTAAGCATACTTTCGGTTCCAAAGCGACAGCTTGGAACATAATTAGGAATTACGCGCTAATTGGATATTGCGTGTGCTGAGCATTCTAGCACTCCACCATGCGACAATGCTTGATTCCCTACAAGATATTTACTCTTCGTCCTTGTTCCCATATTTCTTTATCTCCTCCTACTGGTGCCGCAGACGAGGCCGGCAATTAATTAATTATTAGCTAGAATTGGGCTCCAGGAGCCCAATTCTCGTGCTCGTGATATTTTGATAAAATGGCGGATGTCACATGAAATGAAATGCATACAAAAAAAACTATGTTTTAGTGATATAATATGTCGTATGATGATAAATGTCACAAGCCCGAGAATTGGGCTCCAGTAGCCCAATTCTCGTGCTTGTGGGCTCCAGGTGAGATTGAGGTCAAATGCTTGTCTGTCGTTTCATAAAAAAAAAACAGTTTTATTTATTGCAAATAATAGCCAGACGAGCATGCGGCCCATCTCATAGACAATGCCGGAGCGCAATGGACAACATTTCAAAATTGCTAAGCTATGAAACAAAAAATACCAATTCTTCATTTACTTTTCCGCTTCTCGAATATATATTTATTTATATTATATATAGCTTATTTACTAAGAAAAAAAATTAAAAACTAAAAAGACAGCAGAATGTAAAATATTTCTTTGCTTAGCACATTATAGTTTTAAATTTATGAAATGCCAAACCCATGACATGCAGATGTCAAAAAAAGACAATTTATCAACGTTGAATGAATGAATGACGTTGACAATGTTGACAATAGTAGGTATTTTTTATCTTTGACAGTAGTACCTTTTTTATTAAAGCAATGATAAGCAAAGGAATTATCGCTGTATTCAGCCGTCCGATGACGTCATTTGGCGCTTACGTCTATTTAGAATAAAAAGAATTTCAATAATTATTTTATGCATGAAAATGGACAAATTTTGAAAAAAGAAAAAATATGGGTCTGTTCATTTTATGTCTACTTTCATATAAAAAAACAATATGGACATGTTAAAAATTTGAAATGTTGTCCATTACGCGCTAATTGGATATTGCGTGTGTTGAGCATTCTAGCACTCCACCATGCTACAATGCTTGATTCCCGAAAAGATATTTACTCATCGTCCCAGTTCCTATATTTCTTTATCTCCTCCTACTGGGGCCGCAGACGAAGCCGGCAATTAATTAATTATTAGCTAGAATTGGGCTCCAGGAGCCCAATTCTCGTGCTCGTGATATTTTGATAAAATGGCGGATGTCACATGAAATGACAAAACAATAAAAAAACTATGTTTTAGTGATATAATATGTCGTATGATAATAAATGTCACAAGCCCGAGAATTGGGCTCCATAGCCCAATTCTCGTGCTTGTAGGCTCCAGGTGAGATTGAGGTCAAATGCTTGTCTGTCTTTTCATATAAAAAAAAAACTGTTTTATTTATTGCAAATAATAGCCAGACGAGCATGCGGCCCATCTCATAGACATCAACAATGCCGGAGCGCAATGGACAACATTTCAAAATTGCTAAGCTATGAAACAAAAAATACCAATTCTTCATTTACTTTTCCGCTTCTCGAATATATATTTATTTATATTATATATAGCTTATTTACTAAGAAAAAAAATTAAAAACTAAAAAACGTGAGATGACGTCATCGGACAGCAGAATGTAAAATATTTCTTTGCTTAGCACATTATAGTTTTAAATTTATGAAATGCCAAACCCATGACATGCAGATGTCAAAAAAAGACAATTTATCAACGTTGAATGAATGAATGACGTTGACAATGTTGACAATAGTAGGTATTTTTTATCTTTGACAGTAGTACCTTTTTTATTAAAGCAATGATAAGCAAAGGAATTTCGCTGTATTCAGCCGTCCGATGACGTCATTTAGCGCTTACGTCTATTTAGAATATAAATAATTTCGATAATTATTTTATGTATGAAAATGACAAAATTTTGAAAAAAATAAAAAATATGGGTCTGTTTATTTTATGTCTTATTTCATATAAAAAAACAATATAGACATGTTAAAAATATGAAATGTTGTCCAATTGAAATTAAGTTGAGAGTCTGTTGAAAAAAAATTGACAGTTTACTTGAATGTATTAATAATGTACAGATCTTCTGCATCGGCCCGGTCAAAATAGAATAGGATAAGTAGTCAAAGTAATGTTATGCATAAAGTAGTTAATTTTAGTTTTGAATAATATGTTATGTGCTAAACTTTTCAAATTGCATGCGGAACTAGCCTTTAAGTATCTGTTGCAATTAGTTTAAAAATATCAATAGGGTATATGACTAAGCTTAAGGTTTTACAAAATATAAATATTTTATCAAAATATAGGTCAATATGTGCCAATAGCAAAAATTCTCAATTAAAAATATTACGTCTAGCCGGTTTTATGGTTATTCAAAGATTCATGGGCAAGTCCATTTTAAAACTATGAAATTATTAAAAAATAATTATACCATTAAATAACCCATACAATTTGCACCAATTATTATAATAGAACCATTGACATAAACGAAACATTTGATATAGCTACCATACAAAATTCAAATGAAATGCATACAAAATACTTAGGTGTGACGTCACATCTTAGTAGTCATTTGTAGGGAGCGTTTTGGGTTTGCCCAAAATAATGTGATTTTAAAGTTGTGATATCTCAGGTGGTTTAAATGAGAATCAAGTGATTTTTTCAACGATGTTTCTATCATTGAGAGGTATTTTAATTGCAAAAATAAAAAAAAAATAGTCATGTACCGTATTGTAAGTATTATTATATAAGTATTATTGTAAACAGATGTTGGTTGGTCTAAATAAGGGTCGTTCTTCTTTTTTATCGACAATGAGCCCGTCCTTAGTAACCTATGAAGTAATTAATTATATAAAAAATATAAGTTACAGCATCAAGATATTCCTAATTTACCATGAAATAATGATATTGTTTTATCACCTCGTAGATACTTTAGCATGATTTAACTTTGTAAAAAAATATGTAAAGCGTGACAGAGGTGTAAATGGCACTAATTTCGGGGGACGTGACGGAGGTGTTCATTTCAATCAAAAAGTATTCTTTATCAATTAGATTTTACATCATGTATTAGTCCATATGTAAAGTAGTACATTAACGAATATTTAGGACATACTATTTATCATTTGTAGTTTGTTATATAAAAGTTAAATGTTGATTTGTAAGTTTGGCTCATTGTCGATAAAAAAGAAGAACGACCCAAATAAATAAATGTGACTTATCATACCTGTAGATGGTGTTGGTCCTGCTGCGTTGTCGGCACGTTGGGCACGTTGGGCGCGTTGGGCGGGTCCTGCAGCTGCACGGGCTGGTCGGGGCGGGGCTGGGCGGCGGCGAGGGCGGCGAGGGCGGGCGGGCGCGGGCGCTGCGTGCGGTAGGGCGGCGGCGACGCGGCGAAGGCGGGGGCGAAGCGCGCGCGGCCCACCACCGTCGCGTTGGGCGCCCGGCCCGCCGGACCCGCCGGACTGACGGACACGCCCGCGCGGTATCCCACCTGCTGCGCGCAGATTAACACGTACAATCAATAGAGCCCCCATATTGCTGCCTTGGCAGGAAGACTAAGTTCCGCTGCATATGCAGTAAGAAAAATTAGGCGTCTGAATAAGAATAAGAATTCATTTATTTGCTTTTGAGTAGGGTATACAGAAGATGACAAAGATATATTATATAGACCGCCCATTCAGCCGTCAATAACAGCATGCAAATACAATTATTATAATTTACGACTAAGACTTATAGTATGCGCCTGACATTATAATTTCTGATATAATAGTGTTGTTTAGTTACGTACATTTTTGTTATTTAGAAACTCTTGGAGAGAATAAAACCCTTGCATTACAAGCCAGGTGCGCAGTGCATTCTTGACTAATATCGAGACGGCAAGACTGGTATATTTCAGCTATTTCCACAGTGTGATGTCATATGGTCTACTGTTGTGGGGGTCTGCTGCTGACATACAAACTATTTTTGTATTACAGAAAAGGGCCATCCGCGCTATATACAGCCTTAGATCACGTGACTCACTTAGAGAAATATTTAAAGATATTAATATTTTAACCGTGGCTTCCCAATTTATCCTTGAATGCATTATGTATGTACGTAAGAACTTGCACACTTTACCAAAAAAGTCCGATAGTCATAGTCTTAACACCAGAAATAAACATAGGCTTGCCGTCCCGGTCCTCAGACTTCATAAAATCTGTAATTCGTTTGTTGGCTTAAGTATTTTTTTTTTTTTTTTTGCTGTGGCAACACCACGAGTGACAGCTGGTTGAAATTGTCCCGGTTTTATTTTTGTAATTAAATATTAATTTTAATAGAAAAAACCATACAAGTCATCACTAAAACATACGATTAGCATAATAACAGTGTGTGTGTATAAAAAAACTTGTTTATTTTAAAGTGTTGTAGTGATTCTGACGAGAATTCATAAGTTCATAACCTAACGGTTGTCAGTTCGAATTTGTGAAACATTGTTTTACTCTCTTAATAGGTTCTAACTCCTAAAACTGCTAACATTTCACAGGTTTAATTAGTGTCTAACTCGTAATCCGTGATATTTAACATAATACGGCGGTGATTCATCGAAACTCGCGCCGCGGTGTCGTCCTTCCGACCTCGCCGATAACTGTGTAAACAACTCCTTGGGTACCTAAACCATCGCGTAGTCTGTGATTTATATTAATCCGATCATGCAAACCCGCAGCAAAGCCTCAGCTCGCCAAGGTGTGTCTGGTATCACCTCCTCTCGTCAGGTTGAGTCCAGATTAAACCTGGCTTTGAAGGAATTGAAGGCTACCAAGGAGGAGGTTACCCAGTTGACTAGGGAGAGAGAAGACAATGAGAAGGAACTGTTGGATGTGTTGGACAAGAACCGTAAGTTAAAAAGAGAAATGGCAGAAATACATAGTCAACATGTAACTATAGTGGAAGAACGGGACAAATTACAATCAATTGTAGACGGGTTAGGGGAATGCAGCCAGGAGTACGTCCATAACCTCAGGCGTGTCACTTTACTACGCCATGAACTAGAGGAGGCTCGCCACTACATCAGCGACCTGGAGACTGAGAAGCAGGACTTTGCGGCGGCCCAAACCCAGTGTTTATTTGAGGAACTGATAGGCAGTCCACCCTGTCTTATTTCTGATGCAGGTAACAAAAAACCAACCACAACTATAAACTTAACCAGTGGAAATAGCCCCTCTTCTAGCCCAGCACTGGGAATTGCTACCTGCAGCAGAAATAAATTTAAAAAATATGTAAGATTAAATAGGTATATAAATAAAACTAAAAAGTTAATTAAGAAACAAAAATGCTCATACAATAAGATTAAATGTATTAAAGAAAGGCAGCGTTTGGGTGATGAATTAGATTTATATTCATTAACGTTGGATAATAACATCACTTCCTATGAAAAAAACATCAACCGATTAGAAAGTCAAATACTTTCACTAAAGGAGTCCTTGGACAACATGACCAGTAGGTACTTATGTTCCAAGAAGGAGAATGACGAACACATTTTGGCTTTGAAGAATCTTATGAACACCTCGGAAGTAAGTATCAATAACAATAACAGCTTATGTAGTTTGTTGAACGGTTCGCGGCCGGAGTGTGAGTCATCATTGTCACAACCAAATTGTGATAACCTACGGCATTCGTTCAACGCAACAAACTCCAACAGTTCCTTCGCCCTATCTAAACCTATTATTAAAAACGACGTAGTTATGTTTAGTGATGAGCTGGGTACAAATATGGGCCTGATATTGAGTCACTACTTGGGACAAGCAATTTCAAACAACTGTTATCCAAATGCATCCTTCTGTGATATTATAAAAAAAATCAACTTATACAAGTTTAAAGAAAATACCACCCTTATTATTATGTTTGCCAACAGGGGAAATGTAAATAAAAAAATATTAATTAAATGCTTTGACAGCTTGACTGCATTAAATGTAAATAAAATTGTGATGTTTACACTTCCTTATGGAAAAAATTTAACACAGTCAGAAAATGACTATAGATATAAATTAAATCTTAGTATGAATTTAATGACATGTAATAATAATAAATTCCATATTATTGACATAAATTCAAGTTTGACATGTAATTTAATTTGGACAAAAGATAAATGTTATCTTCCAAAATTGTATAAACGACAGATAGCATTGTCGCTATCATATTATATTAAATGTTCAGCCAAGAATTTGGCTACTCCTTCCGCTTCTATTGAGCATAATACTGACATGTATAATCGGACTTCGGAAACAGTTCCGAATAATAATTTAAATTATCCCTTAAGACAATAGAGGTTTACTCTAGCAAATTAGATTTAGTGACAAATAGAAAGACCAACTTTTTAAACATTATTCACCAAAATATTCAGGGTCTTTCTAACAAAGAACTAGAATTGGAATTGTTTCTTAAAGAAATGAATATACATGTTCTATGTATAACAGAACACTGGTTACAACAGTGTGAATTATTGATTAGTATAGATAACTATAAAGTCATTAGTTCGTTCACAAGGGAGTCCGCTATTAGAGGTGGGTCACTTATTTTATTAAATAACTCATTAAAGGCAAAATGCCGTAAAGATGTTACGTCACTCTCTATTGAACGAACTATTGAATTATCTTGTGCAGAACTGGAGCGGTTTATTATTATTTGTGTGTATAGACCACCCTCAGGTAATTACAATTTATTTGAAACCATAATGGAAGATGTTCTGAAAAAAGTGTGTAATTGTAACAAGAAAGTAGTTGTATGTGGGGACTTTAACATTAATATTTTAGAAAGTTCACAAAACTCCATTCGGTTTTTAAACCTATTTAAATCTTTTAATTTAAACAATCTTTTTATTGAACCCACTAGAGTAACTCCTACATCAGCTACTTGCATTGATAATATTTTTTGTGATTCTGAACCAATCACAAAATCTATAATAAACTTTATAAATTCCGACCACAGTGGGCAGGAAGTAGTCTTTGAACATCATGATGCCCCCTCTTCATTGACATTTGTATACAGACCTATTACTGTAAATCGAATGGAAAATTTTAAAGAAAAAATTCAAGAAAAATTTTCCTTTTTACCACTTGATGATAATAATACTATTGACCAAATGTATGAACAAGTATTCAGTGCGATAAAATCTGTATCTGATACTATATTTACAAAGAAAACTTTTAAAGTAGACAATACTAAGATGAAATTTAGTGACTGGGCTACAAAGGGAATTTATAGAAGTAGAACTAGATTATTTGAATTATACTCCATTAAAGCAACTTCTAGTAACACTAGAATGCTTGAATATGTAAAAAAATACTCTAAAATATTTAAGAAAGTTTGTGCACTTGCTAAAGCAAATTATTTAAAAGAAAAAATAAGTAAATCTGGCAATAAAATTAAAGCTACTTGGGGTATAATTAATAAAGAGACTTGCAAAACAAAATCATATGATACCAAGATCTCTCTTAAAATAAATAATAAAAATCTTTACGCTGATGCTGAAATAGCGGACGCATTTGAATCTTTTTTCTCCAATATAGCAATCACTACTACTCAGTCATTAGATTATTGTCCACATCTTGCTGAGTCCCTGCTGAAAGAATGTGTGGAGAAGTGTCAAGCTACTTTTTGCTTTAGTCATGTTACTGACCATATAATTATAAAAACATTTAAGGACCTTAAGTTAAAAAAAACTGAGGACCTATGGGGTATTTCAACAGAAATTTTAAAATCTATTATATCTACTATTGCCCCACATTTAGCTATTATATTTAACAAATGTGTAGATACGGGTCACTTTCCAAATTTAATGAAATTTAGTAAAATTGTACCACTGCATAAGTCAGGGGACAAAAATGACCCATCAAATTTTAGACCAATATCTATATTACCAGCAGTGAGTAAGATCTTTGAAAAAATAATATTCACTCAATTAGCAGCTCACTTCAAAATAAATAACTTATTTCATAATAACCAGTACGGATTCACTAAAGGGAAATCCACTACTGATGCAGGAGTGGCACTAATGAAACATGTCTTCAATGCGTGGGAAAATAAGCAAGATGCTGTTGGTGTTTTCTGCGATTTATCAAAAGCCTTTGATTGTGTTAACCATGAAACTTTAATAATGAAGCTACGGCATTATGGTGTCTCAGACAATGCACTTTCAATACTGCAATCATACCTTTCTTGTAGAATCCAAAAAGTGAGTGTTAATGGAATAAATTCTAGTGGCGCCCCTCTACTCATGGGAGTGCCGCAGGGCTCCATATTGGGACCCCTACTTTTTTTAATTTATATTAATGACCTTCCTCACTTTACAAAAGACCTATGTGAGACTGTATTGTTTGCCGATGACACTTCTCTGATTTTTAGAGTTGATAGGATTAAGCAAGTATTCGACGACGTAAACGATGCACTCTCACAAGTGGTATATTGGTTTACAACTAATAATTTACTACTTAATGCCAAAAAGACTAAATGTGTTAAATCACAATGCCAAATGTGAGGCAGGTTAATACAAATATAACCATAAATAATGAGCATCTTGCGCTCGTAAATTCAACAGTATTTCTAGGAATCACATTAGATTCTAAGCTGCAATGGGGTCCCCATATTGATGTCCTGGCAGGTAGACTTAGTTCTGCTGCATATGCAGTTAGAAAGATAAGACAACTAACTGATGTTGAAACGGCGAGGCTGGTTTATTTCAGCTACTTTCATAGCATCATGTCATATGGTCTATTACTATGGGGATCAGCTGCTGATATACAGACTATTTTCGTATTACAGAAGAGAGCCATCCGCGCCATTTATGGCCTTAGATCGCGCGACTCCCTTAGAGATTTGTTTAAAGAAATCGACATACTTACCGTGGCTTCTCAATACATCCTTGATTGCCTTATGTACGTACATAAGAATCTCCATCTGTTCTCGAAGAAGTCTGACTGTCACAGCCTTAACACCAGAAATAAGCACAGACTGGCCGTTCCAAATATCAGGCTCCATAAGGTTGGTAGTTCATTTATAGGATTGAGCATAAAATTGTTTAATAAGTTACCTCAGATTATTATTGACTTGCCCACACATAAGTTTAAATTGTATATAAAAAACTGTTTAATGAAGAAAGGCTATTATAAAATAGACGATTTTTTGAATGACAATAATTTAGGGCCATATTAGTAACACAAAAATTGTACTATATTTTAAGTTAATGGTGACATTTTGTAAAACATTTCTTTTTTAAAAGAGTAACTGCTGAGTTTCTTGCTGGTGTCTTCTTGGCAGAAAACTACATTCCGAACCAGTGGTAAACATGTTGACATTCATAAGTGTTCTGTATGGACCTAAATTGAATAAACAATTTTCATTTCATTTCATTTTCATTTCATTTCATTTCATATTAAGATATTTAATAAGCTACCACAAAATGTCATTAACCTATCACTGGATAAGTTTAGGTCTCATATTAAAACCTGCCTAATGAAGAAAGGTTACTATAGTGTACAAGACTATTTAAATGATAAGGATTCTTGGTCATGTTAATTGATTGATCTTTTAAGTTGTTATTCATAGTAGTCTAATAACTTTCATAATTGTATTTTTTTTCTCTTCTCAATTGAAACTCTGTAACATCATCAATATTTGAAAAGAGTAACTACTGAGTTTCTTGCTGGTGTCGTCTCAGTAGAAATCGACATTCCGAACCAGCGGTAGATATTATGTACCTATTTTGACATTCATAAGTGTTCTGTGTGGACCTAAATTGAGTAAAGTATTTTTTATCTTTTGCCGAGAGGACTGCTTTATAGAAGAACGGAGGGGCTAATTTAAAGCAGGCTTCACCACCGAACCGGAGTTCAAACGAGACACACGACGCGTGTGAAAGGGAGGGATCTTTCACGCGCGCTGTGTGTCTCGTTTGTTTAGATACGACAGGTATATTCTTGTTCGCGACCCCGACAAACAGTGAAAACCAAATAACTGTGGGGCGACTATAATGTAGAAACTTTGTAACCAAAAAATTATGTAAATCAGGTTGTTGGTGTTCCAAATAAAATAAATTAAAACCCATCGCGTGGGATCACGTTATGGTTTGAATCGACGACGTAGTCACCGTTTTGTAGCCGACATTGTATCGCTTTTCTCCTGCACACGCTCAATAGAAGTTGTCTCTGCCGATATCACGCGTGCATGTGGTGTGCGTAGCGTGTTTAACACGCGATGTAGACGGCTAGCATTGTGTATGTAGCACAGACACCCCTTTAGAAACATACAATTAGTATGAAACTCGAGATCAAATCAAAATAGCTAAAGATAGGTGACTCGTCTCTACCGCGTAGTCCGCTTAAATTAGGGCCCCGTCGCCTTATCTCTCGCAAATTGTCGAGTTTGACAAACGGTCATGTTACACAAAAAATATTTTTAATTGTTTTAAGTGGAATAAAGGTTACTAATATGCTTTCGTGCGTTATTACGGCTTGTACTAATTACACTAGTCAACAAATTTTTAACTCCAGGGAAAATTATAAATTAAAAAGCATTTCATCATTTGGGGTTTTTACTTTCAAAATATCTATTGAAATTTGTTACATCCCAATGGACAACATTTCAAATTTTTAAATGTCCATATTGTTTTTTTATATGAAAGTAGACATAAAATGAACAGACCCATATTTTTTCTTTTTTCAAAATTTGTCCATTTTCATGTATAAAATAATTATTGAAATTCTTTTTATTCTAAATAGACGTAAGCGCCAAATGACGTCATCGGACGGCTGAATACAGCGATATTCCTTTGATTATCATTGTTTTAATAAAAAAAAGGTACTACTGTCAAAGGTAAATAATACTAGTGTCAACATTGTCAACGTCATTCATACATTCAACATTGACAAGTTGTCTTTTTTTTTGACAGTTACATGTCATGAGTTTGGCATTACGTAAATTTAAAACTATAATGTGCTAAGCAAAGAAATATTTTACATTCTGCCGTCCGATGACGTCATCTTACGTTTTTTAGTTTTTAATTTTTTCTCAGTAAATAAGCAATATAAAAAATGAATAAATATATATTCGAGCAGCGGAAAAGTAAACAAAGAATTGGTATTTTTTGTTTCAGAGCTTAGCAATTTTTAAATGTTGTACATTGATACATAATTAAATAAATCCCAAAAAAAACACTAAGTGCCACTTTTCAGATTTTCAATCCTCTGTAACTTAATAACTTGACGTGATATGAAAATTCTGATAACAGATCTAGATTCAGCATATTAAGCTCTTCAATAATTATATTTTCATTCAGGTTGTGTTTTCTTGTTGACTTGTGTTATTGAAAAAGAAATAACAAATCTCATGGAATCACATTTCACTCATAAGTAGGAAAAAAGTTTTAATTCCTCATATTTCTAAATTCATTTATGTTATGGTCATCATTTTGCATCAGGTGTGCCGTCTGCTCGTTTGTCCGCTATAATGTAAAAAAAAAAGAACCAAACTAGTGGGTCCACATACCTGCGGCTGGGGTTGGGGTTGGGGTTGTGGTTGTTGCTGGGGCTGGGGTTGGGGCGACGGCTGGGGCGGCGGCGGGGGCGGCGGCTCGGGGCGCGCGGGGGCGAAGCTCCGCCGGACGAAGGGCGCCGGCGCCCGCGCGCCGCGTCCCGCGCCCACACCGCCAGGCGGCGCCACCCTCGCGCCGCGATACTCGAACTGACCCCGCCCCACCGCTAGCTCCACCTGCTGGGGGATTAGTCCACGGTCAGTCACTTTGGCTGTTCAGCCCGTCGTGGCACCCCTTAATTTTCACGAATCATTTTATTACATATTTCACTCATTTATTGCACAACATACAAAACTTAAAAGCTAGGTATACAGAGATACAATGTACAATTTAGGCGGTCTTATCGCTGGGAGCGATCTCTACCAGACAACCTTCAGGTAAAGGACATTAGATAGAAGAGGGGAGGGTGGTTCAATCCTTTTGATTTTGAATATTGATTAAGTAAATTTATAGTATAAATACATATATCTAGATAATAAATAAATAAACACGTTATGATACATTAATATATACGAATGTTACCTTACTATAATACAATATAACCTACACAAATTATATAAAATATACTACTATAAGGTTATAATAGAGAAGATATATTTTATACCTACAATATATGGATAGATCTGGGAGAGGATTAACGACCACGAGCGTCAATGACAGGAAAGGAATTTATTTTTAGCAATTTGTTCATATGTGTTTTTCTCAATAAGTTAACTGTAGTAAAATAAGCTCTCGATAAGTCTGACCCAGTAGAAAATGCACGAGGAATTCGACACAAACAGTTTTGCTTAATGCAGAAGTCGCCGTATCAAAATACCTGTACGTAACTACTTCTGGCGATATATATTTTTTTATTACATAAGCTTCAGGTCTGACTCTAGTGGATTATGACGTGACATGACCATGATACTAAAATGCTAAACTACAACAGGACTAAACGCGACGAAAATAAACAAATACATTGTAGTACTCATCGCTTGTGACCACGGCCGTTGTAACGCGATAGAAACGTCAAGCAGTTAGTACTACAATGTACTTGTTTCATGGATATGCCCTCTGACTCCATGATCCGTGAACACCACTTCAATAAGCGGTTTACAGTCTTGTTAACTATACCTATATATAGACTGTCTCGGTGGCGCAGTGGTTAGTGGGTCGCAAGAGGTCCCGGGTTCGATCCCCGGCCCGGGCCAAAAATTTGTACCTAAGTTTTCGGTAAGAAATTCTTAGTGAGAGCCCGGAGTCTGGAAGTTGGCGGTCTTGTACCCCCGTGCCTCGGAAAGCACGTTAAGCCGTTGGTCCTGCGCCCAATCCCTCTCTGGTCGTGTCACAGTAATGTCCCATCGGAATATGAGGGTAATGGAATAGAGAGTGCACTTGTGTTTGCGCACACACTTGAGCACTATAATATATCCTGCGTAAGTGGCTGATCGTTGAGATTGGCCGCCGTAGCCGTAATCGGTTGGAGGATAACTATACCCAAAACTGGAATTCAAGACCAATAAATCTACTACAATGTTGCCACTGCAATAAAATGATCGTAGAATAGTATATACCTATTTCTTAAAAACATACGTCGACATAATTTGTTTATTGGTAACTAGCGGCCGCCCGCGACTTCGTCCGCGTGGAAAAGTAACTTTTAACCCCCCTTTCAACCCCTTACAACCCCCTTTTCGCAATAAAAAGTAGCCTATGTTCTTTCTCAGGGTCTAGATTATCTGTATACCAAATTTCATTTAAATCCGTTGAGTAGTTTTGGCGTGAAAGAGTAGCAGACAGACAGACAGACAGACAGAGTTACTTTCGGATTTATAATATTAGTAAGGATTTTTGTTCTATCATTTATAGAAGTAATTTTATTAACTTCTATTTAGATAAATACAAGACACATTAATAAAAACTTAATCATCTATAATGTTTGGTAGAAAAGCTGGTTTTGAGCTTGTGTCACTTCGGATGTTAATAACATTTGGTACAACATTTGAGCTTACGTGTTGTTGTTTCGTGCAGTGAGGTACCGCAAAGGGATATTATTAGGAATCTTTGAATTTTAATCGTTTTAAACAAAGCTATTATGTGTTGAGTGAGTTGTCACGTGAACAACTTGCTAGGACCTAAGAGAGTCTTAAAACCTGGAGTAGTTTCGGCTGAATCTGTAGGTCGATAACGCGCCCGTTTTATTGAGTGACTGAGACTTGACTTCGACTGTTGACTACCCACTTTGTCAAAATATCATTTGACAATTTTCCTTACGAGTTATTTCGCCTAATAACGCGTTAAATCTAAAACTTGTGCAAATCTGGACGATATACTTACTAGAGTGGTGGAAAACTTTATTCTACAAGAAACCGACTCAGATTCCGTAGTCAGAGATTCTTCTGAGTCAGAGTTTCTATTTTTTGAGAGAATCCTTATCATGAATTGTGCCAGCCTATACTAAAAAAATAAGCATATAATAAAAACCTGAAAACTTGATTTGACAATGACATAAATGACATTGATAGATTTGACACTGACATATCTGTCGTAGTTTTCTTGGTCTTGAACTCCAGTTTCGAGTATAGTAGACAAGACTGGGGGGCTGGAACTCCCGGAAATGTTAAGCAGACATCGTTTGATATACGGATGGTTCCAGGAGGCATCCGGAGGAGCGTATCCGGGGCGGGATTTTGTAATGATCGCCTCGGAATACGCAAATTCGCCAACCTCGGTCGCTACACCACAGTGTACCAAGCAGAAGTCTTCGCAATAATTGGCTGTGTCCAAGAGAGTCTGCAAATGAATCTCCAGAATAAGAAGATATTCATCTTCTCAGATAGTCAAGCTGCCCTGAAGGCGTTAACATCCTGTGAACTTGACTAAAAACTCATTAGCGAGTGTGTCCTACTCATAAACCAGCTTGGCAATGCCAACATCGTAAATCTGATTTGGATACTGGGACACTGTAATTTCAGAGGCAACGAAGTCGCTGACGTGCTAGCAAAGGCCGAGGCAGAGAGCCCACTATTCGGACCGGAACCAATAAGTGGTGTTCCAGCCTGCATGGTCAGGTTCGAGTTAAAAGAATGGGAGCATAAGCAAAGAACTGAATTTTGGAAAAGACTACCTCGACTAGAAATGTCTAAGGCGTTGATACAGGCGTTCGATCAGAAACGATCTGTAGAAATAATAAAACTGAGTAGAGGACATGTTAGGGCACTCACTCGGACCCTCACGGGGCACTGCAAATTAAACAAGCACCTGCACAACATGGGCCTTTCAGATACCAAAATCTGCAGGTTCTGTCGCGAGGACGAGGAAACGATTATCCACGTCCTCCGCGCGTGCATAGCGCTGCACCGCTGCAGAAGCCGGCACCTGGGAGCACACATGATCTCGGGAGACGAGATCAAAAGCTCCCCCATCAGCTCCATTCTCGGGTTTATACTGGAACTGGAGCTACATGAGGTGCTGTAATAGGTTATGGGGCTGCCACAATAGATCATCTACTGGTCGCAGTGGCTATGAGACGCAATGCTCATCCCATTTCTATCAAATAATAAAAAATGTACTTGTTTACTTTCGCCGCGTTTAGCCCCGGTATATAAAATTTATTATAATTAATGCAACGCGAATGTTTAAAATCGTATATTATGACCATGATGAGTGATGATGATGAGTACAAAACAATCTATTCCGTCAAAGTTAGAGCTCATACTTACATAACATCATCTAAAGGATTTTTCTCTAGCATAAACACTCATTAGAAACCGAATCTATTTTCAACATCCCTTACAAACCATGATCTAGTCGGTCTGATTCCACTGCAAGGGTTGCGAAAGTCAGTAGGTAATAGCTTCATTGTAAGTACTAGATTTGCTAAATCCTTGATTGACAATCCAAGCGTTTGGATTTATATGAAACGTGCAGAGTTATGTTCTTCGAAATGTCAAAAAGGACTTCATAATTGAGAACATTTAAATTTTTTGAGGTGCTTATTTTCTATTTTATTTTGATACCCTATCGAAAAATAAGCTATACGTATTTTTTCTTTTTCGATTATTTCCTCCCCATTAACTGATAATAATTATTTAAAAACTATTTTTTTAAAAAGAGCGTAAGTCTAAATTAGAAGCAGTAAAAATATTATCTTTGCATTATAAAGCCCAAAAAAATCAAAAGGGACGTCTCTTACTACTATCGAGTATCGATACAATTATTAGTACACAATTGCACTATTTACAGATTGTAGTTAGTGAAATTGTGAACAAAGCTAACTAAATATGATACTTGAAGTAACTATCAGTGGCAGCACTTTGTATTGACTTACAGGACTAACTTAGTACAAATGAATGGCACCAGTTGATAGCACCGTCGCACACTGGTTCAGGATTAATAAAAAAGGGAATTAGTGATTTCTCGGGTTTTTTTTGTGGAATCGTGGGGGGAACGTTATTAGTAACATATTATTTAAATTACTTTTTTCTAGAAAACGGATAGTTTTTTTTATAAAAATACTTTTATATTTTTTTGTATGAAACGTCACCTTCAAAGGCATCTATCTCGAATTGTTAAAATTTGTTAAAGATGACGACCTATAGGTTTTAAAGAATGATATTAGTTGAAGCTAATACAGTAACAACTTTGTCCCACTGCGTCCCCGTTTACAAGGAAAATACACCTAAATAGTTCATGTTATTAGGTCCATCACGAACATCGCATACACTGTCCCGGACCCAAAATAAGGGATTTTCTTGTACTATGGAGACCAGGAACAATGAAAGTAGCACAAACACCCAGACCCAACACACAAAATTATATATTTCATCAATAAACATTTGTGTAGTTGTGGGAATCGAACTAGCGCACCTTGAACCACTGCTCTAAACGGGTCTTCCAAATTTTACTGCTATAATTATACAATATGAGGATAATTCACACGAAATTCAATCTGCATGTTATCGATATCCGAACATCTAGTAATGCAAAACTACCCACATAATAAAATAAAAAAATTAACAATTCAGTATGGTCTCTCTTCATAGCACGCATGGATACGTTCTATGGAGACTATATTACATATTGCTTATAGACTGGAATTTAAAACTTAGAGCGCAAGAGGAAGCAATAAAGCAATTTTGGAAAAACGAAAAGCAGAAATACAAAAACAGTTTCGCAAAGAAACTGGATTGCTTATAGAAATATTGCAGCAAGGAGCTGGAACAACAAATAACGGCAATACTGCGCGTAGATTTTTTGAAAATCCAGAACAAACGGAAAGTCAGGAACTAATTACAAGGTTTGCAGAATTATTAAAAGCCATGGCTTCAGGCGAGAAAATAAACACCCAGCATTTCACTCAATATGGATGGGAAACTGCTGAGTTGTATGTTAAGCTATACGGTTGGTTTTATATGCCATCATACAACACTTAGATATTATGCCAATAGGAGCAGTATCAGAAGAAGCAGCAGAGTCGAGGAACAAAGATTTCCGGAGGATAAGAGAAAATCATACGCGAAAATTTAACCGGAAAGTGACTAACCGTGATATTTTGAATAATTTACTAATTTCTTCGGATCCTCTTTTGTCAACGATAAGACCAAAAATTGGTGTGATTTCAAAATCTCCGCCTCCTAATGAAGTAAAATTTTTGTTAGCTTCAACAGCTGACAAAGACTATGAATCGATTGAATTTATAGACGTAGACGATTCATTATTTACTTTTTCAGATGTTGAACAATATTAAAAATAGTGTGTGTTTCTTTCTCATAGTTTTTTTCAATAAATTTTAATAGTGTTATCTTATTTCCATATTTTTATTTACATTTTTCATACCTAACAAAAGAGCACTTATTGCGTAAACGGGGACGCACTAGGATAAAGTTGTTACTGTATTAGCTTCTACTAATATTACTCTATAAAACATATAGGTCGTCATCTTTAACAAATTTTAACATTTCGAAATAAACGTCTTTGAAAGTGACGTTTCATACAAAAAATATATAAAAGTATTTTTATAAAAAAAACTATCCATTTTCTAGGAAAAAGTTATTTAAATAATATGTTTCTAATAACGTTCTCCACGCGATTCCATCGAAAAAACCCAAGAAATCGCTAATTCCCTTTTTTATTAATCCTGAACCAGTGTGCGTCGGTGTGCATGATCGAAGTACCGATATTATGATTTACAATTGCACTAAGCCATCATTATTTACTTATCACAAATCATCAATTTGTTACTGTTACTTACCTACTACATTAAGTATATTTGTCATTTATACTTACATAGGTAGGTAACGTTTGATCAGTTCACCCATATGTAAGAAGTAAACATCAAAAATCACCGGGGCGAAAAGCGGCACGCCACGCGCCAGCTACTCATCCGCGCGTCTGCATCTAAGCGCGAGAGGCTCATCATCATCATCATCATTTCAGCCAATAGACGTCCACTGCTGGACATAGGCCTCCCCCAATGTTCTCCACACAGATCGGTCCTGTGCCGCCCGCATCCAATGGATTCCCGCGATCTTCACCAGATCGTCGGTCCACCTTGTGGGGAGGCCTGCCACGGCTGCGCGAGGCTACCGACTAAATATTAACAGGCAGCGGCGTGCGGCCCGTAGGTGAACAACTCGGCTGAATCGCGAAATGAACCACGCCTGCCTATAGTAAGCCGGATTTTTATACAACTAATTTTCCCTATAAGGGAGCGTTCAAGTATTACGTAACGTAATTAGGGGGGGAGGGGGGGGTCTCGTAAAACGTTACGATGCGGTACAGGGGCGGGATGGGGTCTTTCTCACTACATGTATTACGTAACATTTGAATAAAAAAAATAGGGCATTAAAACTCCCAAATTGGCAACCCTTTTCGTTTACGTTTTACGGGGAATCCCTCGATTGTAATAGAGGACAGAAAAACGTTACGGTGCGTTACAGAAGGGGAGGGGGGGTCAAAATATCTTCAAAAATGGACAACATTTCATATTTTTAACATGTCCATATTGTTTTTTTTTTTTGAAAATAGACATAAAATGAACGGACCCATATTTTTTCTTTTTTCAAAATTTGTCCATTTTCATGCATAAATTAATTATTAAAATTCTTTATATTCTAAATAGACGTAAGCGCCAAATGACGTCATCGGACGGCTGAATACAGCGATATTCCTTTGCTTATCATTGTTTTAATAAAAAAAAAAGGTACTACTGTCAAAGGTAAATAATACTAGTGTCAACATTGTCAACGTCATTCATACATTCAACGTTGACAAGTTGTCTTTTTTTTGACAGTTGCATGTCATGGGTTTGGCATTTCGTAAATTTAAAACTATAATGTGCTAAGCAAAGAAATATTTTACATTCTGCCGTCCGATGACGTCATCTTACGTTTTTTAGTTTTTAATTTTTTTCTCAGTAAATAAGCAATATAAAAAATTTATAAATATATATTCGCGCAGCGGAAAAGTAAATAAAGAAATGGTATTTTTTGTTTCAGAGCTTAGCAATTTTGAAATGTTGTCCATTGCGTTACGTAATACTTGAATGCTCACTAATATCAAGGCATTTTTTTACAAAAATTCCACCGACCTGTCCGTCGTCCAATCTCTCCAGCTTGGCCGGGTGCGGCGGCAGCTTCGGCCTGGGCTGCGGCGCCGGCGCGTCGTTCTGCAGCAGGTTGACCAGCAGCGGCGACGACATCGCCACGGTGGGCGGGGGCGCGACGGCCGGCGAAGGCGTGGGGGGCGCGGGGGCGGCGGGGGCCGAGGGGGTCGCTGGGGGCGCGGCCGCGGGGTAGGGCGGGGGCGGGCCCGCGAACGCAGACGTCGAGGGCCTCACGAACAGCCCGTCGGACTGCGCCCGGACGCCTGACGGACCGCCTAGACCTGGGGAACACCGACATCGTGAGCAGACTGAAAAATTTCAACATTGTACACACACATGGTAACACGGAACTGTACAATGCCATTGGAGCCACGGTTTGAAATTATCAAGATAAATATGTCCTTTGATAATTATCCGATAATTATCAAACAGATATATGCCTAGTAATTCTTTTTTAACTGATATTACATATCAATATTTTACGTTAGAATCAAGTGATTTAAATAAATTAGAGACATTTTACAATCAAGGTCAACTTTTATTTTTTTATTTTTATAATTTCGTGTATAATAACTTGCAAACCAAAATACGAGCAGTTAATCAACTAATTATATAATACTTTTACAACGATAATACTTGTACTTATTTAATTAAAATAAATTGATGAGTGGAATATCATCTTCATCAACCTCAACTGCGTTAATTGGACGGGGGTTTTCTGTATCTGAATAACAAATGGCAAATATTTTCGATTATACTTATCAAGATATTTATCAACCAATATTTATCTTTGATAATTATCAATGATAATTATCACTTCAAACCCTGATTGGAGCATCTCCGTTCTTCCACTACTCCACCAGGCGGACCCTCAATCGACACCGGTACATGGTAGAAATACCAAAAGTCCGCACAAAGAGGATTGAATCCTGTTTCCTTATTCGTACTGCGAAACAGTGGAATCAGTTGCCTGAAGAGGTGTTCCCTAGAGGCTACAATTTGGGGGTTTTCAAAGCGCGGGTGAATAGGTATCTTCTAGGTAATCGTGCTGCATCTTAGACCATATTATCACTTACCATCAGGTGAAATATGGTCAAACGCTTACCTATCTACAGTAAAAAAAAAAAAATGGTGTAAAGTATCAGCATATAAACTGTCCCACAGTTGGGCAAATGCCACCATTATAGGAATCAATAGTTATATGATGGGATTAGGCACAGTCCCTCCACCAGCCCATCCTTCATACCGTCTCGGCATACAGACCGAATCTTGGGAGACGCTCACCAGGTACTTGCTAAGGGCTCTTTCCCCGGTGCGTTTCTTCACTCCCTACAAAGTCTGTGTCCCATCTCAATGTCACTTCTCCCCAAATGGGGCGTGAAACACCACAACACAAGCGACTCGCGCTCGGGCAGTTCCACATCAATCAATCTCCTTCCTAATGTTAAGCCTTTTGTGTGCAAACGCACGCAACCGTCGAAAACCTTCTGCAGAGTTGACCATCTCTTGATGGTATACTGGTCCTATCTCGTTCCTGTTCCAGTTATGGGGGGCGTCGAGTGCCGCAGTATGGCGGGTGGTCGTATGAAAGAAATTACTATATGTACAACTGTTTATTTACAATTCGACCAAACAATATTTACACCACACATATAATAAAGAAAGAAGGAGAATATAAAAGCAGGAATATGAAGAAAATATAAGAACGGCTAGATTAATTTGTACAATAAATTATTCACAGTAAAATCAGTCTGTTGAAATTCAATGACATTTTTTGATTGTCAACCGACGGACGAATAGTATGACCAGTGCCTGCGCGCGCCGCTGACCCGTCATGCGCGCGGCGTGAAGTACACCTCAAACTATATACATGTAAAAGGGTCATACTGTCCGTGCGTTGGTTGATGCACAAAATATTTACAAATAATTTACACCTTAATTATATATTTACAAAAGCGTGGCGCATCGCCACATCACCCCCCTCCAGAGACCGTGTTACGGGCGATAATAATCCGGGAACCGAACTGCTCGACCTGATCGCGTCTTCCTAACCTGCTCATTCCTGAACTCAGGAGTGCGATTATCCACCTCCGGAGGGACGACAGAAACATCAGGGTCACTTAGTATATAGGCCGGCTTGATGCGGTCTATAGATACCGTGACCTGCTTGCCCTTTACGAGAATTTTGAAAACCTTGCCCCCTCTATCGAGGACCTCGTGCGGGCCAGTGTAAGCATTTTTAAACGACCCATGAGCGCTTTCATCTCGTAAAAATACATGCGAACTCGTGGCTAAGTCCTTAAACACGAAGATAGAGCGCTTACCGTGGCGAGATGCTTGCGTTGGCAAAATATTTTTAGCGAATTGCCTAATTCTGGTGGCAAACTGCGTAACGTCCTGCGTCTCATCAGCACCATGGTCAAAGAAATCACCTGGTAACCTAAGCGTCTCACCAAACACAAGCTCGGCTGGAGATGCCTTAAGATCGTCCTTATGCGCTGCTCTTATACCCAGCAGCACTAGAGGAAGGACCTCAACCCAGTTCTGGTTAGCGTGGCAAGTGATGGCTGCCTTAAGCTGACGGTGGAACCGCTCCACCAGACCATTACACGCAGGATGGTACGCCGTAGTCTTTCTGTGCTGGAAACCGGCAATTTCAGACAATTGTCTGAAGAGTGCCGACTCAAACTGTCTACCACGATCCGTTACAATGACTGCGGGACATCCATACCGAGATATCCACCCATGCAACAGGGCTTTAGATACTGCCTCTGCCGTGATATCCCTGATCGGTACTGCCTCTGGCCAACGGGTAAACCGATCTACGGCTGTGAGACAGTATCTATACTCCTGGGATGGCGGCAAGGGACCGATGATATCGATGTGGATGTGCATGAACCTGGATCGTGGTAGTTTGAAGTCACCGAGTGGCGAGGAGACATGGCGCGTTACCTTCGCACTCTGGCAGGCCAGGCAAGATCGAGCCCATTCCCTGCAGTCTTTCCTCATGCTCGGCCACACGTACCGTTCTGCCACTAGCTTTGCTGTCGCATTCGCGCCAGGGTGGCCCAAGGAATGCAGACTGTGAAACACCTGTCGCCGCAATTCCTTCGTAACGTAAGGTCTCGAAACGATGCCACTCCTATCGCAATACAGTTCGACATGAGATCCTGGTAACTTCACCTTGACTAGACGCAATGACGTGTCACCATCTAGAAGTAGCTTAAGCTCTGGGTCGGATAGCTGTGCACTGGCAAGTACTGTCATATCGAGAGGCTGACTGACCTCTTCGATGCGTGAGAGTGCATCAGCCACTACATTGTCCTTCCCAGAGATGTGCTGTATGTCTGAGGTAAACTGCGAGATGAAGTCCAAATGCCGAAACTGCCTAGGAGAACAGTTCTCTTTACGCGAATGGAACGCGAAAGCGATGGGCTTGTGGTCCGTATAAATGGTAAAATTCCTCGCCTCTACCATATGCCGAAAGTACTTAATGGCTTCGTATATGGCGAGGAGCTCCCTGTCATACGGCGAGTACTTCCGTTGAGAGGGCATAAGCTTCCTGGAGAAGAAAGCTAAAGGCTGCCACTCACCTTCCTTAAGCTGCTGCAAAACTGCGCCTATCGCCAAATCAGAAGCATCGGTGATCAAGGTTAGCTTTGAATCGCAGTCTGGGTGTGCCAAGAGTGTTGCCTGGCATAGAGCTTCCTTGCAAGCGGCAAAGGCTTCTTTCTCAGGAGCAGAGAATGTCACGGGGTGTGAACCTTTAACCGAGTCGGTCAGCAATGCGTTGAGCGGAGCTTGGTGCTGCGCGGCCTTAGGGATGAACCTCCGGTAAAAGTTCAACATCCCCAAAAACCTTCTCAGCTCTCTGACGGTCTTGGGCTCCGGGAAGTCGGTGATTGCCTGGACCTTGGAAGGTAAAGGCGTAGTGCCGGCTTCCGAAATATGATAGCCCAGAAACTTAACCGACGAGGCTCCAAAAACACACTTTGCTGGGTTAATTACCATACCATACTCTTTGAATCTGGTGAAGAGCTGGCGAAGGTGGTCTGCATGAGCAGCGTGATCCTTGCTGAAGACCAGGAAATCGTCCAGATAAGGGAAACAGAAATCTAACCCGCGCACCATCTCATCAACGAACCTTTGGAAAGTTTGACCTGCGTTACGAAGTCCGAAAGTCATGAACGGAAACTCATACAGGCCAAACGGCGTCGTGATGGCGGTTTTCGGTATATCCTGCTCTCTTACCGGTATCTGATTATAGGCCTTCACCAGATCAATTGTGGAGAACACCCGACAGCCAGCAATGTTGTGAGCAAAGTCCTGAATGTGCGGGACCGGATACCTATCAGGTACGGTCCTCGCGTTCAACAGTCTGTAGTCACCGCATGGCCTCCACTGGTTCTCTCCTTTTGGAGCGAGGTGTAGTGGTGATGACCACGGTGACTTCGAAGGTCTGGCTGTTCCACTCTGTAGCATCTGAGCGAACTCGTCTTTGGCTATCTTTAGCTTGTCAGGTGCTAGACGTCGTGGAGTGCTGCAAACGGGTGGGCCTGGAGTAGTCTGGATGTAGTGCTCCGTGCTATGTTTGGGAACCCTATGGAAACCTAAAGGACGGGTCACATCAGGGAATTCCCGAAGCAAGGCATGATATGCAGTTTCCTCAGACACGACCTTGACAGAAGAAATTGAGTCAGGTGACTTCACAGGCAACGCCGGGGACGCGAGGCTAGTAATGTTGTCGATGAGACGCTGGTGTCGACAATCCACCATCAGACCGAAATGAGACAAAAAATCTACCCCAATTATCGGTTTAGTCACATCCGCTACAATAAATCGCCAAGCAAAGTCGCGGCGCAAGCCTAAGTTCAGGACGAGTTGTATGTAGCCGTAGGTAAAAATTGTACTACCGTTTGCCGCACACAACTCGTATGATGTCTTCTGCCGACGCTCTCGGAGTGCTGACCGTGGATAGACGCAGACGTCGCTACCTGTGTCAACGAGGAATTGCATTTTAGAACCACGATCAGTGACGAACAAACGGCCGGAACCTGGGCAATCAGTAGTCGCCATTACTGACTGCCGGTCGCGTTTCCCGAAGTATAATCGCACGGTTTAAGACACCTATCCGCTCGGTCCCCATACTTAAAATGGTACCAGCATGTAGGGAATCTACGGTAACTGGAGCGGGATCGGGTGGAGCTGGATCCTCTTCGTGAGCCACTGCGTGAGCGGGGGCGAGACTTCGATTTGCCTTCTCGCTCTAATCCCAGCTGGCGAAATTCTCTCCGAAGCTCGTCCACTTCTCGACGCAATCCGCTGCAACTGGGGTTAGAGCAACCCTTTCCGACTGCGGAGACGCGTGGAGCTGCTGCGGCCAGGTCATGAACTCGGTCTGCCAAGTCAGTCAGACTCTCCAACTTCTCTTCTTTCGGCCGACCTGCCAAAACTGTTTGTATGCCCACTGGAAGGCGGCTGATCCACATAGACTTAACGAAATCTTCTGGGACATTCGAGCCGGCGAGGCTCTGCAGGTGACGCAAGAACTGGGAAGGAGTACGGTTGTCAAGCTCCTCGTGCATGAGTAACTGCTTCAACTTCTTATCTTTTGACGCCGATAACCTCTTCAACAGTTCGGTTTTCAATTTTTCGTACCTGTTTTCTGCCGGCGGGTTAATAATAATATCTCTGACCTCACTTGCGTATTGGCGATCCAATTCACCGATAACGTGGTTGTACTTGGTGCTATCCTGGGTAATACCTGCGTTGGCGAATTGGCCTTCCACTTGGGCGAACCATAGCTCCGGTTCCTCGGGCCAGAAGGGTGGGGTACGAACGGCCACTTTAAATACTTCCGCCGTTACATTATCTTCGCCCTCCATTTCAAATTCGCGATCGATAATTTTGACAATCAATGAAAATATTTACAAATCGTATTTACAAGCCGTTGGGCGGTGTTTATTTTCCGCCTAATCTCTTCGTATGTACAAATAACAGGCGTTTTTCTTACCGCTATCCATATAGATTCCGCTTCAAATTATTTACAAAATGTGTTCTAGAGAGTCACCAGTTATATGGTGGACGTCGAGTGCCGCAGTATGGCGGGTGGTCGTATGAAAGAAATTACTATATGTACAACTGTTTATTTACAATTCGACCAAACAATATTTACACCACACATATAATAAAGAAAGAAGGAGAATATAAAAGCAGGAATATGAAGAAAATATAAGAACGGCTAGATTAATTTGTACAATAAATTATTCACAGTAAAATCAGTCTGTTGAAATTCAATGACATTTTTTGATTGTCAACCGACGGACGAATAGTATGACCAGTGCCTGCGCGCGCCGCTGACCCGTCATGCGCGCGGCGTGAAGTACACCTCAAACTATATACATGTAAAAGGGTCATACTGTCCGTGCGTTGGTTGATGCACAAAATATTTACAAATAATTTACACCTTAATTATATATTTACAAAAGCGTGGCGCATCGCCACACAGTCATTCAGCATCTGTTGCCGCTCTTCTTCATACAGCTGACATTCCCACAGCACACTATGATGTCAATCGCGGAATGGTGATCACAAACCATATACATGAACTAGACGGCCGATACAATGCAATCGACGCCGGCAACGGATACGTGTTTTTCATCGTGTATTTTGTAGTGCATTTTTAAGGAGCTTCAGCGCCGACCAAGAGCCCAATTCTCGGGCTCGTGACATTTATCATCATACGACATATATCAACAAAACATGGCGGATATCGTATGAAAACGTTTTTGCTTATTCTCGTGATGTCGAATGGTGACATATGTCACATATTTTCGTGCGACACGTATCGTATGGTCTTGACCATACGATATGAAGTATCACGGTGATTTTGGTGATATTTCTCCAATTCAACGTGACGTTTGAGTCGTTTCGCGTTTTGTTGTTTATTGACGTTTGGTTGTTCAAATCACATAACAAGTTTAAATTAACTGCACAAACTAAGAAGATGATTGATTCTCTGTGTGAACGATTGTTTAGTTAAGATTTTTGAATTTTCTTATATTTTCTTTACTTGGAACTCATTTTCACCAGTATCACATTAAAGGTATGTAGTCTTTAAATATTCGTCATTAAGCCTTTTTATCTCAGTAATAAAATCAGTGTAAAGAAAATTCTTTGTTTCATTTTTTTCTTTTAACGCGTCTTTTTGCCACAGACTAAAACAAATCTTTTGGCTTTCGGTCGGTGTAACGGAATTACAATTTCTTAAAATCAATTTTCTATTTCGTCTTTTTTGATCTTATTTTAAAGCAGTTATGATAATTATGATGTTATACAAACATAAAATTGACTGTTGATATAAAAATACTAGAAAATGTTGAAGTAATACATAAACAATAACCATTAAGATTTCTCGATTGTATATTTGTGTCAATCAACAAAATGGAACGCATTAGCGGAAATGATATGGGCCATATTCTCTATGGAAGTGACTTTTACTGTCGCATGGGCACGAGAGTAGAGTTTTTTTACTTTTGTGACATTTTGGTGACATTTTCGTACGACATTGGAAAAGTGACATTACAGAAAATACGACATTTTATCGCACGTCCCGAGAATTGGGCTCCAAATCTGAGATCTGCGAGGTGCTGAGAGTATCTCTTTGAAAATTGGCTGTTTCTTTGAATTATTACGCACAAACACACGTGAAAATGACATCATCATCATCAGCCCATTTAAGTCCCCACTGCTGGGGCACGGGCCTCCCTCAATCACATGAGGGGTAATTGCCATACTCACCACGCTTGGCAGACGGGTTGGCGAGGGTTTAGATATAAATGCAGAGTTTTCCTTCTCTGGGTGCTGATGATCATGCCAGCAGCTTTACCTTAGTCGCCTTTTACGACACCTCGGTAAGAGTGAGGGTGCCCTATTCTACTCTGCCGGGGACCACACGGCGGGAAAAACACAAAAACATCAAATTTTCTGAAAGACGTCATAACTTTTCATTGGTAATATTTTTTAAAATTAATTTTGTCTAGTTGAGAGCTCAGGTTATGGTGGACAAGAGGTTTTTCATTCTATGTTCATTTCCGAGGAATGTTGATGTCTTTTTGAAAACTCTCTTTCTCTCAAACCAAATTTAGTATATTTGTCCTTTTCTAGGAACAAGCACGTATAACACTAGTGTGGTGATTGCATGTTCTCTCATTAGTGATAGGTGTCAAATAGTATCGATAGGTAACTGGTAAAATTAGAATAATATGTATTATATTTTAATGATTTGCCACGACCTATGAAGTTTTAGGACTACTGCAAGTATAAACATAACCGACATAAAAAATGGAGGGGATTCTATGTTAGATTGATTGTATTTTTTTCCATTTTATTGTGATTTAAAAAAACTCTTTTGATTCAAACGATTATGTACTCTTGAGGTCGTCCTATTCTCAGCAGGTCAGGACGGACGTCAAGATTACGGGAAACCCTCGAATTTGATTTGCGCGTACACTGTTTCTCATATAATTTCGTATGGTAATACCTATACATCTCTTCTTGCCGAGCTGTTGGTGGAAAGCAGAAGTGCTTAACGGTTATTACAAGCCGCAGCACGTAAGTTAAGCTAACGAATACGTCCCGTAATGAATATTCTCATACCTATCGCATCCGAACAAAGGACAAACACAGTGCGTGTTAAAGGGAAGGGAACTCAGAATCGTTCGTACACCTGTAGCACACCTACGCCGCAGAAAATACGGCGGACCATACTGTTGGTCGGCTAATGACGTAAACGGAGCAGAATACTGGCATTATTGCCTTAGAATTAAATATGGAGCTCTATTTTTGATTCACTCGTATGACTAAGCGTCGTCGCATGCGACGTAAGTCACATTCGCCTTCTAAGTCGCATGGAAGCCGATTTCCCTTTTTTTCTGAATCATTCGATTTCGGTGTTGCCAATATAATACGGTAAATTGACATTCTCACCTCCCACCATGCAGAATTTTACAAAAACCGGTAACTTCCGCATTGCAAACGGAACGCAAAAACCAGACAATAGGCTGATTATGAAAATCTTTGCCTATTTGGCACAAAAAACTATGAATGTCACATTGTATCAACTGTCAAAATCAGTCACATCAAAGTTTTGAAATTTATAATATTTTGTTTATGCCTGTTACTATTGAAAACTATTTTGACGTTGCTTCTACCGCTCGGTTTAAGTCACTCGACCAACGAGTGGGTGGGGTCAATCGTTGCAGACGAATGCTTCAAAAATGCGGAATTTCGTATGTCGAAGGAAAATCAGTAGAAATCGTGCGCTCGTCATGACGCTAAGTCATACGAGTAAATCAAAAATAGATCTCATGATGCTGTCTCTTTGATTCCGCTAACAAGGGAGGTGTGCTACGGGCAGTGACGTTCGGTCCGCGCTATTGTCCCAGATTTCCTTATGAATGAGTGAATAAATCTTTATTTGACACAATCAGTAAAAAGAACATACAGATAATATGTAATACAACGAAACAATAACATAAATTGATACAAAATTTAAATGAATGAATGCTCGCGACCCCCTTGGCGGTCGCTGGCGTCCCGCGTCACAATGCGAACCACCGCTACTCCTGTCTGAAAGCGGAATAGTGTAAGAAGCTCACCTAGAGTATTCTCTTTCCGATGTATAACCCTGGCCTGCGTCATGGAGCCGAAGGGGAACTCGCACCGGTCGGTGGTAGGCGCGGGGATGGTCTGCGGTATCTTGCCGTCCATCGGGCAGACAGTGTTGGGCGACTTGAAGTTGTCCCGCGGCGCCGGCGGCGGCTCCTGGCTGGTGGAGGCGCCGTCGGCGTCGCTGATCAGGCGCCCGATGCCGCCGAGGTTGGACAGGAGCTCGGCGTTCGCTTGCGTCCGCGCCGCGTTGCTCGTGCTCGGTTCTGGAAGTTAGGGATGGTTTTAGTAAGACTTCACGAGTACTGGAATCATGGTGTTGGAATGAGAGTAATGGCAGTTCATTCGGCTGCCTACATCGGGTGTAAAACAGGCTATCATCATCAGCCCATTTAAGTCCCCACTGCTGGGGCACGGGCCTTCCTCAATCACATGAGGGGTAATTGCCATACTCACCACGCTTGGCAGACGGGTTGGCGAGGGTTTTGATATAAATGCAGAGTTTTCCTTCTCTGGGTGCTGATGATCATGCCAGCAGCTTTACCTTAGTCGCCTTTTACGACACCTCGGTAGGAAAGAGGGTGGCCTATTCTACTCTGCCGGGGACCACACGGCCATGCACACGTACATGTACGCGTACAGTGAACTCGTCGTGGTTCGACGTGAGTGAGACTATACAGAACGTGTGCGGGAGAGACAATACAATACACTATCTAGAGCGCAAGTCAACGAACTCATAAGGGACAATACCAATGTCAGCTGGAGCTGACTTTCTGTCTATATATTTTGAGGTAATACTTCCCGCTCGTACGTATCTTACTGCTTGTGAGTTGATGTTGTCCCAGCAGACCCATGTTCAGAAGGTGTGCGTCTCACCTGATACCCGTCCTGCTGCATGGAGAGGACGCCGAGTGCGTGCAGAGTTTGGAGGCTAATCTGATGTATAATCAATCCTACGTCACGCAGTCAATGGACTCTCACCTGAGGGCGCGGTGTTGATGCCCAGCTCAGCCCCGTGCTGGAGCCAGAGGGAGACAGCAGCGTCCCCATCCAGCTGCACGGAGAGGATGCCGAGTCCGTGCAGAGTTTAGTGGCTATTTTGATATATGTATAATCCTACGTCACACTATGACCACAGAGTCACACGGAATCTCCTAGAGGGATGAGTGGATGTGTCACTTGAGGGCGCGGGGTTGATGCGCAGCTCAGCCCCGTGCTGGAGGCGCAGAGACACCGCCGCATCCCCGTCCAGCTGCACGGAGAGGATGCCGAGCGCGTGCTACTATGACGACAGCGTCACACGGAATCTCCTAGAGAGACGATGATGATGTCTCACCTGAGGGCGCGGTGTTGATGCGCAGCTCAGCCCCGTGCTGGAGGCGCAGGGACACCGCCGCATCCCCGTCCAGCTGCACGGAGAGGATGCCGAGCGCGTGCTACTATCACGACAGCGTCCCACGGAATCTCCTAGAGAGACGATGATGATGTCTCACCTGAGGGCGCGGTGTTGATGCGCAGCTCAGCCCCGTGCTGGAGGCGCAGGGACACCGCCGCATCCCCGTCCAGCTGCACGGAGAGGATGCCGAGCGCGTGCTACTATGACGACAGCGTCACACGGAATCTGTTAGAGAGACGATGATGATGTCTCACCTGAGGGCGCGGTGTTGATGCGCAGCTCAGCCCCGTGCTGGAGGCGCAGGGACACCGCCGCATCCCCGTCCAGCTGCACGGAGAGGATGCAGGCGCGTGCTACTATGACGACAGCGTCACACGGAATCTGTTAGAGAGACGATGATGATGTCTCACCTGAGGGCGCGGTGTTGATGCGCAGCTCAGCCCCGTGCTGGAGGCGCAGGGACACCGCCGCATCCCCGTCCAGCTGCACGGAGAGGATGCAGAGCGCGTGCTACTATGACGACAGCGTCACACGGAATCTGTCTAGAGAGACGATGATGATGTCTCACCTGAGGGCGCGGTGTTGATGCGCAGCTCAGCCCCGTGCTGGAGGCGCAGGGACACCGCCGCATCCCCGTCCAGCTGCACGGAGAGGATGCCGAGCGCGTGCTACTATGACGACAGCGTCACACGGAATCTCCTAGAGAGACGATGATGATGTCTCACCTGAGGGCGCGGTGTTGATGCGCAGCTCAGCCCCGTGCTGGAGGCGCAGGGACACCGCCGCATCCCCGTCCAGCTGCACGGAGAGGATGCCGAGCGCGTGCTACTATGACGACAGCGTCACACGGAATCTCCTAGAGAGACGATGATGATGTCTCACCTGAGGGCGCGGTGTTGATGCGCAGCTCAGCCCCGTGCTGGAGGCGCAGGGACACCGCCGCATCCCCGTCCAGCTGCACGGAGAGGATGCCGAGCGCGTGCTACTATGACGACAGCGTCACACGGAATCTCCTAGAGAGACGATGATGATGTCTCACCTGAGGGCGCGGTGTTGATGCGCAGCTCAGCCCCGTGCTGGAGGCGCAGGGACACCGCCGCATCCCCGTCCAGCTGCACGGAGAGGATGCCGAGCGCGTGCTACTATGACGACAGCGTCACACGGAATCTCCTAGAGAGACGATGATGATGTCTCACCTGAGGGCGCGGTGTTGATGCGCAGCTCAGCCCCGTGCTGGAGGCGCAGGGACACCGCCGCATCCCCGTCCAGCTGCACGGAGAGGATGCCGAGCGCGTGCTACTATGACGACAGCGTCACACGGAATCTCCTAGAGAGACGATGATGATGTCTCACCTGAGGGCGCGGTGTTGATGCGCAGCTCAGCCCCGTGCTGGAGGCGCAGGGACACCGCCGCATCCCCGTCCAGCTGCACGGAGAGGATGCCGAGCGCGTGCTACTATGACGACAGCGTCACACGGAATCTCCTAGAGAGACGATGATGATGTCTCACCTGAGGGCGCGGTGTTGATGCGCAGCTCAGCCCCGTGCTGGAGGCGCAGGGACACCGCCGCATCCCCGTCCAGCTGCACGGAGAGGATGCCGAGCGCGTGCTACTATGACGACAGCGTCACACGGAATCTCCTAGAGAGACGATGATGATGTCTCACCTGAGGGCGCGGTGTTGATGCGCAGCTCAGCCCCGTGCTGGAGGCGCAGGGACACCGCCGCATCCCCGTCCAGCTGCACGGAGAGGATGCCGAGCGCGTGCAGCTGCGGCGCGCCCGCGGCCGCCAGCGCGCGCAGACGCACCGCCGCCGCCCGCGGCACCGACAGCGTAACGCGCACCGAGTTCCACGGCTCCACCTGGACAAACGGATGCTTTAGAAGTTAAGTCTAATGATCTTATTTATAAATGCGTGTTAAACCTTTTCTAAATAAGGTACGGTGTTCTGATCCGTAGGTAAATTGAACTAATGGTTTATAAGAGCAATCAATAAACTTTACAAGAACTGGCATCTAGCTCAGACATGAGTTAACGCGAGGCTGCTCATGGTTGTCAAATATCTAAATGTGTTCTTGAACAATAGTTAGCTTACATTACGTCAATTTGACTTTGTTAGACAGTTAACTATAATTCATTTAATCAAAAGGTTACTAACTACGGTTCAAAAAAATACACGGCCCTTACATGGTGTAATAAAGTTTACAATATTTTTTCAAAAATATAGTCTGATTTTTTTTTGTTTCAAACGTCAAAGCTACTTTATAACACCGTTTTAGCTAACAAAGATACATTAAACGTTTACGAATAAAAGCCTTGTCCCTTTATTACAAAACGCGATCTGAAGTTATTACTGTGCTAAAGCTCATGCCATCTCGTTCCAATACGCAATGTTAAAAGGGGCTGGAACGAGTTTAGTTCCGGAACTTTTCTTAGATCGGGATTTGTGATAGTGGGGAAGTGTTTATTGCGATTCACAAATGTGATACAAGATTAAATAAAATTAAGTACAGTACATCATGTACAACCCGTGCGGATAATGAATGGAAGAATCGCACCTCACGAGTGCGAGTATAGACGCAAATAGTGTGCGAGCGAGAAGCGAATAGATACGCCGCCATTTCTGATCCCATTCTTTATCCGCACAGGTAGTATCCTGTTTAGGAAAGCAACTTAAATACAGATAGTTCAATCCACGCGCCCCACCCTTTCTCATTATCGCTTACAAATTATCAATGAGTGCTCACGCACACTATGATAAATTGACAGAACGACACGGGGTAACTGAAAAGATGCTCTACTTTATTATTTTTTTGTGTGAGAAGTGTTCAAATTAATTAAATGATTAATTTATGCCCTTGCCCAAAAGTGGTGGGGCGCGTCTTGAATGAATGAATGAATGAATGAATGAATGAATGAAAACTTTATTTGGCACAATACAAAACAAGGAAACTTAATTAGAAACATAACCTAGACATAAATCATTAACAAAAAGTAGGACAACATTATCCCTGTATGCGCCAAAGAGGCGGCCGCTCAGCATTAGTCGGTGCTGATCCAAAAGACCAACCCCGACGCTGGTTTTCAGCGACTACCATAACATTATTGCGCATCTGTTCCATATCTATGCAACAGTCGCTTGCATAAAATTTCGATTGAGATAGCAAAGAAGAAATAAATAATTGAACAGATGCGCAATATGCGTCTTCGTGAGTTGAACTATCTGTACTTATAGTTATGAACGAGACGGAAACAACTTCATACTTAACTATAGTCTGTAAAATGCATAGACATGCACCCATACTCGCCTCGTGCGAATGCTTTACACTGAGCCTTAACCCACTGGTTGCTGCAGCATACACACAATAGGTAACTACAACCTGTGCGGATAAAGAATGGGATCAGAAAAGGCGGCGCATCTATTCACTTCTCGCTCGCACACTATTTGCGTCTATACTCACACCCCACGAGTGCGAGTATAGACGCAAATAGTGTGCGAGCGAGAACTGAATAGATTCGCCGCCATTTCTGAACCCATTCTTTATCCGCACAGGTTGTACCTACATAATATAAGATTTTTTTTGTTTTGTTTTCTTTAAAATTGTAACTTGGATGCTTTTTATATGTTTTCTGTTGTGATGTGTGTATGTTGTTGTAACCAATAAACGTTTTATATATCTATCTATCCATACCAGGTAAAATCTGGATCTCTGGTAAAATATAAACTTGATTAGAATGACAACCATCAGTGTCACAGAAGCATGATCTTTAGGTGAATAGTAATAAAAATCTATGCAATTACACTTGGTAAAATGGTAAACCTTATTCTTATATGAATAAAATTCAAATGAAGCTATTTTCTACGGAGTATACACCTTGGTAGACCTGGTAACTGATACTGCTCGACCCCGAGACCCAACGCGCAGCCGTCGCTTTAAAATGCGACGAACTACCCACTGCGCCAACGAGGCAGTAACGAATGAAAGAACGAGAATCAACGAATAGGTATTTAAGGAAAGCCCTGAACAGCACTGATATGTTTGAATCGAGCCATTCAACTTCTGTTGCTACACCGTAAGCCAGCAAGCACGGCACGTATTCGGCCGCGTGCCTCCATGCCTGCCCTCTCGACCGAAAACTCGATGCCGGCACGCGAGTCCGTAGCCAGAGTAAAAATTCCATTATTCGCATATTGGTGGATTCGCGCCATTTTAAAATTGAAAATATTTAGGTAAAAGGTTTTAATAGGGAGTAAATAAGGGAGCTGTTGCTTAACGCAGCTCCTGAGCTGGTCCTGGTGTGCTAACACCTTCCTCATCTTAGAGTGTAATTAATCTGACTCTGGAGCCCGATGCTTGGATCATGATTCAATATTTGGGTCGCCTGGCAATTACAATGAAGCGACTCGGATTCGAACCTCCCTACCGTCTCGGTATACGGACCGAATCTTGGGAGACGTTCACCAAGTACTAATCTCGCCACTAGCCCATAGTCCTCTCTACCGTCTCGGCATACGGACCGAATCTTGGGAGACACTCACCAGGTACTAGTCTCGCCACCAGCCCATAGTCCTCCCTATCGTCTCAGCATACGGATCGAATCTTGGGAGACGCTCACCAGGGACTAATCCCGCCACCAGCCCATAGTCCTCCCTACCGTCTCGACATACGGACCGAATCTTGGGTGACGCTCACCAGGTACTAGTCTCGCCACCAGCCCATAGTCCTCCCTATCGTCTCAGCATACGGATCGAATCTTGGGAGACGCTCACCAGGGACTAATCCCGCCACCAGCCCATAGTCCTCCCTACCGTCTCGACATACGGACCGAATCTTGGGTGACGCTCACCAGGTACTAGTCTCGCCACCAGCCCATAGTCCTCCCTATCGTCTCAGCATACGGACCGAATCTTGGGAGACGCTTACCAGGTACTAGTCTCGCACTAGCCCATAGTCCTCCCTATCGTCTCAGCATACGGACCGAATCTTGGGAGACGCTCACCAGGTACTAATCCCGCCACCAGCCCATAGTCCTTCCTACCGTCTCGGCATACGGACCGAATCTTGGGAGACGCTCACCAGGTACTTATCCAGCCACCAGCCCATAGTCCTTCCTACCATCTCAGCATACGGACCGAATCTTGGGAGACGCTCAGCAGGTACTAATCCCGCCACCAGCCCATAGTCCTTCCTACCGTCTCGGCATACGGACCGAATCTTGGGAGACGCTCACCAGGTACTAATCCCGCCACCAGCCCATAGTCCTCCCTACCGTCTCGGCATACGGACCGAATCTTGGGAGACGCTCACCAGGTACTAATCCCGCCCACCAGCCCATAGTCCTTCCTACCGTCCTCGGCATTACGGACCGAATCTTGGGAGACGCTCACCAGGTACTAATCCCGCACCAGCCCATAGTCCCTTCCTACCATCTCAGGCATACGGACCGAATCTTGGGAGACGCTCACCAGGTACTAATCCAGCACCAGCCATAGTCCTTCCTACCGTCTCGGCATACGGACCGAATCTTGGAGAGACGCTCACCAAGGTACTAATCCCGCCACCAGCCCATAGTCCTTCCCTACCGTCTCGGCATACGGACCGAATCTTGGGAGACGCTCACCAGGTACTAATCCCGCCACCAGCCCATAGTCCTTCCTACCGTCTCGGCATACGGACCGAATCTTGGGAGACGCTCACCAGGTACTAATCCCGCCACCAGCCCATAGTCCTTCCTACCGTCTCGGCATACGGACCGAATCTTGGGAGACGCTCACCAGGTACTAATCCCGCCTACCAGCCCATAGTCCTTCCTACCGTCTCGGCATACGGACCGAATCTTGGGAGACGCTCACCAGGTACAAATCCCGCCACCAGCCCATAGTCCTTCCTACCGTCTCGGCATACGGACCGAATCTTGGGAGACGCTCAGCAGGTACTAATCCCGCCACCAGCCCATAGTCCTTCCTACCGTTTCGGCATACGGACCGAATCTTGGGAGACGCTCACCAGGTACAAATCCCGCTACCAGCCCATAGTCCTTCCTACCGTCTCGGCATACGGACCGAATCTTGGGAGACGCTCACCAAGTACTAATCCCGCCACCAGCCCATAGTCCTTCCTACCGTCTCGGCATACGGACCGAATCTTGGGAGACGCTCAGCAGGTACTAATCCCGCCACCAGCCCATAGTCCTTCCTACCGTCTCGGCATACGGACCGAATCTTGAGAGACGCTCACCAGAAACTGATCCCGCCACCAGCCCATAGTCCTCCCTACCGTCTCGGCATACGGACCTAATCTTAGGAGACGCTCTCTAGGTACATGCATCCGGTGCGTATCTTCACTCCGTTACAAAAACTTTGTCCTGTTCCCATCTATTGTCACTTCTCCCCAAAAGGAGCGTAAAACACCACAGAACAAGCGACCCGCGCTCGAGCAGTTCCGCATCAAGCAAACTCCTTCCTAATGTCAAGCCAACCAACTGATAGAGGATAGTGAATACCTGATATCATCGGCGACAGTACAGGAGCCCAATTCTCAGGCTCGTGACATTTATTTTCATACGACATATATCACTAAAATATAGTTTTTTTGTATGGTTTTCAGGTGATATCCGCCATGTTTTCAAATTATCACGAGCACGAGAATTGGGCTCCAGGACTTTTTATGTCAATTAAATGTCTGTCTGCAACCTATAACACAAAGCCGAACCGCCTGCTCGATTGCTTTCTACACTCGCCTTGGGGAAACCGGTCGAGCCGGTCCAGTCATGCTAAAGCGTGGTGATAGGTGGAAGACAAGCAGACGGTTCACTAATAGTAAGCGATTGCCGCCGCCCATAGACACCAATACCGGCAAAACACAGCGCATGCGCTGCTTCACATCGGTTTCCTATGATTCCGTGGTACCACCGTGGTCAAAACGGCCCATTAATGACATAATATGATGGCAGAAGAACAGATGGATCACCTAATGGTAAGAGATTACCGCCGTTAAACACAGTGCAAGCGCTGCATCACACCAGTTTTCTTTGAGGACGTGGTATCAATCGGCCCATGCATGCCAAAGCATGATGAGAGTTAAAAGACGAACAGACGCCCATGGACACCCAATACTGTTTCCTGTGAGGCTGCAGTGTCACTTCTCTGTTAGGTATTAAGAGGGTAGCTTTATTATTCTAGTGTAAGGTACTTGTTAAATGTGGTTCTGTGTAGAGGGCGCAGCACGTCATTTATCAGTGGCGACGAGGATGGGAAAAATCTGAAGGGTTGTATTTAACGTCGTTCCCTCAAAATTAATAAATTGCTAACCTCAAAAAATACTAAGTGCACATCAAAATCATGCTTTGATGAGCAATTAGTATTTTTACGGTGCAAATAGGTAATTTTTAAGAGTGTTGGTTTAATATATTCCAAATCCGAAGCGTGGCTCTCCCCGAGACAGAAGACACGTTCACCACCTCACGCACCTTGTTGACTTTGAGTGTGTGCGGGTGCGGTTCGGCGAGCAGCGCGCGCAGGTCGCGCAGCAGCCGGCGCAGGCGCTCGGGGAAGCGCGGGTCGCGCAGGTCACCCTCGCAGGTCACCACCACCCCGCACGCCCCGCCGCCCGCCGAGCCTAGCCCGTCGCTGTCCGCTGCCATACTGGAATGTACAAAGTTTTGTTAGTTAACACAACCGTACAGTTTTACCAATTTTATAAGTTACACCAATGTACCTGCGCAGAAGTATTATTTTCGAAAACTGCGGCAAAAACCTAACCAATCACAACGCTCCATTTACGCGCGCCAAAAATTACAATTTCTTATTGGTTGATGCGTCAGCGCCATGTTCGGTGCGAGTGCGGTTAAGAGAGAGATATTTTTTCTTATGTATTTTACTTTTTTGTTTACAGCTATATATTGTATTTATAATGTATTTATTAATATATATTTATTTAAATATATGTAGGTATGTATATAATGTTGTTAAGTTATATTAACGTTAAGTAGTGTGTAGTTATTTTATATTAATGTTTTTTTTCCTTACTAGTAACTACAAATTTTTCTTTCGCCGCACCGCTGCACTTTCTGCATGACCCAAAGGTTGACTGGTAGAAAATGCTTCTTGGCATTAAGTTCGCCTCATTGTATCAAAATTTGTGCAATAAAGTTTTAAATAAAAATTAAATAAAATATAACGCCTACTGAAGAGTCCGCGCCACGAAGACGTAACTAAAATTTGAGATACCTTGTGTCTATGGACATAAAGCTCAAATTTGAATGTTAGTGGCGACTCAAGCGCAATTTTCACGAGACTCCTTTTGGTGGCGCGTTTGCACTTAAGTCGATGATTACAACCTGTGCGGATCAGACGCACTCGTGGGGTGCGAGTATAGACGCAAATAGTGTGGGAGCGAGAAGTGAATAGATGCGCCGCCATTTCTGATCCCATTCTTTATCCGCACAGGTTGTAGTCAGCTTGTAATTTGTCCATAAAGTCGTGAAAATAAATTATGGCGCCACTTGCGTCATGACTTACTTGACGCATTATATTTGCATCATCAAAAGTTTCGATATAATTTGATATAAAAGAAAAAACTGCACAGGAACTTATGACTCCAAAGTTTGAATTATTGAGAATTGAGGGTGCATAAAAAAATATAGGTCACGATTTCACGAATTTAATCTATGAACAAATTGAACTGTACAAAATAAATCAACAAATCCATATAAAATGTTTTACATGGATCTGGTTGGATATAGCAATCGTAATTAAATTTTTTGAATAATAAAATTAGTTTTTTTGAAAAAAATGTATTAATTTATACTGTGTATTAATCATACTTTTTACTAACTAATCAAAGGTTCACCTATTGCTTTTTATTTGCATACAATCATTATAAGAATAGGTAATACTTATTAAGTAGCTGGGTCTGCTTAATAAACAGTTTATTTAGGTACCTACCATAATGATTCTTTTATTTCTATGGGGGCTATGATCTAGCGCAGCGGTTCTCTTTTTTGGTGACAGAACTCTTTTGGAAAGGGAAATAAGAGACTGAATCTCTCCCTCCTCCGATAGGGATTAGATGGTAGGGGGGAGATATCGATGGGGGGGGGGGGGGGGCGATCCTTATTGATTTTATACTAATTATTTCTCTCATCTTAATTTCATGTCATTAATTTTACATATTCTAAGATATAAACTATACTGCACCATTACAAACTGGCACCTACACCCAATACCAAAAATCAATAAAAATAAGGAAATTGTACAATTTTCTAATTCTGAAACAATATGGGACCTGGAACATTTAAAAATTTACATAATTCTAAACAGTTTATGTAAATTGTTTCATTAATGAGAACCTTCACTTATTATTATGGCTTGATGACTGGTAAAGTCTTACAATAAACATTACAAAATATCTTTTCTAGCCTTTCAGTTCTAGCAACCACTAAAGAGTATACATTAACTACCATTTTACAGAAAATAGGGTAGATAATTGACTACTCTTAAGTTATAAAATATTAATACTTCATAAAAATTGCAAAATTTCCAGTAATAAAAATAGGAATATATTTTTAATTATAGCAGTTTGTATGGTCATTCAAAGTTTCATGGGCATTTTAGTTGTAACTATGAAATTTTTAATAATACAATATACTAGCTTGTGACGTCACATGCCAGTCAATATTTCTTATATAATGAAACTCCTCATTTGGATGTATTCTCTAATGTCTTCCCTTAATTTAAGGGTTTGGTCTTGGAGTACTTATCAGGCCACTAGCCTGGTAAGTATTCGCTCCGTAATTGAGTATGGTTTGATTACTATGTATGTTCATAAATAAATTTTAATGTAGTGTTATGTACTGCATTATTTTGGTACATATCAGATAATGTGCTCATAGATTAAGTTAAGCTAAGTTTGTGTAATATGTATCATGTGGCTGTACTGTTTAATAAATAAATAAATAATATTTGATTGGAGAGTTTTGGGCTTTCCCATAAATTGTAATATTACAAAAATATTAGTGATATATTAGTTAGTCACATCACTACCTAAAATATTACAACTCAACTCTCTTGTGGTTAGGTCTGGAATTATGTCTAACTGTGGCCAATTAATAATCCAAAAGTAGAAACTAGAAAATAACAGCACCTTTTACCTATGATCATGGATAAACAACACATCAACCTATTATGTAGTTTAAGGTTCAGGTTTTTACTGAAGGAATTAACAGTTTTGTAATAATATAGAAATACATTAAGCAAAATTACCACAATTTCTCAATAGTTGTGGACAAGTTAAAACTCAATAGAAGACTGACAGGGATAGCGCAATTGGTAGTGACGCTGCCTCTTACGCCAAAGGTTGTGGGTTCGTTTAGTCACTAACATCAAAATTATCTAAAAAAAAAATCTTTCCATTACATAAATAGATACTTAGTATATGATATTGATATTGACCAGCATTCATGGTGATGGTAATTATTACCTTCGTAAAATTATGGAATATTGTCAAAATTCAGTGCAAAAAAAAAAGATATTTTATCGGTTGCTTTACAGAAAGCATTATTATCAACTTATTATAATTATTAAACCCTATAACCTATCAAATGTACTGTAGCCAATTCAGTTAATGTTTTCAAAGAACTCTATTGTAAAAAAATGAAATTGCTATATGATTATTAGGAATTTAGAGTAGGTAAGTGGTTGTTTTGCCATGCAGTTGTAGTAATAAATATAGGTCACTGTGCCATTGATATAGCCAAGAAGTACATAATTTTTAAGAAATAAGTACAATAAAAATTTGTTAATTATTATCACCAAATATGTATTTATACTAGTATTTAGGTGTAAATAGAAAGCAAGCATAATTTAATAGGAAATACATATTATTAACTTTTCATTGAGTAATTTTATAATTTTAATGCAATTAGTTTGACCAAGATTGTTATTTTTCTGATAAGTTTCAATAGTATTAGTGATAAGAATCATTCTGGAGGGGCATTGGTTATGTTAGACTTTGGACCAAATAGGGACCATGCCCAAAAGTGCTAAGACCATTTACAATGGTCAATTTAACCTAATATAAAAAAGAAAAATGTAAATAGAAATTAACCAAAAGTACATAGAAAGTGCACATAGATTTTCTGTTACGAAAACTACAATACAAGGTCTAGATTTTGTAAACACCAAATTGCTAAGTCAGGGTACAACGAAACGTCCGCGTGATAAAAATCCGCGTAGTCGAAAAAATATTTGATGCGTGGAATATTTCCTTGATCAACACATTACAACAAGGTCGACGTTTCAAAAACATTGAAGCATGTGTTACACAACATTTTTTTAACCTAATCTCTCCCGCAAAATCATAATATCTGTAGTGTAATGGGTGGCCAGGGGCAGCGGCGCGGACCGCCGCCCGACGGCCTGCCGCAGCCGACCGCCTGTCACCCACCACTGTGTCCATCTTGTGGATAACACCGCACGATAATTACCACCCCGCAAATGTAAATAAACTAAAAAAACCACTCACCTCTCATACAATGTCACATTCCGCTCAATTCCACAAGAGTTTTATTCTCTTCTGTCCCAAATCATCCTGGAAATTCAATCGCGACATTACTACCTAGCTCGGACGCAAGGCAATTTCGGTCCTATGGCCTGTGTCCACTACTCCAAAAACATATGATACAACACTATTGTCCCGCCCCAATTATGTCCGAGGAATTGTCCAACGTTTATTTTCGATTTTTCACACTGTATCACACGACTAGAAACTCTAGAATTTCATCACGAATCTGATCCACTGATTTATGTTCCAGTGACGCAAAGCTCATATATCGTGAAGAGCAGCAGCCATTTTGAAATGTACGGGGAGTGCAGTCACGGCATGGAACATTAGCAGATTACAGCCGCTTTTGCCTGTCGCTACACTCGAAACATGGCGCAATAGTTAAATAACTTTATGCAGTTTCCATTTTTACACTTTAAGACACAAAACTTCACTCCATTTTCTTATTGAAACTATCCAAAACAACCTAAGCGACATCCGATAATTCCAGCTTACCCCATTTGCATGACACACATAAAATACCAAAAAAAACACTCAAAACACTTAAAACCGTACATAAAACGCGTCGCGCCGAATTATAAGAAGTTAAAGCATCGCATCAATATAACAGTTCGGTAGAAAAATCGCTAAAAAGATAAGTATATAATTTACAAATAGTTAATTCGGTACGAACAATAACAACGGGCGCCATTTGCAATTTTCAACTTGACATGCGCACTGACTCGAGCACCATAAACACATGGACTAACTTTTGAATGTGGCGCATTGTGATTCAGAATTATTTATTTAACAGTGTTTTTTTAAAGAAATACAAAGAGTTTAGGGAGATATAAATAATTAATAAGATATATTATTACTATTAGTATTAACTTTATCTTAGGCCCAGCAAATAATTATTTTATTCATTAAAAATATATTACGTTTGTGCAAAGTTACATCGTCGCTTTTCATGCTCTAATGGAGATGCCTTGTGATTGGTAGATAATGTAATCTCCATGTTTTTATAATGCTAATCGCAGTTTCGATTGGCTGCCGCCATGAAACGTGAGGCCACAAATCACTTCCTGTTATGTATTTAAAAAAATATTTAACATCAGGAAGTACATTTTATTTTCTATTTTTATAATAATTTATTGATATAGTCCCGAGTAAACGGTAAATAGCCCTACAGCCTACTCTACGCCAATTTAAATAATGATAGAAACATTTTAAGTACTAGATTTCAAAAAAAATATTTTGCTAGGTTCAACAAAACTCAGAAATGTATCTCTTTACAACCAAATACAAAAAACTCAAAACACTTAAAACCGTACATAAAACGCGTCGCGCCGAATTATAAGAAGTTAAAGCATCGCATCAATATAACAGTTCGGTAGAAAAATCGCTAAAAAGATAAGTATATAATTTACAAATAGTTAATTCGGTACGAACAATAACAACGGGCGCCATTTGCAATTTTCAACTTGACATGCGCACTGACTCGAGCACCATAAACACATGGACTAACTTTTGAATGTGGCGCATTGTGATTCAGAATTATTTATTTAACAGTGTTTTTTTAAAGAAATACAAAGAGTTTAGGGAGATATAAATAATTAATAAGATATATTATTACTATTAGTATTAACTTTATCTTAGGCCCAGCAAATAATTATTTTATTCATTAAAAATATATTACGTTTGTGCAAAGTTACATCGTCGCTTTTCATGCTCTAATGGAGATGCCTTGTGATTGGTAGATAATGTAATCTCCATGTTTTTATAATGCTAATCGCAGTTTCGATTGGCTGCCGCCATGAAACGTGAGGCCACAAATCACTTCCTGTTATGTATTTAAAAAAATATTTAACATCAGGAAGTACATATTATTTTCTATTTTTATAATAATTTATTGATATAGTCCCGAGTAAACGGTAAATAGCCTACAGCCTACTCTACACCAATTTAAATAATGATAGAAACATTTTAAGTACTAAATAGATTTCAAAAAAAATATTTTGCTAGGTTCAACAAAACTCAGAAATGTATCTCTTTACAACCAAATACAAAAAACATATTCACCTATGTATGATTCTTTCATTATCCCTATATTTTAAGAGCCCTATCATAAAATATCTTATATTATAGAAACATATTAATAAAACAGTAATAACAAATTGTGTGTTTATTTTACAAACATCAACAGCAGTGGGTAGGTAATTATTTTTCTTTTACTTCATCATGTGTTGATTGTCAGGTAAAGAGCCTTTAGGAACAGATTGAAATAATCCTTTCCTTGCCATCTCATCAGCCCAGTCTTCGAATTCTCCTTTTCTGCAAAAGTATACAGGCTCAATTAAAATCTTGCAGAAAGCCAGCAACACAGATGGCCAGCAGTACCTACTAGAAAACATCAGAGCTTTTTTTATGAAAGCTGACAAATGTTCGCCCTGATAAATAGTTTTTAATAGTAATTCAAAGAGGGATAATTAGACGGTGATATCTTTAATAAGTAAGAAAAAAAAATCAAAGGTTTTATACAAAGATAAGACAAACTTTTAAAAACGAACAAAACGAAGTTTGTAATTTATTAGAAAAACTAGAAACGAAACGAGTGGTACGTTATCTGTGCTGCTCAGAGAGAAAGAAAAAAATACCGAAATGTCAAGGGTTGTGCATGAAAGAGAAGAAATTAAATAATTTTTCGTAACTATAAATTGCAACTGTTCCGCTAATATTAGTGTTAGTGATTGAATTTTTTTTTATTAAATTTGCTGTGAATATATAAAATACTGTGGAATACCTAAATAGTGTTATGCGATATAATTTAAGAGGAAAATAATTAAAAACCGCAATGTAATAGGGCTGTGCACTCAACACTGGTATGTTTTGCTGGCTTTTTATGAGTATTTTATTATTTTACAAATTAATCAAGCATTAGGTATTAATATTAATAATTTTGTATATTAATTCAAACTAATAACACTATTATCTTAGTAAATAAAGTAAATTCTTGATGCAATTCTTTCCAACAAAATATTAGGACAAAGAGGAAAAAGTCATGGTAGGGTACTTTCAAAAGGATGAAACCACCAGTTTAATTATATCACCAAAGTAACATGATTATAATAAGTTAATTTAAGTTTCAAATATTCACAATACTATTTGAGTTTTCTTTTAATCAGCGGTGAAATAAATTTTTAGGTAGGTAAGTATACATTACTTTAAAATAAATGTCTTAATTCGCAATCTATCTTTTATAATTCATTTTTTAAAACCTATCTTTGAATTATTTCCTATCTCTATCTAATATTTTAATAATTCATTGATTTAAAATCTATCTTTTAATAATTTCCTAAAATGTAAAAAAAGATATCGGCCTAATTTAAATTTTAATCCTTTGTTTTTTGCACTCGTATTAAAAAAGAACTTGGATCGAACCCGCAACTCTTGGACTGTCACTGAAGTATTAACGGCTTTGCATGGTTTTTCAAGTAAAACTTTCTGTGAAAAGTTAGTCTGATTAGGGTTCATGAGGCGTAAGCTCTGGTACAAACCTGTCCACTGCCCATCTGCCTTTTCCTTCAGGATTTATACTTTTCTGCTAAACGCAAATAGTTCCTAATTAAACCGATGGCGCTGGGTATCGATTTCATTGCGCAAGTGTTTTGACTTTTTAGTTTGCCCACAACTTCATCATTATCTGTAGTTTTCCTTTTTATAACTTTGTTTCGGGACATCAGCTACACTATACGTTTCAACTAAATGCAATTAGTTCCAAATTAAACCGATAGATGGCGCTAGGTGTCGATTGCATCGCGCAAGCGTTTTGTGTTTTCAGATTACCTGTAAGTGTTGCCGTTGTAGGATTTACCTCTTCACAAATAGTATAGATAATAGTCTTGCATACTAACGCATAAAAGTCCTTGTAAGCACTTTTCCGTGGGCATCCAATAAATAAGTAGACACATGTGCCCCCAAGAGCAGAGAGAGTGAGGGCCTGCGCTAGTTTTCCTTTGGTCTGAGCCCAGTGCAGGCCGCGCATGATGGGCTTGCTGCGGCATGGTGCGGCGGGAGGGGGCGGGTGGCACACCTGCGGACACACCTTGGGCGAGGGAGGAGGGCATGCACTCATACTCTGTAACCAAACAATGTATGTAGAGCCTCACATCAAAGTGTACAAAACTGTTTTTCTTTTTTTTATATTATGGCTCTACCTGAAGATAAATACTCGCACTCGTGGGGTGCGAGTGATAGACGCAAATAGTGTGCGAGCGAGAAGTGAATAAATGTGTCACGTCTTCATCGTGATAGGCGGCGACAATCACGTGATTCGCTTACTCGTTATGTGTGTTGACATAAAGGATGAACTGATCGAACATAATACGCCTAACCCAATAGGTATTATAAAAGAGCCCTCTTAATAATTTAATCATACTAAAGCTCATGCCATCTCTTTCCAACACGCAATATTAAAAGAGGCTGGAACGAGTTTTCGGGAACTTATCTTACATCGACACCTGCCTCCTGCATTATCTGTTTTCACATTGCAGACCTCGACACCAATGAGAAATGGCGCAAAGCTCGCACGGGGGCAGCCACCGCCGGCCCCGGGACCACGATGGAGGCCCCATGCGGTACACCAACACCGACTGGGAGGCCAAGGAGGCGCTCTACCAGCGCGAGCTCGACGAGGCCCGGGCCAGGGCCACGCAGATGGAGAAGACCATGCGCTGGTGGTCCGACTGCACTGCCAACTGGCGCGAGAAGTGGAGCAAGGTAAGGAACGAGCGAAACAAAGCTAGGGACGAGACCAAACAGTTCAAAAACAAGGTAGATCTCCTCTCCAAAGAATTAGCAACCCTCAAAAGCGAGAAGAACGAACTGGAGCAGCAAGTGGTTGAAGTTAAAAGGGATAACGAAAAGCTTCTAAGCATCGGAGAGAGTAGGATAGTATCAGGTGACCTGACGGCTGATGATGGGGTCGAGCTGCGGAGAAAGAATGTAGGTTACGTCACGCCCGACCAGCCGTCGGCGAGGCAACGAGCTTCGCTGGATTCCCACAAGTTTTCTAACGTCGACAACGTATTAGCGAACAAATTGAGCGAGCTCCGTCTAAGATTGGACGAGACTTGCAAGAATTTGCAGAGCGAAAAGGATCAGAAGGCATTCCTTTTAGCGAAAGTGGAGACGCTGACCGCAGAGCTGCATAACACAAAAATGGAGCTGACGAATTGCGACAGAACGATGGGATCGACCGATTCTAGTCATAGTGAGGTGGAGAGGCTTCAGAATGAGCTACAGGACGAGATAGCAGCTAAGCAAGTGCTGGAAGAGAAGATAGCTGAATTTAAAATGGAAGTCGAAAGGCTCAAATCGGAGAATACAGTCCAGTGGAGTAAACGGGAGCTTTTGGAGACGGAGAACATAGCTATTTTGAGGGAGAACAAGAAGTTGTATAGTCAAGTGTGTGAGCTCCGGGAGCAAATACACAAGCTGAACCGGATATCGGATGGGAGCGCCTATGGCGGTCCCTTCACCGAACATTCTAGGCTTGATTCTAACATTCTATACGTTCGCAAGTCGAGTGCGAGCCCAAGATCTCATGAGTCCAGCAACGGATCTTCCGAGGCGAATTTAGCTCAGTTTGAAGTTAAAACGAATACGTCTGGGGAAGATGACGAGTTAGCCATTGTAGAGAATAATGAAAATTGCTGAAATTACTCACTGTTTATTCCTTTTAGACACAAATTATAAATATTAAAAATCCTCTTGATTTATGTCGGCAATTGACAGTTCGTAAACGTCAATAAGATCTTCTTTGAAATTATAAAAAACTTGTAAAAAACTCATTTTTACTGGAGTAAGCATTGATATATAGAGTAAATAATAAAAAGTTTAGTATGGTTCTCAAAGTTGGAGTGTTATAGCAATATCTATTGTATAGTGAGCAATAAATTAACAGGTAATTATAATTAGTCCATGCAGGTAATACATACTGAGAATGTCATTGTAAATTACAAATTATAGGTTCGATGATGTTATATTTAGTAACACGATATTCGTAAAGTTGTAATGTTGGGTATACATAAGTGTGACATCTAGTTTCTACTATTCTGGTTGTTTATTGTTAAATATTCTGTAAAACTCTGTATTTGCATTGTGTTTGGGTAGGTTTTCGCCTCCAGCCCACAAGGCCCAATTCCTTTTCGATAATCTATGTTCTATATGCAGAATTTCTCAAAAAGTCCGCCTGGGGCCAGTGGGGACGACGCTATTGAAATCTTCCCGTTCGACATCAATGCTTACATTACCTGCCTTCCTATGTGTTTACGGCATAGAATTATAACAAGACTAGAAACCTAGTCTGCGCCTACTATTTGAAGCAACTCAAATGGAGCCGTACGGCTCCAAACGCCCGGACCGCTCCGTAGTCGTCAATATCAATCCCTGTCAAACGCATTTCGCAAAAAATTATTTTACTATGACAATTTGTGCGGCAAAATTTTGTCACAATGATTCGGAAAAGCATAAGAAGTGTAATAACATCACTTTTCACAGATAAGCCTTCAATATTTCCTAGTATGTTCTGTTTTATAAGCTAAAAATACAAACGATTTATTAAAATGCTCAGTGTTACACGATAACAGAAAAAAATATTTTCCCCATTTCAACTTTATTGTAAGATTTATTGCTCCAATTGATTAATTTTATCAGTTGCTGCTACTGATGTTTACAGCGTAAAACAGTGTCTCTAATGTGTTTCGCTGCGTGAGTGCGGGTACCGGGACTTTTACATGTTAAAAAATAAATAAGCAAGAATTTATTCATTCAATAATAATTTTAAGATTTATGTAACTTGATGTGTTTCTGACAGTGCAATCCATCCACATTTTACACGAATTGTAAACTCACCCTGATAACCATTCAAATAAGTGGGTAGCTCTTTATTTATTTATTTCTTATTCATTATTGTATGGTCAAGCCATCATAAATAATAAAATCAAAACAAAACTTGCCAACTAATTTTATAATCACAGTTAGGCAGATACTTGTTAGCGTTGTTCTAGGCACTATTAAAAACAGTCCAGTTACTACAATAACCATTTCCCATGTTTTAGGGAAATAGGTTTTGACTGGTAACATTAATTAGGATTTTTATGTTGATACTACGTACGTAGTACCAACTTGAAAAACCAAATTTGTGCTTCAAATTTGAGATGACTGACAGCAGTAAGGAAACTATCCTTCTAGTCTTGTTATAATTCTATGGTTTACGGTATGAATGATTACATTATATTACACTTACTATATTACATTTATTTATATTATTGTGTGTAACCTTTATTTCGACAAATTTGTAACTTTTATTTCGACACTCAATAATATAAATAAACAAGAAAAATTAAAAAAAAACAATAAATATTAACAACGAGAAGATTTCAGTTGCGTTGCTGATATACCAACATTTTTCCCGATGTCCACTGACCGATGAAAAATAGTGAGGACATCGGGAAAATAGGATCATTGTATTTTATTACCATTAAAAAATATTTTTTTTATTTTCGCATTTGCCCCAATTTGAAAGATGGGAAATAAAAAAAAAATATATCCCCATCAAAGTTTCAGCATTAGGAATCAAGCAGAATTCTATAAATGTGTCCCATCACATGAAAAAGAATTAGCAACCTTCTCCGCTTCTGCCCGCTCCCTTTCTTTGGTGCTTATATAAAATAGCTCTAGTTTTTGGAAAATATTTTACTTTTTAATACGACAGTTTTTTTTTGTGGCTTCCTATTGCTCATACATATGAGAAAACTCTGCCAAATGTCAATTCTGTCTTCTTAGGAAGTCTCACTCTTTTCTTGAGTTCTCTATAGAAAATAAGCAGTACAACTCCCCTGTCAATGTAATTTTTCGGCTAAAACTTGTCGCACAATAGTCGGAAGGCTCCTGGAAACAGTTAATTTTTCATAAAAGTTCATAAAGCATTTAAAATAAGTTCATTCCAACGCGAAATGTGGAATTCCATTATATGCATTTATATAAGTAATAGCACGTCAGGCTACCGCAATTTGTTTTTTCACTCAAATACTTTATTTGTTTTTTTTGTTTGGATAACTTTTCGTACTGTTGTAACTTAATAAAAAATGTTTGCAGTAAACGTTAACAATAGAACCATAGGGACTATATCCGTACTACTCTTAAAGATCTATTTAATCGGGTAGATTCCATGACAATATTGAAAGAAATTCCACTTCGTCCTACTAGTGGGGCTAAGTGGAATAATCCATAATGACTCACCCCACTAAACTGGTTTAATAGTATAGGTGCGCCCTTAGTAAATGACCTGAAATACTCTTAACTTATTATTATGATTATGAGACACAAAAATGTTAAGGAAATGGTGATCCAGACAGACGATAAAGTAATGATTAAAATATAGGTATTCATTTTATACCTATACGATACATCTCAACATTTAAAAGTATTTTCGAATGAATTGATGTATCACACTGGTATTAGAAATGTTTGCAAATAGTAATTTATTTTGACAAAGATTTTTATAAATAATGTAAATGTAGAAAATGTTTAGTAACGTTAGTAAACATTTCTTAACAAAATTGTTGATGTGCTCCCACACAGCAGTTATAAAATGTCAGAGAATTCGGGAAAAAATAATTTGTTGATTAACCAATTGACATGTTATAGCAACATTTTACAAATTATGTTATTAGTTATTCATTTGTTTACAAAAATATATCGCGACCTTCAACATTTTCTATTACTGTAGAGCCCTTCAAAATATTGTAACAATTTTTAACATAGTGTAACTTTTACAATTGTTTGTTAACATTTTAAAACAGCAACGTATCAGCACTTATAATTTATTTCGTCGAACGTAAGCCAGTAGTGTATTTAGAAACGAAAAGGTTGTATTTTTCCAACTAATTTAAGATCTTAAAATAATTTCTCTAAGGCTTTAGTATTGTGGTAATGCTGCCAGTAGCTCAATATAATTATGTACAGACTACTACAACTTTTGGTGACTACTTTCTTTAATCATCCGATTCTCGACTTAATGTCAAACATTATATTGTTGAGAACCGGTGGTGCCTTGTGAACTCATTTCTTCCACTTTCCCCTACCTGAAAGTGAAGTGGGGCGTTGTGAACTGGTGGGGAAAACCTGCACCCCCGCTCGGTTACCTCACAGTTACCCCTACAATGTTTTTCTCACACTCAAAAGCATGATACGTGTTCACATGCTTGGTTGTCTGCATAATATTAGTCATTGTGATTATTAATGTGTTTGTTTCACACATTTTGTTGCGAGTGTGCGCAGGAGTGCTCTTCAAAGCGTTGCTACTGGCTAATAATAGTCTCTAAAATGTAGCTTGATTAGAATGACAGCCATTGGTGTTACCTAGCAGGGCGGCATCCTAAGTCTATGGGGGTTTCAGATAAATTATCTTTAAGTCTATAGTACATATTAAAAATCTATGGAATGAAACTTGGTAAAAAGATAAACCTTATTCTCATTGAAATCATTCTACTTTTTGCACTGCCTGGTTATTTGTACTCATTATTTTGTTTTTCCTTTGTTTTGTTTTCTTTTTTTTCTGTATCTATTTTTTTTTGTTTGTTTGTTCTTTTGTAACTAATGTTGTACTCGTATGTAGTGTTGTGATGTCCAAAATAATAATTTTTTCTTTCTTTCTTTCTTTCTAATCAAGCTATATTTTAAGGAGTATAATATCGATATAGTTTTATTATTAAAACAACGTGTATAACCTAAAGTACCAAAATGTATAATAATAACTTTTTGATTCACATTTTTTGTATATTTTTTTAAGATTAAGACATTATTTATTGCTTAGCTTGCCTTGAATTTATTTTTAATATTAATATTCGTTAATAAAGTTAGTAATAAGAATAGGTAGAGTAGACCGAATTCTCCGGAATTATGTGGTTCTCAAAAAATCTCGTTAATTTTAATATTATTATTAAAAATAACTTGACTGATTTTTTACAATTATTTTTTATGGAGATAAGTAATGGCCTATTTATAAACATTGAAGTTCAAACGATGGATAAGTGTCCTGAACACGAATTATATATAATTACATAGGATAACAATAAAGTACCTACCTAATTGTAATTATGAAATAAACATTTTGGTGTAATTTCGTTTTTTATTCGAGATATGAGAAAAATCCGCTAGATGGAGTACTATAGGGGTGAGTTCCATATACAATGTGATTGGTTATTTTTAAACGTGATCTGTCAAAATGTACAATTTGACAAACTAAACAACCAATGCGATTGATGTTGGACCTCAGTCCGACAGTACGCCATCTAGCGGTTTTTTCACACGGGAAAGCCCTCATTGATCCTATACTTACACGTTGTATCTTACGGGACGATTGGACCAACCTTATTCCGATACTAAATCTTTGGTATAGCGCTGTCATTCTACACAAATTTAACTTTGTATCATAGATTAATCCACGGATAATGATTGGTCTAATCGAGCATAAGCCGAAAAAGGGATATCTAACTAAATAAATAAAATATTTTAGCATTTTTAGATCTCTTTATTAAATTATTAATAATATCACAAAACTATACTTAATTTTCTTTTTTTGTGTGTTTGTAATGATAATTAATTAAAGTAAAAAATACTGGATAGATCTTAAAAATACATCTCACCGGTAGAAAATATCGTTATACTAGAGTACAACTCTACAAGAAACACAATAGAAGAAGAAATTAGTCATGTATGTAGTCCTTTTACATTTAGTAATTCATATAAGTTTATTTCTTTTACATTTAGTTTTCATAGCTGGAAACATCGCTTTTGACTGCTACGAAAATATCGAGTCTAACCAGAGGGCCTAATTTAAAGCGGACGTTACGACCGAATCGTAGCTTCCCTCTCTTTCACACGCGCTGTGTGTCTCCTTTGTTTGGATGCAACAGGTATATTCTCGTTCGTTATGGGACGGCTTTAAATTAAACCACCAGGTAAGAGCGACGATATGTTACGAGGAATGTGATTTTAAGAGCCAGTAGAATCGCTTCATTAGTGAGCTTCTCTCAGTGAAACAATGGAGAATGTTCACTCATTTTATTCTTTATCTCTCCTTAAACTAGGTTGAGTATAAAATATATAGGTTAAAAAAATTACGATACGTCGTGTAGTTTCCGAGATATTTGATTTCAAAATACACGGGTTGTAAAGTGACGTCATCGCCGTCCCAGTACTTCGCAACACTAGCTCAGTCCACTCGCGTGTCCCGGTAATACATTCGCCCGTATCTCCATCAACTTGTTTGAAAATAAAAAAACATGACTGAAAACATTATTACGTTACGTCGTGTATTTCCCGAGATACATGATTTAAAAAAAAAAAGTTTTACGGTGACGTCACAATAATAGCGCGCGCCTATCGAAATTTTTATTTTCTCTAAATTCATTAATACTTGGTATTTTATGATGAAACAAAAACTTGTGTATTTGTATAGATATTAGCTCTACTGGGACCATAGTTTTAAGCGATTTTGTACACCTATTAACATTCTCCATTCTATTGGCTCTTAACAAACACATCCTCGCTCATCTCTGGCGGAAATGCAGCCTTTAATTCCTATTAAACCTAAACGGTATATTTTTAAGGGTTCCTGCGCTTCACTGAAATTGTCAAATTAGAACTGTAATTATCCTTTGTAATGTTCACTTTCCCTTCTTCTTACTACTCGAAACATCATCAAAGTTAGCCATTTTCAGCATTCCCAGGCGTTTAAACTTATGCCTGAGAGCAGTTTTCTTCAGGTCTCTCTTTTCCTTTTTCTTGAACGTAATATTCTCTACTAATTCATCTCCTTCAGGACTAGATTTTGCCTCAATCATCCTTCTACCCCTCTTCCTTTCCACTTTTCCTGACTTCTTTGATTCACTCTCCTCTGTCTTTGATCCACTCTCCTCTGTCATTGATCCACATTCCTCTGTCTTTGATCCACTTTTCCCTCTCTTTGATCTGCTTCCGTCAATCCTTGACCCACTTGGTCCATCAGCATTCAATGGATCGCACGCATCTTCAGACTGTCCCTGCTGCTGCGATTCCACCTCGCTCAACGGATTCACTTCCGAAATGTTATCCACCTTCTCTAAAGACACATCGGTCAACTTCTTTAACTTCGTCTCTGCATCAACTTTTACTTTCTGCATGGACTTCCATTTATGGAGCTCGTCTATGACTTCTATTTCAAACATTTTCCCATCCTGCTCCGTCCTTATGAACACTGGTAGAGAATCAATTTCTATGTCCAGCACACTCTCTTTCTCGTTCGGGTTTGTCCTTTCATCGGCTTCCTTGTGGAATTCTTCCAGGTTGAGATCTTTAGCCAGTTCCACGGGACGTGAGGAGCGTGTAGCTGGCTCGTCATCATCGTCTGTGCTGTCCTCGGAGTCTTCGGTGTGGGCGAGGTCCCAAGCGGAGTCGCTGCGGCTGCGCGGGCTGGCCTTGCCGGGCGAGCGCTTGTAGCCGCTGCCCTTGCCCCGGATGTTGATCTCGCTTTGCATCCTATTCATCGGCGAGCTTGACGGTCTGAAATGAACAGGTGGGATATTACAGGGCATGTGCATGTGCATGCGAGAGAGCGACAACAGCATCCTGAAGGTAATAGCAGATGATCCGCATGCACCTATATTGAGGCACTTTGTACGAACAATGACCGAGGTCAAAATTAGCACTCCCTCTGGATCACATGTATACGGAGTGCCTCTTAGGTACATGACCAAGTAAATGTTGTTATTATTTATTATGCTCAGCTAACCCTATGTTTATAAGCGACTTTTTACTAACCCGTGGACTATGTTGTCTGAATAAATAAATTTGAATTGAATTGAATTGAATTGAATAAAGCTCAAATTTGAAAATTTGAATTAGCTATAGGTGGCAGCACTTTGTATTGGCTAAACAGAACTAATAGGCAAGTTGTCTCATGTCACCATTTCTTAATTTAGACCACATCATTAAATGAAAATAAGGAAATAAGTACTAATAAGTGTATTCTAACCTCTGAGCAACTGTTGCTAAAATATTAGTCATGATGACAGTCACGCGTATTGCTTACAATAACAGTGACGTCACGGCACAGATAATTTATAGACTACCATGGCGGATGGCTTTTATGGCTGTATAGCGAAAATATATTAAGAAAGGTGCTTAAAAAAATATCATATTTGTTTTATGGCGTAATATAATCGTAATGATCCATTCTATCAAATAATAAAAATAGTGGCAACTAGCTTATTATTGTGCATTTCTTGCGGAGCTTTCTACCATTTAACTCAGTGCTGTGGAACGGTTTACGGTAGTGACCTTCGAGAGAAAAGCGTACTCTTTTTTAACACATAAGGCCGCGGCAACACATTAGCGATCTCTCTGCTTGATTACTTGCTCGATTTTCTCTCGGATTTGTCCAGAGGAAGGGAGGGGGGTCCAAGGTAGCCACAAGTGTCACTCAGGAGGGTGGACCGCTCTCGCGGCTCTCTCCTTAACAACGCTATAAAACCTCTTTGGTAAGTATTCTATAGAAAGAGACATGAAATAGTTTGATGATGAAGTCCATCAAAGTGAAGTGAACCTTTGATATTTGCCCCCAACCAAAAAGTGCCGCCCACCTTAGCTCTTCGACCCCCTAAAGAGTTCTACGTAACATAACATTTCAACCACCCCCCTGGATAAAGGCGAGATTGTTCCGGCCCCTTCCCCCCACCCACGCTGGTGATGAAGTGAACATGACGTACCCATCCCCGACGGTGGCCAGGTACTTGACGCCTTCCACGGCCTGCTTCATCGCCTTTTCTTTAATCCGCTGCACTTTGCTGTAGTGGTCCTGCATCTTCTTGGCGGCTTCTGCAGGTACAAGAAATTATTGCTATTTTAATGGACAGCTGGATCTGCCTACGGACGTCTGTGATGTTTTATCATTTACCAGTGGTCCGCCATTAATTCGTTTCGGGATATTAGTTCCACTTTACACATCAATAGATGGCGCTAGGTTTTGATTACAACGCGCAAGTAAATACGTCACGAGCGCTACTGCTCCCTAGCGACGACGAGGGAAGTGTTATCCACCGGCCGCCAACCCCACCTACACCAAATGGTGGTTCGCCGCCCCCATTACACTTGCCAGAGAGAGACTTCTCTCACCCCTGTCGTCACAACCACACAACACCATTTTAGGAATTAAAATATCATAAAAAGAACAACAGCACACTACAGGCCCTCCCCACCCCACCTCCGCATCCCCCTCCGGACCCCCCACCCCCATCCCTGGCTACGACCAAGACTCCGAATCCTGCTCGCCCAGTAGGAAACGGAAGACGGCCAGCAATGGCTACACGGGTTGAAAGACAGACTGAGGGAGATGTACAAAATACATAAACAGTGTTTTAAAAAAAAAGATATCCAGCAAAAAAGCACGCTGTGTACATCTCCCTCGACTATAGTATCGAAATAGTTTAGATTTCTGAAAATTTTGTTCACGATGCTTACCAGGTCCATCATCTATGATCCCATTGATTATCTCCTTGAGTGAGGAGTCCAGGTCCGTGGCCAGGTTCTCATTCGTATAGTTCAGCTCCTTGCTGTGTCCTGCCAATAATAATTAGTTTTTATTAACATTTTTTGGCCGTTGGGGCGGAAAGGTCCTCGAGTGGAGGCCGCGTACAGGAAGTCGCAGCCGTGGCGCCCCCCAAAAGTGAACCGACGATCTATTTATTTATTTTGGCATACACTACAGGTTACAATCTTAACTTATATTAAATAGTAACATAAAATAATAATTGTACTAGACATAAACCCAAAAGCGTATACACACAGCATGAATTATAATGGACAACATTTCATATTTTTAACATGTCCATATTGTTTTTTTATATGAAAATAGACATAAAATGAACAGACCCATATTTTTTCTTTTTTTTAAATTTGGCCATTTTCATGCATAAAATAATTATTGTAATTCTTTATGGGTACTAATTAAACAAGCTTCTTTTTAATAGCATTATTCGCCTCAGAAAATATATGTTACCTTCTAAATTACTAAGTCGGCCACAACCAATGCGCGTCTTAATAATAGTATCTCAGACACTAGTTATCTTATATGTAAGCCACTGTAAATATAACTCAGCATAGTGGTTATTTTTTAGCATCTAAATTTGTGGTATGCATTCAAATAGGAAGCTTCTAAAGTATTAATATATGACACCAAAATAGTAAGAATATTAGCCTCTAATTGCATAATTTAGTATGAATAAAATGTAACTCATCCTACATTAATCGATTGTTAAATGTACCTAAAATTGTCATCAAATAGTATAATTAAAGCCACTACATATTATTAATATGTATTACACATGAACTATTAAGGACAGTCAGCCAGAGCGATGGTAGCCTAGTGGTTTAGAACGCGCCCTCTATGCGGAGGGTCGATTTCTCTAGATTTTTCAAATCTATGTGCATATTTCTATTATATATTTCTATAACTACCTCGGCGGTGAAGGAATACATCGTGAGGAAACCTGCTCGTTTGGGATAGTTTCAGAAGCGTGTAACCATGATTCAGTTGGTCTTGTTCCTCTGTCAAAGGGTTGCGAAGGTCAGACGGCAGTCGCTTCATTGTAATTACCAGGCTCCCCAAATCCTGAATCATGATCAAAGCGTACCCTGGGCTCCAAAGCCCAGCTTTGGACTCAACCGGGAATTATACGAAAATATGAAGAAGAAGAACTATTAAGGACAGTCATAGTAAAACCATTTATTTATGCAAATCAATTTGTGTATTAATATGTGTAACAAGTACAATCATTTATAGAAAAGTAATTAATAAACGTTAACACGTATAATTACGTGATTAAAAGAAAAAGAAAATAAGGGCAGGCGGGCGGGCGCGTCGGCACTAGTATCGAATAGCGCTCTCTGATTGGTGCAAATGGCCGGTTGCTGTCATGTCGCGCACTCGCGGCAAATCGTACAGTGGCTATTTTCACGATAAAAGAATATGAAGTATTATTTTACATGTTAAGTTATAATATATGATGTTGAGTATTGAAGCTTGAATACATCATTTTTGAGGAGCTTGTATTGAAGCTGTAAAACGTAATATGGTGATGAGTTACACATTTCGTGGCTGAGTTAGTAAATTAGTTTGCAATGTATAAATCAGAAGGACAAGGAAAATTAATTGTTGATACTGACTTGACGCTTTCTTTAACATTTTTAGTTGGCGTTGTAAAGAAGATGAATCAGTTAATTAAAGGCTATGTCAATTTCCCGGTGCTTAGTTAGTAAATTAGAAGTTTGCGCGCGTGGCCAAATAAAAATTCTGTGGCCTTGTTTATTATTTCTCATTCTTTTTATTCTAAATAGACGTAAGCGCCAAATGACGTCATCGGACGGCTGAATACAGCGATATTCCTTTGCTTATCATTGTTTTAATAAAAAAAGGTACTACTGTCAAAGGTAAATAATACTATTGTCAACGTCATTCATACATTCAACGTTGACAAGTTGTCTTTTTTTTTGACAGTTACATGTCAGGGGTTTGGCATTTCGTAAATTTAAAACTATAATGTGCTCAGCAAAGAAATATTTTACATTCTGCCGTCCGATGACGTCATCTTACGTTTTTTAGTTTTTAATTTTTTTCTCAGTAAATAAGCAATATAAAAAATGAATAAATATATAGTCGAGCAGCGGAAAAGTAAACAAAGAATTGGTATTTTTTGTTTCAGAGCTTAGCAATTTTGAAATGTTGTCCATTAGCACGTAAACAACTAATTAAGTACCTAGGTTAGTTCAGTGGAGAATATTTTTTACAGTGTACCTAAATGCAACATATTTATTTATAAAAATATCGAGCTCATCGTGGTCGAGTAACAATTCGTTATAGTAACGACAGATCCTAACTATTGGATTATAGTATGACGTGTTGTTCTTAAATGTCTGCAGAGTGAAAAGTTTTTTTCGGTTTCGCATAAGAAGGATCTGGTGAAGGTCGCGGGCAGGGTTTGAAGTGATAATTATCATTGATAATTATCTTTGATAATTATCAAGATAAATATTGGTTGATAAATATCTTGATAAGTATTATCGAAAATATTTGCCATTTGTTATTCAGATACAGAAAACCCCCGTCCAGTTAACGCAGTTGAGGTTGATGAAGATGATATTCCACTCATCAATTTATTTTAATTAAATAAGTACAAGTATTATCGTTGTAAAAGTATTATATAATTAGTAGATTAACTGCTCGTATTTTGGTTTGCAAGTTATTATACACGAAATTATAAAAATAAAAAAATAAAAGTTGACCTTGATTGTAAAATGTCTCTAAATTTATTTAAATCACTTGATTCTAACGTAAAATATTGATATGTAATATCAGTTAAAAAAGGATTACTAGCCTTATATCTGTTTGATAATTATCGGATAATTATCTTGATAATTATCTCGATAATTCATCATCATCATCAGCCCATTTAAGTCCCCACTGCTGGGGCACGGGCCTCCCTCAATCACATGAGGGGTAATTGCCATACTCACCACGCTTGGCAAACGGGTTGGCGAGGGCTGTCTCGATAATTATCAAAGGACATATTTATCTTGATAATTTCAAACCGTGGTCGCGGGAATCCATTGGATGCGGGCGGCACAGGACCGATCTGTGTGGAGAACATTGGGGGAGGCCTATGTCCAGCTGTGGACGTCTATTGGCTGAAATGATGATGATGAACATTTTTATAGTTACTTGGCTTTGGCCTATGTTTATCATTAACACAAAAATGATCAAAAACATTAAAGCTATTAGGTCCCTGGTCCTGCGCCCGATCCCTCTCCGGTCGTGTTACCCTGGTGTCCTACCGGAATATGAAAGTAAGGAAATAGATAGAATTTTGGTACCTATTATGTAATTACGTAGTTAATAAGTTTATATTTTGTTCTGTAAAAACTAAAAATTGTTGATACGATTATGTAATTATTAATTCCAAATAAACATTTAATTATTTATTGTTTTTCAAAATATACAGCTCTTAAATTATACTATTTTAAATACATTGACAAACTTATATAAATACAACAGCCAAGGGGCAGCAAAAAAGGGAAAAAAAAAGAAAACAACCTATACAATTTGACAGCTGTGTACAGACAGCCACACATCAGACTAGTATAGTCCGTCAAAATTCTTCAATTGATATTGAGTTGAAAGTGTTTGACATTATGGTGAGAATCGAATGAAGAGAATCTGACTGTTCTGCATACCTCGATGTGTGGCTGTACGTACCTTGCACGTAATAATGTATTTATACGTGTGTGTGTGTGTGTGTGTGTGTGTGTGTGTGTGTGTGTGTGTGTGTGTGTGTGTGTGTGTGTGTGTGTGTGTGTGTGTGTATGTGTGTAACATTTCTTCTTTCTTTCTAAAATTACAGAGTATCTTTAAAGAGCGAAGTAGTAGTAGTAGTATCAGCCTATATACTGTCCCCTGCAGGGCAAAGGCCTCCATCATAGAAATCAAGTCATCGCTACTATGATGGGATTAGGCTTAATCACCACGCTTGCCTAATGCGGATTGGTGATCACAAACCCGAGCTATGTTCGAAAAAATCGACACATACTTTTCGCTCGACTCGGGAATCGAACCCAGGACTCCGAGATCACGGCCCGGTACTTAAACCACCAGACCAAAAGAGCGAAGAGTAATACCTAAATCAATTTTAAATAATCCAAAAACAAATTGAAACCGCTGTTGACTGTTGTGAAAATACCGAGAATGGACAACATTTCAAAATTGCTAAGCTCTGAAACAAAAAATACCAATTGTATATTTACTTTTCCGCTGCTCGAATATATATTTATTCATTTTTTATATTGCTTATTTACTGAGAAAAAAATTAAAAACTAAAAAACGTAAGATGACGTCATCGGACGGCAGTATGTAAAATATTTCTTTGCTTAGCACATTATAGTTTTAAATTTACGAAATGCCAAACCCATGACATGCAACTGTCAAAAAAAAGACAACTTGTCAACGTTGAATGAATGAATGACGTTGACAATGTTGACACTAGTATTATTTACCTTTGACAGTAGTACCTTTTTTTTATTAAAACAATGATAAACAAAGGAATATCTCTGTATTCAGCCGTCCGATGACGTCATTTGGCGCTTACGTCTATTTAGAATAAAAAGAATTTCAATAATTATTTTATGCATGAAAATGGACAAATTTTGAAAAAAGAAAAAATATGGGTCTGTTCATTTTATGTCTTTTTTCATATAAAAAATCAATATGGACATGTTAAAAATATGAAATGTTGTCCATTAGGCTTGAGGTGTGTTCTTTAAATAAATTATTATTTCTTTCAAAACTTCCTAGTCACCTTTGATAGCCTTCTTGGCCTCCTGGTACCGCTTGGTGATGGAGTTGAGCTCGCGCAGAAGGTCCGACTCCTCGTTCTGGCGGTAGAACACGCCCTTCGGCCGCACGCCCAGCCGGTCGATGCCGCGCGTGCCTGCCAGTGGCGAGGGTATAGTCAAATCAGTAACATCACTACATAAAGACATAGGCTGAGTGAGGGCCATTTATGTTGGAGGTCACAACACACAATATATTATTTGCACTGCCTGGTTATTAGTACTCATTATTTTGTTTTTCCTTTGTTTTGTTTTGTTTTTATTTTCTGTATCTATTTTCTTTTTCTTTTTGTTTGTTTGTTCTTTTGTAACTAATGTTGTACTCGTATGTAGTGTTGTGATGTCCAAAATATTTTTTTTTTTTCTTTCTTCTTTCTTTCTTTCTTTTCTTTTCTAAAGATAGACATTTATTTGTTAAACAAACACGACACACAACATCTATACTGTTAATAAAGAGGTAACGCCTCGGCGGGTGGCAGACTGACTGATCTATCAACTCACAGCCGAATCTACTGGACCGAAAATCATGAACATTGCAACATGGGTAGTTTTACAAATAAAGAGAAAAAAACAAACTTATGACAGATAGATATACTTTGTTGCACAACTTAAAAAAAATAGGCATTACAGAAACTTAATTATACAATTTCGGCGGTCTTATCGCTGGAAGCGATTTCTACCAGACAACCTTCAGGTTAAGGACATTTCATAGTAAAGGAGGGGTAGGTGGTGCAATTTATATGATATTTAAACAACAGTAAAAACAACACATATAAACAAAGGAAAAAAAAGGAAGTACAAACTGTGTTGATAAAGAATGGGATCAGAAATGGCGGCGCATCTATTCACTTCTCGCTCGCACCCCGGGTGCGAGTATAGACGCAAATAGTGTGCGAGCGAGAAGTGAATAAATGCGCCGCCATTTCTGATCCCATTCTTTATCCGCAAGTATTGTAAATATTTACTTTAAAAACCAATACAATACCTTCCAAATATTTTCTGATGGAAGTGTCCATGCCCCTTTCTCTATTTGCAGCATGGTACTGAACTGGACCCTGGAAAAAATATATAAATTTACTCAGGACAAGGAAACATACACAGGACAGACCGCCGTGGGAGAGGCATGCTTCGACATGAATGGATACCACCTCAAAACCACAATACCCGCCATTTAGCGCCTACGTTGATTCGCCGAGTGAGTGAAGGTACAGAAGGCTCAATCCGGTGAAAAGTGGTCAGCCTACTTGTGAGTCCACTTGCGGATTGTGTGCAATTATACCATGAACAGCCTCGCTAGTATACCTCAATGAGCGTGACCGTCATCGCCATAAAAGTCGCTGACTCCAAACGAAAACTGACTAGTGTCTTTGTCATGACATTAAAGATTGTCTTACAGACGGTTTGGTTGGATGCACACATCTATTATCGGTTGTATTTTCTATAGATAACTATTCTGCGATGTAGCCAAAGCATTGGACTGTGTTAATATTGATGAAGCTATAGCATTATGATATTTTGAACAGTTCTCTGAGATTAGTTTAGTTTTAGTAGTACATACCTACTAGATAGAAATAGTGATAGAAACTATAAAGTAAATGTTAATGGAACCTCAAACTTCTGGCACCCCTTTACATGTGGCAGTGCCTCAGGGCTCGATAGTAGGGCCTTTACTACTTATAACATGTAATGCATGAATGAAAAATCCACTAAATGGCATGACGTAGACGTGACAATAAAGTTGTTGGTTATTTTGTGACGCGACATGTGTTATGTTAGGTAATGTTAGGTTTGGTAACGTTTAAAACAACCGAAGAAATTGAAGCTAGACCTTACCGGGGATGATATTGGCGTGGCATTGGTGACATGACGGGGGTAGCGAGTTTATAATGTTCACTTTGACAGTAGGTACATATATGCCTTTTGCTAAAATTTGCACATGTTATCTAGTTATATAATTTCAATGATCTCTTTAGTTGTTTGTTGGCTAAAATCTGAAGTTTAAATTGTCAAAGACTTAATCCTGCATGTTAGTACATACTTAAGTTATGTAATTCCGTGAATAACTGCTTTGGTCTAAGATATTTAAGTGATGATTATCTTGTGTTCATAACATAATGTTATGGGCTGTTGTAATTCCTAAATAAATAAATAAAATATTGATCCAAGGGTCGAACATTAGGAGAGACCGTGTCTATAGACTCAACAGGCGGATGATATGTGACAGTTCTAAGTACCTCGATGAGCGTAGAGGCGAGTATGTAGAGCACGTCGTAGCGCTTCTCGCGGCGCGCCACGGTCTCGATGCGCGCGAGTGCCGGCGCGTCCTCCGGCACCACGCGCAGCGCCGCGAAGCCCTGGTACGGCTGCAGCCGGAGCAGCGCGTACACCATGAACAGACCCGCTATGGATTCCTGGAAACTTTTTATTATTACACGGTCCACCCTCACCTCGTTTCGGGACGTCATTTTGCTATTCATTCCAATCTGTACGAATAGAATGTGGCTTTGGGTGTTGATTACATCGCGCAAGAGTTTCACTTGACGTTGTCTTTAGAATTTACGTCTTTATAAATAGTATCGTCACTTTGCCGATTGCCCTAAGGCCCAGCCGAGGATAATAATAATATGCTCCAACTTATTTATATGCGAAAACATTTCAATTGGCAGATTTAATAGATACCTATTAAGTTGACTATTTTGTGAAACAGGCTGTATGTTTTCTTTGAAAATAAAAATAAAATAAATAAATAAAGTGCTCTCCGAGGCACGGGGGTTAAGACCGCCAACTTCCAAAATCCGGGCTACACTAGTGCGACGTAATACCCACTGCGCCAACGAGGCAGTCAAATGTAAGCCAAGGATAGGAAAGATGAAAGACCTTGGCACCGCCTCGGTTATGGCATTCCAAGAAAGGCACAACCTTCAGCAATGATGAAAACGATGAAGAAGAAATTGTATAGATTTGAGATTTGTAAATCTCAAATCTATACAATTTCTTCTGAAATGAAAGAAATAGTAGGTATCTATGAAATGATATTAAATGTACTACTTTTTTTGCAATTTGATTATCTCTTAGTTTAATATAGCCTTGCAAATTAAATTTTCAAAATTAAAAATGAATTTCAATTTGTGCTTCTACAGAAAAATCAAGTTAACTTTATAAAGCTTGCAGCTTAAGTACGTAAACCTGAGTATTTAATATCAAAGTTTACATGACATACCATGAATTTTCGAAAACAAAATACTGTAAAAAGTATCATACCTACCTTTTCTTTACTCCAGAGTAACTTTACTGAAAAATTGAGTTAATACCTCAATATTGTCCGTGTTAGACACCATATAGTGTTTCGCTATTTGAAGGAGCTCTTCAGAGAGTTCAGCCATCTCTGCACCAGACGGTCTGCCACTGTAAAGAATGAATGAATAAGTACTTTAAGTAACAAAAAAATTAAAATAAAAAAGCCCTTATTCCTAAATTTACACAGTTACAAATTATTAAATAGTTATTAAAAAGTATATAATAACTATATCGGAGTAAGTAATTGTACTTTTTTTTTACTTTGTGCAATAAAGAATAAATAAATAAATAAATAAATAAATAAGTACTTTATTTGGCACAAAACATAACAACAACAATTATAAAAATGTTTATAAAAGTAATAAAATAAAAATATGTATTTTTTTTATTCGAGTAGTAGTAGTAGTACACAGATGTCATAAGTTTTCTAGACCAGAGTACTAAGAACACCCATTCATTCTTTTGTAGATAAAATAATATCTTATACCACATGCCACAGTAACATTTTAGTATAAATATAACCCAAAAGAAACTTACTGATATACAAAGTTAAACTGCAAATCCTTCCATATCTCGCAGAAGGTTTCATATGTCAGGGTATCGGTTTTCAGCCAGCGGTGGATCAGCTCCTCGCAGTCATCAGCGAAACCATCAGCTATGTGCACATGATGGATCAAGTGATTCCTCCCTACTCCCGCTATAAGAAATTGCAGTAAATCATTTATCACAATGCCTAAGGGCAGCGATTTGAGCGACATATATTCTTGTGAATATTATGTATATAGTAGTTCTTTTTGTCTTTTGTAATTCTTAGTTTTTTACCCTACATAATGTACAGAAAGCCACAAATCAGGTTACTATAATCTGTCAAAATTCTTCAACTGATATAGAAATGTATGGATTTGATATTAAGGTGACAATTAACTGAAGAAATTTAACAGTTTTGTTTACTTTGAAGTGTGGCTGTACATACTTTTCTTAAAATAATTAATATAGATTTGTTTCCAAATCCAAACATTTTTAACATACTGGATTACAGATTCCTAGGTCCCGGGTTCGATCCCCGGGTGGGACCAAAATTTGTACCTGAGTTTTTCTGTTAAGAAATTTTGAGTGTTAGCCCAGAGTCTGGAAGTTGGCGGTCTTGTACCCCAGTGCCTTGGAAAGCATGTTAAGCAGTTGGTCCTGCGCCTAATCTCTCTTCGGTCGTGTAACACTGGTGTCCCATCTAAATAAGAAGGTATGGGAATAGAGAGTGCACTAGTGTCAGCGCAAATACTTGTGCACTATAATATGTCCTGCGTCGATGGCTGAACTCTGTGATTGGCCGTCATGACCAAAATATGGGTTTGGAGGACATTATTTTCATGTATTAATGTGTTGTACAGTTTTTCTTATTCTGCGGTCAAGTATGTGAATGGGATGTGGTGTCCTATGAACACTTGAATTTACAAATTAATTCCTGTTAGTCTCTCCACAGTACGTTTAGCACGGACCACAGCTAAAATCATTCACATTGATATTTCTGTGATTATTAAAAAAAATGTAAAGTAGGTTATTTACTAAAATATATGAAATTTGAGCTACATTTTTTATTATGTTTATAGTAGCTACTTAAAATTGTTCTTGATTTTCTAGGAGCAGATTGAAAAACGCTTACTTAATACAGGTAAATGCTTTTCACCATACTTCACCGGCCGTAGTACTTCTATATATAAGACTTAATATTAGTATCACTATATTAATTTGAAAGTGAGTTGCAGAGTACGAGACACATTTATTACATTTTAAATGTACATATTCACAAAAAATATTTTTAGTTATTATACGTCTATGATTTATACTTACGAATAGGGGGCATTTTTATATTAAATTCCAAAAATCTCAAGAAGTAATGGCAAATTTAGTTGAATTATAAATCACAATATGTAAATAAATAAAAAAAGAAAATAATCAATTTCCGCGGAAATTATGAATGAACTTTTTCCATACAAGAGTTGTCAGTGCGTGCCACAGATTACTGCCACTCACAGCACAGATAACCAACCACATACAACCCGTGCGGATAAAGAATGGGATCAGAAATGGCGGCGCATCTATTCACTTCTCGCTCGCACACATATTTGCGTCTATACTCGCACTCGTGGGGTGCGAGTATAGACGCAAATAGTGAGCGAGCGAGAAGTGAATAGATGCGCCGCCATTTCTGATCCGATTCTTTATCCGCACAGGTTGTAGCTACCTCTATTTTGGATAACCAACTCTGCGAACGCAAAAGTAAAGAACTATTTATATCAAAGAACTTGTAGAAAGAAACCAAATGCGCCGCCATTTCTGATCCCATTCTTTATCCGCATGGGTTGTATATAAATGTACTGAACATAAAATATACGGGAGGATAACTATTACGTAGGAAGTGCCACTGTCAAACTGGTGCAATGAAAAACTACAGTATTATTTATGATGATATTTTCAATGTATGCTACCGGTTTTCTAAAAGGACTTTTTGAATAATATCCAAATGAAATGACTGATCCTCCTTAAAAGCAATTAATAAAACAGCGAGTTATGCTGGTTTGGTTTTGTCATCATTTTAATTAAATTTTTTCATATATTTTTTTTCCAACTCCCGTATAATCGGTTTTACCTATTTACGGTCTTCGACATCATTAGCGTATATAACCACTTTTTAAATAATTAAAGCAAGGATCACAAAGTTATTACAGATTTATACTTTATAATAATATTTTTTTAATTTGTTGATCTGCAAGCCTCGTTCCAACAATTTATTTGGATATAAATAATATTAATTATTAATCTATATTGGAACCTATTTCAGTGAGTTTAAACAGTAGATAGTTTTTAAATGACCTTCAGCAGGTCATCGTTACAACATTATGAAAGGGGAGAGCGCTCTTCAAGGACTCGTATTATCGATCTCTATAAAGAACTATAATTCATTTGGTTTCTTTCTACAAGTTCTTTGATATAAATAGTTCTTTACTTTTGCGTTCGCAGAGTTGGTTATCCAAAATAGAGGTAGCTACAACCTGTGCGGATAAAGAATCGGATCAGAAATGGCGGCGCATCTATTCACTTCTCGCTCACTCACTATATGCGTCTATACTCGCACCCCACGAGTGCGAGTATAGACGCAAATAGTGTGCGAGCGAGAAGTGAATAGATGCGCCGCCATTTCTGATCCCATTCTTTATCCGCACGGGCTGTAGTCTAGCCAAATCCTTCAAGAAAGATAGAACATCTGCATTAAACAAAAACAAAAAGCCTTTTTATTTACAATTAACTGTTTATTCACTAAACACTAATAACATCCAACAGTGAGGCAACCATACATGAAAGTAATGAAACACTGCAAATGCTTAAATTATTTAATGTTGATTTGTTACGGTTTGGTTGAAACTTTAACTAGAGCGTCTCATGTCGACGTGTGCGCGTCGTCGCTACAGCATTAACACTAGGAACGGCTTAGACGCAATGCTTCTCGATGAGTTTGTACCAGTGTCCGCACTCGCAGCGGCGAGGGTGGCCCTGAAATTAAATATTTTTTTTAAGTTAGCTTAAAAAGACTTGACAGGGTGAATTTTTCTCTCCATTTGACACTCGCTATGCGTCTTTTCCCATGTGAAAGGGACAGGGATAATGATTCGTTCTTTAATTCTTTTTAGAGTAGGCCCCCCGTATGCTAGTCTAGCAGAAAGATAAAGAAAGTTTTTACAAGAGCACCACTCTCCAACGACTTTTTTCAAGGTTTACAAAACAATACGAAAGCCCGAAGTGTACAACGAATGGATATGCGAACTATGACCCCAAACCTTTCTTTATCAACATCATTGATGCTTGAAAAAATGAATATGAATGAATAAATGAGTGGACATTGAAGCAATCTATGCCTTTTTTTGTGATAGGTGGCAGACAAGCAGACGGATCTATTAAACCTGCTAAACTTATTAAGTTATTACAATATTAAATTCAACTGCTTACAGTGGCATGGTTCAGAACACCTTCCATTCAGGGGTCCAGATTTTTCAAATCTATGTGCGTATTTCTACCGACGATTAGCTCGATGGTGAGGAAAAACATCGCGAGGAAACCTGCACGCTTCGGATAGTTTCCGAAATGTGTAACCATGATTATTATGGTCTGGTTCCCCTGTTAAAGGGTCGCGAAAGTGAGACAGCAGTCGCTTCATTGTAATTACCGGACTCCCCAAATCAAGAATCATGGTCAAAGTGTACACCGAGCTCTAGAGCGACTACTTTGGACGCAACTGAGAATTACACACCAAGATGTAGGGACAGTGGCCTAACATATAGACTTTACTAATAGATTTTTGAATTTAAACACATTTAATTAATAATTAAATGAGCAAATGAATTGAATTATCTTGAACTCACCTTATGTAACCAAAGCCAGGTGACTGCTGTGGAGTGTTCTTCGCCTGGAACAATGGAATATAAACCTTAGCAATATTATCTCAACAATGTGACACAATCGTTAATGCAACTGTTATTATGTTTACGACTGTTTGTAAATACAGGGAGTCAGCAATGGTAAATGATTGCATTCTTTTATTCTTAGGATAGTAGAAAGGTATATTGTTTTAAACTTTCATGGGCACGAACGTTAGAATACTTATTTACGAGATTTCTACCATGTACCTTATTTTTGAGTTTCCGATAATTATTTTGGCACTGTTGCAAGCTGTTGCATGGCGCTTACAACAGTGCCGAAATATCGGAAACTCAAAAATAAGGTACATGGTAGAAATCTCGTAAATAACTATTTTAATAATAGTAGAAAGGTTTCACAGTAAACATAATAATAATAAGGAATAATTACTTTGATACTAGCAATGTAATGTGTTTATGTATTAAATGTATATATTTGTAACTCCGCTTTTGGTTCTGATATCACCGGTGCTTAAGCTACCTATCTCAAAGTCAGATCAATGTATGTGAAGTTAGGAAATATTTAATGTAAGAGAGTCAAGCATGGATTTAAAACCTACACGAGCAAATTGGTCTTATGCCATCAATAGACTAACATCTTAGCTCTAGGTGTTGTAAAAGTTAGTAAGAAAAGTGGTAGGTAAGAAAGCGAGTAGGAAACTAAAATTATTTACATAAAAAAAAAGTCAGCAGCTGTGAACAAAGTTTAATTATTAGGGATTACAGGCTATTTAACACTGGCTCAATACCCTTTCCTTCAAAGGGGACCTTTGGCCTACCTTTATTCTGTTCTCAGCAATCTATGTTTCTGAATTTTTTTTATCTTTTAGGGTTAAAATAGCCAATATTTAATTAAAAAATTCAAAAAAATGAAACTCACATATGCATCCAACAATACGGGCATCAAAGCAGGATGGAACGAGTGTTGGACTGTCACGGGTTCCTGCGGCTTTCTTCAGCACCTTCATGTTGAAAGGATCATCGTCTCCAGCCTGTAGAGCCATCAGTTCCTTTCTCTCCATACCCGTGGCGTGTTCAAGTGGGTCGGGCATCACTGGAAGATTCACCAAAGCTCCATGTCAAAATAATAATGAAAACGATAGACACATAAATAGCAAAGGAAGATTATGACTAAAACAAAAAGAATTGAGCAGCCACATTTTGAGAAATTTTATTATGATGATAAACATTTGTAGTATGATTAAAATCTGTTATAAGAGTTCTAGTATTTGGCATAGTCATATTATAAATTAGTACAGTAGTTCTGCTATTAAATTAATAAACAAATATATCCATATGGGATGTATTTATCCCATATTAAGTAAATCTATACACAGTGGCGGATTTGCAGTTCTAGCCGCTCTAGGCCCCAGGCCATGTGCCGCCCCTTTCTCAGCCCCAACATTATAGACTATAATTATTTATTATTTATTTATTTATTTATTCATAAGTTTTACATCAGTAAAGAATTTCTTCTTCCACTTTAATGAAAAGAAAAATCTTTACTTCCACTTGTAATTGATTCAGAAAATTGGTTAACTAAAATGTGCTTTCCAATTGAAAATGTCTGTAGTAAAAGAAACAAAACTTATTTTAATTAGAACAGTGTTATAATATTTTTATGAATAAGGCGGTTAATTTATAATATTTTCCGAGGTTTTAGGGATGATTGGACATTTAAATAAAACTTTTCAAACTGTTTTATGCTTTGTTTTTAATAACATACATGTTTTACAATGTGTTACAAAACTCGTCTGCACTTAAGCGCAGCAAAATCATTAATTAAATCTTCGCAATCCAATTTGCTTAAAAAATTAGCTTCTATGTTAAGCAAAGCAAGATCGTTTAATCTTTGCTCTGTCATTGTAGTGCGTAAATAGTTTTTAACTCTGCGCAAACAAGAAAACGATCTTTCTGCTGTACAGTTACTGGCGGGTGTACATACACACATACGAAGAGCAATATCCACGTTTGGGTAAATGGTTTGAAGACCTTCGGTTCGTAACCATTTCAACAGACTGACTGCACTCTTTCGCTCCTCATTTTTTATGCTGCAGTGAGAACGAAAATGAAGACATTCTTCTGTAAAATTGTCTTCTAAGTCAGTAGAATAAATCATTTGCAATGCCTTGGCCTTATCTTCGATTTCTGAGATGCTTAGATTCGTCAGGTTAGTAATAAAGTAAAATTTATTGTTGAGTAATTTATAAGCATCCCGGCGTCTTTTCAGTTCCTCTGATAATGTATCAATGACTACCAAAAACGTATTTATTCTAAAATTTTCACGGCCATTTTTTTGTTCCATATCACCTGTATTTGTCTCGTCAGGAAGCAGCTTACGCTTTCGATTACGTCGAAAGTCTTTTTCATATTCCTGTACGAAGGACAGTTTTTTGGCTTTATTTTCGAATTCATCGAAATTCTCTCTTGTTTCGCCAACAAAATGTATTAAAGCGTCGTACAGTTCTATGACAATGGTAATGTCAATTTCCACACTCTGAAGTTTTTTACTTGTGGCGTTAATGCGACCTAGTAAACATCCCCAAAAAATAACCATGAGGGCCGTTTCAAAACGTTCCAGTTTCAAACGAATACCTCTTGCTTCGCATATAACGTTCCTCTTCAGTTGTGTGTCATTTTCGATGGTGACTAGCGCTTTATGGATTTCATTCCAGGATTCACGTAAACTTTTACATGCGTCTGCACGAGCTGACCAACGAGTCGTCGATAGACTTTTGACGGTGAAATGGGTTTGAAGGAGTTCCCAACGCTGAGTTGACGCTGCAAAGAAATTGTATAACTCTTGGAGTAGAGAAAAGAAGGAACAAGCCTCTTGGCTGCTTTCAGCTGCACATTCACCTACTAAATTGAGCGAGTGTGCTGAACAGGGAACATAGTCGGCAAGGGGTGAAATATCCTTTATTTTAGTTTGTAGGCCGTTGTATATGCCTGACATGTTAGCTGCGTTGTCATATGATTGCCCGCGGCAGTTAGAAATGTCAATTCCCAATTCAATTAAAGTTGAGGTAACAGCATCTGTCATTTGTTGTGATTTGTGGCCTGTGTTTGGAATAAACTTGAGGAACCGTTCTACAGGTGATCCATTAGGCAGGACATATCTGATAACATAAGTAAGCTGGTCTACGTGAGATATATCCGGTGTCGAGTCAATGATCAGAGAAAAATACTTTGCTGTTAATATTTCCGTTACAATTGTCTTCAAAACTTTGTTTCCCATAAGTCGAATAAATTCTTCGCACGTTGTTGAAGAAAGATAACTCGTAAATCCTGAGCCTGGATTTCCATAACGTGTAATGTGTTTGGCTAAGAACGGATCGAATTCAGCGATAAGCTCTAAGGACATCAAATAATTTCCATTGTGGATTGATCCGAATTCTTCATCGTGTCCTCTGAAAGGCAAACCACGTGATGCAAGCGCTTTTACGCATGCAACTACTCTTTTCAGAATATTTTTCCAGTAATTTATTTCTTGATCTAATTGCATTGTTAATGCGTGGTCAATGCGACCTAACACGTTACTTCGTTCTTTCATTTGCAGAACAGATAATTTGTGAGTAGGCGAATTCTCATGAGATGAAACTCGATGATATGCATTTTTCCAGTCATTGAAACCAAGTAGACAAGGACCACAATAAACACATCCATTACTTTTGGAATAAATTAGCCACTTGCGCGGAACTTTTTCGCCATTTAGAAGCTGACGTTCGAATAAATGTCTCGACAACTGTCGCACCTTATCTTTGTAAATGCGCTCACTCTTAGAAAAATCATTTTGGATGTTTTGATTGGCTCCATTCTTACAAATGTGATCACGTGTGAACTCGTCGATTGTCCATTTAGCTGGATCGTCGCTAATTTCGTAGAGCTCCTTGTCCGGAGCACTGGGCTGCACTCCTACTCCTGGTACTAGTGGGACATCTTCGACTTGTTTTTTTGATATACTTGCCACATCGACTAAAGTATTTTCACTTGAAGACACTGCAGAATCATCAGTTGACGGAGCTCCGCAACTGCTTGGAACGTCGAGTTTTGGTTCAATAGTAGGATCTTTAATATCTGTAGATGGTTTTCCAAAGAAATCGTCTAATTTCCGAGTTTTTTTAATCGTATCCTTTTGCTTATCATCTTTTTCTTTAGCTCGCTTGCGATACTCTGCTCCACTTAACCTTACCCTTTTCTTTCCGTCCATATTTAACCATGCACCACAATACCACAAAGTTTTTACGAAAGCGTTTACTAATTAGTAAAAAACTGAATCCGTCCGCTCAATGCAATTGCTATACGCACATTGTTAACATAACTCGCAGTCGCGAGCGGGCAAGCGAGCAAGCGTGGGTGGGGGGAGGGTAGTAGGGGGAGGGATAGCGCGACGCACCGCACTTGCCTACACGCCGTACACGCGCGTAATAAAATAACAATCGATAGGTACCTATACTTCCTAGAAAATTTTAATCATACGGTACTACGCGATCCATATGTAAAAACATATTACGATACTTTGCATTTGAGTTTCTTCTTGTTAATCTTGTTATCATGAGTGATTTATTTTGGCACGTTTAGCCGCCCTTAATACCTGGCCGCCCTAGGCCCGGGCCTACTGGGCCTTAGGGCAAATCCGCCACTGTCTATACAGTAAAGTATTTATCTCAAAGTATATAAATATTAATATTGCACTGCCCTACACCTCCATCAAGTGTCCTGTACCCAATGGTTGCCTGGAAGAGATTCCTCATAGTGATAAGGCCACCTTCACAAGATATGTACAACATATCCTGTAATACCTAGTCTTAAGTTTTCATAGAAAACTAAGTATAAGTTAAAGTTGCACATAAAAAACTGCCTAATGCAGAAATGCTACTATAAAGTAGATGATTATTTAAATGATAAGGATTCCTGGACATGTGATCTCTTCGCCTGTCCTCTATTGTATAATTTCATTTCATAATTTTATTTTGACGATTTACCTAAACGTTATTGATAATAAGCAGTGTATGTCATATTGTCATGAATAAGAATGAAAATTGTAATTACTATATTATTTGAAAAGAGTAACTACTGAGTTTCTCGCTGATTCTCATCGATCTAAAATGACATTCCGTTTCAGCATTAGATTATAATATTAGACATTCATATATGTTCTATGGACATAAACTAAATAAAGAGATTTTTGATTTTGATTTACTCTACTTTGAGTGCAATGAAACTATATTCATTCATTCATTCTACTTAAATCAGAAAGTCCAATTAACTACCATGGTGTGAAAAAAATATAGGTATGCACATAATGTAAACAAGGATGTGTTATTGATTTCTCATCAAAAATAAATGATTACATTAATTCGAGTTTCAACATAGCTTCAAGCAACACAGTATCGATCATTCCAAAGTTGCTTGTGATTGCAAATAGATAAGATAACCTATAAAGGAAATGAAACTAATAAACTTAGGCGTGCAAGGGTGTAATTTAAAAGATAAGGGCCACAACCAAGTGTAATACAATGATCTATGACAGAAAAACGACATTAAGGGGCAAAAAATCACGAAAACATTAAAACAAATTATTAAACGTGCTTAATTTTTTCTTATTTTTTTACATAATCAATAGATTTTTAGAGCTCCATTCAGTCACGTTGGATTAAGGGAAGTAATGTAACGGAGTCGTTTAAGGGAACATGCTATTTAATAGTCAGAATTATTTCCTTTTTAGCATTTTAATCGGGAAAAATACTTTTTGACATTACGTAACTTAGATTTTGACAGGTATGGCGATACATTTTGGATTACAAGTATTGTAAATCTTACTTTTGTCGGCATATCCTCGTCGGGCAGATGAAAATAGAACACTCCTAACCGCATTTGCGCGTATAATTTGTCTACACAAAGAAGCCATTTTTCTAATTTACACTAGACCGCTTCTTACGATAGCAAGTGGATAATTTTTTCCGAATTTTTCGTACGACGTATTAGTAAAGAGAAAAACCGGTTCTGACCGAAAGCCAGGATTGTCAATGTTGATACTGTCATTCAATTTTAAAGGGCTCCTATTGGCGAGGCAAAGATTCTCACTAGCACATCTGGTGTCAATTTTCGGAAGCTGTCTAAGAACGAACAGTGGGAGAGCCACGGCATGAATGGGCTGGCTCGACCAAAGTAATACCACGTCCTTACAGAAAACCGGCGTGAAGCAGTGCTTGCGCTGTGTTTCGCTGGGTGAGTGAGGGTACCGGAGGCCCAATCCAAGGGAAGGGGGGTTGAAAGGTAAGCAGTGCACTTGTGACACCACATGCAGGTGTCCATGGGCGGCGGTAATATTTGCCCCGCCAATACACTTTGGTTGGATTTTTACTAGGTTTTTCCCGCAGCTTCGCTTGCGTAAAATTCGGTGTGACACGGTTTCCCGTTCTGTATTCGATGACGATGCAAATAGGACTATTTATACTTATATAAACTGCTCCACCTCATTTTAAGAAAAGACAAAATATAGCCTATATCACTCTTTATCCCGTTTGGGTCACGCGATCGGTTTAACTTACTTTGAACCGGCAAAATATTTGGAACAAAGGCAATGTTTTTTGTGATGCAATGATAAAAGCTGATGATGATGATGATCAATGTGTCACAAGAAATACCTTTTTTATTATTATAGATAGATTTTAAATAAACTAAATTCTATAATGATATATAATTTTCGTAAGGGTCGTAAGTTGTTAAAAACATTAATTGTACTCTGTCATTTTTAATTGATATATTTGGTTTCAACCAAACCCTCTCATTATTATACAATAAGAGGGTTATATTTTTATCGTTTACATCCCGAAATATCACAGGCACGAGAATTGGAGAACAGGAGCCCAATTCTCGGGTTCGTGATATTTTGAAAACATGGCGGATATCACCCAAAAACCATGCAAAAAAACTATGAACCCAATTCTCGGGCTCGTGACATTTATTTTCATACGACATATATCACTAAAACATAGAGCTCAATTCTCGTGCTTGTGATATTTTGAAAACATGGCGGATATCACCCGAAATCCATACAAAAAAACTATGTTTTAGTGATATATGTCGTATGAAAATAAATGTCACGAGCCCGAGAATTGGGCTCCTTATCAACAAAGTAAGCGAAAAAAAATAATCATCTGTCACCTTATTGCTGGCCATGACCGGATGGATATTCTGTTTTGTATGGAACAGCTGTTTTTTTTTCGCTTATTTTGTTGATCTAACATGCTAAATGGACTTCATTAACTATAGCCATTATGTAGTTTCCGGGATGTAAACGATAAAAAGTAACGGTGCATTAATAAATTCATATTCATATGAATAGAAAAAAGAATACTGTTATTTTAGAAAATGGCTTTCATTAGAAAATACTAATTATGTAGGTACCTATCTGGTATAATTACAATAGATGAAGTAATAAAAAGAAATCAAAATTTAATTCGAGTTTATTAAAACACTGACTATCAAAATGTTTTAGCAATGTTGGTAGAATAGATCAATGCATGGATCTGAGATACAATTCTCTTTTGTTCGATGTCTCAATACTTTTGAAAAAAAAAAACAAAACTTGGTGTACTTAAATATTCTTGATTTATTTTGCTATGATTTGTGTGTCTTACTACTACGTGTAGGTATCTTTTTCTTTTTGTGCACAAAACAAGCAGGTTTAAAACCTGATTAATATTTTGACATCGTAAAGATTTTGTATTTTTTATGATATAGGGGGCAGACCAACAGACGTATCACTTGATGGTAAGCCAATTACCGCCGCCCATGGACACCTGCCACGTCAAAGGAGTCACAGGTGTTATGTTGTATTTAAGAAAATGAACTGTTGAATACATATGGTTGAAGATAGTAAATATCTTTTCCTTCGGGTTAAGACTAGAAGTGTATTTTTAAGTTCTTCTTTGGATAATATAGGCAATGAAGGTGATTCTCTCAATTGATGTCCCCGTTAGGAACTGAAAAAAAAGAAAAAATGTAATTTAATAAAATTACCATATAATAAATTGGTAGGTATATAGTTGGGCATAATGTGACAAGAAACAAACAGGATTCCATTCTATTGCATTACCGTGAACCATACCATTATGAATGTAATCATCAAGACTTTATCGAGGTATACGTTAGACATGCACTCTGAAGAATTGTTTAATTTAATTTTTACATATAAAAACAAAATACTCACACACAATTTAAAATACTTTTTTTTATGTTTCAGTATATGTACGTTTTGTTTATGTTTACTTACCAGCATTAAAAAGTGAATTTTTCGACGGATTTTGTTTATCTTATTAGCACACAAAATCATAGAAGGAATGAGTTTCACAAGAAATCAATTTCTGGTCCGACCACTTCGCTGTATAAAACAACCCTTAAAAGAATTCAGTCTTACGTCAATTTCTCCCTCTTCTAGCTAAAAAGAAGAAACGTAATTTTATTATTATGATGATGAAATCGAGAATTTTATCAATAATAAAATTAAAAAGTTTTTTTTTGAAGTTGAAGTTGCCTCATCACCTTATCAACAGTTCTCGGGTCTGGGGGGAACTCGCCCTATTAAAACTCGTCCCAGAATTTTAGCGAAAATATCCCAAAATTCTGGGACGAGTTTTAATAGGGCGAGTTTCTCCCTACTACAGTTCTCAATGAAACTTATAATAAAATTGCAATATTTCTTTACTGGATCTCCTTGATAGAGTTCTCTATAGCAGGAAGGTGACACGCACTCCCTGACGCATCGCGTTCGTGGGAGTCCACTGGTTTGGCTGCAGACGCTGCTTTGTTCGCATGCCGTTTCAAATTCACGAAATGTCATTTCCTGAAAATTCGAAACGCACACATTCACGATTAAAGTTTCAAATAAAAAAATATTTAGGTGCTTAATTTTAATGCGTTACATTTTTAGGAGAATCCTTGTATTGATATTCTTTGAAAGTAAATGTTACGGGACTTTGATCCGCAGAACTTTTAGATACTCCCATGAATAGTAAAATAATATAACAGTTCAATAGCACAAATATTCGTATCATTTTGTATTTTGCTCTGTCTTTAATTGATAACTAACCACGGATCTTAGAAAATCAATAATTTGAACCACTTGTTGATAAAACTCTAATGCGCAAGTCTCGGTCTATGAATTCAAAAAACCCTTGTTGAGTATTCAATATTCCTTGAACTATAATTTATAGCCAATTTCAATACATTCGTCACTGCTTTTTGATATATTTTTCTCAATATTCCATATATTTTTTCAAGGACTTGTAGAGTTTACCGATTTCTTCATTTTATAGCGGATTGATCACAGCACTAATTAAAAAAAGTATGAAAAGCTTGTGTCATCCCCAGCCTTCAAAAAGCCAATTCAGTCTGTGGAGACAAACCAACTAGCCAATCAGATTGTTGATTCCGTAGTTTTGATTGGTTCATTATGATAAATTTTTATCTTGTTTACATCTACTGACATATAGACACAGGAAAAAAGCGTATTTTTTTTTTATTCACTCATCTGTCAATTGGTGTAGTGAAAAGTGGTGATCGAAATCTTGTTAGAATTTTGTATTATTTTCGAAATTATCGCGTCATCTGAACAGAATTTGTGGGATTTGTATTAGTTCAAAGTGTTTGGTGTGTGTGTTTTTTAGTTAGCCACCAGTTGGATATTCTTTCTCCCCTAGTCCCAGGAGCATCACAATACCATCCTTTTGGTGAGTGTTTGTATTTATTATTCGATTAAATTTGTTCATATGGCCCTTTGTTTGGTGGATAATTTGGGTCTAATCACGGATATGGCTCGTTGCGTCATGATGATCGTACTCACCCCCACTTACACCAGATTGTATCTGTTGAACTTGCAAGTTCATTGTTGTTTTAATAATGTTTCAAATTGGAAATGGTTTCAAATAGGTTCTGAACTTATTTTGTGGTCACCAAGCAATTATTTGATTACCTTGTTGCTATTTTAATATACCAATAAGAATGGCTACTTATTTGGGACCTGATGGCTCTTACAGAGAGGTACTAAGGCTTAAAGTTGTTTTATTATTGTCAAATCTTATTGAGCTTTCCCTAATAGATCAATGCAGGCAATGCTTTTAAGTTTAGGGTTTGAAATTCTTATTAAGATTATTATAATATTAATTAGCGTTTAGTTTCGTCATCGCCGACCCGTTTGGAACAGTGGTAGTGAATGCTGCCTTTGGTCCAAGGGTTGCGGGTTCGATCCTCGCACAGTACAAACATTTGTGTGCATGAACATGTCTGTTTGTATTGGTCTGGGTGTTTCCTATGAAATTATAAGTATGTATTTACAAAAGAAAAGTATTATATGTATCTATTTGTAATCCCACTGTTGATTCTGATATCCGTAACACAGGTGCTTGAGCTACCTATCTCGGAGTCAGATCAATGTATGTGATGTTGTAAAATATTTATTTATTTTTTTTATATTTATTAGTTTCTAGTTGTGTCTGAAGCTGTTGTTTATAGAGTCCAGGGTATGCTTTGGTTTAAGCATACTCTGGGCTCCACTGTCAGGGTTTGGGAAGTCTGATAATTACAACACAATGTAAACCTATATTCTGATTACATATTGTGGTAATTTAATATTTCTGCATAAAATTGTCCAATTTATTCTGTATGTAAAAAATGTATAAGAAAAATGGAAGCAGCCCTCAATATCGTCCCATACATGTTTCAAAACATTAAGGTCTTTATTTTATTGATCACGCTTTATATTGCAGTTGTGTTACTTAAATTGCACTCCGATTTAGTAATTTTAAAACTATAAAAGTACCTACACTACCTCAATGTTAAATGTTGATTGAAGGTTTATTCGTATAGTAACCAAAAACTTTTGCCTTTGATAAGATAAGATTCTATTTTGTTGAACATAGAATCTGATTTTCCCTAGAACAGGAGGTATGACTAAAAAGATATAAAACTAATAAAACTCTTAAGAGGCATATTTTATTTTATATCTAATGTGTTGAATTCCATTTCAATAGACAGCTTAATTCCAATTTCTTCTTGTAATCAATATTGTTTCTATAGGAGGTACCATGATCCAGCATTTGTCCATTGTATGCCTGGTTGCATTTAAAGCGATTGTTTTCTGACCTTCGTAACCATAGCTAGAAGAATCAGAGTTGGTTGTGATTACACATTCAGAGTATGAGATAATGATCTCCGCAAAGAGATAGGTGTCTCCAAAAATTATATGTTTCCGCACAGTTTCTTCCCTTACTGCCAAGCTAGTGGTATAAATTTGCACACCAATTTGAAAAGTCTGGAACAAGCTTTCATTTATATTAGGCACCTATTGATAAAACTTACCACCTTATAAATATGGTAAATAGATCAATGTGTACCACTTTTTCATTATTCAGTCCATATTATCATACAAAGATGTCCAACGAATAACATAGAATCAAATGCAGTCATTGGACTTTGCACCTTATCACTATGAACATTTTCCTCATTTTTTATATGTATACATTTACGTTTGCATTGACCCCACAGCTTGGTGCAAATTCAGTGCACAAGCACTGACGGTTTGTAATAATTTGCTTTCCAAATTCACACACAATTCCTGACATAATAGAGACTATTTTTCATTGTGGTAAATTGTATTCTGTAACAAGTCTCTTGTAGCGTAGTAATTTGTACTCATTGTTCTAGTGTTTAAGATTGATAGTTGTGTGGTTGGTATTTTGAAAGGAATTGCTAGGCTATTAAAGTCTGAAATTTTGCAATTGTCCAGTCAATGGTATATTTCTTGTATTCAATTAATTTCAATGAAATAAACGTAAATTATTATTACAAGTATATTAGAAAGTGTTAGACAAGTCGAGTGTAGGTCACCCTACAATTTGATAGACTGCTGACTTTTGCTGACTCATCTACGCATGTAATCCTTTTAATACACACAAAACCGATCACAGAAAACTGGCGTGAAGCAGCACTGTGCTGTGTTTCGCTGCGTGAGTGAGGGTACCGGAGGCCCAATCCGGGGGAAAGGGGGGTTTAAAGGTTGGCACCGGATTTGTGACGCCACTGGTATCGCGAGTGTCCACAGGCGGCGGCAATCGCTTACCAACAGGTGATCCTGCTCGTCTGCCAACTATCAATTAAAAAACGTCAGGTTTGCTTTCTTTCATTTTAAGGGAAACAACGTTTCTATCAATTTAAATTTATATGTTTCCGAGGACATGTTAATCCAACGGTTTAGATCCCTATACAAAAAGCGTGAAGTAGCGCCCCTGTGCTGTGTTTCGCCGAGTGAGTGACCGGATACCGAGGGGAAGAGGGACATAGAAGGTTGGCAGCGAAAGTGCGCTGACTCCACTGATGTTGTGTGCGAGTGTTCATAGGCGGCGGCAATCGCACCGTCTGATCGTTTGCCAACAAATCTATTTTTTTTTATGTGATAGGTGGCAAACGAGCAGACGGATCCCCTGATGGGAAGCAAATGCCGCCGCCCATAGCAACCCGCGACAACAGTGGAGTCACAAGTGCGCCGCCAACCATTTAAACACCCCTCTCCCCCGGATTGGACCTCCGGTACCCTCACTAACGCAGCGAAACAGCACTGTGTTAATTCACACCGGTTTCTGTGAGGCCGCGGTATCACTCCGGTCGAGACGATCCATTCATGCCGAGGCGTAATATTTGTGAACGTTTCTGAGGTAATGTTAAGCCATCGCTCCTGATCTCCGTACATAATTTTGATCATTACTTTCGTCATGCCAGAGGTTTATAACATTTTGAAACGAAGCGTTTTTTTCTCAAGGGATTTGTTGCTAGTTACCCCACGATTTCTCGAATTGTTTATCTAAAATCGATAAAGTATAACGGAAATAAGTAATGTTTATCGATAACGAGCGTCGATTTATATCAATTCATTTATATCTTTTGATTTACTGCTGTGTAACAAACAACTAAGAAGGAATGTATTATAAGTTATATATACCATATAAATATGATTTTAAGTAATAGTTACTGTATAAATAGGTACTTATATAATAGTTATTTTTAAGGGGTTGCTTGTCTATTGCATTGGGTCTCAGCCTGTAATAATAGATTAAGTTCAGTAAATAAAATTAAAAAAAAAACTAATTAAAATTACATAGTTGCAATTACCGGCCGGCCAGCTCTGTCAACCTACATGTCCTTCTCACCTTAGCATATAATTCTTGGTTGCGTCCAAAGCTGTCGCCCGGGTTACGTTGAGTCCAAGATTCAGGATTTAGGGAGTCTGGTAATTACAATGAGATAGATACTTCCGTTAACGTATAAATTCAAACAGCACTGACTGTGTTTTAACCATTGTTTTTTAACCGACTTAAAAAAACATAGAGGTTCTCAGTTCTACATGTTTGTGCGAAAAAAATGAGAACCCTCCAATTTTAAAAAAGTCTTTTTAGTGTCTCATTTTTTTGGCAAAAAATGAGATGAAAAAAAATTTTCTGCGAAAAAAAAACCGCCTTCAAAAACCACGAACTAAAAAGTGTAAATTAATATTTTTATGACTTTATACACTTTTTTTTATATGAGAGGTGGCAGTCGTCTGCCACCTCTCATAGGCAGACGGATCACCTCATCGTCAGCCCATTTAAGTCCCCACTGCTAGGGCACGGGCCTCCCTCAATCACATGAGGGGTAATCACCTGATAGTAAGCAATTCCGCCGCCCATGGACACCCGTACCACCAGTGGAGTCACAAGTGTGCTGCCGACCTTTTCCCCTTACCCCCCATTGGGCCTCCGGTAACCTCACTCATACGGCGAAACACAGCGTAGGCGCTGCTTCACGCCGGTCTTCTGTGAGGCAGTGGTATCACTCCGGTCGAGCCGGCCCATTCATGCCTAAGCGTGGCTCTCCCACATTTAAATAGGTAACATTTTATAACAGTACCTACACTCGAGAAAAGGTTTTACACGGACTATTCATGGCGAAGAGTGCACGAGAACAAGCCTACTAACTTTACATAACATTCATCGCTATACAAGATAGCGACGAATGTCTGCCACTTTTGTTTACTATCAATGCGTAGACAGTGCATATTACTGCATTGCATATCATCCTCAGTGAAAGTGCGCTTGCGCAGCCGGCTCCAAACAAACTGGGTGCAGATGCACCGAGTGTACTTAGGTACAATAGAACGTTTTATAGTAGTGAGGACACAAGAACTCATGATTTTATTGACAATTTTCTTTAGCAAATAAGAATGTCCTCCTAACCTATATTTTCAATTATCACGGCTAAGCTCAGCGATCAGCCATCGAGGCAGAACATTTAGTACACGAGTGTTTACGCAGACACAAGGGCACTCTCTACTACCTCATATTTCGATGGGACACAAGTGTGACATGACTGAAGATGGATCAGGTGTAGGTCATCGGGGTACAAGACCGCCAACTTCCAGACTTCGGACTGTGCCTGAATACGGAATTTGTATCTGAGTTCTTATTTAGCAAATACTGTATAGAAAAATACCCATACATCTCAAAATCAAAGTCTTCGAGCAGTGTGTCGACTTGCCATTTTTCCTGTTCATCTATGGGACGGACACCATGATTTTACGAGTACCAGTTCTTGTACACAGAATAAATAATAATAAATAAATATTTCACAACATCACATACATTGATCTGACTCCGAGATAGTTAGCTCAAGCAACTGTGTTACGGATATCAGAATCAACAGCGGAATTACAAATATATACATATAATACTTTTCTTTTGTAAATACATGCTTATAATACATAGAAACACCCAGACCAATACAACAGACATGTTCATGCACACAAATGTTTGTACTGTGCGGGGATCGAACCCGCAACCCTTGGACCAAAGGCAGCGTTCACTACCACTGTTCCAAACGGGTCGTCAGAAGTCCGCCGAGAAGTTTAGAGTCACAAAGAGGGGCACGGAGAGAGCTATGCTCAGGATCACCCTTCGAGACCGGAGACGTAACGATTCGATCCGACGTTTCTTTAACACAGATTTGGAGCTAGGGGTAGGCTTGGACCATGATCCATGATCCAGGCGAGTCTGGTAATTACAATAAAGCGACTGCCGTCTGACCTTCGCAACCCTTACAGGGGAACCAGACCAACTGAATTATGGTTACGCGCTTCTGCCTATCGAAAACATGCAGGTTTCCTCACGATGTTTTCCCTCACTGCCCGAGTTAAGGTGACGCATTGACGTAATTATCGCCGCCAGTAGATTTGTATTAATTATAGCGATTTGGAGACATTTTTCAAGAAAGTACAACGATGAATTTGTAAAGGAAAGTATTAATATTTTTTGAGATGTACTTGTGTAATATTGTATTCGAACTAGTAACCATAATAGGGTATAAATGACTAAGCTCAAGATTTTATAAAATATAAATGTTTTATCAAAATATAGGTCAATATGTGCCAATGGAAAAAAATCTCAATTAAAAATATAACATCTAGCCGGTTTTATGGTCATTCATAGATTCATGGGCAAGTCCATTTTAAAAGTATGAAATTATTAAAAAATAATTATACCATTGAATAACCCATACAATTTGCACCAATTATTATAATAGAACCATTGACATAAACGAAACATTTGATATAGCTACCATACAAAATTCAAATGAAATGCATACAAAATACTTAAGTGTGACGTCACATCTTAGTAGTCATTTGTATGGAGCGTTTTGGGTTTGCCCAAAATAATGTGATTTTAAAGTTGTGATATCTCAGGTAGTTTAAATGAGAATCAGGTGATTCTTTCAACGATGTTTCTATCATTGAGAGGTCTTTTGATTGCAAAAATTAAAAAAAATAGTCATATACCGTATTCTTATTATTGCCTTAAGTGGTCACTTTTAGCAATTCAAAAAATTATGGTTTCTTGTAGGAAGTTACGACATATTAATTTTGTAACCAAAAAAATCTTAATACCATTCTTTATGGATTCACCGTTGTACGTTTATAAAAAATGTCTCATAATCGTCACAATTACTATACATCTATTTGGCGGCGCTAGTTTCATCGATGTGTCACCTTAGAATAAATATCCTACATAGATTTAGACAGTGCATAGTACTGCATTGCATATCATCCCCAGTGAAATTGCCCTTGCAAAGCTTGCTACAAAAGAAACCGAGTACAGATGCACTGAATGTCCTTATGTACAATAGAACTTGCAATAAAGCAGTGAGGACACTCGAACTCGTGACTTCATCGCCAACTTTTATTATTACTATTATCAGATTAGTGACGTAACTAGGTCATCAAAGCCTATAGTGTACGTACAGCGTGTGGCTGTACGTACACTTCAAAGTACACAAAAATGTCAAATTTCTTCATTCAATTCTCAACTTTATGTTAAACATGTTCGGTTCAATATCACAGTAGTAAGTAAAAACTTTATTGTAAAATTGTGGTGGTACGATGAAAAATACATTAGTTTATATCGGTTGAGGGGAAAAGTAAACAGGCACAATTGTATTTACATACGACATATATTTTTGGTAAGCAGACAATTGTACACCGAACAGATTGACAAACAGGATGTCTTCTTAAAACCAGAGTGTAGACTTTGTCTATAGAAACCCAAGTAGGTTTAAAAGATCTTATCTTATAAATAGCATATTTTGCACAATTACCTGTTTAGGCATACAATAGTCAGTCATACATCATTTATGAAATTGATTTTAATAAAACTCATTGGACATAGATTCCAATACGTTACATAGTTATAAGGAAATAGATTGTATTTGAATTGAAATTATTTAATATCAATGTTTAAATAATTTTGATTTAATTTAAGCATAAAACCATTCTACAGTGGGAGAGCCACGCTTCGGCATGAATGGGCCGGCTCGACCGGAGTAATACCACGTCCTCACAAAAAACCGGCGTGAAGCAGTGCATGCGCTGTGTTTCGCTGCGTGTGTGAGGGTACCGGAGGCCCAATCCAGGGTGAGGGGGGGTAAAAGGTAAGCAGCGTACTTGTGACACCACTGGTGTTGCAGGCGTCCATGGGCGGCGGTAATCGCTTACCATCAGGTGATCCGTCTGCTCGTCTGCCACCTACATCATGAAAAAAAATCTATTTTCACACTATGTCATTCTACGTCGACCAACTTTCTCTTATAATCGCGTTTTCACATGGGTGGCACTAAGACCTTGATTCAGGATTTGGCAATATTAAGGGTGCTCCCACACGACCAACATTTAGTCGGATCGATTATCGGACCTACAAGAAGTCGGCAAATTTTTCACACAATTTCTGACAGACTTAGTAGGACGTGTTCGTTGCGATCATCAAATGAGTACATTCTATTTACGAAAACAAAAAGATCATTTTTATACTTATTACTATATTTTTTTTACTCTGTGGATTTGTTGTCAATTCTGGTTACAGACCGACCAAGATCTGAAGGCACTTCATTGGCATTGACAGGGGGGTGACCATGTCGCAATAAAGTTACCAGTACTATAAAAATATTATAGTTAGTAATTATTAGGATGCATTTCAGTAACCTATTATATTTTTTTCGTAATTATGATAGTAAAGACAATTGTTCTAAATAATTTGTCCTCTGTGCTATGGATAAGATTATTCTGATGAATTTTCCCCATTTTTATTGATCTAACTTTCTGAAAAAGGACTTTGTTAATTATTATACCATCATCATCATCATTTCACCCAATAGACGGACACTGCTGGACATACCTACAGTTAATTATTTTACGTATTTAGACTTTTTTAGATTCATAAATGATTTTAATGATTTATAAATATAAAATTAAAAATGTTTCGTTAAAATAGTAGGTCCTTCAAGTAGAATAAATATTTGGAGGAAAGTCTGGCTACACTGGTGACATTCGGTGAATTATTTAATCTATTTTACATTAGTTGTTACTTTTGCCAAGTGATCGAGTTACACGCACTACACGCTGTAACTGAAGACGTTACACATGCATTAAATAAATGCACTAGTGCATTGGGGCTGAACAAGCAATTATTTTGTAACTTGCACCCGTCACGTGCAGGATAAATAGTGCTAATTAGTTCATTGTAAGTGCATATAATGAGAGGAAATAATATTGAACTTTATTCTCCTCATTAATAAGGTCAAGATAGAGTAGTTGGTGGAAATTACGATGTTATCAATGATCTTGTCGCAGACGAGAAGCCGTAGCTGAACACCTGATAGAAAGCGATTGCGGCTGCATTTTTTATCTACTGAGTATCCTCATTCATTTGGGGAAACACAGAACAGGTGCTGCACGCCATTTTTCTGTGAGGTTGTGGTACCTAACACTCCGATACTATGTCTTGTACTGGTTAATTTAATACTAAACTATTGTGTTCCCAAAAGGTAGCTATGTAAAATATAATAATTAGTGATTTTTGATTGATGTAATTTTTGAAAACACTTGTTGGTGCCTGCGGCCGGAAACGTACTGGAATGGGTCCCCACCTCCATTTTGACTGCCTTCCTTTCTTATAATAAAAGCATGAGTGCTATCTGTAGTTTGTATATGTTTTTATTTTGTTCCGCTCGTATTCATTTATGAGTTGACTCATAATTTTAATTGAAAGGCGTGTTGTTTCGTAATGTAATGTCATGTAACATGACTCAGAGGTCCAATTCAGTGGTAGAATTGTAGCCGATTGATATCTAAATCTTGAAACCTGAACTATAGAAGGACTAACAGACAGTCAACAAAGTAATAATAAGTGTAATAAGTGTTTGAAGGGTTCCGTATTTTCTTTTTGTGCCCACCTCATACTAGTGTTGCCGGGTACGCGATTGTACCTCGATTATTAATCGATTATGCAAATGGGGCACAAATAATCTAATTAACCGATTCTACTATCTATATCGATAGTAACTGACCCTTATCCACACGAAGCGATTCGCTTCCACATTTATAATGTGGACAGCTAAGGAATGGATCTACCTGCCGAATTTGTTTTTCTTGACCTCTATAAAATTGACATCTTTAAGGCAAGAGTGAACAGGCATCTTTTAGGCAAACGCGTATCATCCTAGACCTCATCGTCCCTTTAAAAAAAGGGGATTCTACTGATTGTTTCTAAAAGTGTGTATTTTGGGAGTTGGAATAGTATACAATGGAGTTGATTGAGAGTTCATATATGAAGAAATCAGGTAAAAGCTGTGTGAGTAACGCTGCGGGCGTAATCTAGATAATGGATGACTTGTAGGAAAATAAATAATGTAACATTTTGATTCGATTAAGATTATGAATATTTTTGGTCGGTTGTTTTTGCTTTAATTAATTTTAGTTTTTATCACTATCTTTGATAGTATTTTAGTATTAAAAAGTTATTTTTGGGTGTTGCGTGTATTTGTCAGAGGGTCCGAGGAATGTGTCGAACATTTTGATCGCGCGCGCATGCTTTGTCAACACGAGCATGTATTCTGCGACTGCATTCCCCCATCATGTTTTTGACCGCGGGAGAGCCATCCTTTGGCATGAATGTCTTGAGTCATACCACGGCCTCACAGAAAACCGGCATAAAGCAGCGTCTGTGCTTTGTTTTACTGCGTGAGTTAGGGTACCGGGGGAAAGGAGGGTTTAAAGGTTGGCAGCGCACTTGTGACTAATGGGCGGCGGCAATCGCTTACCATCAGGTGATCTATTTGCTCGTCTGCCACCTATCACATAAAAAAACTTAATGATATGGTCATAGGTCAAAACATCTCGGCGGTCTCACGGCTAATAGTTATCTATTCCAGATAATCTTGTTATACTCCAGCCCAATTCGGTAAAAGGGGATTTAAAGGGTGGCAGCACTTGTGAATCCACTCGTGTTGCGGTTGTGTTGTGTTGTGTTGTGTTGTGTTGCCTTCCATCAGCTGACCCGTCTCCTCGTCACATTGACTATTGAGAGTGCATGGATCATATGTACTCATCAACAAAATAGGAATATACAATTCGGTATTTGATATTTTTTTTTATTTTTGTAATCAAAAGACCTCTGAATGATAGAAAAATCGTTGAAAGAATTACTTGATTCTCATTTAAACTACCTGAGATATCACAACTTTAAAATCACATTATTTTGGGCAAACCCAAAACGCTCCATACAAATGGCTACTAAGATGTGACGTCACACCTAAGTATTTTGTATGCATTTCATTTGAATTTTGTATGGTAGCTATATAAATATTTCGTTTATGCCAATGGTTCTATTATATTAGTTGTGCAAATTGTATGGGTTATTCAATGGTATAATTATTTTTTAATAATTTCATACTTTTAAAATGGACTTGCCCATGAATCTTTGAATGACCCTAAAACCGGCTGGACGTTATATTTTTCATTGAGAATTTTTGCTATTGGCACATATTTACCTATATTTTGATAAAATACAGGGTGTATCTGTGAACATTTACATCCCTCCAACCACGTGTTCTACCAATCATTCTGAACAACATTTGTTCTATGACTTTTGGAAATTCGCATAAAAAAAATCAACTTTTCATACAAAGTCGGTCACGTGACTTGGTCATTTTGTATGGGGAGACGAAAAAATTTTCGACGAATTTCGAAAAGTCATAGAAATTTTGTCTTGGTTTCAGAATTCAGAATTGTTCAGAATGGTTGGTAGAACATGATGGTTAAAGGGATGTAAGTGTTCACATATACATCCCTGTATTTATATTTTGTAAAATTTCGAGCTTAGTCAAATACCCTATTATAAACGATTTCACAAGTGTTGGAACAGCGCGTGCATGTCAAGGCACGGACAGAGAATAACACAGATAGTACAGTATCTCATGGTAGTTCCCAGAACTGACGTTGCGATATAAAGAAAGCAAACAAATGTTATTAGAATCCGTTGGAAAAGACGTGTGTTTATCACATTTATTGCGCGTGAAAGGTTGGCAAACCCTGGCGATAAGATAGCGACGGACGAAGAAAACAATGATAAATTAAGCCGTCAGACCGTTTGTTTAGATGCATAGGGATATATGATGAGTATCCGTGGCAGCCCGAACAGTATCCTGGGCGCACTAGCGAATAGGTGGGACTCGCCCATGCTTAAACGCTGGATCGGCTTACACGCCATAAGAGGCGGGCAGATGTGTGCCGACTTCCACCTATCTTTGTTTAATACTTTATCAATAAATAATACGTGCTAACATAGTTTGTAAGTTAATATTGTTACTAACACCTATATGGACTCTGTGGTCTGAAATAAAGTTTTTCATTCATTCATTCATTTATTATCACGAGGCTCACAAGGTGCTTCTTATAAATGATCTCGGGTGTGGGAGACCGTGTTTTACCGTGGGAGAGCCACGTGTTGGCAAGAATAGGCCGGCTTCATCGGAATGATACCACGGGCTCTCAGAAAACCAGCGCGGAGACAGGCCTGGATTTACATTCCCAGCCCGACTGGGGGAGGCAGAGTCGGGTCCTGCGTCCGGGGAGGAACATGAAGACAGGCTGCTAAGCCGTTCCATGTCCCCTCCCCACTCAGACGATGAAGGAGCGTCGCAGGTGGTTTTGGTGCGTATGCCTCTGACCGGCTTCTCATCAGGAGAAACTCTTGTCAGGCGGAGAGCCCCACAGAATGCACAAGGATATAAGCCATAGGGCTGACGGCATTTCCCCTGCGCCAACAAAAAATAAGAACTGGAATTACATATGGTCTGAATGGGCTATAAGCCCAGGGCGGCAAAATCTCGCCTGCACCCTGGGGGGGTGTCTGAGGGACGGACAGCCATGCTACGCCACTGGTGGGGACAGCAAATTGTGGATAGCCCAGTCAAGGAGCGGCAAATGTTTAAATCCGCCTCTGCAGTGCCTAAGCTGTGTTTCGCCGTGTGAGTGAGAATACAAGAGGCCCAATCCGGGGGAAAAGGGGGTTGAGCACTCATGGCTTACCAACAGGTAATCCGTTTGCTCATCTACCACCTTCACATAAAAAAAAGCATTGAACTGAAATCGTTTTACCTACTCTTCATCTAAGCCATCATCCGTCGGCTCGTCTGACACCTATATCATAAAAAAAAAGCATGCAAATCCCTTTGCGTCCAAAGCTTGGCTCAGAAACGAGCCCGGGGTACTAGACCTTGCAAAAACGTATCTCTCAAAGGATTGGAACATTTGCATCTGGATCAGTGCAGAGATGCGGAACAGTGAAACGCTTCATTTGGAACATCGACTCTCAGATAGATCCGTGAGATTCATTCCGCTCATTCGGATCATTCGGCTCAATCGGATCGTTCAGCTCATTCGGATCATTCGGTTCAATCGAATTCTAGACCCATTTAGGTCGAATACATTCGGAGCGAACATTAGAGATTCATGATAGCAGCTTTACCTTAGTCGCCTTTTACGACACCTCGGTAAGAGTGAGGGTGGCCTATTCTACTCTGCCGGGGACTACACGGCAAGAGAAGGAAAACTCTGCATTTATATCAAAACCCTCGCCAACCCGTCTGCCAAGCGTGGTGAGTATGGCAATTACCCCTCATGTGATTGAGGGAGGCCCGTGCCCCAGCAGTGAGGACTTAAATGGGCTGATGATGATGATTAGAGATTCAGGGGTCTTACCATGAATTTGAAATACTATCCTCGCTACCCAAAACTATGGCTCTGTCTCTTTCACATGCACCACAATGAAAGGGACAAAGCGATAGTTTTCGATAGCGAGAACAGTTTTTCAAACTCGTGGTAAAGGTACAGAACAGTGTATCATTTGGATGAGTCGGATCACTGAGACGTTCCAGTAAAGAGTTACACACGTCTACGGGGTTACGCATGAACCATGATCTAGGATTCGGAAAGTTTGGATTTTTATTTTTGGAATCTTTTCAGCATTCACTCGAAAATGTTCAACTGTCAAGGTTGTCCCTTTATTATAATTTTACTAGGAAGACACATTATTATCATTTCTATAGTAAGTTTGATCGTTAAACCTCGTCCCCAAGGCCGATCAAAGCACCAGCGTTGGAAGTCGAACGGTCGTGCATATTTGATGGGTCGGAAGTCGTATTTGCATAAACAAATGTGTTTTCTACGAATGTATCGGTTCGATTGCGAATTGCGACTTCCTGGGTTAGACAGTTTTTCTTTTACATCATAGCGGACAAACGAGCTGACCACCTGATGGAAAGTGATCACCGCCCCCCATGGACATCTGCAACACCTGAGGTATCACATATGCGTTGCCGGCTCTTAAAAGAGTCAGTAGTTTTTTAGATTTTCGCGTAGCATTTTTTTTGCGATCGTAGCTCAGTATATATAAACGCGCCTTAGATACGGGGGTCGTGGTTCGAATCCGAGCATGCACCTCTGGATTTTTCAAATCTATGTGCATATATCTACAATTAGCTCGGCGGTGAAGGATCGTGAGGAATACTGCACTTCTCGGATGGTTTCTCAAAAATTGTGAATACCGTAGTGTAATTACCGTGGAAGAGCCAAGCATCGGCATGAATGGGCCGGCTCGAGTGATACCACGGCCTCACAGAAAACCGGCGTGAAGCAGCACTGTGCTGTTTCGCTGCGTGAGTGAGGGTACCGGAGGCCCAATCCGGGGGATAGGGGGGGTTAAAGGTTCGCAGCGCACTTGTGACTCCACTGGTGTCGCGAGTGTCCATGGGCGGCGGCAATTGCTTACCCTCAGGTGATCCGTCTGTTCGTCTGCCTACCTATTACATAAAAAAAAAACCTACAATATTTGAGATAATGATTCTGAACGTATAACCGAGATCCAGTTGGTCTGGTTCCCCTGTCTAAGGCTTGTGATGGTCAGACGGCAGTCTCTTCATTGTAATTACCAGCCTTCCAAAATTCATGGTCCAAGCGTACCCGATAGTCCGAAGCGACAGTTTTGGACGCAAGTGGGAATTACACGTTGATGAGGATATACCTGGTAGGTAAGCAAATTAATAACTTCGCTTGTGATGTTTGTGACCACGGCTGTTGTAATTAGGGTTGCCATGGTCGGGATAAGGCAGGATTCTCCGGACTATTTGTATTTCCTTCTCGGGAGTCGAGACCAAAGATTACCGTGAAACGACTTCGATCATTTAATGACCGTCAAACAAAACGTATAAATCCAAGAATTTTAAATTTATTTCTTGATTCATCGTCATCGACAGCCCATTGAAGGCACGGGCCTCCCTCAATCACATGAGGGGTAATTGCCATACTCACCACGCTTGGCAGACGGGTTGGCGAGGGTTTTGATATAAATGCAGAGTTTTCCTTCCTGGGCGCTGATGATCATGCCAGCAGCTTTACCTTAGTCGCCTTTTACGACACCTCGGTAAGAGTGAGGGTGGCCTATTCTACTCTGCCGGGGACCACACGGCACTTGATTATTCGCGTTTGTATTTCTTGATTATTCGCGACAAAAGTTTTAGGGATTTATTCACTAAACGTGCAATAAACCTTTGTTAGCTAAAACTGGCGCTATAAAGTAGTTTTGACGTTTGAAACAAAATAATGTCATATAAAATATTCGAAAAATTTATGAAAACTGCTTTATGACAACGTTTAACACACATTTATGACTTAGACCCTTAAAATAAAAAAGAAATATTGCTCCTAACAATAGAAACATTCCATCTGGCAACCCTGTTAATAACGCAGCCGATAAGTAAGTACCTACATCTACAGACATAATAAATAATTAATCCATGCGTCAATTCCCATTTTGATTAATTATAATCCTAAGGCTCGGTCGAAATGAGGAACTAAAGTTTTAGAATATAGTTGGCTCTTTGATCACGGTGTTTGCATACACACTTGTGCACTATAATACCTGGCTGATCTAAGAGATGGCCGGAGGTTATTACAAGAGCCAGACGCCCAGAACAAATCACATCGGATAAGTCCACCGGGCTAGCAAGTTTTTTAGCCCGAGCCAATCAAAATGTCATTTGGCCGGCTTCATGTAGACTTGACAACAGTGACAATCCTTGTTGAAAACTTGTAGTCTTTGGAGTCTAATTTTTACACAACTTTGCCGGAAGACTTCATGTCGTGTCGCGTTGCTTCTAGGTTTTAAACTCGATCTTTTTCGATCAGTGACAACCCTTGTTGAAAACTTGTAGTCTTTGGAGTCTAATTTTTACACAACTTTGCCGGAAGACCTCATGTCGTGTCGCGTTGCTTCTAGGTTTTAAACTCGATCTTTTTCGATAGATTTCAATTCGTTTTTATCCCCGACAACATTTAACCAAATCTTATTCCTACGTAGGAATCAACAGAATTGTCAACTTATTTTTGGATGTTTTAAATTGACACTTTTTATTAATTTTGGTCGGGGGTTTTTTTAGTGCCTGAAAATAAAACAGCTAGCCTGAAAAAAAAAACATAAATCGTTGTTTTTTCCTCCTCCTCATCATCATTATTTGGTCCATCTCTTTCATTCGTTTTTGCCTAAGATACATGATTTTCCTAGTACAGGCAACACGCTAGAAATGAGTTCCCTTAGTATAAGTAGATTATAGGTATTTATATTTTTCTCGTGGTTTTTAAAAAAAAAAAATGTTATTTCTTATATATCATCAGCCTGTATTTGGATTCACTGCTGTGCTCGCCACTCCTTTTCCTAATTTTTGTTTTATTATTAAAAACAAAAATTGAAATCCATTTGCGTATTTGAGTCTTCGTTGTGCCGTGTGGTCCCCGGCAGAGTAGAATAGGCCACCCTCACTCAACAGCACCCAGAGAAGGAAAACTGCATTTCAAAACCCTCGCCAACCCGTCTGCCAAGCGTGGTGAGTATGGCAATTACCCCTCATGTGATTGAGGGAGGCCCGTGCCCCAGCAGTGGGGACTTAATTGGGCTGATGATGATGATGATGATGATTCGAGTCTTATTCTGCTTGCGCCGTGTATCTCGTGTAATAATTGTGTAAACAACGTGTTTTTATTGAAAATTTAAGTTTCCATGATTTAAATAAACAGGATTAACGGTATCACTTTTATTTTTATGTATTTTAATCTTATACGAAAGACGACAAAATGTGACATTGTGTGATAAGAAGATAAGGGGAGGGAGTGTCTCAAAAACGTGACTAAAATGTGAGAAGGGGGAGGGAAGGAGAGGTTTCTTCCATGGTGTCAAAAACTAATGAAAGTGGGATGTTGGCCCTTAGCACAAAATAGTTAAGGTCATCTCTAGCGGACGGACGTTGCAATCGTAGAATTTGGCGACATACGCGCAAGGCAGTATATCGTACCGTGTCGTCTCCCGCACTCGCTCCTTATAGTATTTCACTTTCTCATTCATGGCGAACTATGCCGAGATCACTGTAAGCTCGCACGTATGTGTGCGCAGCCTGTTTCGCACGTGATGTAGTATTAGCTGCCGTTTTGTATCTACAGTCACGAGCAAACAAATCGACTCAATACCTAATTTTCATACAAACATACTTATTTCAGATGCCTATAAATATGACAGTATCTGAGCTTTAGGGATAATTTTATTGTAAATCAATTTCAAATTTCAATTACCTAATTATCTTAACATATTACAGAAGCGTGCCGATTTCTTAAAAAAAAAGGAAATTGTGGTTGATTTTCGCATCCTATAATATTGCAAGGAAGACAAAAAACTTGCTCAATCCTAATTTTAAGAAAATTTACATATTTCTGGAGGCTTGTTAAACAATTAACTAAAAGAAGAACATTTTTGACATCGATTCACATTAAAATTATCACTAAAGCACATATAAAAGTAGTACACATACTTTTATATTTATAGGCCTCAGCAGTTCGTATGTTTGTATGAAAATTAGGTCCTGAGTCTAATTTGGTTGCTCGCGAGTGTAGTCCATAATGTTCTTATACTAAGTATCATACCACCTTTTGTAATAAATGAAGTGCAATAAAGAATATGAATGAATGAATATCTTTTGTGTCCTTACTGTCTAGTGCGGGATCTGTTTGCGCTTGATTACCTGCTATTAAATATTTGTCTTTTTTTTAATTCCTAGGTGCGAATTTCTCATTCAAAATTATAATTGTATTAGCTAAGTGGAAGCTTATTAGGCTAGAGTGAGATACTTCATCATCATCATCATCATCTTAGCGTTTTGTCCCATTTGCGTCTCAAGCTGTCGCTCCGGAGCCCGGGGTCCGCGTTCCTGCCTCTACTGCTCCATTTCGCGCGATCTTGTGCATTCATTTTGGTCAATTTGAAATTGCTAGTGAGTTACTTATTAGTTGTGCATTAATTTTGGTCAATTTGAAATTGCTAGTGAGTTACGTAAGTCCAACTTCCAGAAAGAGGTCGATCGACGAATCCATCTCGTCTGGGCAGCGTTCGGGAAGCTACGCAGCATATTTTCGGCCCATCTACCGCAGTGTCTCAAGACGAAATTCTTCAATGCATGCGTGTTGCCAGTGATGACATACGGAACCGAAACGTCGCCGCTTACAATGTGCTGATTAAGGAGGCTCAAAGTCACCCAGAGAGCAATGGAGACGGCTATGCTCGGAGTCTCCCTGCGTGATCGTATCAGAAATGATGAGATCCGCAGGAGAACTAAGGTCACAGACATAGCCCAAAGGATTTCATGCTTCACGTGGCAATGGGCAGGGCACATAGCGAGGAGAACAGACGGCTGTTGGGGCGGAAAGGTCTTAGAATGGAGGCCACGTACAGTAAGTCGCAGCCGTGGCAGGCCCCCCACAAGGTGGACCGATGATCTGGTGAAGATCGCGGGAATCCATTGGATGAGAACATTGGGGGAGGCCTATGTCCAGCAGTGGACGTCTATTGGCTGAAATGATGATGATGATAAGTTTTTTATTTCCGCAATAAAGAAAAAAACCAAACAAACTGAGACTCGAGTTTTTCCCAACTCTACGGTCGACCAGTCGGTCCTGCCTCAGCTACCCTTAGGTCATTGACCAGTTACCTACGCGTGATCTTTTAAACTCGTTTCGTTTCCAATACGGGTATGCGCTTGCACCTATACATGTCTAGAGAAATGTCAGAGAAATTTAATCATCTCAAATTACAGGTATAATGACTTTTGACGCTTAATCTTGTCTGTGATACGCCCGTGCCTCGGAAAGCACGTTAAAAAAATAAAATAAAAATAAAAAAAGCTTTATTGTCAAATTATGCGTATCACAAAAAAAGGTACATACAAACTTACACTAATTACAGTTACTAATTAACATAAAATTTAATATAGTTAAAAAACATTAGTATCTATAGTTAAGTTATCTAAAGTTATCTAATTAATTGACAATAGGTACCAGTCTCAGCATATGGCTAGGCGTGAATGCCCAGCGCTGGTTTTCAGCCTGGCCCTTGGGGATCGGTGGGTCGACCATTGGACAAAATATTGAAGGGAGACACGTGTAAATAGTTGTGATGATTTAATGTGTTAAATGTTGTGAAGATGTGAATGTTTATGTGCTATGTTTGATGTATGTATGAGTGGTGTGTGTGCAATCAATGTTTCTGTACAGTGTCGTTGTTATGTCTTAACTGTGAAACCAACCATGAGTCATTTCTGTAGAGGAGGTCTCAAACGAACTTTAAGCCAATCATTTTGACATTGTTTCTGCAAATCAATTAAGTGAGATCTGACCATGTGTTTAAATCTATAGGGATGCATAGGCTCTCTCAAGGGTGGGGGCAGGTCATTCCATATTTTTGTGGCAGAAAATTTGAAACCTCCTCTATACATAATTGTTTTATGTTGAGGGATTACCAGGTTTGTCTCTCTGTGACTTCTCAGGGGTTTTATACGATTACATTTAGCCCATACAAATTTTTCGTAAAGATAACTTGGCTTCCCGCTTTCTATAACTTTTCGGATAGTTGTTGCCATATGTAGATGTCTCCTGTAAGCCATATTCAAAATATTTGCGTCATTTAAATATGGGGTTATGTGCGCTCTCTTGGGTATCTCAAAACGGAACCGCATGCAAGCGTTTTGTACACGTTGAATAGACCTCTGTGTTTGCTGCAGAAGTCTAGGTCCGTATACTATGTCACAATAATTAAACTGTGATAGAACCAGTGTTTCTGTCAGGATTTCCCTGACTTCCTTTGACAGATGTTTTCGGATTGGATATAGTGTCTTTAGCCTATAATACGCATTTCTTATTTTTAAGTTGATCTGTTCGATATACCTCATCTCGCCATCTAGGATTAGGCCAAGACTTTTTGCCACATCTACACGTTTGACTGGTTCCGTGTTTATATAAACAGTTGGGTTCTGTTCGATTGTCTTAATACATTGCACTTTGGTACCTAAAACTACAAAATGAGATTTAGTGGGATTCAGTACGAGATTGTTCCTAATGGACCACTCTGCCACGGTCTTTAAGTCTTGGTTTATCGCATCTAGGGACTGTTTTAGGCCATTTGGTTTGAATGAGCGGTATAATTGGGTGTCGTCTGCATAAAAGTGAGATTCACAACTTTTCACATTTTTCACTAGATCAGCCGTGTAGAGGATAAACAATAGAGGACTTAGGATTGAGCCCTGAGGCGTTCCTCGTTCGATCCTTTCACATTTCGAGTGTAGTAATTCCCCGAGACAGTTTGCAATTCCACGTACTGCCGCCTATTAGTAAGAAACGATTGGAACCATCTGCATGAGGCCTCAGATAAACCATAATAAGCCATTTTGGCTATTAATAAGTCTGGATTAAGGCAGTCAAAGGCCCTGGAAAAGTCCAACAAGACAAGAATCGTTGCCTCTCCCTTGTCTGCTGCGGTTATGATATCGTCTGTTACTTTGGCCAACGCTGTCGCCGTTCCATGTCCACTACGGAAGCCTGACTGCGTAGAAGGCAGTATTTTGTTTGCCTCCAAGTATTTCGTCAGTTGACCAGAAACCACTCGTTCCAGCACCTTTGACAGTACCGGAAGTAGGCTAATAGGACGGAGGTCCTTAAAGTCCTCGATTTTGTCGGACTTAGGTATTGGTCTTACCTTGGCAATTTTCCAGTCATCGGGAAAGACGCTAGACTGAATGGAATAGTTTATTATATGAGTAATGATAGGCAGCGTGACATCTAGTGTAAGTAGTATCATGTCTATTGTGATACTGTCGTGACCACTGGCTTTGGTTTTTATTGACAGTATGATTTTTCTAATTTCGTCCTCTGTGCAGCTATCGATGTTAAACGTGTTCTCACTCCGCCTTTCATTTTCAAAAAATGCCTTTGTTTCTTGGTCCGTGGTTGCGTTTCCCGGTAGTCTAAGAAAAAAATCATTTATCATATCGGGTTTGGAGAGTTGATTTGGAATTAATGGCTTTGACGAATCGCCTACAACTGAAGCATTTTTGAGGTGGGTCCACATTTGCTTAGGGTGATTTTTATTCTTGTTTACATAAAAAGAGAAATATGCCGCTTTTTCTCGTTCGAGGGCTGAGCTTGTGTAATTACGCAAACTTTTGTAATAGTCTCGGTGATAATCCATCTTACTTTTCTGGTATCGTTTAAGGGCAGCATCTCTAAGGCTCATCATAATTTTAATATTATCAGTAATCCAGGGATAACTTTTATGATTGATGCGTATTTTACGCACGGGGGCATATTTGTCGAATATAAATAAAAGGTATTTATTGAGAAGTGTAATCTTACTGTTGACGTCCACCAACTCTTTAATTTCTTCCCATGGGATAGCTTTGAGGTCGACTTTGAAAGACTCCATATCCACTTTATCCAAACATCTCTTATGTATATAATGTGGCATAGGTTTGGGCTTCACTATAATCAACTCGACCAAAACCATGGCGTGATCGCTTATTTTATCGTTATGATTTACATGTATACTCTTGCAAATATCTGGCCTGTCAGTTATCACCAGATCTAATAAGGTTGCAGTGTCGTTAGAGATTCTGGTTGGTTCTTTTACTAACTGCTCCAAGCGCCGCTGAATCATGAAAGTATGGAGCTTCTTTGTGTTTGGTTTATCAGGTTGCATGAGATTCACGTTAAAGTCTGTTAAAAGGAAACATCCATCACAATAGGCAAAAGCATCTATTGACTCACTCAAAGCGTCAATGGCAGCATCGACTGAGACTGATTCTGGCCTATATGCTGTGCCAACAGCAATACGTCCCACACCATGCAGCTGAAGTTCGAGCCACATTTGCTCTAAAGCTGAGGGTGGATGTTGCTTTACGCGCACATGGAGATCCTTCCGTACGAAAAAAACCTACTCCACCTCCTTTTTTACCACTGACTCGCGGGGAGCTTTTTAGATTGTATCCTGGAATGGGAGGTATGTATTTTTCTTGATCTTTTTGTAACCAGGTTTCATTCAACGCTAATATGTCCAACTTATATCTTTCCATTGCAGCGGCACATTCATCGCGACCTGTGTTAAGAGAGCGTATATTTATTAGCCCAAGAATCAAATGATGTGACTTTTTAGGCATCATGGCGGTAAACTAAAACGTAAAAGTGTCAATGAAAGTGTGGGAGAGCAATTGGAAGTAGGTGTATAAATAAGAGGTGTTAGGCAACTGGAAGTTGGTTCACAATGGGTTTGGAGCGGTCGATGGGAAGACAGCCCACCAATCAACAATGGAAAAATAGACAAGTCACGAGACAGATGTATTACTACGCATACAACATTTAAGGCATAATGACTACAGTTGGTTCGAGCTACGTCGTAGTGGAAATGACTTTTAAACATAGAATTCACAACATACATTTTCGTTAAGTGACTATTAAAACCTGGACTTAACAGTTTAGTTTTTGAACTCCATTTCGATATCAAACCTTTAGAAAGAAGAGTTAAGTTTACATTAAAATTTATTATAAAAAACTGTACAACATATTTAATTACTAAGACACAATAGTTAACCATTTCTCGAATCAGGTGGGTCGATACCAAAAATCTTATGAATTTCTTTTTCGGACTTAACTTGGATTGCTCTGCTTTCAAGTCCATCTGTCCGCCTGGCATAAATTCGACCACCCTTCGTCCACACAAATTTCCAATTAGCTGCACTGGCCGCTTGCCGTGCTTGCCAGAATAGCCTGCGGTTCCCCCTGGTTAACCGTTCATTAACGTATACGGGAAGGGGGTTATGTTTCGGTAGACCCATGTCGCTAGTGTTAAGACCACGACGTGTACGTGCGCTCCGCAGTAGATCGTCTCGTAGCGAACGCCGCGACAGCCGTATCACCAGCGGACGCGGGCGTGGTCTAGTGTCGCCTTCCCCGGCTGCGCGTCTGGGCGGGCCCGCACGGTCCACACTTACGATGTCTCGATCCTCTATTACCATTCCCAGTTTTAGGGCTATAGATTGAACTATATGTCCGGTTGACTCTTCTGGGTATTCTGGAATTCCGGTTATCTCCAGCTCGTTCATTAGAAGCATTTGATCCCGATCATTGAGCTCAGATTGCATTTGTTCGATTTTACCTTCCAATAGTGATACATCAGACTGTGAATTCTGTCTCTTTTTGACGATTATCAGCTCTGAGCTGAGGCGACAGTTTTCCTGTTCTAGTTCCTTGACTTTGCTGTCCATTGCACATAGCTCCGTCTTGAATCCTTTCAGCTGGTCACTGAGGAAGTCGGTTGTGTCTGAGAATTCTTTTTTGATCTCGTCTATGGCCTGTGTAAACTCATTTTTCATTTCTTGAAAAATTTCTTTTTTAATATTACTCAATTTTGAGTCTAATGCGACCAGATCTCGCTTGACGCTGGCTAGTTTTGAATCCAGCATGTTAGATAGGGAATCCATAATTTTACTCATATCGTTTCCTGTGTTGCTGACGTTACCGATGTTCGTAACAGATTCATCTCGTCCACTCGACGACGAATCGTCGCATATTGACATATCCGCATTCAGATGTGCTGGTGGCGATTGCTCATAATGTTTACGAACTGGAGTCTCTTCACCTCTCTTCCGTTGAGTAATGTTGATGCACGGAGGGCAACGCCAGGAGCAGTCGATGTTACGCATTTTCTTCTCAAAGTGATGCTCTGGTATGCCTAAACATGTATAGTGATAGCTGCCATTACACATAGCGCAGACAAGCCGAACGTCCTCGCCGACAAGAATGTTACAAGCTAAGCAGTTCATTGCGTAGAAAGTAAGTGCCTACGGAACTGTTATAGCAACAAATTAAATACACAAAAAACTATTCTGTCGGTCTTCGGTACTCCCGGTGGGGTTTGAACTTGTAACTCTCAGTTCCCGACCGAGCGAATACACATTCGGCCACCGAGCGAGTTGTTGAAGCGGCGAAAATAGCGATCAAGTAACTAGGTAATCGTAGTAGTTAACAGAGTCCAAAGGTCAGTCTTTTGTTTTGCTCCAGGCGGTCAGTTAAAATTAACTTCAATTTAGAATTTTTAACCGTCACAGTTAGAATAAACACTGTTAAAAACACTCCAAAACGTTTATAGGATAAATTTAAATTGACACCATCAGACGCACTGTTCCTTGCTGCACATTTTGATACAAATTTAACGAGAAACTATTCACTTTTTACACTCTTTTGGAATTTATTTCATAGGAGCAACTTTAGGTACGTGTACTTCGACGAAACGTAGCGGGCGACCTCCCTCTTAAGCTTTGTTCCTGCCCCTGATCGCTTTACGGACGTGTCATTCTCGGGTCCCGATGATTGAATGAATGAATATACTTTCAATGAAATCAAGTCGCTGGTTATTTATAATAATGAAGCAATAAATAAATATGTTTTTTTATCAACTGACGCAAATTTTATCAGTTTTTAACAGTTCTTAATTTACACTTAATGCCATTTCAAGTTTTGACTACAAGCACTTAAGTCGATATAAGCTCTCGGTCCACGATAACGACTGCTAATGAATCGCTATAACACACATTTAGCAGTGTTATTACAACAAGTAGCTTTGAGGGTAGATAAAAAGAGTTTAAGGGCAAAGGTGGCCGTCCTTGGCGGTTATTCCGATATTGTTATCTTTTGGTAATAATAGAGATGTAACTCTACACCCAATAAAAATAAAACGTGACTACCAAAAAGTACGAAACAAGAAAATTGTCTCTGCTCAAATTATTATGCCGTATTGCCGTGGTTGTATGCCACATTAATTTTATATACTCGTATCTGTTTTGCTACAGTAGGTGGCATACGACCACGGCGGTACGGCATAATAATTTCAGCTGAGACAATTTTCTTGTTTCGTACTTTTTGGTAGTCGGGTTCAAGGTTTTAAACTTTATTTTTATTTAACCTATTTTTAGTTATATAAATAAAATTCATTTGATACCTCACACGGTGCCGTGAAGCAAAATTTTTTTTTAGTTCCTTACTCTAAGTCCCCTAGAGAGCGCTGTAGTCAATTTAACGTGACGTCATTGTAAAAAATATTGTCTCTTTTTTATTATTGGCAGTTTATTACTAAGTAGGTCAAATTAAATTATATATTAATGCAAAATAAAAATCTTGCGATGCATCCCAGGTTGGCTCAGAACTGATCAGTTGTCTTATTCCACTAAAACTATTTAAATGTTTAAAAAATAATAAATAGTGCTGAATCATAAGGCAAAATTTTCCTATATATTTTATGTATTTGACGACGTAAACGATATTTGACGTCACTTCAACATAGACAAATCTATAAGACTTGTCTATGTTGAAGTGTCAGCATACGAACCACATTTGTGCCATTACGTCAAAAAGTACAAAAATTTTGTGTTAGCAAATTATTATTATCTGTAGCAACGGCATATTGCTGAGCGTGCGTTTTTGGTCTTTATTTAAACAGTGAATTTTTATTTGCTATTTTAAAAAACTGGCCAGCAGTGCGAGTCAGAATCGCTCACCAAAATTTCCGTACGATCTCTAATATAATTCCTGAATTATAAATAGTGTTATGTTTTGTTAATAATTTCATTTATATGATTATTCTCTTTTTTACCTGGTTATTATGTATAAACCAGGTTGTTATTTTGTAATGAAAACTCCTTTCGTTTGTAGAGTTTGTTTTAAAGTGACACAGTATATTCGCTCTCCTCAGCCTGATGGTATACAACGGAAGCGATGTCAGGGATCACATCCGTTCAGACTGCCATACATATTCATAAAAGCCTGTTGGTCTAATTTTTTTCTATTTAATAAAAACATGAGGTCATGGGTGCATGAATGAATATACTTTTATTGCACTCAAAGTAGGGTGTGAGCCTTCTGCTCCCCAAAAGCCCGGTGACTCTGTTCAAAACCAAAACGTGCACACGTAGGTTGCCAGAACCGACCGACCGACAAAAAAAAAAAAAGCACTCAAAGTACAGTATGATAACTTAAGACTAGGTGTTACGGGATATGTACAACGAAAGCGGCCTTATCACTATAAGCAATCTCTTCCAGGTAACATTTGATAAAAGGACACTTGATGGAGGTGTAGGGCAGTGCAATCTTAATATTAATATACCTACTTACACAGAAAGTATAAATATTAATAAATAAATACAATATGAACATCATCATCATCATCATTTCAGCCAATAGACGTTCACTGCTGGACATAGGCCTTCCCCAATGTTCTCCACACAGATCGGTCCTGTGCCGCTCGCATACAATGGATTCCCGCGATCTTCACCAGATCGTCGGTCCACCTTGTAGGGGGCCTGCCACGGCTGCGACTTCCTGTACGTGGCCCCAACGGCCGTCTGTTCTCGTCGCTATGTGCCCTGCCCATTGCCATTGAGGCATGCAATCCTTTGGGCTATGTCTGTGACCTAAGTTCTCCTGCGGATCTCATCATTTCATTTAATATGTATATACTAATACATATCTGTTATGTTCATTCACATCACTAAGGAAGATTGTTCGAGAAATAGGATCAACTATAATTGTGGTCTCGCACAATGGACAACATTTCAAAATTGCTAAGCTCTGAAACAAAAAATACCATTTCTTTATTTACTTTTCCGCGGCTCGAATATATATTTATTCATTTTTTATATTGCTTATTTACTGAGAAAAAAATTAAAAACTAAAAAACGTAAGATGACGTCATCGGACGGCAGAATGTAAAATATTTCTTTGCTTAGCACATTATAGTTTTAAATTTACGAAATGCTAAACCCATGACATGCAACTGTCATAAAAAAAGACAACTTGTCAACGTTGAATGAATGAATGACGTTGACAATGTTGACACTAGTATTATTTACCTTTGACAGTAGTACCTTTTTTTTTATTAAAACAATGATAAGCAAAGGAATATCGCTGTATTCAGCCGTCCGATGACGTCATTTGGCGCTTACGTCTATTTAGAATATAAAGAATTTCAATAATTATTTCATGCATGAAAATGGACAAATTTAAAAAAAAGAAAAAATATGGGTCTGTTAATTTTATGTCTATTTTCATATAAAAAAACAATATGGACATGTTAAAAATATGAAATGTTGTCCATTCTTGGTTGTACTGCGTCATTGAAGTCGAGATTACATGCGGTTAAAAGCTTTTCGGGAAGTATTTTTTTCGGTTAGCACTATATATACCATCGAGAGAGCAGGCGAACTGGGGGATTATCATTCCTTCTTGGTGAATATTCCTCAATATACAAAGCGCTTTTTCTCCTACGTGATGCGCACTGCCAAGGAGTGGACCGCCCTGCCAGCGTCTCTTTTCCCCAGAGAATACAACCCCACACTTTTTAAAGCTAGAGTGAATAGGCAACTTTTGGGTAAGCTGGCTTCATCGTAGGTTTCCTCTCAACTCTAGAGTTCAGTGTGAAGCCAAATAAAAAAATGCGTTCCTGAGTTTTTTTGTAACGAAATACTGAATTTGAGGCCGCCGGAGTATGTAAAGCCCTTTATAACTCGCTGTGCTTTCCCCCTATAACAAGATTATTAGGAAGAGATCGCTATTAAGACCGCCGGCATTAAGTTTTTTTTATAATAAATAAATAAATATTTCACAACATCACATACATTGATCTAACTCCGAGATAGGTAGCTCAAGCACTTGTGTTACGGATATTAGAATCAACAGTGGGATTACAAATATATACATATAATACTTTTTTTTTGTAAATATATACTTATTATACATAGATAACACCCAGACCAATACAAACATATATGTTCATGCATACAAATGTTTGTACTGTGCGGGGATCGAACCCGCAACCCTTGCATCAGAGGCAGCATTCACTACCACTGTTCCAAACGGGACGTCGTTTATGGGTTAGGTGAGAGACGAGCAGACGGATTGCTGCCGCCTGGACACCCTCTACACCGGTAGAGTCATAAGTGCGCTGCCAACCTTTAAAACGGTTGTATGATATTCGGTTGTATGATATTACTATATACACTTAGCGACTAATTAATTCACGACCCAAATAAACCGCCAAATTTAAGGAGCCGTTAAACGTCCAGTCAAATACGCCGCCATACTTCGCATATGTCAAATGTCAACGCTCCAAAATGAAAGAACAAAGAATTGTACTCGCCATGAACAAATACATAATGAATGGAAATCGAATTAACATGACGAGATGTAGGAACGTACAGATGGTCCGATAGTGATAGGTTATGAATAGGTTAAACTTAGGTGAGTTAGAGAATGTACAGTTTTACCAATGTTGTAAGCTACACCAATGTACATGCGCAGAAGTCTTATTTTCGAAAACTGCGGCTAAATGTTAACTAATCACAACGCTTCATTTACGCGCGCCAAAAATTACAAATTTCTTATTGGTTGATGCGTCAGCGCCATGTTCGGTGCGAGTGGGGTTAAGAGAGAGATGGCATTTATCTCTGGATTTATTGCATTTAATCGTAACGTAACGCAGTAAAGTCTGTATTTCAACTACTTTCGCAATCGTCATCAATCGGATTTAACTTGCATTTCTGCGTAGACGAATTTTGCCGATGTAATTTATAAACGTGGTACACCCTTAAATTTTTTTTTTCAATATGATCCGAAGATAATTCGCCAATGTCAAGTGATATTTTCATATGTCAAAACGAGAATAAATGTATGGGAATGACACATTGACGTCTGTCAGTTTAGTTCGCATAATTAAAAATCTGAGTTTTTTTTATGGCTTGGTGTTGCTCTTATGAGACAACTCTGCCAATGTCAAGTGAATAAAGAGACACGTTCCTTTGGAAATTGGATTAATGAGCTGGTTCTATTTAAAAATCATAGTTAAATTCGGACTATTAATTAAACGAAGTAAACAGACAGAAGTCAATGTGTCATTCCGTGTCAAAAATCAGTGTTTAAGTTAGTAGGCGTGTCAGTTGTCTCTTTTAAGAATTTAACTTTGAAGTTACTTAGCAACGTAACATTTTCGGTCAAATGGTCTTGACACTCATAATTTGAGAAGATAATTTTTTTGCCATAACTTCTGGTAAACAACCAAGCAAGTGAAGCAGCACTGTGCTGTGTTGAGGCCGAATCCGGGGGGAAAGGGGGCTTTAAAGGTTGGCAGCGCACTTGTGACACCACTGGTGTCACAGGTGATCCGTCTGCTCGTCTGCCACCTATCACATTAAAACAAATAAATAAAAGAAGTAGAAAGAAGTAGCCGTGTGGTCCCCGGCAGAGTAATTCTCACAAATAATAAATAAATAATTAAATAATAAATAATTCTCACAACATCTCATATATTGACCTGATTCCGTACTAAGTAGCGTAAGCACTTGTGTTACAGATATCAGACAACAGAGGAACACAAATATATACTTAAATACATATATTACACCCAGACACTGAACAAACACAAGTGTTCATCGCACGAATGTTTGTCCAGGGTGGGGATCGAACCCACGACCTTTGGCGCAAGAGGCAGGGTCACTACCAATTGCGCCATCCGATCAGTCGAGAGTAGAATAGGCCACCCTCACTCTTACCGAGGTGTAGTAAAAGGCGACTAAGGTAAAGTTGCTGGCATGATCATCAGCACCCAGAGAAGGAAAACTCTGCATTTATACCAAAACCCTCGCCAACCCGTCTGCCAAGCGTGGTGAGTATGGCAATTACCCCTCATGTGATTGAGGGAGGCCCGTGCCTCAGCAGTGGGGACTTAAATGGGCTGATGATGACGATGATGATGTAGAGTACCTACAAGAACATGAACGGCTTATGCCATTCATTTCCAGAAGGTTAAAAATACTTTTTCGCCTAATTTTTTGTTGTCCAAGTACTTGTATTTTTTCTGTTGGTTTTAATGGAGTCTTATACTTATTGTGTCTGTTGGTAGCTGTTAAATGTGGTGTGTCTTATTTTCAGCGAATAAATGTTTCTATCTATCCATCAGTGAACAATGTACAACCCACCGCTTCTGTTTATTTTTATTGACTGCATTGAAGTGTCGCGCGCGCGGCGCATATGATGTGAATCGCTGCGCGCGCGCCGATGTGAGTGACCGTGCGATAACGCGTCGCGTAAATACAGTGTTTATTTACTAACCCGATCGATATCGGTTACCGATGTATCGGTTTTAGCTTACAGTCAGTTGTCTTTGCCTTCTCGTGTGATTGTGTTTTGTTTTGTGGAGTTGAAAAAAAAATTGTGGATGGTGATTTTTTTTTTGTGACAGGATTGTTTCTTATTATTGATTTTTGTAAGCAAAAAAAAATAAATTAAACAGTGTTGATAGTTTTGTCTTTTTCAACGAGTTTAATATAATAAAAAAAGTTGAAACGTGTGTTTTTGGTGGTTGACTTTTAATTTTAATTAACTACAGTAAGTGCTTCCAAATTTATTATTAGGTATTTGCCAAATTGTGAAAAACGAAAAATTCAATGTGACGTCACGAATTTCTTGTGTGTGCATATGATTTTTTTTATGTAAGTGGCAGACGAGCAGACGGATAAAATAATTTATATGTGACGTTTTGTGTGAGTGCCATTCAGTGCAGTAAATGTTTGGCGCGTTTTGGCGCGCTTTTGTTTGGCGGGTTTGGCAGCATTTCAGTTTCGTCTGGAAAAGGTGATCTGTGGGAAAAAGGAATGCGATGTGAGTAAACCTCAGCGTCTAATTCAATAGTAACTCGTTTATCTTTGCATTCTATAAATAGATAGCAAACTTTCTTTGTTATAATTTTATAGAATACTTGTGACCCGCCATCACTTCATTTGTAACTGAGCTAATAGATGGCGCTAGGTGTCGATTACATCGCGCATGTGTTTCGCGTTTTAGATTTACGAAAGCCTTGTCGTAGTTTATAGATATAACCTCTTTATAAACTGTTAATACTTTCCTTAATGTATTTGTTGCTCACTTTTTCTAAAAGTCTCATAGTCCCCATAATAAATGTAAATAACTTTGTGGCGCTAGTATCGTCCCGGTGTCGCCTTAACTCAGATTTATTGTACAACCCGTGCGGATAAAGAATGGGATCAGAAATGGCGGCGCATCTATTCACTTCTCGCTCGCACTCATATTTAGTACGCAAATAGTGTGCGAGCGAGAAGTGAATAGATGCGCCGCCATTTCTGATCCCATTCTTTATCCGCACAGGTTGTATGTATATTAGTGGCATATCACTATGCCGTGTTTATGTGTGTGTGTATGTATGTGTATGGTAACTTAATACATATTAACCATTTAAACAGTGATCAGTGTCAAGGTTCAATGGAAACGGTTTGATAACAGGAAAATGACGATTGTCTGTTTGACTGTTGATGGCTGGTCGTCGGTGTTGTTATTTGTGCAATACGTTCCAATTGTTTATTTTGGATCTCATAAATGTTAATTGACGCCCTGTTGGTCTAGTGGTTTATATTCCTTCATTTCGAACGATTCATATTTGAATCGTTCGTCTGCAACGAGTGACTTCATCCACTCGTTGGTAGCGAGCGGTAGAAGCAACGTCAAAATAGTTCGACTGGTTTTGACAGTTGACACATTGTGACATTCGTAGTTTTTTGTAACAAAAAAAGCAAAGATTTTAATATTCAGCCAAAAGATGGTTTTTGCGTTCCGTTTGCAATGCGGAAGTTACCGGTTTTGTAAAATTCTGCATGGAAGGGTTAATGTCAATTTACCCTATTATATTGGCAACATCGAAATCGAATGATTCAAAGATAAGGAAAATCGACTTCTTGCGACATAGAAGGAGAATGTGACTTACGTCGCATGCTACGACGCTAAGTCATACGAGTTAATCAAAAATAGGTCTTTAATTATCGACTTCATCTTTCCAGCGGTATCTTGGACGGACGACTGGCCATGACTGGCCACATTAGGACGTCCCAGGTACTCTCTCTTTACTGCACGATCTTCTCACATTCCTGGAATCATTCCTGGATGGAATCCTTACAATATTCGGAAATAAATGATTTCAATAGTTTCTCGTACAACGCATTTTTAGTAGAATTATAGATATAATAGCAATAATAAATTAACAAATATCAGTAACAGTGATAATCTGACATCTTGAGTGAGTAACGTTACTAGGGGTGTGCGCGTTTATTCCCGATGTCCCTCACTATTTTTCGACCATCGGGAAAAAAAGGTGGAATATCCACCAGTGGGCGATAGCGCTACTAAATTGTATTGTGTATATGCCCTACTGGTGAACACGGGGAAGAAATGGGTTGCTCTGTCCCTCGGTGGTACACATCGCAACCAAAAAAGTTCCCTTGTCCGAAGTATATTTGTTTTATTTTCATGATTATTATACTAAAAAATATGGGGCCATCTCGAATATCGCTTAGTGATGTAGCCAATCGATTTTTGTCCCGCTAACAATACAAATATTATGTTATATGTAGGAGATCACAGCTTGTTTTCAAGCGCACGCGTTGGTATTTTTTTTATAAATATTTTACAACATCACACACATTGATCTGACTCTGAAATAGTAGCTCAAGCGCCTCGGATGACAGAACCAACAGTGGGATTACAAATATAATACTTTTTTTTGTAAATACGTACTTATAATCCGAGGGAAAGGGGGTTTTAAACGTTGGCATCGCACTTCTGTCTCCAGTGGTGTCGAGGGTGTCCATGGACAGCGACTGTCGCTAACCATCAGATGATCCGCCAGCTCGTCTGCCATCAAACATACTTATAATACATAGACCATTGACTGACCGGATGGCACAATTGGTAGTGACCCTGCCTCTTACGCCAAAGGTCGTGGGTTCGATCCCCACCCTGGACAAACATTCGTGCGATGAACACTTGTGTTTGTTCAGTGTCTGGGTGTATTATATGTATTTAAGTATATATTTGTGTTCCTCTGTTGTCTGATATCTGTAACACAAGTGCTTACGCTACTTAGTACGGAATCAGGTCAATGTATGAGATGTTGTGAGAATTATTATTATTATTATTATAGAAAACACCCAGACCAATACAAACAGACGGGGATCGAACCCTTGCACCTGAGGCAGCGTTCACTACCACTGATCCAAACGGGTCGTCGATGTTTTTTTTATTTTTTTTTATTTTATACATTATAGCGGACAAACGAGCAGACGGCACACCTGATGGAAAGCCGCCGCCCATGGACATCTGCAACACCTGAGGTATCACATATGCGTTGCCGGCTCTTAAGAAAGGAGTACACCCTTTTCTTGAAGGTCACCAGATCGGAAACACCACGGATGACAGCTGGTTCCACAGTTTTACTGTGCGTGGTAGGAAATGACGTGAGAAACGCACTGTAGTCGATATAAATCCATCCAGGTGATGTGGATGGTATTTCGCGTTCTGACGTGATTTGCGGTGGTGAAAAATTGCAGCTAATATAATTGTAATTTAATTTTACTCCATATTGCAAGCAAGGTGTGTAAAACACGTGTGTTTTATTAATAGCACGACCCTTGGTGTGCTGTGAACCGTTGGGACACATGATTTGTTTGATCGACCGATCATTTGTAGCCTGTTACGTTGGTCATAGTTCGTTTCGTATTACATCTCGTTGTTACGAATAGCCAGACGTCAATGTATACAAATCTGCAAAAAGAACTATCGATTCGTTGGTCGCAATATCAATTGAGGAAAGGAAATCCTCGGATTTTTCATACATTTTTGGTCCAAACATGAAATTGAAGGTGCCAAAAAAATGTTGCTGTATTTTGTTAGGACTTGTCCCCCTGATGTTCAAATGTCAAGATTTGGAGTACCGAAAAAAATTTTTTTAGTTACTTAGAACGGCTTTAAATTAAGCCAAGATGTGGGAGTGCCAAGCTTCGGTATGAATGGGCCGGCTCGACCGGAGTGATACCACGGCCTCACAGAAAACCAGCGTGAAGCAACACTGTGCTAGGTTTCGCTGCGTGGGTGAGGGTACCGGAGGCCCAATCCGGGGGATAGGGGGGGGTTTAAAGGTTGGCAGCGCACTTGTGACTCCATGGGCGGCGGCAATTGCTTACCGTCAGGTGATCCGTCTGTTGGTCTGCCTACCTATTACATAAAAAAAAAAGCCACATGATGTATGTATCTTCGGAAATACTATCGTCGGCAGCTGATTCCACAGTTGAAGTTCTCCCTAAAGAGCGTCAATGAATGCCTTGGCCCTTGCCCACTGTTTCCGTTGAACCGGCCCAATGTAGGCCGGTGTATTATGCAACCCCTACACGTGCGAGTTATTATTTATACGCTCCGGCCTATGGCGCACGTGTGGCTGGAATGAATGGCCATTGGCCACTGTTCTGTTTCGAGAAGGTCATATCTACAAATGTATGTTTTTTTTTAAATTGGGTTAAGATATATCCACATACTGCCTTTGTTTGCTAGTTAGTTACAATGGAGAATGTTCACTATTTTTTTTTTTAAACTCTCCTTAAACTCGGTTGAAAATAAAAAAATATGTTTGAAAAAATTACTACGATACGTCTTGTAGTTTCCGAGATATTTTATTTCAAAATACACGCGTTGTAAAGTGACGTCATCGCCGTCCCGGTGCTTCGCAACACTAGCTCAGTCCACTTTCGTGTCCCGGTAAAACATCGCCCGTATCTTTATCAACTTGGTTGAAAATAAAAAAACATGATTGTAAATATTATTACGATACGTCGTGTATTTCCCGAGATACTTAATTTAAAAAATATATGACTAACGGTGACGTCACAATACTAGCCCGCGCCTGTGTAATTTTAATTTTCTTTAAATTCATGAATTCTCTCTCAGCTCGTCTTTTTTGATGGAACAAAAACTTGTGTATTTGTATACATCTTTGCTCTACTAGGACTATAGTTTCGATTTTGTACACCTATTAACATTCTCCATTACTTGTAATATAATTTGTTGCTCCGCGCAATGTATATTCAAAAGCTTTGAGTGTGCTGATGAGTGTGTGTGAACACAAAATCCACAGCTCTTGAAATAAAATTACAGTGTTACAAATTTTACTTACAGCCTATAAGGGATTTACAATTTATATTCATAATTTTTTTAAACGGTCTACAGCAAACTTAACGATAATTTTATCTAGTTGTGTTAAAAAAAACATAAATAAAATAAATAATAAACAAATATTTCACAACATCACATACATTGATCTGACTCCGAGATAGGTAGCTCAAGCAACTGTGTTACGGATATCAGAATCAACAGCGGAATTACAAATATATACATATAATACTTTTCTTTTGTAAATACATACTTATAATACATACAAACACCCAGACCAATACAAACAGACATGTGCATGCACACAAATGTTTGTACTGTGCGGGGATCGAACCCGCAACCCTTGGACCAAAGGCAGCGTTCACTACCACTGTTCCAAACGGGTCGTCAAAAGGTCAAAAGGTAAAGGAGGTGCGTCAGAATAAAAAAAAATAAATATAAAATATGTGCTTACCAAACCTAAAGTACCTACAAACATTTGTTTTATGCTGAATATTTATATTGGCAACTGAGCGATGGTATCTCAGTGGTTCGGATCGCCTCTTCCATACGGGGGGTCGTGGTTCAAATCTATGTGCATATTTATACCATTAGCTCGGTGATTAGGAAACCTGCACGTTTCATGTAGTTTCTGAAACGTGTAACCATGATTCAGTAGGTCTGGTTCCCCTTTTAAAGAGTCGCGAATGTCAGACGGCAGTAGCATCATTGTAATTACCAGACTCCCCAAATCCTGAATCATGGTCCAAGCGTACTCCGGGCGCCAGAGCGACAGCTTTGGACGCAACCGGGAATGACACGCTAAGATGTCATGGATTAATATTGGCAACTGAAAACGTTTCAATTCATGGAATGTCTAGTTGTACTTAATATACACTCTAAAAATTAATTTAAAGTTCTACATAATTGTACGGTAAAGAAACCTTATGTGCGCGAGTCCGTCTCGCACTTCAACGCGCATGATAGGTGCCAGACTGGCGGACGGATCGCCTGATGGTAAGCGTTTGCCGCCGCCCATAGAGACCCGGTACACCAGTGGAGTCACAAGTGCTCTGCCAACATTTAAACCCCCCTTTCCCCTGGATTGATCCTCCGGTACCCTCACTCACGCAGCGAAACACAGCACAGTGCTGCTTCATGCCTGTTTCCACACTTCCCGGAGCGTTTCGGGAAGCGCGGCGTTGGCCCTACCCGTTTTCCACCTCTCCCGGTCCTGGGTTGCTATAGACCAGTCTTGAAACGATGCATCGAGTTAATTTAACCATCGTAGATTAAAAAAATAATTGCTTCCTTGTAATTCTCGCCTCAAAAATATCGAAGCGCGTAATTTTATTTATTTTATTTCGACTAACCAACATCTGTTTACAATATTACATATACCTACTAATAATAGACTACTAACAGATACTTAAAGGCTAGTTCTGCACGCATTAAAAACGAAGTTTAGTACCTAACTTACTATAAATAAAATAAAATTAACTATTTATATCATACGAACATTATTTTCATCATCATCAGCCTATCGCAGTCGCAAAAGCAGTTACTTTTAGCGTGAATCAATTTTTCGCGTTCGCGTTGGACCCAACATTTGTGCATGGTTATTTAATAAATAGTATAAGTGTTTTCCGAGAGATTGTAACCCCGAAATTGTTTAAAATAGATTCGGTTTAGTAGCTAAAAATTAAAATCGTTTGGCGTCGCTAGTGTGCCCTACCCGTCGCCTTAAAATAACTCAGCCTGGTACATCGCGTAATGCATGATACCCCGCAAAATGCGGTGATCTGGTTACCCTTAGTATAAACTGTTGCTAAGTGTACATAATGTAGACACAATATAATTTGTGCGACAACAACTTTTTATCTTTTTGACATTGCTTGTTTGCTTATCATCTGACGCTTTTTTTTTGGCAATCTCAATCTCATCATATGACGTTAGAACAACAAGTGTACAGATTAATGTAAACAATGGAAAACAGCTCAAGTACAGTATGATGCCTTTTTAGTTAAGGGTCATCCCATATGACCGATAATCGGTGACCGATTTTTTGTAGGAGAAAAATATAAATGCCTACAAGAAGCCGATGAGAAATATGATGGAAAATCGGCCTAGTTTTTGTAGGTCCGATCAATCCGACAAAAAGTCGGTCATGTGTAGATCTGGCAAAAGCGTATCTTTCAAAAGGTGATACTGATGATGATGATGCGGAACAGCGAAACGCATACCGGTTAGGAGGAAACTCGCCCTATTAACACACCCAGAATTTTAGATATTTTTGGTGGCCACTGTTCTAACCTAACCCCACCAATATTTTTGTGGCAGTAATACATACTGGCTAGCAAAAAGATTAAAAATTCTGGGACGAGGTTAAAAGGGCGAGTTTCCCGCTACCCGCGAAAAATTTGTCGCCTGTACAATGCGTAAGCATTTTGACGAGATTTTGTCTTAAACCATTTCACACTATTTCTACAAGTGTGGTCGCCGGTAGAGTAGAATAGGCCACCCTCACTCTTACCGAGGTGTCGTAAAAGGCGACTAAAGTAAAGCTGTTGGCATGATCATCAGCACCCAGAGAAGGAAAACTCTGCATTTATATCTAAACCCTGCAACCCGTCTGCCAAGCGTGGTGAGTATGGCAGTTACCCCTCATGTGATTGAGGGAGACCCGTGCCCCAGCAGTGGGGACTTAAATGGGCTGACGATGTACGATGTAATTAGCTCTTTGTGACTGTCGTTATCTTTTCTTATCCTAGCGTATTTTCCCGGTTGCATCTGAATTCGAAGATTAGGAGCCAGGGGTAGGGCTTATGCAAGTCTGGGAATCACAATGAAGCTACTGCCTTACAGGGATACTTCCATTCACTGTAGGTAAACACAGTTCGAGAAGATCGTTTCCTCGTGACGGAGTTGCTGCTGGAAATGCGCATATAGATTTTTTAAGTCCCGCTTAGTCATTTTGTTGTTTTCTCTTTGACCCCTGATGGAAAGGCTAGATCCCTTTTGGCAACTGCCTAGCTGCTTTTTTTGTTGGCAAACAAAAAAAACTGTTCAAAATCATTTATATAAAAAAAAAATACACAATAAATATATTCTGTTACTCAAGCCCTTTTATTCGATACCTATACTGTGGGAGTTGTGTTAAAACATACAATCCATATCTTTGTGACGGTGGCCATCTTGGATCGATTTTTATCTAACACAGCTAGGAACACTCCATCTTTCAAACAAAAAAAAAACAAAGTCAAAATCGGTTCATTTGTTCCAGAGCTACGATGCCATAGACAGACACACACACACACGCACAAGCACACGCACACACACCAACACACACAGACACGTCAACCGCGACACCAGTGGAGTCACAAGTGCGCTGCCGACCTTTTAAAAATATATATTATAATAAATGAAATACGCTACCGTCTGCCTCGAGTCTTTGCATGTAGGTAGGTTTCTTATCGTTATCTTGTTGATAAGACGGATTTCAAACAATCGTGTCCTCTACATTTTTGTGGTCGAATAACAAATTACGTTTCACGTTTTTGTAGGTCCGGAAACACCTAATCTAAAGAACTTTTTAACCCACTTAACAAAAACTACATATTTGAAATGTGTTAAAAAAGCTCTTTCATTTGACCCCGTACCTATAAGCAATTTTTTTTTTAGTTCCTTACTCTAACTCCCCTAGAGGGCGCTGTAGTCAATTTAACGTGACATCATGTCGCCTATAACCAGAAGACAATCATGACGCTTCTAACGATACCTCATTTGCTCAAATAAGATAACAAGTTATGAGGGAACAGATGAACAGATGAACATACAGGGTAAAATCATTACCCTCCTTTTTGCTTCGCCGTAGTCGGGTAAAAAGGGAGGAGATTCTCAATTCGACATGTATATTTTTCGGGGGAGCACAAATATATACTTAAATACATATATTACACCCAGACACTGAACAAACACAAGTGTTCATCGCACGAATGTGTGTCCAGGGTGGGGATAGAACCCACGACTTTTGGCGTAAGAGGCATAATAATTGTTTTTATCTAGAATGTGTGTGGTGTGTAAATATGTATTATTTTAGTCTGTTATTTAAATATTCATTTATGGTATAATAGTGTTTCCTGATCAAAAGTTCTTTTAATTTGTTTTCTATTATATAAATGAAGTCCATACTGAAACAAATCTTTTGTGAGTAGGAGCGCAAAGGATAGGGGAGGTACAAAAGATCCCATAGGGTCGACGTGTTCCCCTTGTGGCCTTGTACCCTGGGCTCCAAAAACACAGCTTTGGATGCAACCTCCGTGAGTGAGGGTACCGGAGCTGAGGTCTAATCCGGGGTTTAAAGGTTGGCAGCGCACTTGTGTCTCCACTGGCGTCGCGGGTGTCCATGGGCGACATACCTAAAAATGTTCTGTACCGAATTTCTCTTATCTGTTAAGATTTTTTTTTGTATTTTTGTATCAGCCTATAAACTGCCCCACTGCAGCGCAAAGGCCTCCATCATAGAAATCAAGTTATCGCTACTATGATGGGATTAGGCTTAATCACCGCGCTTACCTAATGCGGATTGGTGACCACAAACCCGAGCAATGTTCGAAAAATTCGAAACATACTTTTTTGAATCGACTCCCGGGTCGAGCAAAAAGTATGTTTCGAATTTTTCCCAGGTCCCCGAGATCACGGCCCGGTACTTTATGAATGCAAAATGATCTGCAGCTGATTCGGAAGGTAGAATTCTACTGCGAAGACACAAGGAAGAAACTCGGCTATAGTTGTTAGAAACACGATAAATATTTATCAATCATAATAAATTTTTACGGTCATACATAATTATAAGTGTGTACCTACAGCACATGATACGAAAGCATGTTATGCAACTTGGAGGCAGTAAACAGTATGATTAGTCATGGCTGTTTAGAGCCACGTGGATAACGGACATGCGCTTGCGCTGTCTTTGTTGCGCGTGTTAATAAAATGCGCGTCGGAAAAAGGGTTCGTTTTTAAGACCTCGTCATCATAAACTGGTTTTACGGCCGAATTCTCAAACGCTTCTTAACTTCCGCTTAAACCTTAGCCTGATGGGTTATTTTTAACCCACTTCAAAAAAAGGAGGAGGTTCTCAATTCGCCATGTATATATATGATTGTTCGCCGACACCTACCCTCACTCACGCAGCGAATATACAGCAGAGACGCTGCTTCCCGCCGCTTTTTTGTAAGGCCGTGGTACTGATACCAAGGCGGATAGTATGGCGTGGTACTGGTACTGATACCGGACTGATCCGGTCAAGCAGGCCCAGTGTGGCTCTCCCATGGTAAGCAGAAGCACTTGGTTCTGAAACTAAAGAACAGATTTTTTTAGTTTTCTTGTAAAAGTACACTGACGTCATTACTTACGTAATGTAGTATCAGCTAATCATGGCTAAAAGCGCTGTCTCTTAAACAAAGTACCATGATTTCCATATTTAGTCTTTTTTCAGCTCTTGTCAAGACACTGTAGGAATAAACTAAAGGAGATAGATTCCGTTAGAAGCACATATAACGGTTTCTGCACTTAATAGAAGGAAAAAGATATTTAAACACAAACATAAACATTTATTTAATTTCCAAAATATACATTGATACATGTAGTACCTATCCTACTGAGATAGATATTTATTTGGATACATCTGAAAGATTCTGAACTTCTTGAATTCCTCGCCACGATCTTGATACCCTTACCATAGGGCGTTGTGAAGAGCGTGATGACGTCATCATCATCTTAGGTGCGATTCCTAGTTGCGTCTAAAGCTGTCGGCTTCGGAGCTCGAGGTTTGGGGCCTTAGTGCGAACCGGACTTTACGACCGAATCGGAGTTCCCCTCCTTTTCACACGTGCTGTGTTTCTCCTTTGTTAGGATGCGACAGGTATTAAGGCCTCTGCTTTCCTGCTAACTCATCCACTTCCAAAAAGATGTCATACATAGTTCATTTCATTTATTTATTCTTTAACAATATACATTGTGTTAGAAATACATAATAGATATAATGCAGGCTTGAAAAAAAAAGATCTTAAGTCACAACTAAAATATAAGCAATAAAAGTAAATAATGTCAACATAAAATTCATTCATAAAATAATATTTAAATTACATACTAAACAATAATAATTAATACTTTAACAGATTACATATTGAATTTTGTCACATGTAAAAATATAGTGAAGCTATCACAGATGTCACAGAGTGTGACGTCAACTTTTAACTCTTTTCCCACTGCCGTATACCTACATATATCTTCTACGATTGTTTACAAACAATAACAAAAGTAGGTTAATAGGTTCAGTGGGCCGATGCGCATCGCGGCCCACGCTCAATGGTCGTAGTAATATATGCCTTTGATTGGTCAATTATACGTTATCATGGAGAGGGGACCAATCGCACCGTATCGTATTTCCTAGTGAAGAAAATCGACTTTCTGCTGGTGCAGAAATGGTGGAGTATCGTTGAGGTATGGAATGTAGTCTGGTGACTACATTCCATACCTCAATACTCATTATTTCTATTGCTCCTATAGGTTACAATAATTGGTTTTCAGTAATGTATAGGTTTCACTATAGACCTGGCGAGGGCACTGCAATATGGGAGAACACGCTGATTAACTAATTAATAATAATTAGAGTGGGACTCAAATGTACAATATCCGCAGTACGACCCGTTTGGAACAGTGGTAGTGAACGCTGCCTTTGGTCCAAGGGTTGCGGGTTCGAACCCCGCACAGTACAAACATGTGTGTGCATAAACATTTCTGTTTGTATTTTTTTTACAACATCACATACATTGATCTGACTCCGAGCTTAAGCACCTGTGTTACGAATATTAGAATCAACGGTGGGATTACAAATATATACATTTTTTTTTGGAAATCACTTAAAAGACATATAAACCACCCAGACCCAATAAAAACAGACAAGTTTATGCACACAAATGTTTGTACTGTGCGTGTATTGGTCTGGGAGTTTTCTATATATTATTATAAGTATATATTGACAAAAAAAAGGGTTATATGTATATATGTATGTGTAAGCCCACTGTTGATTCTGATATCCGTACCACAGGTGGTACGGACCACACCAAAACCAAACCATCGTTATGACGTTATGTACAGACGCGACAGAAAAAGAATATAGCATCAACATCAGCCTATCGCAGTCCACTGCTGGACGTAGGCCTCTCCAATTGTTCGCCACTGTGATCTATCCATGGCTTCTCGCATCCAGCTCTTGCCAGCCATCCTGCGCAGATCGTCCCCCACCTAGCCAGAGGGCGCCCTACATTCCGTTTGCCAAGACGCGGTCTCTACTCTAGAACTCGTATACCCCATCGGTTGTCGGTTCTGCGGCTAATATGGCCAGCCCACTTAAGCTTGCTAATCCGGTGAGCATAAAAAATCATAAAAATACTAAAGAGGCTTCCTTGCCAGCCTGTAGTCGACAAAACCAGAGGTACTCGATTTCGAACCGCGACCCCCCGTATCACAGTAGATAAATACGCTGAAGCAGTATCGACACTCCGCCATTTTGGACAGAAAGTTACCTACCGTATAGGGTTGTCCTCTTATTTTTGTAAAATATTATTACTACTGGTTTAAGTACCGGGCCGTGATCGCGGAGTCCTAGGTGCAACAAGGATCATCTGGTGCGTGTTAAATTAGAACTAATGATATTTCTTAAGAAATAAGCATAATACTAGCATACAATATTCGTGCACAAAGGTACACAAAATTATTCCTAAAGTTGCAAAAATCTACGCAAAGATACATTAAATTAGACATACTTTTCATAACGTTGCGTTTCTTTACTTGGAAACCACTTTTCGACTAAACTAGAAAGAACGCTAGATAAACCACTTACAACCCACTTATTTTCTCTACCAAAATAAAGTAAGCGGCACTCGAGTAATACCGACAACCCTGAATTTAGTTCCTACGATTGAACTCCGAAGGGACCTTAGAATCCGTGTAAAGTGTGCGTCTGTGTGCGTGCGTAATCGAGCGTTTGTTCGTAGTGTCTATACTGCTTGCGTATATATCTACTGTGCCCGTATGGAAGGCGCATTCTTATGCACTGAGCTACCATCGCTGCAGTCAAAGAACGAAATTATTCGTCAGTTTTCAAATTGATTCGTTTGATATGAATGAGCACTTATTGCCTTTCGTAAATTTGTCAGAGTAATACCTGTTGCACAGAAAATTATGCTTAACTGTTAGATCAGAAAGTTCAGATTTGCTAGTAGCAACATTGATTTCTTTTGATGTAAAGAAAATTTAAAGAAGGTTGGCAGGTATTTTTAAAACGGTATATTGGTATAACTGATTCTTGCCCTGCTAGCGAAAATTTACCATAAATGTCTAAACTCTTTATTCTCTGTACCGTACAATACGTAAATGTATCCTCCCAACACATAATTAAAATAGCAAACACATTCGTCTGATGGTCGACCTAGTTATCTTATCTCTATGCGCGGCGCGGCTCCCTGCCGGAAAATACTCGGAATGCCCTTGTGGTATATGTACTGGCTACTACTAGCTGGGTAGAGATGTTCCTGGGTAGTAAGTACCCATTTTTATTATTACTGGTTAAAAATTAAACATTGACTGACCGGATGGCGTAATTGGTAGTGACCCTGCCTCTTACGCCAAAGGTCGTGGGTTCGATCCCCACCCTGGACAAACTTTCGTGCAATGAACACTTGTGTTTGTTCGGTGTCTGGGTGTAATATATTATGTATTTAAGTATATATTTGTGTTCCTCTGTTGTTTATATCTGTAACACAAGTGCTACTAAGTACGGAATCAGGTCAACGTATGAGATGTTGTGAGAATTATATTATTATATATTATATTTTTCAAAATGTTACAATGTATGCTAGAATGTATAAATTTGTAATTCCGCTGTTGGTTCTAATATCCGTAACACAGGTGCGCTTGAGCTACCTATTTCGGAGTCAGATCAATGTATGTGATGTTGTGAAATATTTATTTATTTACTAGAACTGCGAGGGAAAATAGTCTAGTGTGGGCTTGCATGTTTTGTGGTTGCTGGTAATTTCTGACTGTGGGAGAGCCACGTATTGGAATGATACCACGGCTTCATAGAAAACCGGCGTGAAGCCTCTGTGCTGCGATTTGCGGGTACCGGACCGCACTTACACCGCAAAACGCAGCACAGAGGCTAAGGCCCAATCTGGGAATAGGGGGGATTTAAAGGTTGGTGGTGTTCGCGCACTTGTGACTCCACGGGTGTTGCCATCGGTTGCCATTAGGTGATCCTTCTACTCGTCTGGCACCTATCACATAAAAAAAAAACTTCTGTTAACAATGAGCTGGTGATGGAGCCGGAAGAGTGCCAATGGAACTTCTAGATGAAGTGTGCTTAAACATCCGGAGTTTTGAGCTCGATTATTTTTTTACCATGCCGACAAAACTTGCAAGATAACTATCGATATATTAAGCTCATTTTATCTCAGAGCCCTAATCCTTACATCCTCACACCGTCATGAGATTAGCTAGATGGTACCAGGATATTGCATTTTCACCGGATTTACCCAATTATGCCTCAGCTCAAACAGCTCAAAGTTACCTGGAAGTGGACCAAAAGCCATGTGATCCCCCGGCCATGTGAGTAGAATAGGCCACCCTCACTCTTACTGAGGTGTCGTAAAAGGCGACTAAGGTAAAGCTGCTGGCATGATCATCAGCACCCAGAGAAGGAAAACTCTGCTTTTATATCAAGACCCTCGCCAACCCGTCTGCTAAGCGTGGTGAGTATGGCAATTACCCCTCATGGCGTAATCATTGAGGGAGGCCCGTGCCCCAGCAGTGGGGACTTAAATGGGCTGACGACGATGATGGACCAAAAGCTTGTGATTTTTTTTCTCTTTTACCCACCCATAAAATTGTGGGGGTTGACCTTGGGAGAGCCACGCTTCGGCATGAATGGCCGGCTCGTCCGGAGTGATACCACGACCTCACAGAAAATCGGCGGAAGCAGCACTGTGCTATTTCGCTGCGTGAGTGAGGGTACTGGAGGCCTAATCTGGGGAAAAGGGGGAGACTTAAAGGTTGGCAGCGTACTTGTGATTTCACTGGTGTCGTGGGTGTCCATGGGCGGCGGCAATCGCTTATCATCAGGTGATCCGTCTGCTCGTCTGCCACCTATCACATAAAAAATATAGGTATTCATTGATATTAACCCAAAATTGAAAACTTACCCGGCCTATCTCTAGCTGTGATTTATTCAGAGGCATGATATAGCGACGTGTTTTGCACGTGGAAAGTTGTCGCATTGCGAAGGTCTGGTGGGACTATCTTGGAATTAGCAATGCTCTGCGGTTTAACTTCTGCCAGAACCACAAGCAATAATTACTTAATTGGTTTAGTTTTTATAAGGACTTTACATACCACACATTTTATCTACTGTAAACATACCGTCTTTCTACTCTTCTTCTTATTTTATTTGTAGCAATCCACTTCTCGACTGACAATGACTACTGCCATTATCATGTTTTAAATTTTAGGCGTTATTAAGCTGGACAACTTGTCAGGAAAAAAATAAACTGATATTTTGACAAAGTGCTTAGTCAGTCTCAGTCTCTCAATCTACCTACGGAGTCTGTCGAGACTACTTTTAACAATATCGCAGGTTTTAAGACCCTATTAGGTCCAAACGAATTGGACACACGATTCTTATATTAATATCACTTTGCGGCACTTCACTGCACAAACAAATTTGTACACACACTAAAAACCACTAAATACTAATTTAGAACCTTTGAATTGCATCAGACGATACGACTCCTTCTTCTACCCTCCGCAGAATCCCGTCTTTCTACTCGGTAAGGAGAAGGTATTATGACAATCATTATCATCATCAGCCCATTTAAGTCCCCACTGCTGGGGCACGGGCCTCTCTCAATAACATGAGGGGTAATTGCCATACTCACCACGCTTGGCAGACGGGTTGGTGAGGGTTTTGATATAAATGCAGAGTTTTCCTTCTCTGGGTGCTGATGATCATGCCAGCAGCTTTACCTTAGTCGCCTTTTACGACACCTCGGTAAGAGTGAGGGTGGCCTATTCTACTCTGCCGGGGACCACACGGCCACCTTTTACGACACCTCGGTAAGAGTGAGGGTGGCCTATTCTACTCTGCCGGGGACCACACAGCCACCTTTTTACGACACCTCGGTAAGAGTGAGGGTGGCCTATTCTACTCTGCCGGGGACCACACGGCCATGTCAAGTGATATTTAGGAATGGAATTCTCTACTGGCTGAAGAGTTCTCTCAAAATTATCTTCTGACATTTTTAAGAGAAGAGTGAATTTGGGCTGCTGCTAGATAAACATTAACCAAACGATTGCATGCCTCAAGTGACAATGGGCATGGCACATAGCGAGGAGAACAAACGGCCATTTGGGGCGGAAAGGTCTTCGAGTGAAGGCCATGTATAGGAAGTCGCAGCCGTGGCAGGCCCCCCATCTCATGGAGGTCGCGGGAATCCCTTGGATGCGGGCAGCACAGTACCGATCTGTGTAGAGAACTTTAGGGTAGGCTTAAGTCCAGCTGTGGGCTTCTATTGGCTAAAATGAAGAAAGATATATTTTTGGAAAATTAAAAACTCCGGTAATGGCCTGCCGAACTGGGAATCAAAACCGAGATCTTGAGTAGCCGTCGCTTTAAAACGCGACTTACTCTATCAACAAAAAAAAATGGGGCAGTAAAAATAAGATTATGCTAGGAAGGAAGGCAACAGCAGAAACTCCAATTGTTCGGTAACATTTGAAGCTTATTCCGTACAACTTTAAACTGGATTTCGAAAGTTAGGTAAAATTTCCCGCTAACTTCTCCGGCTTCCAGCCACAGGCGGACTCTTTAACGTTATGTAGCAAATTGAATTAGCAAGCGGCATAGATTATATAACGGTATCTGGTTATTTTAGGACTTAGATGCTACTCCACTTTAACCAGTTTGCACCAGATATAACGATACGCGATGTTTCTACAGTGTGACAGGAATTGGAAATTACTAATTAATATTAGGAGATATTTTTATAGTGACACAGTATATTGGCTATCCTGAGCCTGATGGTGAGTAAGAGACGAGCCCAAGTTTCAATTACAACGGACCCGATGTCAAGGCATCACCTCCGTTGGGACCGCAATACTGGCCCGCGAGGTGCTTCTTCACGCTTCGTTTGAAGGAATCCATATTGTAGGGAAGAGGAAATACACGCGCCGGCAACGAGTTCCATTTATTTATTTATTTATTTATAAGATCACCAACAAAATTTACATCAGTACATGATACAATAATAACACCAGAAAATTTATAAATCAATCTAGATGAAATCTTATTTATAGGTGACAACGGCATGCACTATTGACAACAGTAACAGTAGGTAGAGTTGAAGAATTAATTAAATATTACTAAAATCAATTTCACTACAAAGAGAGGTGTTTTTGACACCTTTTGGGGAGAACTAGTTTTTTAAATTTAACTAAAGAACCACAACTTATATCGACATCAGTATTTTTAGATTTTATGTTATACTGGCGAATCATTCTGTTTAAGGGGGAAAAATTACCAACATTTGATTTGGAGCTCCTCAAGCCGAATAAGTTATACCGAGATGCTCGCGGCAACCTCTTTGGGACATTAATATTCACTTTAGACAGCAGCTCAGGGCAATCCAAGGCTCCATTTACCAGTTTGTATAGAAAAACGTGGTCCAACATTTCTCTGCGATCCTTCAGAGAGTCCAGTTTAAAGTGTCGCAGTCTGTCTTCGTAACGAGGTAGCTTCCTAGCCAGACCCACACTCATTTCTTGATGATGCGGCAGAAATAGGAATTGCTAAATTTTTTAGTCCGTGATGGGATGTTTTCCACTGTGAAGAGGTGGCACCGTTGTCCGGCGCGTGTAGTTCTGTGACGGAAAAGGGCAGGTGGGGTTAGGGAGAAAAGCTCGTCTGAGCATTCACCGTGATATAGACGTGATAGTGAAAAGACGCCATGCGACTCGATGTCTGTTGTAGGAAGAAGGAAATACATGCGCCGGCAATGTCGGTAATATTGTTCATCTTTGCATTGTTCTATCCATTGAGGCATACCTATAGTTTACCTCAATGGCTTTTGTGCAAGTTAAAGTACATATTTATAAAGTAAAGCTCATTTGATCTCAATCACACCTGATGGTAAAAGTCCTTTTACGAATTAGTGCGCTGCCACCGGCTTTTTTTATTGTAATGAAATTAAGACAATAAATGAAACATGTATCTAGACATTGAAATTAAAAAAACGTTGCGATTTTTTAAGCTAATTTTTGGACGTAAAATTCATGTCGGAATAATCTCTAGCAAGACTTAAATTTTTAGTAGCCACTTCTTTGATCCCTAAAAGGTTCCTTAAGGCGGGCCATGCTTGCCCAAAAAAGCCTATTCACTCTCGTGAACTCGAGCACTCGACATTGAAGTCAATTGGAGATTTGAATGGACGAATGTATGAAATCTCTAAATTTGTCGAGTGCACGAGAATAGGCCCCTTTTTTATGTCATAGGTGGCAGACAGATAATAACAGATAATACAGATAATAATTCTTACAACATCTCATACGTTGAGCTGATTCCGTACTAAGTAGCTTAAGCACTAGTGTTACAGATATCAGACAACAGAGGAACACAAATATATACTTAAATACATATATTACACCCAGACACCGAACAAACACAAGTGTTCATCGAACGAATGTTTGTCCAGGGTGGGGATCGAACCCACGACGACGACGAGCAGACGGATCGCCTGATGGTAAGCGATTGCCGCCGCCCATAGACACCCGTGATACCAGTGGAGTCACGGGTGCGCTGCCAACCTTAATACCCCCTTTCCCCCGGATTTGGTTTCCTCAGTTTTAATTGAAGAAACGTTAAAGAATCTTCAGAGATGTGTGGATTGATATTCAACGCTCTTGCGAAAGAAAGAATTAGTCAGATTTATTGATTGCACATTTGGTGTAAATTGCACTTATTCGTAATGAATGACTCACAGTTTTATATCCCTCACTATGGTGTCAGTGACCTACATGAAAACTTATAGTTGAAATTCACAGCGAGTAAATAAGACTCATAAAGTGACTCACGCTCATAAAATTATGATGTTATAAGTTTGACGTGTCTGTGTGTGTGTGTGTGCGCCTGTGTGTCTGTCTATGGCATCGTAGCTCCCGAACAAATGAACCAATTTTGTTTTTGTTTTTTTTTGTTTGAAAGATGAATAAAGAGGGAGTGTTCTTAGCTATGATGGATAAAAATCGATCCAAGATGGCCGCCGTCGCAAAGATTTGGATTTTATGTTTTAACACTACTCCTACAATATGGGTATCGTATAAAAGGGCTTGAGTAGCAGAATATATTAATTATGAAAAATTTACAAATCAAAGATGGCCGCCGTCAGAAAATGACGAATAACCTATTTGTTGTTCCAACTGCCTCAATATAGGTATCAAATGAAAGAGCTTTAGTTGTGTCAGGGGTTTTTTAAATTTTCAATTTAATTTTTTGTTTCGAATTGTTCTGTTTGTGACTTCTTGACATTTACGCATCTGTTTATAGAATGTACTATTTGGGATGTGTCTCAGTATTCTCTGGTAATAACCCCCAGGGGATATTCCAAATTAGACGGTTCCGTTTGGCTCTTTGTACTTACTCGTTGGTCGACGCCCTGTTGATCTAATGGTTTAAGTACCGGGCCATGATTTCAGGGTCCTGGTTTCGATTGGATGGGATGAGCAAAAAGTATAATAAAAAAAAATATAATATTTCACAACATCACATACATTGATCTGACTCCTAGATAAGTAGCTCAAGCACCTGTGTGGGATTACAAATATATGTACATATAATACTTTTCTTTTGTAAATACATACTTATAATAGCATAGACAACACCCAGACCAATACAAACAGTCATGTTCATGCACAATCAATGCAATGTTTGTACTGTGCGGGGAATCGAACCCGCAACCCTTGGACCAAAGGCAGCGTTCACTACCACTGTTCCAAACGGCTCTTCTATGTTATTTTTAGAGTTCTTCAAACGTAGCTCGGGTTTGTGATCACCAATGCGCATTAGGCAAGCGTGGTGATTAAACCTAATCCCATCATAGTAGGAAAGACTTGAATTCTATTATGGAGGCCTTTGCTCTGCAGTAACGCCCTGATGGTCTAGTGGGTTAAGTACCGGGCCGTGATCTCGGGGTCCTGGGTTCGATTCCCGGGTCGAGCGAAAAGTATGTTTCGAATTTTTCGAACATAGCTCTGGTTAGTGATCACCAATCCGCATTTGGCAAGCGTGGTGATTAAGCCTAATCCCATCATAGTAACGATAACTTGATTTCTATGATGGAGGCCTTTGCCCTGCAGTGGGACATTTTATAGGCTGATTATTTACTTTACTTACTACTTTTTGCTCTGCAGTAGGACAGTTTACAGGCTGATTCTTTTTACTTTAATCTTTACTTACTGGTTGTCGAAGTTATGGTTCTATTATCTTGTACTTCTGAGTGATTATAAATAATTTGATCTGTAATATTGTCAAATAGTCTATAAACATGGAAATGCCAAAGAGTACGTCGTCTGCTAATTTGTACGAAAATATTGAGTCAAGCGATTTAAGTTTTTATTTTATATGTGATAGGTGTCAGATGAGCAGACGGATCACCTGATGGTAAGCGATCGCCGCCGCCCATGGACACCCGCGACACCAGTGGAGTCACAAGTGTGCAGCCAACCTTTAAACCCCCCATTCCCGACCCCGGTCGAGCCCGCCCATTCATTCACCCAAACCAGACTGAGCCTTTTCATAGAAAGTCATACTTGAAAAACCACGCGAAGCCCTTAGTGCTGGGGTGACGTGCTGGGTGGCGTTCTTTCTCTACCGCATAAAGATGCATTAAAGCTGCGTCAGGGCCGGTTGGATCTCTTTCCCACTCTGTGACGTTTTTCAGGGTTCCGTAGCCAAATGGCAAAAAACGGAACCCTTTTGAATTCGTCATGTCTGTCCGTCTCTGTGTCCGTCCGTATGTCACAGCCACTTTTCTCCGAAACTATAAGAACTATACTATTGAAACTTGGTAAATAGATGTATTTTGCATTACGATTTATACATAAAAATTGCAAAATATAAAAAATTGGGGGGTCTCCATACTTAAAAATTAAACTCAATTTTTTTTTTCATCAAACCTATACGTGTGGGGTATCTATGGATAGGTCTTTAAAAATGATGTGGAGGTTTTTGACATGTTTTTTTTCTAAACACAATCATTTGCGCAAGAGACGCTCCCAAAGTGTTAAATTGTGTCCCCCACCCCTCTCTAACCTCTATAATAAATGAATGATAAAAAATGATGTACATAATCATGAAAACTAATATCGAAAATTGGTTTGATCTAGATATAGTGAGTAGTTTTTTTTAATACGTTATAAACCGTAAACCGCAATTTACCTTCCATATATATCTTACTTGCTGCTACGGAACCCTTCATGGGCGAGTCCGACTCGCACTTGGCCGGTTTTTTTTTTAAATGGCACATTCCGTTTAAAGCGCGCGTTTTCTAGATCTATGGAAACAAGTGATAAAAAATCCAATCACATAAAACCATCTAAAGATTTAAAGTATCAGCCTATAAACTGCCCCACTGCAGGGCAAAGGCCTCCATCATAGAAGTCAAGTTATCGCTACTATGATGGTATTAGGCTTCACCACGCTTGCCAAATGCGGATTGGAGATCACAAACCCGAGCTATGTTCGAAAGAATCGAAACATAGTTTTCGCTCGACCTACTAGACCAACAGGGCGTTTGTTAGACCAACAAACGCCCTGTTGGTCTAAAGGTTTATTTACAAACAATCGCTAGCTGTGCCAACTGGCCTATTACACAACCGACCCTACGGCCTATTTATCCTAAACCGGTCGCCCTCGAGGCGCGTTAAACGGTTTCATGTAGCTGTCCGTGTTCAAGCATTTGTGTTATTCAATATTCAAAAGTAATTTATTTGCATAGGCTTATACATATACAGCTCTTACACACATACATAAAAAATATAAATTATAACTATGTATATTATACATGTAATTAAACATATACTTTGAGTACTGCACTTTGAGTGCAATAAAAGTATATTCATTCATTCATTCTTATATGTTGATACAAAAAATATACTAAGAAATAAATAAATATAATGTGATTCTACCACCGGAGTCGGAAAGTTGATTCTGACGAGAAGATCTGGCAAGAAACTCGCCAGTTACTCTTTTTAATCACCAAATTTTTTTAAGTACAGTATCATGGGTGTAGGCGAACAGTTTATCATTTCCACAAACAATTTCGGGGTTACAACCTCGGCAAACACTTATACTATTTATTAAATAACCATGCACAAATGTTGGGTCCGTTTTTGTACGCGAAAAATTGATTACCGCCAAAAGCGGTCACTTTTAGCGTGAATCAATTTTTCGCGTACAAAAACGGACCTAACATGTGTGCATGGTTATTTAATTAATAGTATAATTGTTTGCCGAGAGATTGTAACCCCGAAATTGTTTAAAATAGATCCGGTTTAGTAGCTAAAAATCAAAATCGATTGGCGTCGCTAGTGTGCCCAACCCCGTCACCTTAAACGTACTTTTCAAATATGATTGGAAGTAAGACCACTTATCCTAATTTTCTACTAGGGGTGCGTAATTTTCCTTCGAACATGGTGTGGAAAGTTCCCAAATAGTTGAAAAAAGGCGCAAAGCTTTGCTGCCATGCGAGTATTCAAAACTCATACAATCATCTATTGTTTGTGACGTAACACAGCCAGCTGCCAGGTGTCCGAATGTACTGATGCCAAGCAGGAATCTGATACGTTTTTTGGCACCAAATTCTAACAATTCCATATTTTTTACTCATTTCAATTCAATGTTTGAGTCAAAAGGCGATGGTAGCTCTGTGGAGCATTCATTGGAACATGCCTTCCATGCGAGGGGATCGTGGTTCGAATTCGAGCTTGCTCGACCTCTGAATTATTTCTACCATCAGCCCGGCGGTGAGGAAAAACATCGTGAGGAAACCTGCAGGTTTCGGATTAGTTTCTGAAACGTATAGCAATGGATCTGGTTCCCCTGTAAAAGGGTTGCGAAGGTCAGACGGCAGTCGCTACATTGTAATTTCTAAACTCCCCAAATCCTAAATCATGCTCCAAGCGTAGCCTCCACTCCAAAGCGACAGCTTTGGAACTACACGCTTAGATTAGTAATAAATACTGTATAATAAGTATTGTTGTGGGAGTCGACAAGACAGGTAAATAAAAATGTAAATGTAAAGTGGACTTCTTTTTCCGCACTTATTAGGGCCGATTTCACCGCTTATATTAAACGAGATCAATTCGCTTGAACTCGGTTTACGCGCTAAACTGAGTTCCGTTCCATTGTCTTCGCTTGCATTGATCGCGTTTTAGAGTTGATCGCGTTCAATTTCGACGGTGAAATCGGCTCTTAGACTCTTATTTCGTCCATTGTGCGTGTTGGGTCTTGGCTATTCTAGGCAGTCCAACTCCGCCCAGAAGCGCAGAAGTTTCTCAGCTGGGAGCTTCACAGGCTTCGCGGATTGACCCCGCCGATCCGAGGATTTCTTCGCATTGTCTGGTCACCGCATCGCACTCCTGGACCACGTGTGTGACTGATCCCTCGGCGATGAAGCCTCCCCTGCTTAGAGGGCTGTCGGTAGCGCCTAGGGTGTAAAGGTGTTTGTTTAGGGGACAGTGTCTCGTGATTGTCCCTATAATTATTCTGATGTTCTTCTTACTGAGGTTTAGAAGTCGTTTTGTGAGCAGCGGGTCTAATTTGGGTAGAGCGATTTTGAACAAGACAGGCATTTATTGTTAATTTATTAAGGTGCCCGTCATTCCGCAGTAAAACCTGAAAACAGAAACTTTACCCGATCGCTTTGTTGTATGTCTGTCTGTGTGTCCATTACCTTTTAAAGAACTTAACCTTTATGTCTTAGTTTAAGTTTATAATAATAAAACCTTCACCTCTTAGCTTTGATAACGAGATCAGAATCTAAACCTTGAAATAATCGCATAGCATTTTGGCAAAACCCTGAGGCCGTACAATGAAACGCAATTCACGACCGACTCATTATCCACGTTTCGTTCACACCGTTATATGCCTCTTTTGGTTGGATGCGACAGGTATATCTGTTCGTTACAGGAGCATTTCATTGTAAGACCCTTGGCGATATTGGCAATCCGAATATCTTCCCAATGACCGTAACTTTGGCCTTGCCCCAAGAGAAAGTTGGCACACTCGAACTGGTGATAAAGAAATTGGCTAGATAAATTTACTTGTACAATATATTGTTTTAACTTTCGCCGCATTTCTGACTTTGTTTATGAATATAAATATTTGTCCAACGTCTCATACATTGACCTAATTCCGTACTAAGTGGCTTAAGCACGTCTTGTGTTACCGATATCAGACAAAAGAGTAATTTACGAATAGATATAATATTTAAATACATTTATACTCGTATATGTACCGTTTTTTCAATACTTCAGGGCATCATACTAATGAAAACCATCATTTCACAAGGGACATATTATAGAGTGTAATTTTTTTTTATGCTAGAGGGAAACAAACGAGCATGCGAGTCACCTAATGGAAAGTAATAAATGCCGCTCATGAACATCCGCGAAATCAAAGAAATCGCTAATGTGTTGCCGGCCTTTTTAAAAAAGAGTACGCTCTTATTTTGAAGGTCCCTAAGTCGTAGCCGTCGGGAAATACTCCCGCAGCCAAACCTTAATCAAATCTTAAAACCACCATCAAAAACCAAAACCTGCTATATCCTTGATCAGAATCTAACCGTACTCTAGAATAGAAACAGGATTCAGAACCAAATGTGTTTGACAAGGTGAAAATCGGATGAAGAAAGAAATGTGGCAAATATGTAGCCGTAGTTAGGTAATCGTTAACATGTCTGTCTGTACCAATGAATACAACATTGGGCATTCGATCTGCCCACGCTCTGCCCTCCATCCGCCGCGATAATGGCTTACCCAACGCATCATGTCAACGTGATGTCACAGTTGTCTCTGGCAGCTGTCAGTGGAGGCCAGAGATAATTATAGAGGGCCGGTGCAACGACCGATCTACGCTGGCGCAGTTACATAAACATTTTCACCTTACGAGATTAGCTCGAGTATGGCTATGATCACGGCCGTGTTGGTATCATGAAGGTTTTGATAGATTTAAAGCTGGTGTGTGTTGCCAGTGATGACATACGGAACCGAAACGTGGCCGCTTACAACGTGCCGATTAAGGAGGCTCAAAGTCACCCAGAGAGTAATGGAGAGGGCTATGCTCGGAGTCTCCCTGCATGATCGTTACAGAAATGATGAGATCCGCAGGAGAACTAAGGTCACAGACATAGCCCAAAGTATTGCATGCCTCAAGTGGCAATGGGCAGGGCACATAGCGAGGAGAACAGACGGCCGTTGGGGCGGAAAGGTCCTCGAATGGAGGCCACGTACAGGAAGTCGCAGCCGTGGCAGGCCCCCCACAAGGTGGACCGATGCTCTGGTGAAGATAGCGGGAATCCATTGGATGCGGGCGGCACAGGTCCGATCTGTGTGGAGAACATTGGGGGAGGCCTATGTCCAGCAGTGGACGTCTATTGGCTGAAATGATGATGATTATGAAAGCTGGTTTTCCTAATTATTACATGCATTTCCTTATTATGATACCCTGGGCTCAAGGAAGGGCTTTGGATGCATCTGGGAAGGACATGCTGACACGATGATGCCTTGAAGATTACACTCGTAACACTTCTATCGGTTTTGTTGTGTTGGTTTTAAAAATAGCTGTAGATGTGTTGTGACTCTCTTCGACAGGTCACGGGCTTCGGCTTGATATAGAACCTTTTTTTTGTCGCTTTGAAAAATGCTTGCTTTATGCATACCCAAGATAGCGGGGGCCATCAGGGGTTATGTCAGGCTCTCTAGGTTTGCGCCCAGAGACATATCGACTAAAAAACGCCGCGGCGTTTTCTCATCGCCCAATTGGGGAAAGTTTATGGGTAATGGGCCGGCAAAGCATTGGATCACCATAACCACCCCCGGGCGGATACCCACCTAGATGGCAGGCCGGGCTTGCCCACCTATTGAGGTGGGCAAGCCCGGCGGGAAAAGCCGGGAGCGCCAAGCTATTCCGATCAGACATTGGTAGGGCTTTGTTTAATGCCAGCATTGGTGCCCCCGCACTAGTTGCTGATTGAGCTCCGAGGAGAGGGATATGACAGTCGTAACTGCCGTCGTCTCCTTTCTCCTCTACGCCGCCGAAGCGGGTTAGTGAGTGGATCAGCGTCTGCTTTTATTCTATTATACTCATGGTTTGATGATGTCACTTGGCCCGACTTGCATCTCAGATCTGAGATCACTAAATTGAATACAGAGTCAGGCAGTCGTTATACAACCTTTACTATCGCTCAAACTTTCCAAACGTGTGTGTGTGTGTGTGTTGTGTGTGTGTGTTGTGTGTGTTTGTGTGTGTGTGTGTGTGTGTGTGTGTTGTGTGTATGTTGTGTGTGTGTGTGTGTGTGTGTGTGTGTGTGTGTGTGTGTGTGTGTGTGTGTGTGTGTGTGTGTGTGTGTGTGTGTGTGTGTGTGTGTGTGTGTGTGTGTGTGTGTGTGTGTGTGTGTGTGTGTGTGTGTGTGTGTGTGTGTGTGTGTGTGTGGTGTGTGTGTGTGTGTGTGTGTGTGTGTGTGTGTGTGTGTGTGTGTGTCGTACCTAATATACCTATTATATATCGTTTAGCTAGTCTTATACCTATGACTAGCTAAACTATAATATCCTCCAACCGATTACGGCTACGGCGGCCAATCTCAACGATCAGCCACGTACGCAGGATATATTGTAGTGCTCAAGTGTGTGCGCAAACACAAGTGCACTCTCTATTCCCTTGCCCTCATAAGCCGATGGGACACTAATGTGACACGACCGGAGAGGGATCGGGCGCAGGACCAACAGCTTAACGTGCTTTCCGAGGCATGGAGGTACAAGACCGCCAACTTCCAGACTCCCGCTAAGAATTTCTTGCCGAAAACTTAGGTACAAATTTTTGGCCCGACCCGGGGATCATACCCGGGGCCTCGACTGCCTCGGTGGCGCAGTGGTTAGAGGGTCCCACTTTAAAGAGACGGCTGCGCAAGGGGTAAACTATAGTAGGTAATATTATGATATCACTCCCATAATGTGAGACTAATTAATCCCCTTGTATTTTATTTATAAACTTTTGTATTTACAAATTGTTCGGCCACACAATGGCAACTCACAAATTAATTTAACAATTTCTATCGACATAATAACAGGAAGTAGTGCTTTTGTACTAACAACCAATCTAGGAACTCACCAAACATGAAATTGAGGGCACTCAACCAGTTTAATAACAAAATTACGTTAGTTGAAACAAGCGCATTACTAAACCGTAAACGATTTTAAAAATAACACACATTACGCTTGCAGTAAGGTGTAGGGAGTTCAGTTTCAGAAACATGCTATGGCTAATAATATATATTTGGAGTTTATTTGGCTTTGGACGTTGCACTGATCCTAGTCGCAAGTGAAACTAGCCACATTATCATAATCATCATTTGCCTGTATCTTGATACTACTGCAGGGTGTAGGCCTCCTGTGTTCGACACTCATGACTGTCCTGTGCCAGCCTCATCCAGGATTTTCCCATGATTGATTGATTTGATTGAATGATTGATTTTGTTTATTTAATACTAGTATTATTATTAACTTGGCAATATTGAAATATTTTGATATAAAAGCCATGATCGACCGATACCCCTTCTTCTTTTCTCTCGGCGTCACGCTGTGATAGGAGGCAGACATTATACCTTCCTCTTTGTCTTTAAAATATACATTTCAACGTATTTCACATTTAAAATTTGTTTTTCGCTCGTAATTCGATTTCCCAATATCCCACCACTCTGAAAAATAATAAGAATTCATTTATTTGCTTTTGAGTAGGGTATACAGATGATATCTATATATCTGTCGTATTGGTGGTTGGTGATCTACCATCACCACGGCGAGCCAGGTCCCATTGCTATTTGAGTGACATCACACATTTTCAATCCGCCACATTATAGCTTAGCCACGTTAGCTTTCAGTTAGATGGTAGTAGAAACCTCACAGAAAACCGTCGCGAACCAGCACTGGGCTGTGTTTAGCTGCGTGAGTGAGGGTGCCGGTGACCCAATCCCCAAGATAGGGAGGTTTTAAGGTTGGCAGCGCACTTCTGACTCCGGTGGTGTGCCTTGCCAACCAGTGTGTTATGGATTATATCCATCTCAGGCTCAGGCCTCGATCAGCCTATATCACGTATAAAAATAGTTGGCAGATTGTTTTACCTAATATCTCGTTTCCATCTTTCCAGGTATAAGAAGCGGCGGCTACCGTCGCTGCGCATAAGATGCGCTCCCTGCTAGCGTACTACGCCGAAGCCGTGATGGCTGCGGCGGCGCGCGGGGCAGGCTGCACTGACGGCTGCAGCGGCCGCGGGGACTGCATGAACGGCACGTGTCTCTGCGAGATCCGGTACGCGGGGGACCAGTGCGCGGCGCCAAACTTCTCCTACCACGCCTGTGAGTACCAACGTCTGCTTTACCACTGACAAAAGCTTATGTGAGGTTTGATTCTTACGGCGGCGCGCGGAGCTGGCTGCAGCGGCCGCGAGGACCGCATCAAGGGCACGTACCTTTGCGAGATCCGGTACGCGAGGGACAACTGCGTGCCGCCAAACTGGTTCCACCACGGCTGTGAGTACCAACTTCTGCCTTACCACTGACAACAGCGTACGTGAGATCTGTTGATTGTGGCGATATAAACGGCTTATGCCTCTTCGAGATTCGATACGCGGGGTACCAGTGCGCGGCCCCAAACTTTTCCTACCACGCTTGTGAGTACCAACTACTGGTTTATCACTAACAGCTTATGTGAGAGAGATGAGGAACGTGCCACGCCTGTGAGTACCAACTTCTGCCTTACCACTGACAACAGCCTACGTGACATATGTGGCTTGTGGTGAACGGCACATGCCTCTGCGAGATCCGGTACTCGCTCCTGTTCCTAGCACCAAACTTCTCCTACTACGCCTGGAAGTACTATCTAACACTGACTGACAGCCTATGGGAGCTCTGATACTTATTGCTTACAGTGGCATGAATGGTCCTAGCCTATGCGAGATCCCATATGCGGAGGACCAGACTGCAGCACAGCTTAAATTCCTATAAGTTCGCCTGTGAGAACCAGCCCTTAATGATCCCTGCCTTACCATTGATTGACAATAACCTATGTGTGGTGTGATGTGATGCTTAGGCTTAAAATAAGGCCTTACTCAATTCCATTTCTTGCTGGCGAGAGTTGTTGACAGAACAGAGCCTACAATCAAACCGTCCCGTAACGTATGAGAACATACCTGTCGCATCCAGAAAAAAGAGACACACAGCGCGTGTGAAAGGGACGAGGGTCGTCAGCTTCCTAGACAACCCTGCAACGAAATTTCTTCCGCTAACAGTAGATTAAAGTAGAATCCATTTCTGCTTCCAGGTATTGGCGGAGTGTTCCTCTTGGTGGCATTTATCTGCGCGGTCCAGCTCACAATATGCGTGGTAGCGGAGTACCGGCGGCTGAAGGCGCCGACGTTCCTGCGAGCCTGCAAGGTCACCACGCAGAAGATGCTGTACTTCGTCGCATTCCTCGCGTCGCTCATACGCGGCGCTTATTTCGTTTCACCGGTAAGATTGCACTTCTACTTTAGTAATTCCACTTACACTTTCGCTAACTCCACTTCCACTTTCTTATTCCACTTCCACTCTAGTAAACTTCTGGACTTTTATTCTGAGCCTCTGATGTCATGATGACGCTTGAACCTGCAAGTCACACGCAAAAAATGCTGTACTTGCTGTATTCCTATTGTCGCTCATACGTGGCGCTTATTTGGTGTCACCGGAAAGATCCACTTCCATTTTCACAATTCCACTTCCACTCTTGTAAACTACTGGACTACCTACTATTCTGAGCTCGCGATGATGCGGGAGCCTGTAAGTCACACGCAGAAGATGCTGTACTTGCTGTATTTATGGCGTCGCTTATTTCGTTTCATCGGCAAGATTCCACTTCCACTCTTGTAAACTACTGGACTACTGTTCTGAGCTCATGTTGATGGCGAGAGATATTTAAACAGGGCATATCTATCTGTACAAATTAATGACATTTTAATAATGTTTCTTTTGTTGTTTCCAGTCGGCGTTCCAAGAGGGCTGGGCGACGAGCCTTCTTTCGGCGTATTACCCGCTCCTCATGTCGGGTTCTTCGCTGATAGTCTGCTTCTGGGCAGAGGTGAGTTTATTGCATACATTTTGAACTTTACCACTAAGGAATCGCTACGGAATAAAGGCCATTGACACCGTTTCGCGGCGGTGGTGTTCTCTTCTTCTTCTCAATCGTTACGCTCCCGACAGAGCGGTCGTGGCCGTCACGTAGTCACATTCCTGGCAGTTATTCTTCTGACGATCTTTCGCCATTTCGCCCTGTTGGTCGTCAGTTTGGTGCACTCATGCAATGGGCCGCCAACAGCAGACTTTATCTGGTCTGTCCAATCGCATAGGTGATCTACCGCGTGGTCTGGTACCCTTCTACTTTGCCCTGTACTACTAGACGTTCTATGGACTCATTTCCTCTTCTGGAGACATGGCCGAAAAACTTATGCGAGCTGTTAGCCGCCTGGAATGAAATAGTTGACAGCCGCTGTTTGACGCCCAGTTCTTCGAGTATGGAGACATTGGTGCACTACTGGCGTAAAATGTATATATTAAATTCAATCGGGAAAAAAGTTCAATATTATGTCAACTCTAGATACACAGGGCATTCCGCACCTGTGTATCTAGAGTACGATACTTTTACAATGTGTCAAGAAAGTCGTGACAACGGATTTTTGAGAAACTAACGCAGTTTCCATTATATGCCATACCAAAGTTATAATTAACCTTCTTGGGGCTACCATACTCCATGACGTAAGCGGCAGTATTATTTATTTACACGATTGCTGATAACTTATGAATTTAACGATATTAACTATTCGTGTTATGCATAGTGTGCATTTGTGCAGAGGTGTCAAAGACCTTTATTATTTTGTTTTTTGTAACGAGCTATTGCTTAAATCAACATAAACAATGTTACGGAAATGTTTGCAGTCATCGGCTAAATCAGTTATTGATGATGTTGAATTTTTTTTTAGTAAAGCGCCATCTAGTCTATTCATGTAGTACTAAGTATCGAAACGATAAGTGTGCTTTAAGCTAAAACGGAAGGAGTTGATTAGCATTCCTCTAGATGGCGGTAAAGTCAAATCGATTTTAAGTCTCAAGTTTGACTCTAGATGGCGTCAGGGTTCTAAAAATATTATCATATGGCGCGTGTATGGATCACCATGTCTGCAAGTATCTCAATTTCTAGATAGCTTCTCGCATATTTAGGTTTCTCATATAAGTAATCTTTAACTCTGAGGGCACCACAACTTTCTGTCCTTTTGTGGACATAGGAGTTTACAAATTAATTCGTTAGATATGCTATGAGCACTTATTACCTTTCGTAAATTTGTTGCACAGAAAAAATATGCTTATCTGTTAGATCAGAAAGTTCAGATTTGCTTGTAGCAACATTGATTCCTTATGATATAGAGAAAATTTAAAGATACCTATGAAGTAAAACCTACATTGGTTTGACGTGGCAATGTTTATGCTTGTAGCAACATTGATTCCTTATGATATAGAGAAAATTTAAAGATACCTATGAAGTAAAACCTACATTGGTTTGACGTGGCAATGTTTATAATTAATGAAAGACATGTCATGGTCGGTGACGTTTTTAATTTGGATATTTACTAATGACTGTCTCGTGTATCATTCGCGAATAGTTTGGATAATAGGTTAATAAAAGCTCAAAATCTCTCTGTCGTCTATGACATATTTGAAGACAAAATGTATTATGATATTTTTAAAAGGTTGGCAGATGTTTAAAACGGTATGTTGGTATAACTGATTCTTGCAAGCGAAAATTTACCTTAAGGTGATGAACCTTTTTATTCTCTGACTGTACTACAATCTGAATTTTATAATTATTTTACATGCAACCATTGTGGGGACTTTTTTCTTAATAATAAGAATAAAATAATTTATTCAGTGCCAAATATAAAAATAGAATAAAATTGCACTGAAATGAGCTCTGCCCAGCATGTATCGCTCTAAATTGGCTCTTGTCTATTTTGAGCCAACTAATCTGTTGAGGAACACAACTACAAAGTTATAAAGTAGCTCATGGGAAAAAACATTACATAATGTCATTAATACGCCATTGATGTATGATGTAATATTATTAATGTTTGTTTAACCGCTGATTGATTTGAAATAATGCGTTAGAACTCACGACACTTCCTTACGGAAGGCATTGAAGTTGAACCGTGCACAATCATCATCATTATCAGCCCGTATCATGATCCCGAAAAAGGCGTGGCTTGACGGCGTAAGAGATACCAAACATACATAGGTACATGGTAGAAATACCAAAAGTCCGCACAAAGAGGTTTGAATCCTGTTTTCTTATTCGTACTGCGAAACAGTGGAATCAGTTGCCTGAAGGGGTGTTCCCTAGTGGCTACAATTTGGGGGTTTACAAAGCGCGAGTGAATAGGTGTCTTCTAGGTAATCGTGCTTCATCTTAGACCATATTATCACTTACCATCAGGTGAAATATGGTCAAACGCTTACCTATCTACAGTAAAAAAAAAAAAAAAAAAAGATGCGTGCCAACAAACTGACCACTGACTTTCTGACTGAATTTGACTCTCGTACAACCTGTAGGCCATTTTTTCCATCAGGCCATCAGGTGATCCGCCTGCTCGTCTGCCACCTATCACATAAAAGTATAGACCTAACGCCCTGTTGGTCTAGTGGTTTAAGTAACGGGTAGTGATTTAAAGATAAAGATAAAGAGTTATTTATTGGCCACAGAACACAAATCAAACATGAGTGACATAAATACAAGTATGACAAATTCTGTAGCCAACAAGGCCGAACCTTAGCATTTGCTGCAGTGGCCGAAGCCGCTTCGTGGTCCTGGGTCGAGCAAAAAGTATGTTTCGATTTTTTCTAACATAGCTCGTGTTTGTGAATCCGCATTTGACAAGCGTGGTGATTAAGCCTAATCCCGTCATAGTAGCGATGACTTGATTTCTATGGTGGAGGCCTATGCCCTGCAGTGGGACAGCATAAAGGCTGATACTTTACTATATACCTCACGTGTCCACACACGTTTGAGAACTGACAATTAAAAGATAATTCTCATAATTTTTATCCCAGGTAGCAAAATACCTCTTGTTTTACGAGGCGACATTTTAATTTCAACAAACGAATTATCTTTATATCTACACTAAAGGTTTGTCATCTCCGGTGACCTGTGTTTACCCGACTGTGCTAGAAGGAGGGTTATGTTATTCGAGTGTAAATATATGTCGTAGCCATATCATGGATTTGCTCACTTCATAAAATTATTGATAATATTATTAAATGGTTGTGTTTCATGAAATGTTACACTGACATTTGGCCACATCATGGCATGAAGTTTAGATAGATCAATCGTTTATCGTTTCTCGATATGGACAACTAAACGGGCGGCTAATTGATGAAACGATCAGTTTTGACATATTAGTAAAACAGTTACATTCATTACCGAGAGTGGCGCTGCAAGCGTGTTGTTTATCTGTAAGATGGCCGCCGCTGACCCTACTTTCCTTAAGGTGACGGGTAGGGCACACTAGTGACGCCAATCGATTTTAATTTCTTGCTACTAAACCGGATTTATTTCAAACGATTTCGGGGTTACAACCTCTCGGCAAACACTTATACTATTTATAAATAACTATGCACAAATGTTGGGTTCGTTTTTGTTCCGTAAAAATTGATTACACGCCAAAAGCCGCCACCTTTAGCGTGAATTTTTCGCGTACAAAAACGGATGTTCAATTTTGTGACAAATATGTAATGTGTGTGTATTTAACATATTGTAAAATAGTTATATTCATTACCGAGAGAGGCGCTGCAAGCGCGTTGTTTATATGTAAGATGGCCGCCAGATGACACTTCTTTCCTTAAGAAATTTGTTAAATTTTGTAACAGATATTTCTATAAAGGGTGTTTTTCAACGGGCCAGTAAAAAAAAAAACCCTAACCATGAATGAAATACTCTAAAGTCTGTCATAAGTCTTTGCCTCTAGTTATGGAAACCTTGTACGATTCACTTTTTTTTTTACATTATGGCAGACAAACGAGCAGACGGCTCACCTGATGGTAAGTGAATTACCGTCGCCCATGGACATCAGCGACACACGGGGCATCACAGATGCGTCGCCAGCTCTTATGGGCGGAATATGTCTTTTCTTGAAGATCACCAGGTCGTATCTGTTCGGAAACACCATCGTTGGTAGCTGATTCCATAGATTTACTACGCGCGGTAGGAAGTCGCGTGAGAAGCGCACTGTGGTGGAGTAAAATCCATCCAAGTGATGTGCACCTACGTAATTTAGCACAATAAACGCGTTATCTTGTAAAATCTACAAGTGAGGTTTGTCATCTCCGCTGTTAGGCCACTAACATATTCTAGCTTCATCATCGTCATGTCATGCGACCACGTGGCTTGTTTGCACGTCGTTATTAAGTCATTTAGTTGATCCATTTATTTACTAAGAATATACAATGTATTTTAAGAGAGAGAGTCGCCTACGTTGATACATTCATGTCCTGCGAAAACCGGACAGCTGCGTGCGAAACAAATGTATGTCCATGCCACCACCGCCGGGTCCCGGCAGAAGGGGTAGACCTAAAAAAGTGTGCTTGACATCGTAAAGGATAACATGCGCTTTTTATGATATAGGTGGCAAACGAACCGACGGATCACCTGATGGTAAGCGATTACCGCCGCCCATGGACACCTGCAACACCAGTGGTGTCACAAGTGCGCTGCTCGCCTTTTACCCGCCTTCCCCTGGATTGGGCCTCCGCTACCCTCACGAAGCGAAACACCGCGCATGCACTGCTGTGAGGACGTGGTATTACTCCGGTCGAGCCGGCCCATTCATGCCAAAGGCTGCTTCTCCCACTGTTGCGTGGCTCTCCCATTGTTAATAAATTGACCACTAGGGATGCAGATGACCGTGCGAAATGGAGGAGTCGAAGTGGGAAAGCGGACCCTGGGCTAGACGAACCGGAAAAAAACGCGAACATGGTTATGATGATGATATGTAGGTATGTTATGTGAATTGTAAAAATACTCACTAAAATCCATCTAAGATGGTTCGGTCATCATGAGACGCCCTGAAGACCATGTCGTGAAACAGGCCCTAGCACTGCCAATAATAAGACGAAAAGTCCTCTTTTCGTTCACTAGCCACCTGGTGGTCCACGGAGCCGAGGACTTAAAGCTTGCCCGAGCAACCATAGACAATCCAGGACAGATTCTCATACCGCCGTAGAACAAGGAGAGCCGATCCCAAATGATGGGAAATTACTAGGGCAAAGATGGAGATGTTATATCATACTCACGTGTCATTACTATACACCGTTTTTTTTATCGTTTACATTCCGTAAATTCCGTTTCATACATTATTGCCGGGTGGATGTTCTATTTTTTATGGAACAGCAGATTTTTTTTTCATTTATTTTGTTGATCTAAAATGCTAAATGGCCTTTATTAACGGTGCCTATTATGAGGTTTTCGGGATGTGAACTAGTGCTGCGGAACTATCGATAGTTGACCTCGAAAATAAATCAGACTCGATAGTATTGCTATTGGTCAAAACTAACGATAGTATCGATAGTAAAATTTGATCAATACTATTAATAGCGCCAATCCGAAATGAGGTGATCCGGCAGAGAACCAAAGTCATCGACATTGCTCACCGGATTAGCAAGCTTAAGTGGCAGTGGGCTGGCCATATTAGCCGCAGAACCGACAACTGATGGTGTAAACGAGTTCTAGAGTGGTGACCGCGTCTTGGCAAACGTAATGTAGGGCGCCCTCTGGCTAGGTGGGGGGACGATCTGCGCAGGATGGCTGGTAAGAGCTGGATGCGAGAAGCCATGGATAGATCACGGTGGCGAACAATTGGAGAGGCCTACGTCCAGCAGTGGACTGAGATAGGCTGATGATGATGATGATGATGAATAACGCCAATACTATAGATACTATCGATTGCTTAATTCCTGATACTAGCGAAAGTATTATGTTTTCTAACAGAATTAATCCAAAACTCGATGCTATCGATAGTATCTATAGTAAAATTTAATCAATACTATTGAGAACGCCAAAACTATCGATACAATCGATAGTCAGCTAGGATTCGATAGTATTCGATAGCTGCCTGATTTAATGTGTCCGATACTATTGACAACCAGCAAACTATCGATAGTGGACTATCGATAAGCAACACTAATGTGAACTTTAAATGAAAATTTCCAAATCTGAAACTTCAAAAAATTTATAATTCATTTGTTGGTCTAAGTATTAAAATGTACAATAAGTTGCCACAAAATGTTATTGAGTTACCAACGCATCAATTTAAATCTCACGTGAAAGCCTGTTTAATGAGTAAAGGATACTATAAAATTGTAGACTACTTAAATGATAAGGATTCATGGACATAATGACCTCCATGCCTGCACACTTGTAACATTTTCATATATATTAACAAAAATCATTAATATTATATAATTCATCATCATCATCATCCTTTCAGCCAATAGACGTCCACTGCTGGACATAGGCCTCCCCCAATGTTCTCCACACAGATCGGTCCTGTGCCGCCCGCATCCAATGGATTCCCGCGATCTTCACCAGATCGTCGGTCCACCTTGTGGTGGGCCTGCCACGGCTGCGACTTCCTGTGCGTGGCCTCCACTCCAGGACCTTTCTGCCCCAACGGCCGTCTGTTCTCCTCGCTATGTGCCCTGCCCATTGCCACTTGAGGCATGCAATCCTTTGGGCTATGTCTGTAACCTTAGTTCTCCTGCGGATCTCATCATTTCTGATACGATCACGCAGGGAGACTCCGAGCATAGCTCTCTCCATTGCTCTCTGGGTGACTTTGAGCCTCCTTAATCGGCACATTGTAAGCGGCCATGTTTCGGTTCCGTATGTCATCACTGGCAACACACTCGCATTGAAGACTTTCGTCTTGAGACACTGCGGTAGGTGGGCCGAAAATATGCTGCGTAGCTTCCCGAACGCTGCCCAGCCGAGTTGGATTCGTCGATCGACCCCTTTCTGGAAGTTGGACTTACCAAGCTGGACTTTTTGTCCGAGGTAGATGTACTCGTCTACAACTTCCAGTGTAGAGCTTCCAACCTTCACTAGAGTGGGTACGACATGGTAATTCGACATGATTTTCGTCTTGTCCATGTTCATTTTCAGACCCACTTGTTGGGAGACTCTACTGAGGTCGTCAAGCATTGTGCCTAGGTCTTCCAAGGTCTCAGCCATGACTACGATATCATCAGCGAATCGAAGGTGCATCATGTACTCACCATTTATATTGATGCCAAGTTCATCCCAGTCCAGAAGTTTAAACACGTCCTCCAACAGAGTGGTGAACAGTTTCGGCGATATAACGTCACCCTGTCTCACACCTCGCCGGAGAGGAATGGGTTTTGATTCCTGGTCCTGAAGACGGACTGACATTGTGGCGTTTCCGTACAATGACTGCAACACTTGTATGTATCGGTAGTCTATTCGGCACCTTTGGAGAGATTGTAGCACGGCCCAGGTCTCGACAGAGTCGAAGGATTTCTCATAGTCCACAAACGCTAAGCATAATGGCAGGTTATACTCTTCGGTCTTCTGTATAACCTGCCGCAGCGTATGTATGTGGTCTATAGTGCTAAAGCCTTTTCGAAATCCGGCTTGTTCGGGAGGCTGGAAGTCGTCGAACCTGCGTGCGAGACGATTCGTCATAACTCTCGAAAACAGCTTATATATGTGGCTCAGCAGCGTGATAGGCCTGTAATTCTTCAATTGGGATTTGTCACCCTTTTTGAAGAAAAGCCTCACCACGCCAGAGTGCCACGCTTTGGGTGTCTTTCCCTCAGTGATGATGGAGTTGAAAAGCCTCTGAAGGGCTTTCAGGACAGGTCGTCCACCTGCTTTCAGAAGCTCCGCTGTGACTCCATCATCACCCGGTGCATATCTGGTTATATCTGGTATATATCTGGTTTAGTAGCTGAAAATTAAAATCGTTTGGCGTCGCTAGTTGACCCTACCCGTCGCCTTAAGCATACAATCAAGATAAAAAAACTTTTTCGTAACCTTTTAATTGCTTACAAATCTTTGATCGCAGTTGCAAAACAATAATAGTAGGGCTGTAGTGGTCGAATGACTAAGGATTGAGTCTCTGAAACTGAAATTGACTCAAATTCCGCCCGATCGACTCGTACAGTTGAGTGAGAAAGAAGAAAGAAAATACATTAATGGACCATCACAACACAGAAAAAATAAATACAGTACCGAAAGAAAAAATAAATGCAGTAACAGATACGAGAAGTGACGGTGTGGTTGTGTATGGTCAATCAGGGCCCGACCTCAGCATTTGCTGCTACGGCGAATATCTGAGTGTGTTGCTTTTAAACTATCGGATTTTTTATAGGTACGAGGGCGGTTTGACTTTGAAAAGAAAAAAAACTCTTTTTTTTTAAATTATGGCTGCTACTGTGTTGCCCACGGCGAACACTTATTAAAAAGAAACCTCTTCAAAGAATAGTCCGAGTCAATATTCTTTTATTCGCGCCAATTTTAAAAATAGAACAACATAAAGTTGGCAGAGTTCTAAATTAAGAAACAATACTTATGTAATAAATATTTAAAAAATATTGTATTCAAGCTTAAAGTCACGGACTTATCAAACCGCCCTCGTGTACGAGGTATGGTATGGTGTTCCATAGGCGGTGGTAAATGATAATATTGGGAGAAAACCTGCATACGTTGAAGTACCAAAGGCGAAATCAACAAATAGACACAGGGCGGACTACTCTGGCTGATATTGATATAGAAAAGTTCATTGACCTAGGCAGCTTATAAGCAATATATCGTCTCGTGTATCTCCCGCAAACCTACCGTATAGTTTTATTTAATGCCATAGGTGGCAGACGAGCAGACGGATCACCTGATGGTAAGCGATTGCCGCCGCCCATGGACATCCGCGACACCAGTGGAGTCACAAGTGCGCTGCCAATATTTAAACCCCCTTTCCCCCCGATATATGTCCGTACACTAATTATCACGCCATGTAGGCATCCGGCATTCTATGTCCGAAGGCGTAGTGTCCCCCAGCTTGACCTCTACCTTCAGCAATGACCCTTGCGAGAACATAATATGTTGACCCACACGTATTAACTATGTTGTGTGACTGCTGAGGTCAGATTGTGCAAAAATCAACATACATTTACGCAATGAAGTAATAATAATGATGACCCGTTTGGAACAGTGGTAGTGAACGCTGCCTTTGGTCCAAGGGTTGCGGGTTCGATCGCCGCACAGTACAAACATTTGAAAGCATAAACATGTTTGTTTGTATTGATCTGGGTGTTTTCTATGTATTATAAGTATGTATTTACAAAAGGAAAGTATTATATGTGATATTTGTAATCCCACTGTTGATTCTGATATTATCCGTAACACAGGTGCTTGAGCTACCTATTTCGGAGTACGATCAATGTATGTGATGTTGTGAAATATTTATTTATTATTTAATAATAATATCCTCCAACCGATTACGGCTAAGGTGGCCAATCTCAAAGATCAACCACGTACGCAGGATATATTACAGTGCTCAAGTGTGTGCGCAAACACAAGCGCACTCTCTATTCCCTTACACCCATATTCCGATGGGGCACCAGAGTGACACGACGGAAGAGGAATTGGGCGCAGGACCAACGGCTTAACTTGCCTTCCGAGGCACGGGGGTACAAGACCGCCCACTTCCAGACTCCGGCTGACACAAAGAACTTCTTACCGAGAACTTAGGTACAAATTTTTTGTCCGACCCGGGGATCGAACCGGGACCTCCTGCGCAGCCGTCGCTGCAACCCACTATCCACTTCGCCACCGAGGCAGTCAACGCAATGAAGTACACACGTTGTAACAGGAAACACACAAATTAAAAGGCTAATGATCTTTCTAATATTTATTCAACCTTAGCTACTTGAGGCCACACATTTGAATATTTTTTAATAAATAACTTCTTTGTATATCCTCGCCGCCATAGATCTTTCTGCTTCGCCCAATGGGTGACTGGTAGAAAATGATGTATAGCATTAAGTCCGCCTATTTTATGTGATAGGTGGCAGACGAGCAGACTGATCACCTGATGGTAAGCGATTGCCGCCGCCCATCGGAATCAGTGGAGTCACAAGTGCGCTGCCGACCATAAAATCCCCTTTCCACCGGATTGGGCCCCCGGTACCCTCACTCACGCAGCGAAACAGCACAATTTTGCTTTACGCCGGTTTTCTGTGAGGCCGTGGTATCACTCCGGTCGAGCCGGCCCATTCATGCCGAAGCGTGGCTCTCCCACGACGGTCAAAATCCTTACTCACGGTCTTATTCACTAAGCTTGCCATACGAACATAGAACATTCTCATTTTTTTGAAGAGGTAAAAATAAAGAGACTATTTATGGTGACGGGTAAGGCACACTAGCGACGCCAATCGATTTTAATTTTTAGATACTAAAACGGATCTATTTTAAGCAATTTCCAGGTTACAACCTCTCGGCAAACACTTATTCTCTTTATTAAATAACCATGCACAAATGTTGGTTGGGTCCGTTTTTGTACGCGAAAAATTGATTCACGCTAAAAGTGGCCGCTTCTGGCGGTAATCAATTTTTCGCGTGCACGTTGGGCCCAACATTTTTGCATGCTTATTTAATAAATAGCATAAATGTTTGCCGAGAGGTTATAACCCCGACATTGTTTAAAATAGATCCGGTTTAGTAGCTAAACATTAAAATCGATTGGCGTCGCTAGTGTGCCCTACCCGTCACCTTAGATAGATAGATAGATATACTTTATTGCACAAAAAAAACACAACTTTAAAAGGCATTACAGAAACTTAATTGTACAATTTCGGCGGTCTTATCGCTGGAAGCGATTTCTACCAGACAACCTTCAGGCAAAGGACATTTGATAGTAGAGGACCTTAATTGCATAAAAGAGTTTTTGTTCAATGATAAAGACTAATATGCACTTAGCTGACGAACCTGTACAGGAAATAAGCTATAAACTTATTAGATTTTCCGACTTCGAATAATATTGTTCAACATTTGTACAGTACAAACATTTGCTTTTAAAATGTCGGTACTAACGCGGTCTGATCCAATCATTCCTTTTAAGGTGACGGGTAGGGCACACTAGCGACGCCAATTGATTTCAGGTTTTAGCTACTACACCGGATCTATTTTAAACAATTTCAGGGTTACAATCTCTCGGCAAACACTTATACTATTTATTAAATAACCATGCACAAATGTTAGGTACGTTTTTGTACGCGAAAAATTTATTCACGCCACTTTGGCGGTAATCCAAAATTCGATTGCAAAAGCAGACCAAACAGTTAACTATAACTATTTAATAAATAGTATAGGTGTTTGCCGAGAGATTGTAAACCAGAAATAGTTTAAAATAGATCCGGTTTAGTAGCTAAAAATTAAAATCGATTGGTGTCGCTTGTGTGCCCTACCCGACACCTTAAATCTAAAGTTAATAGACGCGTGTAACCCTTTACTGAAACGACTCAGTGATCCGACTCAGCCAAATGATACACGGTTCCGAATATTTAATGTTCGCTTCGTATGTACAAGTATCATTCGACTCAAATGGTTCTCGAATCCGAGTGAACCGACCGAATGAGCTGAATAATCCGATGAGCCGAATGATGCGAATGAGCTGAATGATCCGAGTGAGCCGAATGATCCGAATGAGCGGATGAGTCACGGATCTATTTGAGAGTCGATGTTCCAAATGAAGCGTTTCACTGTTCCGCATCTCTGCACTGATCCAGATGCAAATATTCCAATCTTTTGAAAGATACGGTTTTAGCAGGTTTAAAAGTTTATCGTTCGAAAGGTGTATGTTTTTATCCCAATGGACCGGTTGGCTCAACATCCAACATCGCTCTTTCCATACTGCAAATTATGGAGAATAAGTTACATTACATTTGCCTTTAAAATAGCAATACAGACAACACAGAACCGGTGTAAAGCTGCGTCTGTGCTATACACCGTTATTATTTCAAATTCAAATTCAAATAATTCTTTATTTGCATAGGCTTGTATACAGCACTTACAAATCGTCATACATTTGAATGACTTAAAACTATTTATAAGTACTTATGTATAATTTACATGTTAATACATATATATGTTGATACATAAAATATACTAAAGAAATAAATAAACATAATGCGATTCTACCACCGGCTCGGAAAGTTGTTTCTGGTCGAGAAGATCCGGCAAGAAACTCGCCAGTTACTCTTTTTAATCGCCAACTTGCACAACAACATCTATTTTAAACAATTTCGGGGTTACAACCTCTCGGCAAACACTTATACTATTTATTAAATAACCATGCAAAAATGTTGGGTCCAACGCATAAGCGAAAAATTTAATAACACCAAAAGCGGCCACTTTTGGCGTGAATCAATTTTTCGCGTACAAAAACGGACCCAACATGTGTTCATGGTTATTTAATAAATAGTATAAGTGTTTGCCGAGAGGTTGTAACTTCGAAATTGTTTAAAATAGATCCGGTTAAGTAGCTAAAAATTAAAATTGATTGGCGTCGCTAGTGTGTCCTACCCGTCACCTTAATGTGTAACGGTAATGGCTGTGTGGGCTTTTTTATTTTTCTGTTACATCAATTTTTCGACCCAAATCGTTAATTTTCCATGTTGGGTTATTTTTGGATATATTTTATCGTTTCGTCAGGTTTATTGTTTTGAGTGCATTGAAGTACGTCATACAAAACCCCCCTTTCCCCCGGATTTGCCTCACTCACGCAGCGAAACACAGCACAGTGCTGCTTCACGGCGGTTTTCTAGCACTCCGGCTAATACAAATGACGCACTTCAAAGTATTGATTTAGGACGCATTATTGCATACATAGGGGGCGGTGTTCGGCGAATTTTCGTTAGAGAAATGTCACCTTGTTCTTTTCAAAGGGTCTTATTCAAAAATATTTGTTATACCTTTGTAAACTAAAACGGTGCTATAGAGCAGTTTTCATTCTTTATTCGAAAATTTTGTACTTTTTTTTTATGACATAGGAAGCAGACGAACAGACCATGGACACCCGCAACACCAGTAGAGTCACATGTACGCTACCAACATTTAAACTCCCCGTACCCCCCAGATTGGGCCTCAGGTACCTTCACTCACGCAGCGAAACACAGCACAGTGCTGCTTCACGACGGTTTTCTAGCACTCCGGCTAATACAAATGACGCACTGCAAAGTATTGATTTCGGACTTATTATTGCATACACGGGGGGCGGTGTTCGGCGAATTTTCTTTAGAGAAATGTCACCTTGTTATTTTCAAAGGGTCTTATTAAAAAAAAATTGTAAAATAAAACGCTGTTATAAAGCAGTTTTTATTCTTTATTCGAAATTTTTGTATTTTTTTTATGACATAGGTAGCAGACGAACAGACCATGAACACCCGCAACACCAGTAGAGTCACAAGTACGCTACCAACATTTAAACTCCCCGTTCCCCCCAGATTTGGCCTCAGGTACCCTCACTCACGCAGCGAAACACAGCACAGTGCTGCTTCACGCCGGTTTTCCAGCACTCCGGCTAATACAAATGACGCACTGCAAAGTATTGATTTCGGAATTATTATTGCATACACGGGGGCGGTGTTCGGCGAATTTTCTTTAGAGAAATGTCACCTTGTTCTTTTCAAAGGGTTTTATTCATATTTGTTAAACCTTTGTAAACTAACATGGTGTTATAAAGCGGTTTTCATTCTATATTCGAAAATTTTGTACATTTTTTGTTTTCAAACGTCAAAACTGGTCTGTCACACACTGTTTTTTTTACGACATAGGAGGCAGACGAGCAGACAGATCACCTGATGGTAAGCAATTACCGCCGCCCATGGACACCCGCAACACCAGTGGAGTCACAAATGCGCTACCAACTTTTAAACTCCCCTTTCCTCCCAGATTGGGCTTCAGGTACCCACACTCACGCAGCGAAACACAGCACAGTGCTGTTTCACGCCGGTTTTCTGTGAGGCCGTGGTATCACTCCGGTCGAGCCGGCCCATTCATGCCGAAGCGTGGCTCTCCCACGGTTGTTTTAGCTAACAAAGGTTTATTAAAAGTTTATAATAAAGCCCAAACCACCTTATTATAAATTGCGATCTTAAGTTATTACCGTACTAAAGCTCATGTTATCCCGCAAATGCAATGCAAGGGCTGCAATGTTAAAAGGGCTGACCTGAATTTTGTTCCAGGACTATCCTTAGTTCACGATTTGTAGTAAGAGGGAAGTTTAACTTTCATATTTCTTTATTTGCATATCACTTTGGTTGGACCGTCTCGCCTTCCCAGAATGTTCTCCAAATTCATTTTCCCCCCTCCCCTCAACCCTGAAAAAAAAAACAGTTCTTTTCAATGAAGATACAGGCTAACTGGGAAGATTCTATACGTCTTGGTAATCAGTGAAATGAAAATGTTACAATGTGTCGATTAAGGAGGCTCAAAGTCACCCAGAGAACAATGGAGAGGGCTATGCTCGGAGTCTCACTGCGTGATCGTATCAGAAATGATGAGATCCGCAGGAGAACTAAGGTCACAGACATAGCCCAATGGATTGCATGCCTCAAGTGGCAATGGGCAGGGCACATAGCGAGGAGAAGACGGCCGTTGGGGCGGAATGGTTTTCGAGTGGAGGCCACGTACAGGAAGTCGCAGCAGTGGCGCCCCCCATAAGGTGGACCGACGATCTGGTCAAGATCGCGGGAATCCATTGGATGCGGGCGGCACAGGACCGATCTGTGTGCAGAACATTCCAGCATGTCCAGCAGTGGACGTCTATTGGCTGAAATGATGAATGAATGATGATCAGTGAAATTAATTCAAACGACAGTCGATGAAGTAGTCTCCCAACTTTAAGGTCAAATGTCGCATTGATTTAGTTTACACCTCCAACTATCCCCCAAAAAGTCCTCGGCGAGTGCATAGCGCTGCACCGCTGCAGAAGCCGGCACCTAGGAGCACACATGATGTCAGCAGACGAGATCAAAAGCTCCCCCATCAGCTCCATTCTCGGGTTTATCCTGGAACTGGAGCTACATGAGGTGCTGTAATAGGTTATGGGGCTGCCACAATAGATCATCTACTGGTCGCAGTGGCTATGAGACGCAGGGCTCACCCTATTTCTATCAAATAATAATCCCCCATAAATATCCCCCGCCGGTTTGGCTGGCCCTCAGTAACTTAAAAACCATAAGTTTTGATTATTTACCCTAATCAGGCATCAGGGGTAACTGGTAAGGCTAGGGCAACTAGGTAGGGCTTGTAACGAACTCCATTACAGAGCCCTCTAGGATGAAACGCCGTAAAAGCCATTAAAGGTCTTAAGGCGTTTCATCCTTGGTTAAAATTGCTTTTACGAAGTCACCTTTCGACCGGAATGATACCACGGACTTACAGAAACCCGGCGTGAAGCAGCATTGTGCTGTGTTTCGCTGCGTGAGTGAGGGTACCGGAAGACCGATCCGGGGGAAAGGGGGTTTAAAGGTTGGCAGCGCACTTGTGACTCCCCTGTGTCGTGGGTGTCCATGGCAATTGCTTACCATCAGGTGATCCGTCTGCTTGTCTGCCACCGATCACATAAAAATGTAATCTAAGGTTGCTATTGAATCGTAGAGCTGTCGTCACAAGGAGAGAAATGAAGTAGAATGAATGAAAATATGTAGTTTAAACATACTTTCGTTTCAGTTTCCTATTACAAGGCATTTATCACACACCTAAATTTAAATCTTACGTTATTGTAATATGTTACTATAAATTAAAAAAAAACATGCATACGTGTGCATTTTATTGTTGTTAAATTGTTTCGTATCCATAATAGAACACTGGTCATATAGATCTGCTGGCTACGTTGATTATTTGATTTCTGTCAAAAGGTGCGCGTGCGCCGATTGCGACACCGCAGAGTTTGCGCGGCTCGCGAATCGCGCGCATGCCCGCGCATACCTTATTTGAATTTATTATTCGATACTGTTATCGATATAATATTTACGCTAGTGGCATTACTTTTAGAATTCTTATATTTTTTTAAATGCTATCGAACATTTTTTCGAGTGGATTTTTGGTTGGACATTTTTTTGGACTGTATTGGTGATTTTTCTATGAAAGGTTAGTGATTTCTTACTGTTGTTGACTGTAGGTATTGTTATTAATGTAAGTTGGATGAAAGCAATAAAAGTAGAGCTAGGTAAAACAACTCTGATTGATTTTTACAATCGGAAACAATCGATGGGTGGAATTTTTGAAATTGTACATGTGCACGGACAAATTAAATTGCACTAAGAAAAGTCTTAGGAAGCTCTTTTATATTTCAGTATAATACAAACTAAATGGTCCCCGGCAGAGTAGAATAGACCACCCTCACTCTTACCGAGGTGTCGTAAAAGGCGACTAAGGTAAAGCTGCTGGCATGATCATCAGCACCCAGAGAAGGAAAACTCTGCATTTATATCAAAACCCTCGCCAACCCGTCTGCCAAGCGTGGTGAGTATGGCAATTACCCCTCATGTGATTGAGGGAGGCCCGTGCCCCAGCAGTGGGGACTTAAATGGGCTGACGATGACGACGATGATGACAAACTAAATGATTATGTTAGGTTTTAAAATGTTAAAAGGTAAAACATATTGTATACATAACATATTATAGCATATGCATCTTCATAGGTACATACGAACACTTGTCAATACAAATGTTGACCTTAATATCAAGAGCCTTAGGTTCAATGTCAGATGAGAAAGATTTTAGTAACCTTAGGGCTTCATGTTGTCATCATACTAAACCAAATATCATTTCAACATAATTATCATCATTATTTCAGGTAAAGGACACCTACTAGAAATAGGTAGATCGATATTTTACAACATCACATACATTGATCTGACTCCGAGATAAGTAATGCTTGAGCTCGTGTTACGGATATTATTAACTTAAGGAAAATTAAGGAATTACAAATATTTGGTTTTTACCTATGAATTTGCCGTTTTCTATGACGATTTTCTTAGAAGTTGTATTTTCGATACTATTTTTTTTTTAATTTTTAAAGTAACTTAATGCTACTTACTCTATAATTAACAGTGCTTTAATGGACAACGTTTAAGAAAGTGTAGGATAGTTTTTCAGAAAAAAAAAATTTAATCAAAAAGTTATTATTGATTAGAACGTGAATTGTGCCAATTAAAAAAGGGTCATTTTCAAGTTCAGACGACCCGTTTGGAACAGTGGTAGTGAACGCTGCTTTTGGTCCAAGGGTTGCGGGTTCAATCCCCGCACATTACAAACATTTGTGTGCGTGAACATGACTGTTTGTATTGGTCTGGGTGTTTTCTATGTATTATTAATATATATTTACAAAAAAAATAATTATATATATATTTGTAATCCCACTGTTGATTCTGATATCCGTAACTCAGGTGCTTGAGCTATCTATCTCGGAGTCAGATCAATGTATGTGATGTTGTGAAATATTTATTAAAAAAAAAACAAAAAAAAGTTATTTTTGCATTACAAATGCAATAATATCTAATCTCTTTTTAATTCAAACCTAAAATATAGTCTCTAATCAGAGTAAAATTATAGTATGGTGGCTTTTTGCTTATTAAAGGAGTTATGCATCTAATAGTGTTTAAAAAAACGGCAATTTCATAGGTAAATACCCATTATATACATATGATACTTTTCTTTTGTAAAAACATACTAAAAAAATAGTTTGTTGGTGGTTTGGATTTCTACAATTATTTAAAAAATAAATTTACCATTTGTGGCGCAGTAAACAAAGTAACTACATTTTTTTTATTTTTTTTATTATTATAAACACTGATAGCGACACCACCGATCCACAAAAGAGCTCATAAGGCATGCATTAACTTTTTGCTAAATTAACTAGCTCTTAAGACATGCACAGATAAACTTTTAGCTTTTCTAAAATAACTGAATTACCTTTAGTGTTATGCTTACATACCGTAAATAAAAAATAAAGATTCCTTTATTGTCCACAGAATACAAATTTAAACACAAGTGACATAAATACACAAATAGAACTTTTTGAAAATTTTCTAGGGACAAAATATTATTATTTATTGGTGATCACTTTAAATTAATTTTCTTCAATACTTCTTAAGTCAAACCTATTAAAATACATTAAAAAAGATTAATTTGGCACTAGACCCTATCTCCATATTTTTAGGTATTTTTTCGTGGAACTGATTTTATATTTTATATATTTATTTTTAAACTTACAAATTTAGTTTACAAATTATACTTGTCCTGCAAAACTGTTTACACAGTTTGTCTGCAGGATCGGTTGAGTCTTAGCACAATAGGGTATATAATTCTAAACTAAATCAAGAAAATACTTTCTTAGTTTGTTTCTAAATATATTTTTGACTGATTCCCGTCGAATGTCCGACGAAAGTGGTGAATATTGTTTAGTGATTAGATTTTGGTGACAAATCTTTTATTTTGGGGCCAAACTCTATTATTAAGGAAACAGAAAACGACTTAAATTAGACCCTAACCTAATTTATTACTTAAATCATACCCTAGGATAAATTCTGTAGCAAAGAATCATTTGACCGAGGGCCACGCTTCGGCATGAATGGGCCGGCTCGTCCGGAGTGATACAACGGCCTCATAGAAAACCGGCGTGAAGCAGCAATGTGCTGTGTTTCGCTGCGTGAGTGAGGTTACCGGAAGCAAAATTCGGGGGAAAGGGGGGATTAAAGGTTAGCCGTGCACTTGTGATTCTGCTGGTGTCACGGGTTTCTATGGGCGGCGGCAGTCGCTTACCATCAGGCGATCCGTCTGCTCGTCTGTCACCTATCACATATAAAAAACAAGGTCCAACCTCAGCCACAATAAATATAGCCTCAGCATTATATCCTCAGAGTATTTTGTCTCCTCGGGAGTTTCTTCTAATTGTACGTGCGTCCAATCAAATTATCGTTTGCCACTTGACATTTCGATAACCCATATTTATAATAAATAGTAAGTAATATTTATAATAAATAAATATGTAGGCAATACGACTTTATCTGATGATACATGACTTCTAGTTCTAGATGCAGACTAAATAAATATCTACCAAATGTATGTAAGTGTAATGCGAAGACGATTTGATATGTTTTTTATGCCATAGGTGGCAGTGGCCGACGAGTAGACGGATCACCTGATGGTAAACGATTGCTGCCGCCCATGGGGTGTCCATGAATGCAAGTAAAGGATTTTACGATATATTTCCCTTAAATTGGAAAAAATGACATATGGTAACACTAGGCGTATTTATGACGTCATAAATACGGTTCGAATTCAAAATGTTTGAAAAATAATAAAAAAAATACTGCCTGCTATTTTACAAAAATATTGATTGAATTGATTTGAAAAAAAAAAAAATGATTACTTAAAATAGTAAAAAGTTAGTTATTGGAAAAAAATATAACCATACCTAAAAATTTGTTCTCTTACCCCATAGACAAGTCTTACTGACCCCATTCGAATTATTTTTTGTGCAGCAAAAGACGTGTCGCTATGTAGGGAACTATCCGTAAAATTACATCACACACGTTTTTTTAATGATTTTTAACCCCTCACCATTACTTGTCACAGCTGATCACATTCGGGAATTCGCCCGGAATTAGATAGAGAAAGCCCGGACTCTGACGTCACATTTTTTTTTTGCAATTTTACATCTAAAAATTATTGCATTAAAACGGCAGTTGCGATATAAATTTTATTTCCATTTAAATTATTATCTTATAAAATTAAGATCAAATCAAACAGTTCAAAAAGTTAACAAATCAATGATTATGTAAGTACTGCACATACATATTAATTAATAAAAAAAATGTAACTCTTTAAGGTATTATACTTATAGGTTCTAATGTGGGAGAGCCACGCTTAGGCATGAATGGGCCGGCTCGACCGGAGTAATACCACGTCCTCACAGAAAACCGGCGTGAAGCAGTGCATGCTCTTGTGTTTCCTGTGTGTGTGAGGGTACCGGAGGCTCAATCCAGGGGAAGGGGGGTTAAAAGGTAAGCAGCGCACTTCGTGACACCAGGTGTCCATGGACGGCGGTAATCGCTTACCATCAGGTGATCCGTCGGCTCGTCTGCTGCCTATATCATAAAAAAAATGTAAGTGACCATGTTGATGAAATATTAATCTTTTTGAAATGTTTAAATTACGGTGGAAATTGAAAGATTTCATCTGAAGCAAAACGCATAAGTCTGATTCAGAAATCATCTCTACATTTTCCGGGTGACATCTAGTAGGTAGTAAGCAATGGTTACAGATAGGGAAATACTCTTTAATTTCACCTTTGTGTCTCATGTATATTCAAAATATGAATGTACAGTTAGATGTTTCTATTGTTAAAATAACAATAGAACCTAACCCAACCTCCCTAGGTTTAATGCCCCCCATGGGCGACGGCAATTGCTTAACATCAGGTGATTCGTCTGGTGAAGAAAAGTAAATGTGTCTTGATTCTCATTTCTTCGAAAAATTAAGGCCCCTTTTATAGATTAGTGGCGCCGCTACCAGTTTTTCAACAAAATAAAGACATTTTTTTTTTATGATATAAGTGGCAGAGCAGACGGATCACCTGATGGTAAGCGATTACCGCCGCCCATGGACGCCTGCAACACCAGTGGTGTCACAAGTGCGCTGCTTACCTTTTTTACCCCCCTTCCCCTGGATTGGGCCTCCGGTACCCTCACTCACGCAGCGAAACACGGCGCATGCACTGCTTCACGCCGGTTTTCTGTGAGGACGTGGTATTACTCCGGTCGAGCCGGCCCATTCATGCCGAAGCGTGGCTCTCCCACTGTTAAATTTAATTGAACAAGATATTAAAATAAATAAGGATTTTTTTTAGAAAAATATGAAATATTTAGTTTGCAAAATATATAGGCATGGTTTATAATTTTTTTTTGTTGTGCGTGATAATTTTTCGATGTGTAATCCAAATTTTCTGAAGAAGAATTTAATTAGGATTGTTAGTGGTTAAATAAATAAGATCATCGTGACATCTCTTTAGCTCCATGATAGACGACTAAGATTGTTTATGGAAAGATATTGATGTTTTGTTAATTTGTGAGCTTCGATCCTACGATTATATTCTGAGGAGATTCGTACTGGTTCCGCCGCTTCATTTCGCCATCGTTCCACTCGACAATGGTTCCACCCCCAACATTTGATGATTGGCAGTTAGCAGTCTTTAACTGTACGTTTCTTAAGAAACTCTCTCTCTCGAGCGACGAAACTAAGAACTATCGCGATCGGTATTACCGATAACGACCTGAAAACCTCCGTAAAGGTTAAAAATTTTGTGCGAAAAAAAAACGCCTTCAAAAACCATTAACTAAAAAGTGTAAAATAATATTTTTAACACTTTATACACTTCAATAACATTTTATAACAGTACACTCGAGAAAAGGTGTTACCGAAGTCGGCGCCCAATACTATTCTCGTAATTTAATACAACATTCATTTATTCAACAGGGATTAGGCGCCGATTTCGGTAATACCTTCCCCCACTTCCTTCCCCTTCCACCATCGCTAATCAACTAAAAAACTAATTGTGACTACAGTATTGAAAGAGTAATCCTTTAACTCCTTACCGTTGAGGAGTTGACCTTCTATCATCAGCAGAGCCACAAAACTTAATACAGTTAGGCGTAAATGCTGGTGCAGTTTTGAAAAAAAAAAAATACAAAAACATTACGTGTCCCTATAAAATTTGAAAGTTCCCCTCAATTTTTCCAGGATCCCATCATCTGATCCTGATATTTTGATCATGCTACCCATCCGGGACTATCTACTTTCCAACTAAAAAAAAGAATCATCTAAATCGGTTCATAAATGGCAAGGTAATCGGCGAACAAACATAAAAAAAATGAAAATAACTATTATACATGTCGAATTAAAAACCTCTTTTTTTGAAATCGGTTAAAAAACGTATTCCTTTTTAAAAGGCGGGGGGCGCACTTGTGACTCCTGTGGTACATGCTGTAGGTGTCCATGGGTGGCGGTGATCAATTACCTTCGGGTGATCAGTCCGCTCGTCTGCCCTCTATCTTATAAAAAATCTATCTAGGGGACGTTCAAGTATTACTTAAGCAGATTTATTAGAGTTATTTGCCTCCCCACCCCTTTTGTCAGCAAAAGTAAGCAAAGCTCTTACCCCCTCCCCCCATGCTTACGTAAACATTTTTCGATATTTTTGTCACAGCTCAGCAACCCTACTAACCGTATGCATTGATTTGTAGGCTTAGACAGTGTTAAATTGTCTAAGTTTGTAGGTAATTCCCTGAAAATACGTTTCGTTTTCAAGCAAACAGAATGTGAGGGTTGCCATTTGTGTTAAACAGAAAATAATTATCGATGACGTAATGATCATCTAGACTCCCCTACCCCCCATGTCATCCAAAATAAGCAAAGCAAAGACCCCCCCGCCCCCCATAGTGCTCACATAATACTTGAACGGCCCCCTAGGCGTTATTAATCTAATGCCAATACCAAGTTCATTAGCACTTTTGCAATGGCCCAAAGGCACACTTGCTGTCAAGGTCCCACGCCACGTCACATTCATGTGACATAATAAGGTTCCGCCCGTTCCGCGTTTGTTTTTTGCCAAAACTTGACTTTGACATTGGCCAAAAGTAGGTCAGCACCGTTTGGATGACGAAGATGTTAATAATTAAAACGTATTAGCATTTTTAAGGCGCGACATAGGAACATAGCAATAAAAAATGTTAATGGCCTTCTTAGTTTTTTTAATGTGTAACGATGTATTACAATAATAACAGATTATTTATTGCTATTTGTGACCTGCATTAATTAAGTCTGAATTTTGCCCATTCTTACTTACGGTGCACAGACCTGGTCGTTGACCGAAAATCTGAAGTCCAAACTAAAGATTTGTCAAAGAGCTATGGAGCCGTAGCATTCTGGGGATGTAAAGATCAGATAGAGTGCGCAACTCGGACAGACGGTCCTAGCCGGGAATCGCAGATGTGGGCCAAAAAATGCGAAGCAAAATTGGGAGTCGGCGGGCCATGCATATTGAATGAACCCTGAATGATGGACAAAAATTGTAACCGGATGGCAATCGACCGATGGACGTCGACTTCGCGGCAGGCCCAAAAAAGTTGGTATGACGATTTCAATACATATGTCCAAGAATAGCAAGCAAGGGCATTTGTTTAGGGAGGGATGGAGAGACTTGGCGGAGGTCTTTGCCCAGATGTGGACCTCAACAGACTAAACAAAAAGAATTGTAGCCATAGTTATAAGATATTATAGAGATACTAGACCTCCCCGTCGCGTCCCATCAGGCGTGATGATGGTCAAGCGTTAGCCTATAGTCCATAAAAGATGGGTGCGGAGGTCAAGTCAGTCGCTTCATTGTAATTACCAGACTCCCCAACTCCTGGATCATGGTAGGGTTGCAAATGGTCACGGGCAGTCATAAGATTGAAGTTTTTAGTGGCTACTTTTTTTAAAATCTTGCTAGATAGGTGTGCAAAATAAGCTTGTCTTGTTTCTTCATTTATTTTCTTAATTTAATTACAATGAATAAAAAACCGGTATAAGCGCCACTGATCCGTCAAAGGGCTCTTAAGGCGGCGTTGGAATTCACGATCGAATTTTTACCTCCGTCACTTTCACACGCGCGAAAACAGATGAATGAAAACAACGTATCGGAACGAGTTCCGGCCTACACGATTGTTTTCGCTCGGAAAATGTCAACAACCATTGTGTGAGCCGTCCGAGTGGATTTCGTGATCTTGTGAGAACAATTTGTAATTACCGTACGCATAACGTACGTAAGTACAAGTAAGTAGATACATACAGAGTGTATCTGCGAACATTTACATGCCTATAACCACGTGTTCTACCAACCATACTGAACAAAATTTAAATAACACACTTAAAAATTTCATCTCGTCGTCAGGCGGGACTCGAACCGACACCTTCCACAATCTGGGTGTTTAAATTAGATCCGGTTTAGTAGCTAAAAATTAAAATCGATTGGCGTCGCTATTGTGCCCTACCCGTCACCTTAATGTAAAATGTTTCTAATTTTGCCAATTCTTTTAGAATTTAGTTATATAATAACAATTTAAGTTTTGAGTTTCTAAACTTTGTAATGGTCATTCCCAGTACAGGGGACATTTTACGAAAGAGCCATTGCCGTCAAAATCTCGTCTCTATTCTCACTTTGGCTGTTTGACTATTGTTTCGACTCCTGGGTTTTAATTTGTAACTGAGATTTTCAGATCCGTACCTCTTTTTAAATACACTATTGATGAAAACACACGTTTAGGTTCACTAAGCAATTTCTTATTGTTATGTAATGCTTTCCTGATTACCTCAGTTAGACAACAATGGTGGAAGTCGTTATTGTACAGAAACAGTCAGGGTCGTAGTAATTGACCCTTATTTACGCCACTTCCCTATCCTACTGTGATTTCGTTAGTACTAAACGCTAGGCATAATGTTATTATTACAGTATAAAAATTCCAGTAGACTTTAAACGTTTTGACACAATATTATTATATTATAAAATAATGTATAATTCTGCCATTCTCAATTTCATTTGTTAAACTACTTTGCACTGCCTTCCCTTATTATTACGAATACGATATTTCTTTCCTCTACCCAAAGGTTGTCTGGAAGAAATCGCTACAATCGATAAGTCCGCCTTATTGTATTGTCTGTTGCTGTTGTATCATCCTTGTATTTTATTTTTGTGCAATAAAGAATATCTATCTATCTATTATTAGACATAGGCTCCCTTATTACAAAATGCGAACTAAGGATAGTCCTGAAACAAAATTTGTGCCATCCCCTTTTGAAAGAGACATGAGCTTTAGTACAGTATTAAATTAAGATTGCGATTTATGGTATAATATAATAAGGTAGATGCGAAGTTTGCTCAAGCTGACGTTGATAGTAAAAAGTTCGTAGACCTGTGCGCTAGGCAGTATGAGAGACGTGACTATCCGAACTGTGCGGGTCTTCCGTGAGCTAATGATAGAAATATGCACAGAGACTTGAAATATCCTGAGGTGTGTGCTCGGATTCAAACTTTGTCTGTGCTGTGTTTCGCTGCGTGAGTAAGAGTACCGGAGGCCCATTCTGGGGAAAAGAGTTTACAGGTTGGCAGCGTACTTGTGACTCCATTGGTGTTGCAGGTGTCTATGCGGGGCGGCTGTCACAGTCAAGTGATCCGTCTGCTCGTCTGCCACCTATCACATAAAAAAAGAACATATAGAACGCGCTAGGTATCCACTAAGCTCAATTGCACCACAAAGGTATATTACATAGTTTTGGCAACCTTGATGAGGTTGGCAAAACTATGTAGCAAATAGCACTTCCGACTAGAGTAAGGCGATCGCTTATATCGGCTTACCATTTCTTGCTCTGATTTATACCTCGGGATGACCTTTGAAATAACATACAGGGCGATAGATTTATTTTGACCGGTGACAAAATTTGAAACGAATGGTGTCCTTAAAAGACAATTTTTAACCGACTTGAAAAAGAGGTAGTTCTATGTTCGACTCTATGTATCTTTAAAAAAAATGAATGTTCACCGATTTCTCCGCCATTATTGACCGATTTGCAGATTTTTTTTATTTGAAAGAACACACTCCCAAGTTACCGTAGATTTTGGGTAAATTTTGTAATACTGTCGATTATTGTGAATATTTTTTTATAAGTGCATTGTTAGAAGTAATGGCAAAAAATACGTATAGTCAAAAATATAATTATTTTTTTCGCCTAAAGCAGCTATGTTACTATTCTACTTGCAATACGTTTACTGTGATAGTTCAAACCGCTAGGTATAAAGTGGTAACAGACTGCGGGCGATTTTTTAATTTTCACATGCAGGAAAACGTTGCACATTCGAATAAAAGATGAAACCCTTATTTTCTATAACAACTCGTTTTGTTAATAATGAGGATTTTCCTATAGTACGGTACAGAGAATTAAAAGGTTCGTCACCTTAAGGTAAATTCTCGCCTGTACGGCAAGATTCAGTTATACCAACATACCGTTTTAAACAGATCTGCCAAGCTTCTTTAAATTTTCATTTCATCAAAAGGAATCAATGTTGCTACAAGCAAATCTGAACTTTCTGATCTAACAGTTAAACATAATTTTCTGTGCAACAGGTATTACTTTGACAAATTTACGAAAGGTAATAAGTGTTCATAGCATAGCAAACGAATCAATCTGATGACCTTTTCATTCTTTCACTGTACATACATTAAGATTTTTTTTTTCCTGATATTTGTAGTAAATCGCTATTAAATGTGTTGCCATGTTATTTGCTAAGTTATACGTAAGTTAAAGATGTATTATTTTTTCAGTAGACAATTTATAAGGCACATGGTTGACCCCATATGGAATATTGCTCACATCTCTGGACTGATGCATCTCAGTACCAACTTCTTCATTTACAACGTGGGGTTGCTTAAATTTTCGGTGACTTGACTCTCTCTAGTCGGCTTGATCCTATAGCACTGCGGCGGGATCCTATACCGCATCTATCATGGGGAGTGCTCTGAGGAACTGTTTGATCTACTCCATGCGGCTGAATTCTTACATCAAACCCCACGCAAGCGATTGTCATTCCATTCTCATCATCTCGATGGATTATCAACGGATAGTCGGATTTATGATGCTGTCCCGAAAAAATATTACAAAATTTACCTCAACACAGTAAGCTATTATTTTAGCAACCTTCAGAACAAGATATTCTCATCTTAGGATTACCTATGAAATAAATGATAATTAATTATTTATTTATTAGCGTGTCATTCCCGGTTATAACAAAAATAAAAACCGGCCAAGTGCGAGTCGGACTCGCGCACCGAGGGTTCCGTACAAACCTGCAAGGTTTACAAAGTTCGTTCATTACGACAGTCGAGTCATAACTACGGTATTTTTATTGCAAAATGAAATTCATAACATTACAATGGGGAAAGATGGAGGAGCATAAATTTAAGACAAAGATCTCTTTATCGTTTAAGTAATCCTTTATTTTATATTAACACATATCATTTATCTATAATATAACTGAAACACTTATACTAGCCTTGCAGCAGACTTGCGAAAGTTCTTTTATTAAAGTTATTTATTTCCTACGTTTTTTAGTCACTATTTAGAAATCTGGTTCAAAAATATTATTTAAGTATTAAATTTGAACCAGACCAGTAAATGGTGACTGAAAAAGGTATGAATAGTACCACATTGAACATTGAAGTTCGAAAAAACGTTATCAATAGTTGTACAACTTCGTGTAGTGCTACTGTTTCAGTTAGGACGCATTTAGATTATACAGCTACATTCACCAAAACATCGGGATTGAATGACGATGAGTGAGGTCGTCTTTGCCGTTTGAAAAATGTTGCCCTCCCCATACATAGTATAATAACTCGCGGTCATTGCTGTAACTACTATTATGTTTACAATCACAATTTTTTTGGTGGTATAACTACTTAAAATTTTAAGCTTTTCGGAATTTTTCTGTTACCTGTGCTGTAAGCTATTGCTTCTTACCAAATTTCGAGATTCTATGTCAACGGGAAGTGGTCTTTAGGTTTTGATTCCCTTACGAGTACTTGCGAGTTTCAAAATATGCAGCTTAAATTGCTGTTTCTTTTGATTGAGTTGACATAAAAGTTTGATTTTGTTACAGCTTAAAGGTATTATAGACCTGAGTATTTGGTGTGAATTTCAATTTAATACCTCTACGCGTTTATGAGGAAATGGGTAGTAAGTTTAAAATTATTAAAAAAATATATATTATGTGATGTAACTAAAAATTTATGGTTTTCGTAATTTTTCCTTTATCTATGCTATAAGACGTTGCTTCGTTCTTGCTTTCAAGATTCTGAGTTCACGGGAAGCACCCTGTAGCTTGAAAATTTGCGGCATAAACGGCTGTATCTTTTGATTGCGTTGGCTTAGAAGTTTGATTTTTTCACAGCTTCAAGGGACAGTAGACCTGAGTAATTGATATAAATTTCAGCTTCATACCTCCACGCGTTCCTGAGAAAAAGGGTCTTGACAGACGGACGGACGGACGGACAGACGGACAACAAAGTGATCCTATAAGGGTTCCGTTTTTTCCTTTTGAGGTACGGAACCCTAAAAATGGTGGAAAAAAGTAATCTTAATGTATGTACTACCTGTGCGGATAAAGAATGGGATCAGAAATGGCGGCGCATCTATCCACTTCTCGCTCGCACACTATTTGCGTCTATACTCGCACTCGTGAGGTGCGAGTATAGACGCAAATAGTGTGCGAGCGAAAAGTAAATCGATGCGCCGCCATTTCTGATCCCATTCTTTATCGGCACGGGTTGTAAATATGTAAACAGATGCTGCCATACCGACATCTGGTTTGTAATACATATCACTGGATGGCGCCACTGCGCCAGCCAATTATAGCGCATGCTGGTTTTAATTAACTCTCTTGTCCTGTTGCCATTTTGCGTGACTGTTGTTGTTTTTATACAATAAATATTTTATACTTCACTTTTACAAGTTTACAATTCTACAGCCGACCCTCTGGACCCTTTTCAATGGTACACAACCATATTGGAAACGTAGCAATACACAGTTAGATTAGAACAGTCACTAGCAATTAGCGGTGGACTGTATAACAGAAACCGTTTGATTCATTAAACAATTAATTGAAGATCTGACCCCACAAGAAACGGCGGATCCTCTCAAGGCCCGTGAAATCGTACTGAAGCGATACATACGAGTACTCGTACTTGATTTGCCCATTGGCTACTAGGTCTCCTTGCTTGATATTTTGTACGTAGAGGTGTGTGTTCCTAATACAAGACTTTTTTTAAATTTAGTGCCTTTGACATGGTGTGCGAAAAGCAAAAATGCCACTGTCCTACCTAAGTGAATGCGTAGGAAAGTGGCGTGTTTGCTTTTTATGTGCACAATTATGAACAAGTTTTCTTTTGAAACCAATCCTGAAATAAAAAAAACTGCTGCTCGAAAAAAAGTGAAGGCTTCAAATTATTAACCTTGTCACATATTTTTTCTATAAATACTCTGGAACGTGGAGTCAAATATGGAAACATTTTTTTTTCTGTAAGTTTGTATCAACTGGGGAATACTGATCATTCTGTATATTGATCATTTTGTATAAGGTGATATTTTAAGAAAGAATTTTAGGGAGAGACAGTGACACCCTGCGTTCGTTAGGGATATTTTTTTGTTTTTAAAGACTACTAGTCTAGTAGGCTATATGTAAAGCCAGGTATCAGCTGTAGTTGTTACTTAAATAGTAGCCAAACAACTTAGTACTAAATTATTCACAGAGTCGCCAAGCGTTTCGAATGCCTTCGCTACGGTGCCAATAGGTTAGCAGCAATACAAGTGCCACACGGGTCGATACAAGATAGTGTTTCTGTTAACATCTTATGTTCGGAGTCGAATATTTAGAAGTTAATCTTCTGGATTTATAAATCTTCTTTCTCCCTCGTACGACAAAACTACGGACTGAACCTTCGCTTGTGGTTTTACGGACTGATGCGACCTTCAAACCTTCAAGAAAAGAGTGTATTACATTTTAAGCAGACGGCGCGCACTTGTGACTCCTCTAGTGTTATGGCTGTCTATGGTTGGTGGTAATCATGTGTCATCGGGTGATTTGTCAAGTTGTCTGCCAGTATTTCATAAAAAAATAATTCTTTATCAACTCAGCGAGTCTTTCCCGGTTCCGTCGCGTACTTCTAATAAGGAGGGTTGTCGCAACGCATTCGTGCAACAAAAATGTTCAGTGTAATTTTTTGACAACCTTAAGTTTCCGTTTGCAAAGTCACTAGAGGTACTTTCGTCAACACGCCCTTTGGCTATTTTTACATAGGGCAAGAAGCGTGCTCAAGGAAGGCTGCAGATGAGTTGGTACGGAAACTCCTACCGAATACGTAGACACATCACAATAAGTTTGCGATTTGATCACCGTCGAAATGTTGAATATTCTATATTCTACTTCAGTGGCGGCGCTAGATCATGCGTGGACGTTGGCGAAATTTAGTTCGCGTGACCCGCCTTTTTTCTAAGCATTGGCGTAGCTAGGGAATTAGCGTACCTATATAGGGCCTACCCTACCCTAGTAGGGTAATTTGCTACGGATGGGTTCCTCAACGGCTCATCAGTTGTTCGGGAGGGTCCACTAGTGACTCTTCGTACTGACTTTTCTACAACGGGTTTTTAGGTAGCCCCCCTCAACCTCACTGTTGGTTTTGAAAAGTATTAAAAAGATCGGTCCAAAAGTACTTTAAGAATCCCTTTTATGGATAAGGTATTTTGTATGAAAATCATTGATCATTCATTCATTGCAGGCTTTGTTTTGTGTGTGTATGTAGGTAGAAACTAAATGTTTTGGATAAAGACATATTGTCAATCTTTTTGCATAGGCTCAGTCACTATTGTTATTCTTATCATGTTCATAAAGATACTATTATAACATCAAAATAATGGGTGCGTAATTTTGTTTTCAAATTCCAATGGTGTTTTCATAATTAGTTCAATGTTTTAACTGTAGTAACATCGTCCTAGTGGTAGAATGTATAATAATTGGCCACCTTAGTGACTTCCATAGATAACATCATTGTCTGAGGGCCCGTAGATAAATATTTGTCCACCTGCGTATAACGATACGAAGATACCTTGTACGCATTGAAAGTATTACAACTCAATTCATAACCATCTTTGCTCAGTTGGTTGGTTTCTTTGTTCTGATTAGTCGCGACCCCTAGGTGCCTACTATTATTTATTTTGTGTATCGAGTTCGATCCAATCTTTTGGCAACCATTCTACGTTTACAAGGCCATCGGACTAGACATCGTCGAACAGAAATTTTGGCGAAATTTGGCATGAGACTGTCTGTCTCTCTGTAGAGAATGAAACGGAACACGTGCAAGCGACACGATACGATATTATTCTGCCTAGCGCGTGGGTCGACGAACTCTACGATATTAGTGTGTCTGTTTATTTTGTGCGAAAAGAAAAATCGTCTTAAGCTTGTGGACGCGTCCAGTGAATGGTACCAGTGGCCGGCTCAACCGAAGTAATACCACGGCCTCACAGAAAACCGTGACACAGAGTGAGAAAATGTGCTTTGTTTCGTCGAGTGAGTGAGGGTACTGGAGGCTCGTCTGCCACCGTGTAAAAATAAAGGAGCAATAATACTTAAGGGTGTGAATATATACCGTGTAAAGACTTCACTGCCAAAATATGCGCATCATCTGAGCGAAAAAAAATCAGCTGTACCATACTAAATAGAATATCCGCGCGTCAATAATGTATGGTGACAGCAGTTTTTTTTTTCGCTCAAATAATGCTCATATTTTTTCAGCGAAATCCTTACACGGTGTATATTCACACCTTTAAGTATTATTGGTCCTTTTTTTACACGTTGTATACATATAAGTGCCGTGTGGTCCCGGCAGAGTAGAAAAGGCCACCCTCACTCTCACCGAGGTGTCGTAAAAGGCGACTAAGGTAAAGCTGCTGGCATGATCATCAGCACCCAGAGAAGGAAAACTCTGCATTTATATCAAAACCCTCGCCAACCCGTCTGCCAAGCGTGGTGAGTATGGCAATTACCCCTCATGTGATTGAGGGAGGCCCGTGCCCCAGCAGTGGGGACTTAAATGGACTGATGATGATGATGATGATGATGATGATACATATAAGTTACTCTATGATTCTCACCAAATTAATTTGTCTTGTCCCCAGGTGTTCCACCTTCGCGACATCCGCTGGGAGAGGCCGCGGTTCATCTCGAAGACGTTCCTCGCGTTCGTGACCTTCAACGTGATCAGCTACTCGCTGCTGGCCGCCGAGGTGCTTACCACCAACTTCGCGGACACCTCCGCTGAGAAGAAGGTAAGAAAGATAAGCAATAAACAAAAGATGTTTTTTTTTGTACTTAATTAAATATTTCTTAGGTAGGGCTTTTTTTAATTGAGTGAATGTTACAACCACAGACTCTGGATCCGTGCCTATTTTGTTAGTTGGTTACGTGATTTTTTTTATGTGATAAGGGGCAGACGAGCAGACGGATCACCTGATGGTTAGCGATTACCGCCGCTCATGGACACCTGCAACACCACTGTTCATTTTGTATAGTTAGTCGAAAAACGAATATTGGTTGGCAGAAAAAATATGTCATGGTTAAATGGATTTAACGTTTTAGTAAACATTCTGTATATTATAGGTTTTTTTTTATTTCATACGTTTCAATTCACAGACTCTAGGTCCGTGTCTCTCTTTGGTAATTTAACATTAATTTGTTAGTGCGCGAAAAAAAAAATATTTTTCTTTGTTTTCAAGGCTTACGCCCTGTATAGCCAATGGGGGGAAAGGGGAAAAGGTTGGCAGCGCACTTGTGACTCCACTGGTGTTGCGGGTGTCCATGGGCGGCGTAATTGCTTACCATCAGGTGATCCGTCGGCTCGTTTGCCACCTCTCATAAAAAAAATAGTTGGTAGCCCCAGTCTTAAAATAACTCAAAAACACGTGACATCCCTTATTGATTTGCATCCTAAGCAAACACGAGACCACAATAACATAATTAAGCGATGACTACTTACTTACAGCGGAATTTTAAATATTTATTAACATAATGAACACCGATAGTTACTTTCTGGCTCCGTGATGTGAATGCCATTATGTGGGTATGTTTGTTTGTTAGCCGGCCGATGTTGGTACACAATGCATTGTCTGGAGAAGTACTGCCTGCAATGCAATGTAAACATCTCGACTCTTAAAGCGGAACAATAAGGTTCATATTTCAATGAGATTGTATACTTATTAGTATGATAGACGGTCGCCACACCTATACCTCCGCCTGTAAATAGGGACTTGGATATATGTAAGAAACACTATATTGAAAAGGAACTGTATGAAATTGGTTGGAAACAAAAAACTAAGATAAAATGGATGAACTTTTAGAGTAGTTTGAATTTTGGGAAATCAATTAATCTTCCGTGTTTTATAAATATACTAACTAATTTGGCTAATATAAAGTAGGATAAAATAAATTGTTAATAGAATACGCCAAGTAGTATGTAATATAGATACTGAAGCTTGTTATATTTATATACTAGCGGCCCGCCCCGGCTTCGCACGGGTACATAATAATAAATAAATAAATAAATATTTCACAACATCACATTGATCTGACTCCGAGATAGGTAGCTCAAGCACCTGTGTTACGGATATCAGAATCAACAGTGGGATTACAAATATATACATATAATACTTTTCTTTTGTAAATACATACTTATAATACAGAGCAAACACCCAGACCAATACAAACAAACATGTTCATGCACACAAATGTTTGTACTGTGCGGGGATCGAACCCGCAACCCTTGTATCAGAGGCAGCGTTCACTACCACTGTTCCAATCGGGTCGATATACACACACACATACACCCTTCTTTATTGCGTCGGGTTTAAAAAAAAAAGCAAAATGATAAAGGAAGTTTGATTTTTTTTAAATCAATTTCGGCACTTTTTTTTATTACATTTCATAATATTAGTATAGATATGTAAGGAAGTGTAACTGACACAAGCTTTATTTCATTTTTAATTTTCTTTATTGTAAGGAAACATACAGTACTTAAAATAACACTATTTAACACACAAAAACCTTAAACCAATTAAGTTTCCACTAATAACTAATATTATAAAAACCGCAACATGATGTTCGTAATATAAACTAAAAGGAAGAATTAAGCAATTGACAAATATCTACTTTGTAAAATCAGGAGACAATTTACCCACAACAGCCTTCATACGCTCGCAGTGTAGTGTTAAATATATCCAAGTCACGAAAATCGCTGTTATATTTACGACAGGAGCGCGAACAGAAAGGTGTTACGGGCATAATTGGTTCAAGTCAACGATACACTAAATAGTTGATGGTGACGAGAGTTTAACCGGAGACACCTTAAAAATATATTTCTTAATGGAAAAGGAGAATCAATGTAATCATTCAAAATTTAGTACAGGAACATATTTTGATCTTTTTCCATTCGGCGCAATCCCAGCGAGGGTATAGACTTAGGCCTGTACTCCTTGTCACATATAAATTTTAAATGCTTTAAGAGTTTATTCTGTATTCTTTCTATATTCTCAGAATATTTTTTATAATGAGGAATCCAGATTACAGATCCGTATTCCAAAACAGATCGAACAAAGGCAAAGTAAAGAATAGTCAAAGTGGAATGGTGTTTAAAATCTTTCGTCGTTCTTAGAACAAAGCCAACATCTTATAGGCTTTAGCAGTGAGATAATTTATAGGGCGGCTAAAAGATAGTTGACTATCAAGGTAAATGCCCAAATTTCTTCCTTACCTCAGTCACCCTATGCAGCGGTGCATTATCTAAGTGGTAGTCATCAATTATTGGCTTACTTTTGCATTAGTAAGCTTAAAAGTAGATACCAGCTACTATTATGTAAACAAAATAAGTTTGTTACCAAATAAACGATTTATTTAATTATCATTATTTATTTATTAGTGCGCGTGACTATACCGGGCTAGGTACAGTGTCGATGCATTAGCATCAGCAGTGGACTTATTACTTCCGATGGAAATACTGAGTGATGGAGTTGTGAAGTGAAAAAAATATTTGGCGGAGTCGACGCGATGCGATACATAACACAGGTCTGCAAAATGAGGGTCATAACTTCCTCTCTGGAATTTGATAGCTGATTCTAGGGTATTTTGGTGCGCTGATTGCGAATATGTACTTAGTTTTTCGCCATCACCTCCAGATTTTTCAAAAAAGATACGGATAGAAAATAAGAAAAAATCTAAATTTTTCACATACAAAAAATTATATTTAAAAAATTACAGTACTTTTAACTTAAAAAACTACTAAAATATAACAACAACTTATTACTAGTCTAAATTACCTATAATTTTTATTTGTGGAAACTCGTCCTTTTTTCCTGGAAGCTTCGGTTGTGCGATTTTCGCTTAAATTTCCGGTTTGGATTGTCGCGCTTCAATAACCAACAGTAGTCCGCCATCATGCTAGTATTCCATCTTCCTTGATAACGGACTTCCAGCTCTTTCAAATCTTGGTGAAATCTTTCGCCTTGTTCTTCGCTAACGGCTCCTAGATTTTTCGGGAAGTAGTCAATGTGCGAATTTAAAAAATGAAGTTTAATGCTCATATTACAACCCATTACACCAAAATTTGTAACCATTTTGGCCACTATTTCTTTATAGTTGGAGCTTTTATTGTTCCCCAAAAAGTTTTTCACCACTTCCTTAAATGACTGCCATGCTTGCAACTCGATATCATTAAGTTTTTCATCAAACTTTTCCTCCGACATTAATTTTCTAATATCAGGGCCCACAAAAATTCCTTCTTCTGTCTGTAATGATGTTTCGTTGTTTAATCACCATATATTTCCCGCAAATATAACAAAAACAATTCGGAGAATTTAAACAACTTCACGATGACATTTTTAAGTTTGTGTTGCAAGATGCACACTTCAACTGTCAATTTTCTAAATTAGTGCGGGTACTTATACAAAAACCCTTTGGTTTATCTTTATTACACCCTTTTCCAATAATATTTACAACAATTAGGTAAAATTACTTGATCATTATGTATTAATAAGCTCATTACTAAATAAAGCCAAAATGACCCCTCTTCGACATGATTAATGCGAATTACTTATATTCATTATGTAGTAATTAACAAATACTGATTTGCAATAATTTTTATGTCTCCTGACACTAATTAAATGCAATAAAACTCAAGCTAAAGTAATTTAATGACGTTTTATAAATTTAAAAATGTAGGCGCTCAGATATTTTTAAGCAAAATCTTAAATATTCAATATCAAAAAATCCTGACGTGATGGATTTTTTTTATTATTTTTCTAGTAATTAGCACATCAGAAACTATAGAAAACGTTACTCAGATTTAGAAGAGGAAAACCATTGCAGACCTGTGTAATTATTTTATATACAATTGTTTTCTTCGTAAGAAACATGCATAATTTTTACCGGTACAGCGGTTTGATAAAAGTTACTTAAATGTACGACATATGTACACTTGCTGGCTTAAACCCGGAAACATGCAAATTTTATGAAAATTAGGAAAATGTAAGCTATTTTCCTGTTCCACACAACGTATGGGAAGTGAAAAACAACTTATTTTTCCTACCCCTCCGACGCAAACACCAAGGGGTGTCAATGAAAGTTTGACAAGTCGTAGACGTCGATTTTTGAGACGAGAGTAGATAAGAATAGGCGTATTTTATTGCCATATTTTCTTACAATACGTAATATTTGGACAACCCCTATTTCTGGTAATTCAAAGTCAAAAAATGTAACGTTTTGTTACCGGCTTACAGTACAATCATCATCATCATCAGCCCATTTAAGTCCCCTCTACTGGGGCACGGGCCTCCCTCAATCACATGAGCGGTAATTGCCATAATCACCACGCTTGGCAGACGGGTTGGCGAGGCTTTTGGTATAAATGCAGAGTTTTCCTTCTCTGGGTGCTGATGATCATGCCAGCAGCTTTACCTTAGTCGCCTTTTACCTATTCTACTCTGCCGGGGACCACACGGCCAGCTACAGTACAACACAAGTAAGTAAATCACTAAAATTTGTAGGCTTCTGAACATGGTCCTCAGCGGGTTTTTAGTATTCGAGATATTTCTGTCTGACGTTAGGTATTTCTTAATTTAGGATTTAGGTAAGTTTATTTTCCGCATCAATTATCTCAACTGCGTATTGATTCAATCGGATGCATACTTACGCACTAAAAAGTTTATAATTCGTTTGTTATTGTTGATATCCTAATCGGTTATCGACTGCCTCTATGAAGATTGGAAAACAAACTCATTCGCCGGTCACTCGTCAACAAATGTGCGTGTGTATTGTGTATACTTTACATAGTGTTATTCTTTTCGTGCAATAGAAATATGCAGTTCTGTGTTTCTCGAAAATTCATGATGAATGTAGGTCGATGATGCTGTCGGATGTATGACGTAGATCGTACAGGCACTGCATTTAGTGTAACTGGGTTGATGAAACCTTGAAATGGGTTTATTTTTTTTGTTTTTAAAGTAGAGAATCGGTCACGATTTTCATGAATGTTTTGGTGCGTTTGTAACTTATGCCAAAAATATCCTTACACCTTGTTAGGACATTTCTCTACGACATCGCTCTTTTTTAAATCCGGGGTGTTATAAGTTTGACGTGTCTGTCCGCGGCATAGCTCTCGAACGGATGAACCGATTTTGATTTTGTTTTTTTTTTTTGTTTGAAAGGTAAATTGATCGGGAGTGTTTTTGGCTATGTTAGATGGAAATTGATCCAAGATGGACGCCGTCACAAAATGTCGGATTAACATTTGTATGACAACCCCTCTCGATATAGTTATCAAATAAAAAGGTTTGAGTAGTAGAGTACATTACACAATAAAAAAAAATCAAATCCAAGATGGCCGCCCTCTTAAAATGGCGAAATAATGTATTAACATTATAAAATATACTTGAGTGAGGTAGGTGAGAGTGAGGTTAAGTACCGGGCCGTGATCTCGGGGTCCTGGGTTAGATTCCCGGGTCGAGCGAAAAGTATGTTTCGAATTTTTCGAACATAGCTCGGGTTTGTGATCACCAATCCGCATTTGGCAAGCGTGGTGATTAAGCCCCAATCCCATCATAGTAGCGATAACTTGATTTCTATGATGGAGGGCTTTGCCCTGTAGTGGGACAGTTTATAGGCTGATACTTTACTTTACTTTACAAAATAAAAACAGTGGACGTCTATTGGCTGAAATAATGACGAAATCAGTACACTAAGTACCTACCAAATTAACTGCACCTATTTCCGACTTTTAATTATAATAATAAGAAAAATCTTTTTATTGCACAAATTATCATAACATTATTGGTGTTGAGACATCCCCAGTAAGTAATATAATACTTGTGTTGGGGCTGACTCGCTCTTTCCCAAGATTTGAATTACATTGACTACAATAAAATACATAAGGTTTATTTATTAGTTATAATAATGAATTAACATAAGTATTTAATTTATAATATGAATAAATTAAGTCAGTTCATTTCGTTTCATTTTGAATCTAAATTTAATTAAAAGTAATAATTAATAACATTAAAATTAAATAGTCTTAGTTCATATTGTTAAATCAATGCTATAAATGTGCGCATTCAATGATGTGTGTGAATAGGGCATGGGTGTGTGTGTGAGTATGTGAGTGAGTTTGTGAGCATATTGTGTGACTCTGATATAAAATGTATGTAGGTACTAATCGTAAAGTAGAATCTGTATATTATCGATTAGTGTATATAATGTATGTAGATAGATAGATAGATATTCTTTATTGCACAAAAATAAAATACAAGCATGATACAACAGCAACAGACAGTACAATAAGGCGGTCTTATCGCTTGTAGCGATTTCTTCCAGACAACCTTTGGGTAGAGGATAGAAATATCGTATTCGTAATAAGGGAAGGCAGTGCAAAGTAGTTTAACAAATGAAACTGAGAATGGCAGAAATATACCTTATTTTATATATTAATATTATTACATTCCATAAATAATAATAAACAATACATAAATACCCAATAATATATACATAGATAATTTATAACAAAAATTCAATAAAAATGTTTCTTATAGATAGGTATAAATGACCAGAGAGCAGACCACATAAAAAAGGAAGAAGAGACAAGGAAAAAACAGTGTACCTATTTATAGAGATAGGAAGTATGTATTTATTTATTATGGGTATTATATAACTCTTATCAAGATTATTTCTGTTTCATCGTAGTTCAGTGATTTCAATCATGATGTTAAAATAATTTTACAATCAGATAATGTTTTAGGATAATAATTTAGTTATAATATATATATACAAAATAGTTTCAATATTCATTACCCGTCTACTCATATATTTCCTTTTGTATTGACGTGAATTGTTTTATTTGCTGACTTGATTGCTTTTGTCGGCAGAGCTTCTATCAGCACGTGTTTAACGGGCTCTACGCCGTGCTCCTTTTCGTCGTGGTCATCTTCTTCCTCATCTACGGCGTGGAAGTCTACTTTAAGGTAAGAAGCATTTCAAAATGTATACTTCTTCTTCAGCAGCATGTATTTGCCCACTGCAGAGCATATCGCTACGTGTCTTCTATCGCATCTACAATGGGGAAGTCAGCTCCTCGGAACACCGAGGAGCTGTTCGGCCTTATTCCAGCTGGAAATTTTCACCAATGTACATCACGCCAGAACTCCAAATTTCACCCACATTACTTGGATGGATTTAATTCCACCAGAGTGCGCTTGTCACGCCTCTTCCTACCGCGCGTAGTAAAACTATGGAATCGGCTACCAACGATGGTATTTCCGAACAGATACGACCTGGTGATCTTCAAGAAAAGAGTGTATTCCTCCCATAAGAGCCGGCAACGCATCTGTGATGCCCCGTGTGTTGCAGATGTCCATGGGCGGCGGTGATCACTTACCATCAGGTGAGCCGTCTGCTCTGCGGGATTGACGACCCGTTTGGTACAGTGGTAGTGAACGCTGCCTTTGGTCCAAGGGTTGCGGGTTCGATCCCCGCACAGTACGGTCAGCATCAAAAGTAGCTTAACACTTTAGTACCATGTCGAAGTAAGATTTTTTACGAACCCCTTGGAAACTGCCTATTATAGGCAGAACAGTTACTTTGACATGGTACTAAAGTGTAAAGCTACTTTTGATGCTGGCTGTACAAACATTTGTGTGCATGAACATGTCTGTTTGTATTGGTCTGGGTGTTTTCTATGTATTATAAGTATGTATGTACAAAAGAAAAATATTATATTATATGTATATATTTGTAACCCCACTGTTGATTCTAATATCCGTAACACAGGTGCTTGAGCTACCTATCTCGGAGTTAGATCAATGTATGCGATGTTGTGAAATATTTATTTATTTATTTATTGCGAGATTTCGGAAATATTCGATTAGTATAAAATAAAATTTCTCTAATCACAAATTAAAAAGTGAAACAAATATTTATAGTACAGGAAACGTTAGATTTAGTAGGTATTAGCAACTCTTATTGAAATTTTCATCTATTTTTAAGCGCCGCCGTTGGGGTGCGACATAAATTGCACACCTAATTCTGATACCCTATTAGTAATTAAGAATGGAACAGATTGTTAGATTTAATAGTTACTTAGCTACTTCATACAAAAATTTTAGTATGGAAAATCAGAATTAGACTTGTTAATATAACATGCAAATAATATGTTTCACGCCAAATATTATGCATCACGATCATCATTGCCAAAATATTTATCTATTTTTCTTAGAAACTATGTGTAATTAAATGTGTTTTGTCGCTTGACTCATTTGGGAATTTCTACCGCAGATGAGAATTTTGTTTGGGTCCAGCCGTTCAAGGTTTGGAAAATTATTATTAATCGTCTTGTTTAAAATTCAGCTAAAGCGAACAGCAGTTTTTTTATGATTAGGCATTTTGCTGTTTGATTAGCTTGTTACAGTTAATTTTCAAAATAAAATTCTAAACGTGTAACTTGGTTCGTCTGGTTCCCCTTGTCTAAGAATTGCGAAGGTCAGGCAGGTGGCAGTGGCATCATTGTTATTACTAGTGTTCAAGTCAATATAAAAATATTAGTGTAATTTAGTTTATCCGTGTTCCAAGAGATGGCGCTGTGCCAAATTACATCGCGCTAGCGTTTCGTTTTTACTTACCTATATAAGGTACGCGGTGTCAATGGAATAAACAATTTAATATTTAATCGAAAGTGGCTTTAATATAATTATTCCACTAGGAAGCGATCCTCATTTGTACAACTAGACTTCAAACCCTGGATATAAGCCATCGCCCATCTAGCTAATCAAACAGCAAGGGCGATGGCTTATATCCAGGATTTGAAGTCTAGTAATTACAATGATGCGACAGCCACCTGCCTGACCTTCGCAAGTCTTAGGGCCGATTTCACCGCTGGGGGGCTGTCACGGCTTCGATCACTTATACGCGGCCTCCACTCGAGGATCTTTCTGCCCCATCGGCCGTCTGATCTCCTCGCAATGTGCTCTGCCCATTGCCACTTGGGGCATGCAATTCTTTCGGCTATGTCTTTGACCTTGGTTCTCCTGCCGATGTAATCATTCCTGATACGATTACTCAAGAAGACTCCGGGCATAGCCCGTTCCATTGCTCTCTACGTTACTTTGAGCTTTTTTAAGCGACTCATTGTAAGCGGCCACGTTTCGGTCCCGTATGGCATCACTGGCAACACACACGCATTAAAGACTTTCGTCTTGAGGCACTGCGGTACACGGGCCGAAAATATGCTACTATTAATACTTTGTCAATAATATTTTTATGAACCAACCGGGTTTTAGTTTGTACAGTTTGCAAAAAAAATGCAATTTTGCAGTCTCATGAATAATTTCGTCCGTTAATAGATTTTTTACCTTTTTTTAAGTTCCGAGAACAGATTTCCTGTGTCGGTCGTGATTTCTGCGAACGCCGACCTAAATCAACTCGCAAAATTTTAAATCACGTGCGTTTTTACTCTAATATCCGCGGCTTATATATAACTACGTTCGTCGAGACTGTACTTATAGCAGTCGTCCAAAAACACTCAATATATTGCTATGTCATTGCAGGGCGCCACGTGCACATCGTCATCATAGTCATCGTCAGCCCATTTAAGTCCCCACTGCTGGGGCACGGGCCTCCTTCAATCACATGAGGGGTAATTGCCATACTCACCACGCAGAGTTTTCCTTCTCTGGGTGCTGATGATCATGCCAGCAGCTTTACCTTAGTCGCCTTTTACGACACCTCGGTAAGAGTGAGGGTGACCTATTCTACTCTGCCGGGGACCACACGGCTCGTGCCACGTGCACAATATCCTGTTATTCATTAACCAACTGTAATAATAACCACATGACTCTCATAAATAAATATAAAAATAAAATAAATATGTGTGGTCGCTATATTTATGACCAGTAAAATTATATCGGATTGACGGCTTAAGCCACAACAATACGCTGTTGGTGAAGATGTCAAGGTGCTAATACAGTGACCGATGGTCCGACAATATTATGACGGCAGTGGGAAACAATAGATAAGGCTGGCAAGGGACCGAAGGGAAAGGCGGGATAAAGAAGAGGCCTATACTCAGCAGTGGGTGGATGTGGGCTGATATGATGAACACAGCGACATTACTCCGACCATGGTTCCTGGAACATGCTACAGGATTTGGTGACTCTGGAACTTTTTTTTTATGCTTGAGGCGACAAACGAGCAAGCGAGTCATCTGATGGAAAGTAATCATCGCCGCCCATGAACATCCGCGAAATCAGAGAGATCGCTAATGTGTTGCCGGCCTTTTTAAAAGGAGTACGCTCTTGTCTTGAAGATCCCTAAGTAGTACTCGTGGGGAAATACTCCCGCAGCCAAACCGTTCCACAGAACCCGGCAGAGTAGAATAGGCCACCCTCACTCTTACCGAGGTGTCGTAAAAGGCGATTAAGGTAAAGCTGCTGGCATGATCATCAGCACCCAGAGAAGGAAAACTCTGCATTTCAAAACCAACCAACCAGTCTGCCAAACGTGGTGAGTATGGCAATTACCCCACATGTGATTGAGGGACCCGTGCCCCAGCAGTGGGGACTTAAATGGGATGACGATGAACGTTAAAGTTGATGTTGACTGTAGGTACCTAACACGTGTGTTATTTAGTGTGCATACACCATAAGACACCTCGACCTTAGACTCCTATATTGGGCCGTAACGGCCTATTGTCGATATAATGGTCCCATTTATCTCTTCTATAGAACCCAACTCATAGTAGGCAAACAGAGGGCCTAATTTAAAGCAGACGTTACGACCGAATCGGAGTTTCCCTCTCTTTCACACGCGCGGTGTGTCTCCTTTGTTTGGATGCGACAGGTATATTCCCGTTCGTTACGGGACGGCTTTAAATCAAGCCACCAGTTTTTTTTTTATTAATATTTTTTTTTTATAAAAAATAGTTAGCCGTTGGGCTTAATATTAGGTGAACCACCTGCTCGGCTGTCATCTTTCCCATTTGTGATTTGGGGAGTCTGGTAATTACAGTGAACCTTTGCAACCCTTTAATTGGGTATATAGGGTAGACTGAAACAAAAAGATAAAATATAAAATGCACAGTGATTAAAATAGATTATTCAATGAAAAAATATTTTCTTCGTCATAAGATTACTTCATACTCATAAGGTAGATACTTTATTTTAAGGTGACGGGTAGGGCACACTAGCGACGCCAATCGATTTAAATTGTTAGCAACTATACCTATATCGATATCTTTTTAACAATTTCGAAGCTGCATCCTCTCGGAAAAACACTTTTTATTTAATACTTATACTTAACTTTTGGGTCTGCTTTTGTACTTGAAATTTGAATTACCGCCAAAAACGGCTACATATGGCGTTAATCCAAATTTCGAGTACAAAAACAAACCAAAAATTAGTGCACAATTATTAAATAAATAGTATAAATGTTTGCTTAGAGACTCCCACTCCGAAATTGTTTAAAATTCATCCGGTTTAGTAGCTAATAATTTGAATCAATCAATCAATCAATCAAATAATTCTTTATTTGCATAGGCTTGTACACAGCACTTACAAATCGTCATACATTTGAATGACTTAAAACTATTTATAAGTACTTATGTATAATTTACATGTTAATACATATATATGTTGATACATAAAATATACTAAAGAAATAAATAAACATAATGCGATTCTACCACCGGCTCGGAAAGTTGTTTCTGGTCGAGAAGATCCGGCAAGAAACTCGCCAGTTACTCTTTTTAATCGCCAACTTTTTTACAATGGTTTATTATCCTCATACCAAGTCATACAGTCTAATGCAACACAAAATAGAATGAAGCAAATAAAAAGCTAAATATGAGGTAAACCGAAGCGGACCAGTCCCCAAAGGTGGCACCTGTTCACAAGTATGACGTATGTGTCAGCCATCATTTCACTCAACCATATTAGAGGGAATGTAATGACCCGCCACATAACGCCACCACCTCAGAGACATTTGAGTGAGCATGACTACTTAGGTTCTCCTCATAGGTCACAAAGAGTAGTAGTTACTTAATCTAATACTAATAAACTGCAGGACGAGGTGTACAATAGTAGGTGGTTAGCATCTTGTCAATTATTGAATAATCAATATAAATCAATTTTATACAGTAATAAATGCTGCTAAGCCTAATTTATTAAAATTCAGTAATTATATAATATTAATGATTTTTGTTAATATATATGAAAATGTTACAAGTGTGCAAGCATGGAGGTCATTATGTCCATGAATCCTTATCATTTAAGTAGTCTACAATTTTATAGTATCCTTTACTCATTAAACAGGCTTTCACGTGAGATTTAAATTTATGCGTTGGTAACTCAATAACATTTTGTGGCAACTTATTGTACATTTTAATACTTAGACCAACAAATGAATTATTAATTTTTTGAAGTTTCAGATTTGGAATCGCGAGCTTGTGTTTATTTCTAGTGTTAAAACTATGACAATCAGATTTTTTCGAAAAAATATCCATGTTCTTTCGCACGTACAAAATACAGTCTAAAATGTATTGAGAAGCTACGGTTAAGATGTTAATGCTCTTAAATAATTCTTTTAGCGAATCGCGAGGTCTATGGTTGTATATGGAGCGGATGGCCCTCTTCTGCAATACAAATATAGTCTGTATATCAGCAGCAGACCCCCACAACAAGAGACCATAAGACATTACACTGTGAAAATAACTAAAATAAACCAATCTCGCGGTTTCAATATCGGTCAGATGTCTAATCTTCTTAACCGCATACGCGGCGGAACTAAGTCTTCCCGCCAAGGCTGCGACGTGGGGTCCCCATTGTAATTTGGCATCCATGGTAATGCCAAGGAAAACTGTTGAATCAATGACTTCAATACGTTCATTATTCATAGTGATGTTAGTATTGACCTGTCTTACATTGGGCATTGTGAATTTTACACATTTAGTTTTCTTAGCATTAAGAAGTAAGTTGTTAGTGGTAATCGTATGGTGTCGCTAGTTTGGGCTACCCGTCGCCTTAAGTAGTCTTTAGAAAATAAGTATGAACTGCCCATTTGTATGAAAAGAGCATTTGTATGGATACTCTTAACTTTTAGTCGTAAATCTATCTTGATTACTCAGTACTTCCTACGAACTATATATTAGTCTTCAAGGCTGTTCGTATTATTGCAATATTATGTACTATAATACTTGCCATACATCTGTAGGTAATATAACTAATACCTTTATGTAAGTAGTTTAGTCCTTGTCAATTATGAGGCCGGCATATTTGTGTTAAGCTGTGTCTGTTTGCAATATGTTAGACAACGTCATTTATTATAATCACTGCATATATGTTTATAACGGAGCCTGGTCGAGCTCTGCGTTATCAGATATGTTGTGCAAGATGGCATTATTGGAATTTGAGTTAACAATTCATAAATCGAAGTTGCTTCCGAAGTCTCAAGCGTCTATTGAACAAACTATCAATATTCAATGCGAAAGAACACAAAGATCAAGCGGAAACGCGGCAAAAATTCAAAAAAATTCAAAAGTGCTTTATTTGCATAGGCTTATATACAGCTCTTACAAATCGTCATACATGAAAAATATAAATTATAGCTATGTATATTATACATGTTATTAAACATATATGTCGATACAAAAAATATACTAAGAAATGAATAAATATAATGTGATTCTACCACCGGAATCGGAAAGTTGATTCTGACGAGAAGATCCGGCAAGAAACTCGCCAGTTACTCTTTTTAATCACCAAATTTTTTTAAGTACAGTGTCATGGGTGTAGGCGAACAGTTTATCATTTCCACAAATTCTTGTCATTTAAGTAATCATTAACTGTATAATAGGCTTTTGCCATTAAATAATTTTTAACATGTGTTTTAAATTTCGGCAGGTTCGACGTAGAGATGATTATAATGTATCAATACGGGGATTAACACGATATTTATTATGTGAAACAACATTGTGTACTCACATATTTGGCTCGACGTTTCGCCTACGTTACAGCAGCCGTGGTCACGAGCGGACTGGCGGAGCACGGCGTCGCTGGGGCCGGGCTGTGAATCTTCGGACACTCTCACATTTTTTGATATTAATCGCCACTAGATGATATAATTGATACATTATACATTATAGTTATAATGCAACGCGAAAATCTAAAAAACTATGTAGCGATGATTATTCTACATTCGTCCCACAGTCGGTTCTGGTATCACCACCATCGAATCCCATACAAAATCAAAACAAAAACACCAACATTAACTAAGAAAACACACTCCGAATCTCCCTAGCTATTCCCGCGTATCTCTAGTCCAAACGTCAAGACTGACAGCTCGCTAAAATCAAAATACATGGCAATGGAAAATAACCAAAAAGTATCAACATCATCGCTATAATCGACTCCACCCAAAGAAAGTTCCTTGACGTTTCCAGACATAATAGAGGGCGCCACTGTGCTATATATATATATATATCATAAATATAAATAAAGTCGCTTTCGCTGTGTGCCCTTATGTCTCCATGTATGCTTAAATGGGCCAAGAGCCAAAGCAACCGGGAACCACACGCTAAAATGTGGGGATATGCTTTAATCTTTAAAAACTTATGTGGTAGAAATACCGGCAACATGTACCAAACGGTTCAAATGTACATTCATGTTGCGTACAGCTAAAGAATGGAACTCTCTGCCGGAAGATGTGTTCCCTGAACGCTATGATCTGAACTTATTCAAGAAAAGAGTGAATAGGCTGTTACTAGACAGGCATGATCCATCCTCGGCCACATCATCGCTTACCATTAGGTGAGATTGTGGCCAAATGTCTGGCTATTCTAATAAAAAAAAAAACTACGGATTTTGATGCGGTTTTTTAAGTAATAATATACATGCATACATTTTTTTTTACTATACGATAGACAAGCATTTGAACTCAATCTCACCTGATGTTCAGTGAAGATGAGGTACAAGGTGGGCCATGCTTGCCCGTGAAAAGCCTATTCACTCTTGCCTTAAAGAGGCCCACCCAGGTTATATTGTTCAGGAAATACATCGGCGGGCAACGAGTTCCACTTCTTGGCTGATGCGAACATCAGAAAGGAATTTGCACTACTAAGGCTTTTTAGGGAGTGAAGAAACGCACCGGCGGCGAAAGAACCCTTAGCAAGTACCTGGTGAGCGTCTCCCACGATTCGGTCGGTATGCCGAGGCGCGTAGGCAGTAGGAAGGACTATGGCCTGAGGGCGGCACGATAAGTTATCTGATAAATGATTCCGTACTAAATTAGGATATCAGACAACAGAAGCTTCTTCATCATCGTTTTTTTCATTTTTGATGCTCGTGCCTTTCTTGAAATGCCTTTACCGAGGCAGTGACGGCGGTCTTTCCATTCTTACCTATCCTCGGCTTGTCATAGGGCAATCGGTAAAATGAGTCCGGTTAAATCCCTTATTTGGTCTGACCAACGAAGAGGTGGACGGCCTCTTCGTATTTTACCATTGACCTTCCCCACAACAACCAACTTAAATAAATAAATATTTCACATCACATTCATTGATCTGACTCCGAGATAGGCAGCTCAAGCACCTGTGTTACGGATATCAGAACCAACAGCGGAATTACAAATATTTACATTTAATACTTTTCTTTTGTAAATTCATACTTATGATACATAGAAAACAGACTAATACAAACATACATGTTCATGTACACGAATGTTTGTGCTGTGCGGGGATCGAACCCGCAACCCTTGCACTAGAGGCAGCGTTCACTACCACTGATCCTTGTCCAAGTTGTCGGACTGTCTCCGGGATGATATGACCAAAGTAACCTAGTACTCTTTGGTAACAGATAGTCGACAGTCTGGTTGGTAGTAATCATATCGTAAATACGGGAAGGGACTGTGTGATCTTGCTGGTAAAAGTGGTACTGGCAGGTTGAAATGAGCTAATATTATTGTGCCAATTTTAAATAAATAAAATACTCCGTGTGGTCCCCGGCAGAGTAGAATAGGCCACCCTCACTCTTACCGAGGTGTCGTAAAAGGCGACTAAGGTAAAGCTGCTGGCACGATCATCAGCACCCAGAGAAGGAAAATCTCTGCATTTATATCAAAACCCTCGCTAACCCGTCTGCCAAGCGTGGTGAGTATGGCAATTACCCCTCATGTGATTGAGGGAGGCCCGCTGCCCCAGCAGTGGGGACTTTAAATGGGCTGATGATGATGATGATGATGAAAACATATACTTGCACTACTCCTACCACATTATGTATCTACACAAGCTGGTGTTTGTGTACCCATCAGCATTCTATTAAAGAAGTATAATCTACATACCAAGGTTCTTCTCATGGAACGTTATACCATATACGTTAAACATTAAAGTAGGTTTTCAAACGTGACCTTTTATGCAACTTCACTCTTTATTACTTCCTATAACTGACAAAAGATGTTGGTCCTTTGTCGAGTTTAGTACAAAAAGTGAGTACTTGATTGGATTTCTCGTAGTGCCAATGGTTTGTTGTTTAGTCTCAATATCGTGCTTCAACAAGACCCGTCTTATTAGACGTGTGGAGGTAACTCTTTGTTGAAACGAAATCAGCAAAATAATCCATGATTCATGAGTTTTTTTTTTCATAAAAACAAATGTTCATTCAAAAGTAGGTTAGATTTTCCTTTATTAATGTGTAATGCATTTAACACACGCTCTCTGATTTAGAAGATATCTGAGAATCGATAACCCAAATCAAACGATTCAATTATTGTTTAACGAGCTGGCTCGTAGTGACAGAGAGGTAGACATATTTGCGAGGTTTCCTAATTACAAGAAAAAGATCACTGATATTTTGAGAGCCGAGGTATCCTCGACCTCTCACACTTCACACTAATTTAAATTATATTTATAAGTATTAAGTACATTCATTGTTATCAAGTACATTCGTGCACAAATATAAATACAAATCATTTATTCATGAAGCACAGGTAGGTGTTAAGATCTTAATTAAAATTATAAAAGTCACACCGTGTTCTGCCTCGTTGGCGTATGAATAATAATAATAATAATTCTCACAACATCACATACGTTGACCTGATTCCGTACTAAGTAGCTTAAGCACTTGTGTAACAGATATCAGACAACAGAGGAACACAAATATATACTTAAATACATATATTACACCCAGACACTGAACAAACACAAGTGTTCATCGCACGAATGTTGGTCCAGGGTGGGGATCGAACCCACGACCTTTGGCGTAAGAATGTTAAACAGAGATGGGAATACTTAAACTACTAAGCACTATTAAGGATTACCGCCTAGATACTATAAATTTAAGTTAACATTAAGAACAAGCATGGTTGTAATCTGTCTGTGTGTGTACCTATTTAAATAAATAAATATTGTTTCTGGTGCCAATGATCCAAATCTGCGTGAGTGAGGGTACCGGAGGCTCAATCCGGGAGAAAGGGGAGTCTAAAGTTTGGCAGCGCACTTGTGTCTCCACTGCTGTCGCGAGTGTCTATGCTCGACTGCCACCTATCACATATAAAGAAGAAATCTTATTAACAGTATTTGGGAAAATATTTTTTAGTCTCTATTATAAAAGTAAACATTTGTTGACAGCTTCGCGGCGAGTTCCTGAAAGAGACGAAGGTGTGCACGGTGATCTCCCCGCGGCCGGGACCCTCCGTGGAGGGCGATGACGCCAGTGACACGCTCGTCACCAAGCAGGTGTGTAATCAGAGGTTCTTTGACTTTAATTCATCATTCAAGATTTACATCATACTGACGACCATTATAGGGTATTATTTTAGTTAGGGGCGTCGGTCGACTTGAAATATTTGCGAAAACGCATCCATCGCACAAAGAGAAATTGTAGAATTAAGTTTTTGTAATGCCTAGATTTTTTTAAGTTGTTTTTTGTGCAATAAAGTATATCTATTTAACTATACTTGCACTTACTGCGGCCCACATGCAGAATAAGTAGGAAAGGGTTTTTACACTCTTTATTTTATAGTGTATTTTTATTTTCATGTTTAAAATCTTGTATATGCTTGTGTCCATTAATGCAATAAAATAGTTATCTATCTATCTATTACTATGCCGTTTCTTACAAGGATATGACGTAACTTAAAGTCACATAGCACACGTATTTACATAGATATGTCTTCACTTATTATTGATCATTGTCACTTAAAAATTTTTTTAGTGTTTTAGTTATATATGTCGTAATATCACGAGCCTGAAAATTGGGCTCCAGGACCCCAATTCTCGTGCTCGTGACATTTATTTACATACGACATATGTATATCACTAAAACAACTCGACTGACCGGATGGCGCAATTAGTAGTGACCCTGCCTCTTACGCCAAAGGTCGTGGGTTCGATCCCCACCCTGCACAAACATTCGTGCGATGAACACTTGTGTTTGTTCAGTGTCTGGGTGTAATATATATGTATTTAAGTATATATTTGTGATCCTCTGTTGTCTGATATCTGTAACACAAGTGCTTAAGCTACTTAGTATGGAATCAGGTCAACGTATGAGATGTTGTGAGAATTATTATAGTTTTTTTGTATGGATTTCAGGTGATATCCGCCATGTTTTCAAATTATCACTAGCACGAGAATTGGGTCCCAGGACCCCAATTCTCGGGCTCGTGACATTTATTTCCATACGACATATATCACTAAAACACAGTTTTTTTTGTATGGTTTTCAGGTGATATCCGCCAAGTTTTCAAAATATCACGAGCCCGAGAATAGGGAATTCTCCTATTTTTTCATATATTTTTTATAATGCTCATATATATCAGATAATCAAGCATTATTTTTATTTCTGCAAAATATGCCTGCTAAATGTTATAAAAAAATTTATCAAAAATTTGACGTCAAATATACGCGCTAAAACACCGACCGCCATGATGGTGACGGCGCATGACGTCACTATAACTAAATCATAGGGCATTGAACAAAAAATTGAGAAATGTCAAAATTTCGATGAACGTTGTAGGTAAGTAAACAAAGATGTCAAAAAGATGTTTTAGTATAATGACGTCACATCATGGCGGTCGGCGTTTGAAATCACGTGACATACAGATACTAAAACCTCAATTTTGATTTTGAAAAATAAAATTTGTCTTAGGATTTCATGGGAAAATAACGTTATATTTACATTTCCCGTGATGAAAACTATACAAGTAATATAATTTCATAATTTATTGTTGATAGATGAAAATGGCCTATTGGGCTCCAGGAGTCTTAACAATAAAAAATATCACATTATTTTCACATTTTCAAATACTAATTTACTCATTACTTTCCACTCTCCGTCAGGGATCCAGAGTGGATCTTGGCTTCCAACGCGAGAATTCACCACTCCGTTCTAGATAGATAGATATACTTTATTGCACAAAATACACAAGTTAAAAAAACTAGGCATTACAGAATCTTAAATGTACAATTTCGGGGTCCTATCGCTGGAATCGATTTCTACCAGACAACCTTCAGGCAAAGGAGATTTAATAGTAGAGGAGGGGTAGGAGAGTACGTTCTATAGAACATTTTCAAATAATCTTTAAAATTCCATAGGGCATACAGACAGACCTGGCCGATGGCGACGGCACGGTGGACCCCCGCTCTGTGAACCAGTCCCAACTGCACCAGTCCCGGGTGGGCCTGCTCAGCCAGGCTCTGATGCTGATCCTCATCGCCGGGTTCCTGGCTTCGGAGACGCTCAGCGAGTTCTGGAAGACTAAGTGAGTATTCTTCGTCTTATGGTATCCATGACGAACACAGCCCAATATACTGGCACAATAACTACGTTGTCGGGAGTATACAAGATACGTCATCTTGGCTTGCAATTGGCAGTTGCATCTAAACCTGTCGCCCCGGAGCCTGGGGGATACTCTTGGACCATTATCCAAGATTTGGGAAGTCTGATAATTACAATTAAGCGGCTGCTTTAGAATAGTTATTTACGAGATTTCTACCATGTAAGTACCTTATTTTTGTAGTTAAGCGGCTGCTGTCTAACCGCCGCCCTTAGGCAAGGAAACCAGACCGACTGGATCATATTTACACGATCAGAATAAAATCCTTAAAGTGCAGGCTTCCTCACGATGTTTTTCTCACCACTTGAGCTTATGGTAGAAAAGAGACAATCTTATGTTGAGTTATGTTATGAATTTTTTATTTTTACCGTGACATTTACACACACAGGGCTTGGAGTAGCTTGGAGTGCATTGTGGGGCAATGCCCTACCTAAAAATGGGACACCCTGTCGTATATGACCAGTTTTCCGTGGGAGAGCCACGCTTCGGCATGAATGGGCCGTCTCGACTGGATTGATACCACGGCCTCACAGAAAACCGGCATGAAGCAGCACTGTGCTGTGTTTCGCTGCGCGAATGAGGGTACAGGAGGCCCAATCCGGGGGGAAAGGACCCCCCTTACAAAGGTTGGCAGCGCAAGATGAACGGCGGCAATCGCTTAACATCAGGCGAACCGTCTGCTCATCTGCCACCTATCATATATGTATATTTAAAAAAATGATACGAGAAGCCTCCTCTCCCGACGCATTGACAGCCTACCTTACCTTCAATTACTAGAGTAGTAGCTAGAGTCAGCTACGGTCCTGCATGTAAATGCAGTTGATGTAAATAGTCAATTTCTTATTGTCTTCGCCAGAGTCCCAGTGGTATCCCGCAACTGGCATGACGTGGTGTTCCGCCTGGCGGAGATAGGCGTCGCGCTATGGTTCCCCTGCGTGCTGTGGAACTCGATGGCGCCGGAGCGGCTCTGGGTGCTGAACCCGCGGCGGCTGCTGTCCAAGCAGCTGGACGAGGCTACCCTCGCGGACCTGCTGGCGTGCCATCGCGACACCAAGGTAATACTTCCCATATACATCTATTGTGACGTTAGACCCAGGGTTCTATAATCCACTCTTCCCCAGAGGGATACACCCCAGGTTGGTGGAGGTTTCCATCGTGACACCGAGGTAACGGATCTCTAAAACAGCATTTGTCTAGATCTATTGTGGCATTTGGCCCAGGGTTCTGTTAGTCTGGATCGGATGGAGGGGATGTGGCTGATTGCTGTGGGAGTCCTACTTCTCTCCTCTCCAGAGTGGGATGGCAACTAAGTAAGGATTCGCCATCGGGACACCTAGATAATGTCATAGCAGAGGTGGCAGTCGTGCCTTGGCTTCCTTGCGTGTTATGGTACTTGATGAAGCCATACGCTACTATCCAAGTACCTTGACGAGGCAACTCTACAGGACCAGCAACACTTTCCAAGATTTATTCTGACGTGTGGCCCAGGGTTCTCATTAGCCTGGTCCTATTCTTCCCTAGGGGAAGGCTCCTTAAGTCGGGAGATGTCTTACTGACTGTCTGTCGAGCCAATAAGACAGGTCTGTCCCACAGTTGGCGGCTGATATGTCTAAATAGCTACACACATGATCACCTCATGGAGTCTTCTGGCGGCCTGGTATTTGGGAAATCCTATAATCGCCTTCGTCACCAAAGAAGAAATTATTTTGGATATTTGTAGCTGAACTGTGTGGGGGCAATCATGATCGGAAGGAAGGGCGGAGGGGTTTTAAAAGGTCTTGCGTATTTGCCATCGCGACACTAAGGTAACTTTTCTATATATCACCGTGCTGTTTAAACGTGTTTTCTATACAACCCTATACAATTATGTTTCCTTAAGGTGACGGGTAGGGCACACTAGCGACGCCAATCGATTTTAATTTTTAGCTATTTAACCGGATCTGTTTTAAACAATTTCAGGGTTACAACCTCTTGGCAAACACTTAAACTATTTATTAAATAACCATGCACAAAAGTTGGGTCCGTGAACAAACGCGAAAAATTGATTCTCGCTAAAAGTGGCCGCTTTTGGCGTAAATCAATTTTTCCCGTACAAAAACGGACCTAACATTTGTGCATGGTTATTTAATAAATAGTATAAGTATTTGCCAATAGATTGTAACAATACAATACAAATACAAATACAAATATTTATTAATAAAAAAATCACATTTCGGTACATTTTCGCTGGTCCTCACACTAGGCTAGGCCTGTCCTGTGAGGAACAGTAAACGATTAACCCCGAAATTGTTTAAAATAAATCCGGTTTAGTAGCTAAAAATTTAAAACGTTTGGCGTCGCTAGTGTGCCCTACCCGTCACCTCATAGAAAATCGGGTTAAATTAAAAAAAAACCTATAACAACGTCGAAGGTAAGTCTCCACATGGTCTCCAGGCTGTGTTATACCCGAGCGTCTGGAGATATGTTGTGTTCATAAATGCCGGCATCTGTGTGCGTTATCGGTGCAGGTCATTGGCTTAATGGCATTTTTTACAAACATACTTATCGGTCGGTAAAGTGTAAGGTCTGGCGATATATTCGCACCATTTGCAACGCTTATAAATAAATATAATTATGTACAAAGTGTTTCAAGGAAAATCTTAACGGATTATTTTCATTGACGCCCCGTTTGGATCAGTGGTAGTGAACGCCGCCCTGTTGATTCTGATATCCGTAACACAGGTGCTTGAGCTGCCTATTTCAGAGTCATATCAATGTACGTGATGTTGTGAAATATTTATTCATCATCATCATCAGCCCATTTAAGTCCCCACTGCTGGGGCACGGGCCTCCCTCAATCACATGAGGGGTAATTGCCATACTCACCACGCTTGGCAGACGGGTTGGCGAGGGTTTTGATGTAAATGCAGAGTTTTCCTTCTCTGGGTGCTGATGATCATGCCAGCAGCTTTACCTTAGTCGCCTTTTACGACACCTCGGTAAGAGTGAGGGTGGCCTATTCTACTCTGCCGGGACCATACGGAAATATTTATTATTGGTTATTAATTTCACTGGCGTTTACATCGCAGTGGCATGTTATGGGAATCAACTTAGTTCCAAAAAAATTCGGTGTCACTACTTTCTTGAAGCAACACAATGATATCTAGTATAATAACTATTTAGGTACAACCTGTGCGGATAAAGAATGGGATCAGAAATGGCGGCGCATCTATTCACTTCTCTATTCTAGTGAATAGATTCGTCGCCATTTCTGATCCCATTCTTTATCCGCACAGGTTGTATATTACATTATCTATGTATGTAGGTATCATATTTATCGAGTTACTTTATTATGATTGCTAATCCATTTTATTGTTTGTCTAAAGCGTTGGTAAACTTGCGGTATGAGCGAGTCCAACGCTGTTGTTGTTGGTCGTGGTCAATGTTGTCGTCTTCCTTATACAGGGTGAGTCGGTGTTGTAAATGTTTTGAGCTAATGGTACAATGACTTTTGAGTATTTGAGTATGAGTTCGATCCCCACCCTGGACAAACATTCGTGCGATGAACACTTGTGTTTGTTCAGTGTCTGGGTGTAATATATGTATTTAAGTATATATTTGTGTTCCTCTGCTGTCTGATATCTGTAACACAAGTGCTTAAGCTACTTAGTACGGAATCAAGTCAACGTATGAGATGTTGTGAGAATTATTATTTTTATTATTATAATGTTATATTGACATATTTATTTCTATGACTAAATCTTGAAATAAACATTGTTGCATGTACCCTCTCAGTTCCACGCCTTTTTAAGTTGATGAGAATACAAGAATATTATTAACTTACTTTTGAAATGTTCGATAATTTTAATTACAAATTAGTTGTCTAAACTATTTATAAAGAGATAGATTCAATAGACAGCGGTAATCCGAAAACACGAAATGCTTGCGCGTTGTTATCTGCACCTAGCGCCATCTATTGGTATAAAGTGGAACTAATGTCCTGAAACGAAGTGAAGGCGGGCCACTATTTAATTATAAAATAAGTTCAATTGTAATGGTTTTCTATGCTTTAAATGGCCAGTAATCCATATCTCAATATTTTAAGGATGTTCATTCAAAATCAAAGTATGGTAATAGACGGACGCTCACCCCGTATAGGTGTCATCCTGTGAGGTGTGGATTGGTCTAGTCTTCGAGCTCATGCTGCGCTTCCCATGGTGTAGGGTTGGTCTGCTTCATCATGAATATTTCACATTTTTTTGTCTTCATTACTTACCCATAAATGGTGAGAATATATTTAATTTTAGTTATCAATCGAGATTAATATTTTGTCTTCCTTTATCTATAATTTGATACGATCAATCTTATATCTCTTAATAAGAGGTTGTTGACATAAATATACAAAAAATACCAAAACAAAGAACATGTTTAGTTCAGAATAAATGAAGATTTTATTCTGTTTAAATATTTTTTGTTGTGTAACTCAGGGTGGTTTAACTTATTATAGTTGATACACTAACTTAAACTAAACTTAAACTAAAACAATTAAACTTACTTGTAATAATGTTTATTCTAGTTCTTCAGCTATTCCTAGGGTATAAATCCTACTACTTATTTAAACAATTTATTTATATCGGTAGAGGGGCAAAGTAAACTGGCATATTATTATTTACATAATATATTTTGGTAAGCAGGCAATTGAACACCGAACAGACTGACATACAGGATGTCTTCTTAAATTTAGAGTGTAGACTTTGTCTATGGAAACCCAAGAAGGTTTAACAAAACAACGTTTTGTAATAAGAGGGTTTTATAGGATATTACAAGATCCTAAATCATGGTTTCAAGTTTTCAACACACACACACAGTACAAGTATAGCTAGATACCAAGATATTATTTATTTCACAACAAAAAAGACAGTATCACAAGCTATATTGGTGTCAACTACCTCTTCTTCTATTCTTTCCTTTTTTTTGACATCCCACGAGATTTTCTCGCTTCCCATTGATTGCATAGAGGTTTGGCTCCAGTCCATAGACTAACAGTCCGTTCCATAGAGCCTGGTGGAGTTCCGGCGTCTACGGCTCGTGGACAAGGCGTGGTACCTCCTGGCAGAAGCGTACTGGCGATGGTTCCTCTGGGCCGCTGCCTTCGCGATTGTAAAACCTCAGAGGCAGTTGGAAAGTGTGCCTTTAGATCATTTGGTGAGTTTTGTAAGTGAGAGATATGCTATAGGTAACAAAGTTCTTCAAAGTTCCCTCAAAACACATTGAAAACTTAAATTGAAATTCTCTCGAACCCCTAAAATCTGAAAAAAAAAACTATACGTAGGTATTTCTATCGATTCTATGGAAAGGTTTCCCTGGTTGATTAAAAGACAAACTTATACGGGCCATTATTTTACTTAAAAGTATTACAATAATACATGATTTTTTTTTATTTATAAAATCATGCAGTGAGAATGAGAACAATTGTATTAAAAATACGCTATGAAGTGTATCTTTGGCGCTCAATATAACCATCGTATTAAAATAGGTAAATCTTTGTTTACATATATAATGTGAAAATATTAAGGCGACCCCGTTTGTAGCGATTAAGAGACATTTTTTTTAATGCCATTGAACTATAATGACCTACAAGCTACAAGCGATAAGACCGCCTTATTGTCTGTTGTTGTTGTATCATACTTGTATTTTGTTTTTGTGCAATAAAGAATGTCTGTCTATCTATCTATAAATACTTAGGAAAGTATTAACAAATATTTGCGACCCACCAATGCAATAATTTCTTCCTTCAAGTTTTTTTTTTTATGATATAGATGGCAGACGAGCAGACGGATCACCTGATGGTAAGCAATTACCGCCGCCCATGGACGCCTGCAACACCAGTGGTGTCACAAGTGCGCTGCTTACCTTTTAACCCCCCTTCCCCTGGATTGGGCCTCCGGTACCCTCACTCACGCAGCGAAACACAGCGCATGCACTGCTTCACGCCAGTTTTCTGTGAGGACGTGGTATTACTCCGGTCGAGCCGGCCCATTCATGCCGAAGCGTGGCTCTCCCACTGTTACAATAACTTTCATGATTGCTAAAAGTAGCCAAAATCAAAAATTTAAATCAAAAAATTCTTTATTCAATTTAGGTCCACACAGATCACTTATGAATGTCAAATATTATAATCTACCGCTGATTCGGAATGTCATTTTCTACCGAGAAGAATCAGCAAGAAACTCAGTAGTTACTCTTTTCAAATAATATGGTAATTACAATATTCATTCTTATACAAATCATGATTACCAATGATCGGAGTAGGTATAGCTATTTAGGTTCATTGACCGCAAACATAGATGTTAATATGGACATGCGCCGGGATTCTGACCATGATCCCGGGATTAAATAAATATATTATTATTTTACAGTGAAATATTTAACGCATTTTAATCATGAAAGGGCTTATTTATAAACGTTAAATACCACCATATTTACTCACAGTTTGTTACTTTCACAATTTCGAAAGAAAAATTATAACTTTTTTAAATTAACATGGTATCACAAAGAGTTTGTGAATAAGATCTTAAGACTGATGTTAATGCTCGTATGTATAAACGAAAATAATTGCTAATAGTATAAAGTACATCTTTAATCATAAGTCCGCTGCCAACCTTTGAACAGCGTGATTTTTGAGACTCTCACAGTTCAGGACGGCAATCCATCTAAATGGTCAGCTAAGGTCGAGTGGGACGAGAGAAAAATAACGCGGCAGGAGTTAGTCTGAACAATCCTCAGAGCATTCCCCAAAGTATAGACAGTAGAACATGCATAGCGATAAGGTTACATCTCTATGCAGAGCAAAAGTGTCTAGCAGGTGTTTTCTTTAACTAGCCTTTGCCAGTAACACCAGTCACCTGATTGGGCCTCCGGTAGCTTTACTCACGCAAGGAAACCCCGCAAAGACACTGCTTTCACTCCGGTCGAGCTGGCCCATTGATGCCGAAGCGTTGCTCCCTCACAGTTACACGGTACATTTGTAATTTTTGTGTCGATAAGGATAATAATACGCCGCGTGGTCCCCGGCAGAGTAGAATAGGCCACCCTCACTCTTACCGAGGTGTCGTAAAAGGCGACTAAGGTAAAGCTGCTGGCATGATCATCAGCACCCAGAGAAGGAAAACTCTGCATTTATATCAAAATCCTCGCCAACTCGTCTGCCAAGCGTGGTGAGTATGGCAATTACCCCTCATGTGATTGAGGGAGGCCCGTGCCCCAGCAGTGGGGACTTAAACTGGCTGACGATAAGGATAATAAAATAAACTCTCCTCTCCTCAGAATGTGGAAACGGACTCTCTCGTGGGCAGCGTCGGCTCCTCCCGCGACTGCTGGATCTGCTACGACAGCAGCCGGCCCGAGCCGCTCATCCGGCCCTGCCGCTGCACCGGCGACGTGTCCGCGGTGCACCACGAGTGCCTGCGGCGCTGGCTGGTGGAGGTAAGGGAAAGCTCTTTTCTTGAAGGTAGTATCTAACGGGGTCTGGTTTCACAGTTTTATCGTGCGGGGCAGGGGCGTATGTCTGCCGCCCGAAGCGGGAGACTATTTTGCTGCCCTCTTCCTTAACTAGCGCCTTGTATAAGTATTTGTACATGCACAATCATGTGCAAGTAAGTGTAAAGTAAATTTGTTTATGCAGATGATGTTGTCTCAATTTGTTTATTGAATGTAATGTAATGTAAATGTTTACTGACATTTGTTTGTCTGTGTCCGCAGAGCGCGGCCACGCCCGACGGGTTGAAGTGCAAAGTCTGCAACACGCCTTACATCGTGCAGGAGACTAATAGGTGAGATACATGACACTTAGACACCTGGAGCCCAATATTTTTTTTTTTATGAACTGTAGGCTAACGCTTGACTAAAATATCACCTGATGGAAAGTGACGATGAGGTCTAGGATGCAACGCGTTCGCCTAGAAGAGGCCTCTTCACTCTTGCCTTAAAGATGTCCATATTGTAGTGGTCCGGAAAAACAGACCTTGGCAAGTTTTTTTTAATACGGAAATGTCTTTTTAACTAACCGCGGTCGCGTGACCTAAAATGACATTTTTTTAAACTAAAAACTGTAATAATCTAGGGTTTTAATACGGAAATATCTTTTTATGTAACCGCGGTCACGTGACCTGAAATGTTTTTTTTTACTTAAACCTGGAATAATCTAGGTTTTTAAAACGGAAATGTCTTTTTAAGTAACCGCGGTCACGTGACCTGAAATGATATTTTTTTACTAAATCCTGGTATAATCTGGGTTTTTAATACGGAAATGTCGTTTAATTTTTTAATTGAAATCTCATTACTGCACTGAAAAATATTTTCAAGTGACTTATGTATCTACTCGGTAGTTCGTCTGGATTTTTCAGATATATTCGCACCCCCAGTGGAAAATAAGCATAAAGTGGTCTCACTTAAAATCATCTATTTTATCAAATTTGAAAAATATTCTTAAAGATACATTTGTTGAATTTGTTTCATTAATTCGTCAAATAATATTTTCCACTGGGGGTGCGCATATTTCTACAATGGGCTATCGCGTGTGAAATATCCTCTAGATGGCGTGCTTGTGAACTGAGGTCAAACTTTAACATCATTGGCTGATTTATTCTTTAATTATTGTCAATTTGACATATCACGTCTAAAAATACCCAATCTCTTTGTAGATGGACCTCAGGCCTATCTGTACGCCATCTTGCAGATTTTTCGCGCGCGATAATTAGTCGGTGAGGGAAAACGATGTTTATATTATGTGCTACATCCCGAAAACCACATAATAGTTATCGTGAATAAAGACCATTTAGCATGTTAGATTAACAAAATAAGCGAAAAAAAAAAAACAACTTCCATACAAAATTCCACTCGGCGATAAAAATTTATTAATATTATATTATTAAGTCGCTTCGCTTTCCAAATCGGAACTGACTGACTCGACTCGAGTGAGCGTGATTACTTATAATATGTAAGATTAAAATCATAAGTTTGTACTAGATATAAGTTATTTGCAATAAACATTTTTTTTTTATTAATTCAAAGAAACATACAGCTTTTATATTTCTTACAATAGTTTTGAACTTAAATATTTCATTAGCCAAAACAGTTTCCAACGTTAATTATTAACATGCATTGCGAAGACCATACTTAGGTATAAAACAAAAACAAAATATTGCAGTATCTTCACCATATAGAAAAAACAATTCCGGTAGTATTATGGACTTATCAAATTCTTACATAATAGTAAAAAATAGTAGCCATATAAACGCTAGAACTAACTTACGTTTGAACATCAACCCAAATATGCAATGTTATATTTTCTTTACAGAGGAAATAAAAGTACATAGTTTACAATTAAATATATCTATTGAGTTGTAACAAACATTGTGTACGTTGCAAGCACGAACAAGGAATCGATTTTTCGAGTAATTCAATTCAATTCAAATTTATTTATTCAGACAACATAGTCCACGGGTTAGTAAAAAGTCGCTTATAAACATAGGGTTAGTGAGCATAATAAATAATAACAACATTTACTTGGTCATGTACCTAAGAGGCACTCCGTATACATGTGATCCAGAGGGAGTGCTAATTTTGACCTCGGTCATTGTTCGTACAAAGTGCCTCAATATAGGTGCATGCGGATCATCTGCTATTACCTTCAGGATGCTGTTGCCGCTCTCTCGCACCCGGTTTAACGGCGATGTCACTTTCTTGCGGAGCAGAGTTTGGAAGCAGTCAGTTCTTGCCTGCGCAATGTAATAAAGTAATAAAGTAAAAAAGTATTATTTATTTATTTATTTATTTATTTATTTCTCTTCTTACGCTATCTTTACAGGGCTTAGCCTAATGCGATAGTGCAACTATCTAATTATTATATAAAGCTAGGTATCTACATATTATAAACTAAACACTTTAAACATTATAAACTAAACCAATAAATCCTAAATCCTATTTATAACATAATATATATAGCGTCGTCCTTGCGAATTCACTCAGGGGACAACAGAATATGTCCGCGAGTTCCGATACCGCGTTAATAGTGCGCATGGCGCGCATATATATATTATATATTATATGGTGTGGCGTGGCAGGGTGGAGTGGGAGCGCGGCTTCACGTGCGTGCACTGGCTGCGCACGGCGCTGTGCGTGGCCTGCATGCTGGGCGCGGGCGCGGGCGCGTGGCTGGTGGTGCAGCTGTTCAACTCCTCCGTCGTGCGCGTGCTGGTCGCCGGCGCGGCGCTGCTCGTCTGCTACGTCGCCGTGCGGTGAGTGACGAACCTAATAGGCAAGCTGCCTTATGTCATATTTGCCATAGGTGGGTGAAGGAACAGCGGACGGCCGAAAAAGACTAGTTTTGACTGACCGGATGGCGCAATTGGTAGTGACCCTGCCTCTTACGCCAAAGGTCGTGGGTTCGATCCCCACCCTGGACAAACATTCGTGCGATGAACACTTGTGTTTGTTCGGTGTCTGGGTGTAATATATGTATTTAAGTATATATTTGTGTTCCTCTGTTGTCTGATATCTGTAACACAAGTGCTTAAGCTACTTAGTACGGAATCAGGTCAACGTATGAGATGTTGTGAGAATTATTATTTTTTTATTTTTAAAAGAGATGGATGGATTGTGTGAAGAATGACATGATGGAAAAAGGGGTATATGATTCGATGACTAATGACAGGGACGTATGGAAAAGGAAAACATACTGCGCCGACCCCAGGTAACCTGGAAAAAGGGCAAGAGCATGATGAAAATATAAACTGTAAATTTAAAAAACCCACGACGGCGGCCATCTTGGATTTGAAATTTGTCGCAATAAATACAGGGTCTATCTGTGAACATTTACATCCCTTTAGCGTGTTCTACTAACCATTATGAACAAAATTTGTTTATCACTTTTGGAAATTCGTATGGAAACAAATTTCAACGTTTCATACAAAATCGGTCACGTGACTTGGTTATTTTGTATGGGGAGTCGAAAAGTCGTTGAACAACTGTTGTTCAGAATGGTTGGTGGAACACGTGGTTAAGGGGATGTAAATGTTCACAGATACACCCTGTATATTCTGCTACTCAAGCCCTTTTATATGATACCCATATTGTAGAAGTTGTGTTAAAACATACAATCCATATCTTTGTGACGGCGGCCATCTCGGATCGATTTTTATCCAACATGGCTAAGAACCTTCCCCCTATTCATTTTTAAAACAGAAAAATAAAATCAGAATCGGTTCATTTGTTCGGGAGCTACGATGCTATAGACAGACTCACATACACACACATGTACACACACGCACAGAACACGTCAAACTTATAACACCCCGTCGTTTTCGCCATGGTTCTACGTCATCATTATTGTAAACAACCGTCAAACGCCAGTTCAGGTTATTCGTGGTCTTTCATTTATTCAGATTTTTGTCATGTCAAGTCATGACAGTCATGGGTATTGCTCACAATCGTCGTCACGGCACAGATAATTAATAGACCATCATGGCGGACGGCTTTTATGGCTGTATAGAGAAAATATAATTTAAATTTTAATATATATTTGAAAAAGTGCTTTAAAGAATTTTAATCTTTTTTACGGCATAATATAATCGAAACGAACGGTTCTATCAAATAATAAAAAATAAAAATTAGTTTGTTAAACAGATTTTGACTTATTTTCCTCCTTCCTGTCCTCCACAGGTTCCTCGGCATGAATACAGTGACCGCGTACCAGCGTGCCAAGGTGTCCTCGCTGCGGATCCTCACGGAGCCGCTCTCCGACGCGCCCGAGGACCAGGCGCTCTCCACCATCAGCAAGACCGTCACCGTCGAGATCGCCTCCAAGTCCGTCCTCGACCGCGCCCTGAAGGGAGACATCAAATAAAAACGTTATTGAACAATAACAGTGTTGCTAAAAATAACGTTATAACGTAGATATCATGTTGACAACTATTGGCCTGAAAAACACTTTCGAATAGTTGTTTTAAATGAGAGCTGGCTCCCTGCGCCCCATAGTTAAATAACTGAATGAAGACTTTTCTATGAAGAAAGCAAGTTAAATATTTTTATCAGATCTGCTGCTGAAAACACAGATACTTTTTACTAAGGAGGTTCAAAGCTTAAGCTTTGCTAAGCCGATTTGTCGAATGTTACCAAAGCCTATAGAATAAGAGAAAACTAGGGCAACAATACGTACCCTTATGGCGTAATTTGAGCCTATTCATAATCAAGAATACATACACGTTATACGACAATTTGTACTTTATAACATCAAGCAATAACGAAAAAAAATACTCCAAAATAGCATAGAAGCAAGTTTTGAGTATATGAAAAGAGAAGTCGTTTGGAAAAGCATTTACTAAATGAACTAAGAATGGTCTTAACTTATTGCTACAATGGATTATCACGAGTTTGACTACATGTTGTCCATAAAAAATATACCGGAAAAGACATCAAGCTTTAAAAACATATACAATAACAGGAACATGACTAAATTAAAACGTTATTTTAGTAACACTAAATGTTATAACAAAAGATAATAACGTTATTTTAGCGGTTAAAGAGTGACCGTTTCGTACTCGAAATCAATGACACGAAACTGATGTACGATGTTGAAGCTTTACATACGTTAATATTATTCGTCGTGGGCAACGACTGTGAAAATCTATGGAAGAATGAAAATTGTGAGAAATAAACTATAGTGTGATGGATTTTCAATTGAGGGCTATTACTAAAGAACTGGCGTTATAGGGCTCGAAGTATGAACATTTCAAATGAAACTAAATGTAATTTTTATTATTTAATTGTGATCTCCGCGCCATTTTGGCGAATACAGTAATAACCCTCGTATTTATATCTTCAGTCGATAAAATCTGGAGAATAGTGATGTTAGTGACGCCGATAACGGTATAACGTTATTCGTTAAAAAAATAACGTTGTGAGAACAGTGACGCTTTACTTATTGAGTATTGTTTATTTAGTACAAAAGCAGTGATAAAGTGATTCGTAGGCAATAATGAGATGTATGGCGAAAATGATAATAATTATTGTTTAATAATTAAATTTTTTGTTATTATATTATTTTCTTTTATGTTTCTCTTTTCCTCTTTTTCGACTTTATTTAATATCAAAACTATATTTTTTTCAGCTGTTTGAACAAAGAATACAATTAGTAGTGAAACACATGAATCAAAATAAAGCAATTCCACTTTGTACCACAAATCACATTATAATAAGACCAATCAAAACATGGATCAATATTTTATTAACGATAAATACATAGTGATGATCACGTCGCAAGAAATAAAATAAACTGTAGGAGTTAAAGACATTTGAAATTGAACATTTTTGTTCATTAAAAAAATATTTACTGAAAATAAAACGTGATATAAATCACTAATATTTCTTTATTGGCGGCTAAATCAGCCCTTTGAGAAGATAATTCCCTATTCAAATAATTTATGCTATTCAAAGAATCAGCCTTTATTTAACTGATGAAACTAATATTCATTTTCATTCATTTTTGAGTGTGGACGTCAAATGATGTCTTAACTTGTCATTCTGATCAATTATATTATTACAGTGCGTCCACGACCATAAGGCACTTCAGTGATATTGATAGGGAGGCGTTGTAAAACGTTTTTTCTATGCGAAAATGTCAAAACGGCATTAGTTCCGACTTTTACCACGTGTCAAATATTTGGCATGTTTCCTTTACAAGTGTCAGTGCTTTTGACATTTTCCCATAGAAAAAATATTGTTCAGCGCCCCCATGTCAATGTCACTGAAAGTGCCTTATGATCTTGGACGGTCTGTATAAAAAAAGAAAGAGCAAAATTATTTAGGTACTTATGTAAGCCTGTACTCTGATTTTTAAATATGCGAACTAAACTGACAGATGCCGTGTGGTCCCCGCCAGAGTAGAATAGGCCACCCTCACTCTTACCGAGGTGTCGTAAAAGGCGACTAAGGTAAAGCTGTTGGCATGATCATCAGCACCCAGAGATGGAAAACTCTGCATTTATATCAAAACCCTCGCCTACCCGTCTGCCAAGCGTGATGAGTATGGCAATTACCCCTCACGTGATTGAGGGAGGCCCGTGCCCCAGCAGTGGGGACTTAAATGGGCTGACGATGATGATGATGATGACTGACAGATGCAAACGTAAAGTTCCCATACATTTTGACACATTGCATCTGTCAAAAGTAAGAAAAATGTATTGGAATAACACATTGACACCTGTCAGTTTAGTTCACATATTTCAAAATTCATAGTTTATTGCCGCACTCAGACTCAACGTCAAATTAACTTTAATTGGTACTTAAGAAAAAATATTGACATTTATTTTCATAGACATAAAAACTTTCCATAATTAAGTATTTGAACATTTAGCTTAATTGACGTCTTTGAGTGCGGCAGCAAGCCTTATTTGGTAAGTAATATCGAATACTATCAGGTTTTGTAAATATATTAAAAATATGCTATAGCAAAATTCTTTGAAAAGCACTTCCCAATTAATTGACTATTTCGACTCGTATAATTCTGCCCTAAGCAGGATTTTTCAAAATGTGCATAAGCACATATAAATCGTGAATAAAGTTAAATTAACTCAAAATTTAATACTTATTGTAATAAACGCGAAATGTATAATAGTGCCAAAAATACGTAATAAAGGTTTATAAAATAAAATTAAAGCTAAAGTAGATATTTTGAAACTTTCATCGTTTATTTTGATTTAAATTATAAATACATACTTACAAGATCAAATACGTAAATAACTTTAAATCGGTCAGTCAGTAGGTACAGTCCACAGCTTTTTAGGACTACTATAAACTGTCAATAACCATAGTTGATATATTTTATAGCAATCTTTGCAATTAATTCTTAAGTAAAATAGGATAAAGAATAAATTGCAAAAGATTGCTATAAAAATATCAGCTATTGATTTAGCAGTCTCATCTTAACTGGTGGTCAAATATTTGTAATAACATTTCCACTGGATATTGTAAATATACCTACAATATTGATGAGACTATCGACAGCTCATGTCGAATCAAGCACTTACAAATTTCTTCGGGTTAGTAACGCGTTCAGTGGTCTAATTGGTAGAACATTCACCAGGATTGTGAATGGTGTGGATTCGAGTCCCGATTGAACACGAGATGAAATTTTTAAATGAGTTATTTACTTAACTGTAGTTGATTATTAGATTTTACGATAAATCAACGTTCTTAGCCGTACAATAAAATGTGATCAGATCAAATATGTCATTTCCGTAGTGATATTAAAGCAAAGATGCCTTGGATAGGTTATGCTTCCGTCTGTGCATATTAAAGCACAGTATAGTAGTTGAGGTCAAAGCTTTTTAACTAGGTACTCTAAACAGCTTAGCATAAAAGTATACTCCTACTGACACTTATACTCTGATTTTTAATGAGCAGTTTTCCAGTAGGTATTTATAAATTTCCCAGTGATTCCCTAGATGGCGCAATCAGTCCCTGTAAATGTTAGGTGTGGTATGATATTTCATTTGGGCCCTAATTTATGGGAAAATTGTTTTAGGTTTTTTACAATAAATATCTTAATACTTCGCAGTTAATATGTATTTTTAGTGCTATGTACATTTAAAATGACAGAGAGAGATTTAAAACGAAACTTTTCGTAGACAAGTAAAATGTATTTTACTTGCCTACTTTTTATCTCTATTTTCTTATGGATAAAATAAAGTTAAATATGGCAGGACCGTAAATGTTATGATGATGGTTGGTTTATCAAATATTTCCTATCTATCATAGACAAAAAAGGAACTTTTAATGGATAGTGAGAGTAGCGTCATCTGGTGTTGCTTTTAGAAACCACCCGAAAATACCTACTGGAAAACTGCTCATTACAGTCGCCCTATGGTTATTTGGCACATAGTAAAAATCGGAACTAATGCTGTTTCCTTTACAAGTGTCAGTGGTTTTGACATTTTCCCATAGAAAATTTATTGCGCCACGCCCTCCTGTCAAAGTCACCGACGTGCCTTCTGATTGTAGTCGTACTGTATGTGGACTAAATTGACGGATGCAAATGTCAAGTTCCTACATTTTGTGTCCGTCAAAAATATCAAAAATGTATGGGGAACTAGAAGTCAGCGGAATTCGGAAAAAACGTCACAGAGTGTGAAAGAGATCCAACCGGCCCTGACGCAGATTCTGTACGGGTGCGGTAGAGAAAGAACGTCGCCCAGCACGTCACCCCAGTACTAACGGCGACGCGTAGTTTTTCAAGTATAGCATTCTATGAAAAACTTGGGTGCATGTCTATGTATGGGGATGATACATTGACATCTGTCAGTTTAGTTCATATATTAAAAATCAGAGTATAGGCATCGTGTTATTTTCCTTTTGCCAATCTTCTATAGAGAAGTGTCAAAACCATGTCAACCAAGTAAGATGACAGCATTATTTCCAATTTATGCCGTCGTCGGTCAAAACAAATTTGTCGCACTGTAATGATCGCACCTTTCTCTTTTAAGTATATTTTATTATTTCAAATCGTTGCATTTCTTAACATACTTAATATTAATAAAAATAAATGTAAAATTATAAATAGTATTTTCAATCATGGGTGTTGTGAAAGTTATCAAAATATTTTTTGTATAAAAACGCCAAAATAAAAAGTTCAAAATAGCTTAAATTAGATAAAAAAATAGTTGTGTGTTAGTATATCATTCCTTGACTATGTAAACTATTTTGGCTATTATTGATAATGTAAATATTTTATTTAAGTGCTTAGTATTAAAAATTAATGGCTGAATATTGTTGGTAAAAATGGCAGCTCATTTATAAGTTTGGAAGTTCTTAAGACAGAAAAAAGTATTATTCATCGTATTTATTTTTGAATTTTGTAAATGAAAAATGTATGTCCTAGGAACTACTGACTAGTTTATACGTGATTTTTAAACATAAATTACGTCACATGAATTTTATGTATTTTTCCCCTCCCCCATCTTTGTCACATTTGTGAGACCGGACAATTTACCTATATAGAACTATTTGAATTAAAACAGCAGTTCCCAAATTAATTTCAGTTTTTCGTTAATAGTTATACTAGATTAACTATGCTATAGTAATAGATTTGGAAATCGTCGACCTAATTCTAATATGAATGTTTCTCATTTTTTAACATTAGGGCTTCTGGAGCCCAATTCTCAGGATTTGCGATATGAAAAAACATGGCGGATGTCACATGAAATAAATACAAAAAAACTATGTGTTACGTGATACATATTCGTATGATGATAAATGGTACGAGCCCGAGAACTGGGCTCCAGGAGCCCTAATATTAAAAAATGAGATTCGTCCTATTAGAGTTAGGTCGACGAAATGTATCGTCACGAAGTTTAGGACCCTTGTCTCACAACGGCATACTTCGTCGACACCTTAACGTCTGACGTCATTATACATGGCCTAATATTGGTGAAGATAAAATATATCACCGAAAAGAATGTAAAAAATAAAGTGTCTTGACACTCGGACGGACAGACAGGACAACATAGTTGATCTTATAAAGTTTCCATTTTTCCTTTCAAGGTACAAACCTTAAAAACATAAGACACAATTTTTAAATAGTAGAAAAATCCCTGTATTTAGAATCCCTGCATTTCCTATACGTAACACGCAACGTAGATTCTTGGCCAAATGAATATCACAGAGTTCGTCAATTATTGTCTCGGAGATATCTATATTTTGCTACCGTCTTTAAGACCTAGAGAATAGATATAGAATATTTATGCTAGTTCAAATAGTCCGCTTTCAGAATAGCGTAGATCATGAACAGTGAAATTAGATGTACCTAAATATGTAAATTATAAGGAGATAAATATTAAATAGATTTGTGTATTGCTCGTAAAGATGCGAGTTCTGAGGAACATACCTACTAAAATAAACAGTAACTGAACTATTCTGTTCACGACAAAAGACATGCTCCTTCTAAGAAGGTCGCCAGTCGATAGCCCAAGCTAGTCGATAACAGGGGGCAATAAGGGTTTGACAACCCTAATTGCTTCCTGCTCTGTGAGCCATGATGGTCGGAATTGGCGAGATTCTCCAGAAATTTTGTATGTCCTCCCATCTTCACAACAAACTCGCCACTTCCTAAATTCAACAAAATCTCGAAAAAATGGTAATTGCCCCCGACAGTAAGAAGATTCGATCTGGAAACCCAAGTGCCCCTAGGAACAATTAATATAGGGAGTAGAGAAAAGTGTCTATGAATTGTGGAAAAAGACTAGAGTATTTGAAGCTAAAGAAATTCATTTCATAACAGAGGGTAGACCGATTTGTCTGCCAGTAACAATTTACCCGCAAAAACTTCAGTTACTCCGTAACCATGGCGCTTACAAAAGTTATCGGAGAACTTAAAAATAAGGCTATATGGTAGAAATTCCGCAAATAACTATTCTAAAGAAATTTCATTCGAGTTTCGACGAGTTCTGCTTACATAAAATTACTAATGTTTGGCCGTCGTGAGCTTTTAGCTTTAGGCAAAGTAGCTCGTATATTTCGCATTCCTCAGAGCTCGCAAATGTAAATAAGATAATTTGCCAAACGTTATATAGTGATACTCATTGGACGATTTGTATATTTATTTCTTCTCATTGAAGTTCACACACACAGAGTGAACGGTAAGTTAGATCGGGGCCGCTGCATCCCTCGTTGCAACTTCCAAGGTAGAGAGAGACCAGGGCCGGAGCGACCCTCGACGAAACTTTCAATGTCGACTGGCTATCTTTATTAGTATAACATAGGTTACTATTAACGTTTTGCTTTTGATCTCTTAGAACTAAAACACAGAAATTGACATTTAAGAATCAAAATCTATCTCCGAAAATGGGTTAGTCTGAATTTAACCCTAAATCTTCATAAGTTATATTTAAACTAATGCCGAACCGTTAGGCGTTTCGGTTTATAACAACAACGCCCATACAAAGCCCATAAAGATTAGAATAAGCTCCTTAACAAAACCCGATAATACGTATACTTTTAGTATTAGAGCGATAGATAGATATTCTATATTGCACAAAAAGAAAATACAAGCATGAAGCGTATTTTTACAGGAAACAAAAAAGAATGATTTTGGAATGTTAATGTTGTTTATTTAACTAATATAACGCAAATTTACGTAAAATATCTATAAGAATTTGTAAAAGATTTATCGGCAATAGTCCCGAAAATGAAAAATGCAATGATTTTAACTCAAAAAATACGTGTATTTGTCTGGTTTCGGTCCAGCTGTCCAACTTAAGAAAATAATTTAGTACATTTTAACGAGATTTGATGCCTGAATGATGTACCTATGTTATGGAAGAGTATTGGAAGTTAACGGAAAAAAAATATGGCATAAAGTGTATTTATCGGCTTTTGTTCCGGAGCTCCTCAATTAGGTAACATAGTTACATTTAATGTAACTATGTTACCTAATTGATTATTTAATGTCGAAATGTTCTTGTAAGACATTTTTGCAATTTCCGGAACAGAATTCCGGAATACCAATAGGAAAATGCATACAAAAGACAGGAGTATCTTCAGAGGTTGGGTCTTTCTTCTATTAATTCAAAGTTAGTAAACTTAATGATAACTGATTTGTGTGTGTGTGTGACTTCCCATTGTTTTCTTTGTATCGGATTGCCATTATGATTGAGAAATAAAAGGTATTAAAGTTTGGTATTGTTTTATTTTACTGACATATTACCTATATAATTATTGCATACTGATGAAATTCATCATACCGAAGCGTGGATCCCTCTCAGTAAAATTATCACGGTATATTTATATTTTTTGTATGGATAAGAATAGTAAAATGTACTCTCGTTTCCTCAGAATGTGGAAACGGACTTCCTCGTGGACGGCGTCGGCTTCTCCCTATCACTCCGGTCGAGCCGGCCCATTCTAGCCGATTCATGTCATTCTTCTTTATAAAATAGTAAATATGGAATTTTATATCAAGCTTGGTCATAAAAAACTTTAGCGAAGTTGCCCCACGTTGGGTGCCAATCTTATAGAAACATACATTTATTACTGTCTCATGTTTAAATAAAGATCTTATAGTCCAGGAAAACATTAGGCATTGAAATTTAAATTTACAACCCTCAAAAAGCGTAGACAGATGATATGGGTTCTTAAAGTTTGTTATGTATTTATCTTACCAAAATGTTCAATATTAACGATGATGGTGCGCCATGCTGGGCGCCAAATTTAGAGCAACATATACAGGGTATATCGGTGGACATTTACATCCGTTTAACCACGTGTTCTACCAACCATTCTGGACAACATTTGTACTACGACTTTTCGAAATTATTCGAAATTTTTTCGACTCCCAATACAAAATGACCAAGTCACGTGACTGACTTTGTATGAGAAGTTAATATTTTTTTATGCGAATTTCCAAAAGTCATAGAACAAATTATATTGTTTGGAATGGTTGATAGAACACGTGGTTAAAGGGATGTAAATGTTCACAGATACATCCTGTATGAGTATGTTACGCATAAATACATACCTTATATTTATCTTAGTTAACAAGTAAATACGGACCTATATGTTGAGTTTGGAATTAAAACATTTGTAATGAAAGTGCCCGACGTTGGGCGGCTATCTTAGAGCTACATATTGACTATTTTACATACATATGTAAATGTATATGTATTATGCAATATAATTATTTAATTTTATTTTATAAAACTAGTCAATATAGACAATGATATCGAGCTTTGACATAAATCGCTATTACCGAAGATGCCCTACGTTGGGTGCCAATCTTAGGTTGCTAAGTAAAGTAAAGTAAAATATCAGCCTATAACTGTCCCAATGCAGGGCAAAGGCCTCCATCATAGAAATCAAGTCATCGCTACTATGATGGGAATAGGCTTAATCACCACGCTTGCCGAATTGCGGATTGGTGCTACAAACCCGAGCTATGTTCGAAAAATTCGAAACACACTTTTAGCCCGGCCCGGTACTTAAATCACTAGACCAACAAGGCGTTTTTTTCAGCGGACTTTTATTTTTCTTTGTAAACTAGATAATGAATGTATGAATATACTTTTATTGCACTCAAAACAGTGTGAAAACTCAAGACTAGGTATTATAGGAGATGTACAACGAAGGCACAATATGTACCTATAAGATATGTCGAATTAAAAACATTAACGCGTTTATATGTATTCTAAAATCAACTACATCCCAATTATTCGATTATTATGTATTATTAAGCAATTTTTTTTATGTGATAAGTAGCAGACGAGTAAGACTGATCACCTGATGGTAAGCGATAGTCGCCGCCCATGAACACCCGTGACACCAGTGGAGTCACAAGATGCGATGCCAACCTTTAAAGTCCTCTTCCACCGGATTAGGCCTCTACCGTCACTCACGCAGATAAACACAGCACAATGCTGGTTTTCTGTGAGGCCAGTGGTATCACTCCGGTAGAGCCGGGCCATTCATGCCGAAGCGTCGCTCTCCTACGGTACCTTCCGTGTAAAATAGTAGAAGTCAGATAGCTAGCTATCTGTAACACACCTACGTAACACCTACGGTACACCTACGTGTATTTTGAGCTAATTCGCTATATTAATTGATGCTCGCGTGATACACCTCTCTAACATCAATTTAACAATTACTCTACACGTGTTTAATTACGACCAGAATGGCCGAGATGTCCCTTAGGGTCAGCTGACAAAGTTTTGTCCTGAACGGTGAATAAGCGATTACGTAACATGACCTTGGACCTAGAAATACGCATTTTGGGCCAAGGGCGTAAACAGAGGGTGAATAACGAATCGGTCCCAGAGCGAACGAGAATATATCTTTGACATACAAACGAAAAGAGACGCACAGCGTGTGTGGAAGGGACGGGGATAAAGATTCGTTCGCAGAATTCCCGTTCCGTGGCCATCAGATTATTGAGCATCATTCGCGGTTAGGACCAAAGGTCGTTTCGGAGCTCGGGTACGCTTGGTCTACTTATAATCCAGGATTTTTCAAGTTTTTGACCGTGGGAGAGCCATGCTTCGGCATGAATGGGCTGGCTCGACCGAAGTGATACCATCGGCCTCACAGAAAACCGGCGTAAAGCAGCACTGTGCTCTGTTTCGCTGCGCGAATGAGGGTACCGGAAGCCCAATCCGGGGGAAATGTTGGCAAGGGCACTTGTGACTCCACTGGTGTCGCATTTTTCTTTTGTAAATACATACTTATAGTACATAGAAAACACCCAGACCAATACAAACAGACATATTCATGCACACAAATGTTTGTACTGTACGGGGAATCGAACCCGCGACCCTTGCACCAAAGGCAGTATTCACTACCACTGATCCAAACGGGTCGTCAATAACTTATCAAGGTAGCGTCGTATTAAATTAAATTCGACCGCATTTCTCCCCCCACTGTCAGTCCACCCAAATTCCCGCTACAATAAAACCTCGTTAATCCCTGATAGGTATAATAAAAACCTTGACGTCATCAGGCTCTGAAACAGTTTTTCGTGAACCACGAGCCGCGCGTGGGCGCCCCGGCCTTCGCTGCCTGGGGCCTTAGCGCAAACCGGGCGTTACGACCGAATCGGAGTTCCCTTTCACACGCGCTATGTCTCTCCTTTGTTTAGATGCGACAGGTATAGTCTCGTTTGTTACGGGACGTGTTCATGCTAAGGCCTCTGGCGCCGAGCCAGCAGGGCTCAATCGATGCTGTGCACTGTGTAGGCGAACTTGCACTGTTATCTGCTAAAGATCTACCTAGTTACTTACTTATAAGCGATGGTATCTACAGTGGATAAGAACTCGCCTTCCATACGGGGTGTCGAGGTTCGAATCCGAGCGTGGAACTTGTAAATTTTTTAAATCTATGTATGTGTACATTTCTACCAACAGTTCGGCGGTGAGACCTGCACATCCTCTTTTCTCAAAACTGTGGATAAGCACCTTAACTATTTGAGATAATGATTCTGACCATGTCAGCGCGATCCAGTTGGTCTGATTCCCCCTGTCAAGGGTTGCGTTGATCAGACGGCAGTCACCTCATAGTAATTGCCAGACATCCCGAATCCTGGATCAAACAGTGGGAGAGCCACGCTTCGGCATGAATGGGCCGGCTCGACCGGAGTTATACCACCAGCCGCCACCAGCACTGTGCTGCCTTTCGCTGCGTGAGTGAGGGTACCGGAGGTCCGATCCGGGGGAAATGGGGTGCGGGATGCTGACTGTATCGACCTGACCCCAAATTAATAGCACAGTATGACAAGAGCTTTAAAGAACTAAGGAAAGCCTTTGATACTGTGCTAATAGCTTATAGCGAAAGTGTTATGGTTTGGTTCAAAAATACGTATACCTCGGGCAGACTTTGCAATTGGGTAAAAACAACTTCGAGGATGAGGTGAATAGGAGAATCCAGTTAGGTTGGGCAGCATTTGGAAAACTACGTCGTGTCTTCGTATCGTGATACCACAGTGCCTAAAGACGAAAGTCTTCAATCAGTGCGTCCTACCCGTCATGACATACGGAGCCGAAACGTGGGACACTTACGGTACGGCTGGTCCACAAGTTAAAGGTCGCTCAGCGGGCTATGGAACGAGCAATGCTCGGCGTCTCTCTCCGAGATCGAATCCGAAATGAGGTGATCCGGCAGAGAACCAAAGTCATCGACATTGCTCACCGGATTAGCAAGCTTAAGTGGCAGTGGCTGGCCATATTAGCCGCAGAACCGACCGATTGGGTAAACGAGTTCTAGAGTGGGTATCGCGTCTTGGCAAACGTAATGTAGGGCGCCCTCTGGCTAGGTGGGGGGACGATCTGCGCAGGATGGCTGGCAAGAGCTGGATGCGAGAAGCTATGGATAGATCACAGTGGCGAACAATTGGAGAGGCCTACGTCCAGCAGTGAACTGCGATAGGCTGATGATGATGACCTCACTCGGTGCGCTCCAGCGCTTCGAGTCCCGGGTTCAATCCCTCGTTCGGGCCACCTGAGTTTTTTGTTAAGAAATTCTGGAAGAAAGACACCCGCAATACAAGTGAGCTTGCTAGTGCGCTGCCAACCTTTGAACACCGTTTCCTCCGGGATTGGGCCTACGATACCCTCACTCGGCGAACCACAGCGCAGTTAGGTACCTACCTATAAACTTTTATTCCGAGCTATCGTTTAGACCTGGACACGCCTAGAAATGGAGGCTCTCCTATCACGCAATTTTATAGGTAGGTAGGTAGATAAATGACCTAATAACAATTTTGTTTAGGTAAGTAAGTACGTACTTTAGGAACCTAACAATTTTAATAATTTCCCTAGGGTAGTGGGTGGACGTCGGGTGGATTTTGATATATGTATATACCAATGGCCGTGTGGTGCCCGGCAGAGTAGAATAGGCCACCCTCACTCTTACCGAGGTGTCGTAAAAAGGCGACTAAGGTAAAGCTGCTGGCATGATCATCAGCACCCAGAGAAGGAAAACTCTGCATTTATATCAAAACCCTCGCCAACCCGTCTGCCTAGCGTGGTGAGTATGGCAATTACCCCTCATGTGATTGAGGGAGGCCCGTGCCCCAGCAGTGGGGACTTAAATGGGCTGACGATGATATACCAAAGTAAAAAAAATATGGGTAGGTACCTGTACGTACCTTCCTATGCAATTCACACACTTAATACATAGATAGATATACTTTATTGCAAAAAATACACAATTTAAGTACTAGGCATTACAGGAATTTTGTGTAAAATGTAGGCGGTCTTATCAAAATTCAAAATTCAAACTTTATTTGCATAGGCTTATATACAGCTCTTACAAATCGTCATACATAAAAATATAAATTATAACTATGTATATTATACATGTAATTACACATATACCTACGTCGATACAAAAAATATACTAAGAAATGAATAAATATATCTACCACCGGAATCGGAAAGTTGATTCTGACGAGAAGATCCGGCAAGAAACTCGCCAGTTACTCTTTTAAATCGCCAAAATTTTTATAATTAGATACAGTATCGTGGGTGTAGGCGAACAGTTTATTATTTCCACAAATTCTTGTCATTTAAGTAATCATTAACTGTATAATAGGCTTTTGCCATTATATATTTTTTAACATGTGTTTTAAATTTAGGTTTTGGTAAATCAACAAGCTTTTGTGGTAACTTAATATTTTAATACTCATTCCTACAAATGAATTAAAAATCTTATGAAGTCTGAGATGTGGAACAGCAAGCTTGTGTTTATTCCTAGTATTTAGGTTATGGTTGTCGGATTTTTGAGGGAAGTTTTCTAAATTTTTATAAACATAAAGCAGTCAAAGATGTACTGTGATGCTTAAAATGTTAATCTGTGAACAAGTTTCTAAGCGAGTCTCGTGAAAATTTCTATCAGACAATATAGGTACACTTTCTGGTGGTTCGGTTAAGATCTAACCACGTCTTTTACCAACCAAAATTCATAGAGAATTTTGGCAATTTGGCGTGAGTACCGAATGCTCAATTCGGGGGAAAAGGGGGTTTAATGGTTGGCGGCGCACTTGAGACTCCACTGGTGTCGCGGGTCTGGGCGGCGGCAATCGCTCACTATCAGGGGATCCGTCCGCTCGTCTGCCACCATTCACATAAAAAATACATTTTCATCTAACCACTTTTTAAGGCGCATTTTAAATTTAAAATTCTTATTTTTAATTAGGAAATATTGATATTTTTATTGTGCCGCAGATGTGTATGTGCGTTCCCATTGAGGGTCCACATTGGAATTTTGAGCTTTTGAATGTGTCAGGCTATATTAAAAGTTCTCAAACGATTGTAAATTCAACATTTAATTTGTAAAAGTCGGCACTCAAAAGTTACATTCGTTTAAATGTGAACCGTCATTCGTGACTGACAGGTACCCATATCTTATAATCTATTTAAAATGTACAACTTCTGTAAATGACTTCTCTTAGTAAAAGATTTGTAAACTAATTTTATAAAATGTCACCCGCCCCCCTGTTCACTCAACAATAGAAAGTAGCAATCAGAAGGTGGTCCCTCAATCGATCGTGATAAGTTCACATTAAGGGAGAACCACAAAAAAATTTAAAATATGGGTGTGACAGAGAGTTAGTAAAAGTACTTGAACCATTGTAAATTCAAACTTAAGTTTGTACAAAAAACCATTCAAAAGTTTCAATCGATTTAAGGTGGTCCCTCAATTGAAACGTCTGTCATAAAAATTAATCAATTTACGTAACATTTGGTAGTTAAATAGACAATTGCTATAGTCTATTCTTTAGTAAAATTGTTTAACTAACTATTGCTTTACCGAATAGTATTAAAAAATGTACCGTTTTACTTCAAATAATAATCTAACTCCTGGGAAGAAATAGTACGGTCGAGGTGACCACACTTACGCTTTAAATTTGTCGAAAGTCCTCGAAACGAACAAATTTTTATGTACACGCTAAGCTACTGTCTTATTAGTAGTAATTATGTTTGAATTAAAAAGGTTAGGGTTAAATTGTCAGCGCTTTTTTTAATATTTTGTTAATTTATTATAATTACGCATTATGTGTTATTATCGTGATTTGATCAGGCAAGAGATGTCAAACAAAAATAAATAAATAATAATGTCAACAAACAGCAATTATTTTTATTTACTTATCCTACAAAATCCTAATGTGTGGTCACCTCGACCGTAGTATTTCATCACAGGGGTTAGATTTTTATTTGAAATAAAACGGTACATTTTTTGATACTGTTCGGTAAAGTAATAGTTAGTAAAAAAAAATACTAAATGATAGTCTACAGCATTCGTCTATTTAGCTTCTACAAGCAACGTAAATTGATTTATTTTTATTATAGTCTACTCAATTGAGGGACCACCTCTAATCGATTAAAACTTTGAATGATTTCTTTTACAAACTAAAGATTGAATTTACAATGGTTTAAGTACTTTTACTAACTCGTAGTCACACCCGTATTTTAAATATTATTGTGCTTCTCACTTAATCTGAACTTATCGCATCGATTGAGGGACCACTTTCTGATTGTTTCTTTTTATTATTGAGTGAATAGGGGGGGGTGACATTTTATAAAATGAGTTTTACAAATCTTTTACTAAGAATAGTAATTTACAGGAGTAATAAATTTTAACTAGATTATAAGATATGGGTACCTGTCAGTCACGACTGAGGGTCCACATTTAACAGAATGTAACTTTTGAGTGCCGACTTTTACAAATTAGAGGTTGAATTTACAATCGTTTGAGAACTTTTACTAAAGCCTGACACATTCAAAAGCTCAAAATTCCAATGTGGACCCTCAATGGGAACGCACATCAGATGTGTCCATGGGCAGCGATCTGTATGCAGGTGATCCGTATGCTCGTCTGCCATCTCTCACATAAAAAAATCGAGCTTAATACTTTTCATATCAATATAAATATTTTCGTTTCTGTCTTCTTTATTTCTAACATGCTTACTGCCACACTCAGAGTCGTTGATTAACTTAGTTGGCTACTTAAGAAACAATATTGGCACTTATTTTGATACGCAAAAAGACTACCGATAGTAAAGTAATTCTATAATAATAATAATAATTCTCACAACATCCCATACGATGACCTGATTCCGTAGGTACTAAGTAGCTTAAGCACTTGTGTTACAGATATCAGACAACAGAGGAACACAAATATATACTTAAATACATATATTACACCCAGACACTGAACAAACACAAGTGTTCATCGCACGAATGTTTGTCCAGGGTGGGGATCGAACCCACGACCTTTGGCGTAAGAGGCAAGGTCACTACCAATTACGCCATCCGGTCAGTCAAGTTAATGAACATTAGCTTAAATGACGTCTCTGAGTGCGGCTGTTAGATTTTTCTATTAAAAGAAAGAAAGAAAGAAAGAAAGAAAAACACATTTTATTGACCATCACAATAAATAATTTAACAATGAACACTCATTAGAAAACATAGGTAACATTGACCATTAAAACTACAGACAAAGGTGATTACGAGAACAGTGATAGTAGGTAGATACACAGTTATATAATGAAAATATTCTAAATAAATAGGCGTGTGTGAAGTGTGAGGTCAATCAGGTCCTGGCCTCAGCATGGTGCTACCACGGCACCGACAGAAATGCCGCGGCATAAAACCAATTTTACCTATTTGTTTACCTGGTACGACCTTTATCTATAGTTCTTAATATACATAACTGAAAATTACGTACGAAGTTTATAAACGTACATTGGCAAGAAATGCATTTCAAGTTCGTAGAAACTTTCGCATTACGGTATAGCACGCCACCCTATTTTGTTGTAGTTAGGTACCTACATTTTCCTTGGACCTATTGTATTGTAAATAAAATAAACAGTATATGTAGACTAGAGTGACGTAAGCAAAGTTTGCAACATAATTTGTAAGCTTTGAAACTTCGATCAACAAATATGGCGTATTAAGGTGACGGGTAGACGGACAATCGATTTTAATTTTTAGCTACTAAACCGGATCTATTTTAAACAATTTCGGGGTTACAACCTCTCGGCAAACACTTATACTATTTTTTAAATAACGATGCACAAATGTTGGGTCCGTTTTTGTACGCGAAAAATTGATTCACGCAATTCTATTGAAACATTATTTCTAAACTAAAATGACTCCACGAAAATTAAATATGCAGACCCGGGTAGGTAATAATATAAGACAAATTCTGTAAGCTTTATTTATGATTATAGCGACAGCCTGCTTTCATAAAAAAATAATAAAATCTAGATACATAGGTATTCTTTTTTCGCAAAGGTTTTGATTTTCAGCCATACATTTTGCATGTCTGTACGTCACGAAATCCCACGGCTATAGCCGAAGTTTTCCGAACGAAAACAAAATGGCGGATTTTCCCGCGCATGCTCACCCCGTGGTTGCCGTGGTCCAGAGCGCCCTGAAAGGTGTGACGTCACCTGAAGGTAGGGTTGCTTGTAGAGTGTGGTGTATTTTGATTATCGATATGACTTTTGTTTGAACCGCTTAGTGCCGATTTATTGATCCGTAGTTATCTTTTGGTTAAATTTAGTATTTTTAACTGTCTAATCAATAGTCAAAGTGATGGCGTCAAAGTAACATAATACCTTACGGTAGAACTATTGGTTTAGCTAGCTGTAGCTTATAAAATACATTTTAGCGATATTTTACCATTGGTTACTTTTTTAAACCGTTAGTTTAGTTTAACTACGGATCAAATAATCGGCCCTTAGAAACTGTACGATTTTTCTCATTTTAAAAAAGTTTATTTTGGTTGGTGGTTGACCGTGGGAGAGCCACGCTTCGGCATGAATGGGCCGGCTCGACCGGAGTGATACCACGGCCTCACAGGAAACCGGCGTGAAGCAGCACTTTTCACCTCGTCTCAATGCAGTAAATCCAATACAATAGGTATGGACAGACACATATCAATGTAGATATAAAAATCTTTCAAATTATTTTAATCGATTCTTAACTTAATGTCAAAGACGTTATGTTCAATACGAGGAAATTTTACAGATTGTAGTATCTTGCCTGATGTGTGGTTTTCTGTACTTTTGTGATAAGGTAATAGGTACACAACTGTATGGAGTTACGGACAGCCAGATATTGGGTTACTTATCATATTTTGTACAAATTTCGCGAACCATCTCTGAAATATCTAACATTTTTTATTTATTTATTGCACGAAGTAAAAAAAATACAATTGGCGGACTTGATGCCTTACATCATTCTCTGACTTGACTTCTCTGACTGGTAGTTAGCCTGTGGGCGAAGCAGAAAAATGGTGCATAATATGATATTATAATAAATAAATAACTACTTCTACATGTTTCAAATATAAATTTGGAATATATAATACGTTATAACATGAAGACTTTATAAACATGCCTACTTACACATAATTAAATATGTAGACATAATTACTAGCATCACGGAATGGAGAAAAAATAAGTATTTTTATTTTCAATTAATTTATAGTGCAATGACGGAGGTTTGGGACGTGTAATTAAAACCAGTGATGCGTTATGACCGTCTTATTTATTACGTACAAATAACTTATATACTAGCCTAACCTATGGGTCGAGGTTCGTCACGCACTACAATAGCCAGATACACATTTTATTAAGATACTTGAGAGATTGAACTATTCTGATTGGTCCAATGAAACCAAAATGGCATGTGGCTATCCGTACATAATATGTGTAGAAATTGTAGTAAAAATATATCCAGCCTGATTTTCTAAGGCGCAGTAAGTTTATAATGGTTAATTAACCAATTATGATTGAGCTATTTCTGTCATCATAACTCATCAGGAAAATTCGCGCGTCAACAGTTAGGTACGCGACGTTGATTGAAGAGTGTATTCTGAATGATAGGCGTGCCTGGTACCTACCACGCACGCTTGCTTGCAAGCGAAATACAAACACTAGATACTTAAATTTTACTTAAGACCTTATGTATCATGTATTTCTAGCAAATAAATGTTTGTTTGTTTGTATCATTCAGAATACATTACATTACAGGCGTGATTATATTAATTTGACGCTAAATAGGTATTTAGCGTCAAATTAATATAATCACTAAGCCTAACTGTCATTATAGGACCTTCACTCAATCTTGAATCTTAGATTTGACTTTTCATAGAAATAAGTACTGGAACTAAATTAACCTAAAATAATAATGGTTATTTTCGTGAACGAGTGGCGATCTCTTGTTTCGGAGGTAAAGACCCTATTTATGTCGCTGAGCCAGCGGAGTAAGTAAAGCAGCTCTATTCTTATGTCGGTACATTTTTTATAGTTAATGGCGACTAAGTAAACTAAATACTTAAATTGAGACAACATCATACACAGTGTTCTGGTACCAAACTAAGGTTTACCCTTGAAACTAAAGCTACTATGGAAACTAGAAACAACGAAGGTGCCATAAACACCCCGACCCGAATGTATCAACAAACATATTTGTCAATTAAACTCGCGACCCAATGCGCCTCAACTGGTCGGCAAATAAATGGAAATATGTATGTGAATAGGAGTTTACTTTTTATTTCCTTATACTTTTATTTCGATGGGAAATAAAGTACGGTACGACTGAAAAGTGATCGGACACAGGCTTAATTTAGTATGAAAGTTGGTCCCAACTACAAATGCATTTTTTTTGGCATGACCTTGAAATCCAACCCTGGTTTCCAAGCGCTGCTGTCGCTTCAAATTACGACCCAGCTAGTCACTTCACAACAGAAAATAGTCAATAATTGATAAAACTGAACAGGTAGTACCTACGAGTACATCTTTAATTTTTTCTCTTACTCGTATTAAAATATTAGCGCCCTCACACTTATGAAAATAAAAACTGATTAGAAATAGAATAAAACAAGTACCTACACTTGATTTATTTTGTTTTTATTTACACTTTCCCGGTGCCACAGAATACCAGTTTATGCTTTATGCTATTATGCTAAGTGGGAACCATTTTGGTAGCATAAGTTAACTATAAGTTAAGTTTTAAGTTGCTTTATGTAATTTGTTTGTTTGCTCCAAATAAATATTTTTCATTTCATTTCATTTCAATAAAATGCCTTCTATCTTTGTGATGTATTTTGCACGCAATATGATGAATAATAACAAAGTCCACAGTGTCCCGATACTGAGGACGATTTATTGGCATTGCAGAGTAATTATGCGATACGTTCGATTTTCATTGTTGCAGATAAAACAGCTCACCCGGCTACTGATACACAGTGAAAAAAAACTCAGTGAGGATTATTAAGACATACGGTCGACGGTTTATCACTTTGATCATTAGTCTTTGTCTATTCAATTTTGAAAGATAAAATGCTATGGGTTAATCCATCTTTAAATGCTGTTGTTTCAGTTTAAATTTTGTAGTGCTGTTTTGGAAGGCCGAATCATCGTCTTAATCTGTGTGGAAGGCATTGGCCTTGGATGGATATAATGATCCATGAATGTGCAGTAATGATCTCTTGAGTAGACCTAGCTGCACCTGCAGTTTTACCAAAGAGTAAGTAGGAAAATATTAGATGACGATATAGTGTGATACTAAATGTTTTGGTAGAGACAGCTACCTGTCAGGTAACTACTTACCTACAGTAAATTCTTCAATGGATATTGAACTAAACGTACTGTACCAAGTAGCGTAGCTAGGGGGGAGCGGAGGGGGCATTCCACCTCACTGATACCATCTCCTCATCTTCCTGTGGGCTACCTAAGACACAACTTGCACATAATTGATACATATCAGAGTAAACTAAAATTTAATTTTTCTACTGAGTGAAATCTAAAATTAAGAGTACATAAGTAATACATAAGAAAAAAAATTGTAAACAATAATTATGACTACCGATTTAAATAGAAAGGGTTTCATTCATAAATGTTTGTTAAACCTTTGTTAACTAAAACGCTGCTATTAAGCAGTTTTCATTATTTTTCGAAAATTTTAATTTATATTATGTATTTTGTTTCAAACGTCAAAACTGCTCTATAATACCATTTTAGCTAAGAAAGGTTTATTGAATGTATATGAATACAGCGTTTGTATTTGGTCCTAATTTTCAATGGCATAGCAAAAGAAGAAGTGCGCCGCGGGGTCGCAAGTGTCAAAGTAATTAGTTATTTGAGTGAATCACGAGGATGACATACCTACACACGAAGAAAACGCTTTTAATTATTACAGTTTGTTATTTAAGTATAGCCAACGAATTAGCCTACTGCCGGTTTTAAAATAGATAGATGCGTAAAAAAACTCACGATAGTTTATTGATCAAGAATTAGAAATTACAATGACATTAATAATCATATTTATAAAAGGGTAACGATTGAGCGTGACCTATGCAGTAAGAGTAGTAACTATAAAATACTTTTGTTATCTTGAGAAGTTCACCTACATTATCGATAATGCGAAATTGCACGCTTCACAACCCTAGTTCGATGTCGATTTCGGCAGTCAGTGTGGCACCTCCGCGGCGGATGTCCGTCTACCGCATCCGCGTTTTGGAATTTCGAATGTCAAATTCGAAAATCGTGTTGCGAAAAAAAGTAGCGTGCTTTAACCGGCCAGTGGTGGTTCCATTTGTGTTTCTTAATTGAACTTTTTAATTTTCGACGGCTTTCGTCTAATTTCTGTAAGTGTCAAATCATGTCAACAACATCGTTAGTAATTTTATAATAGTTAAATAGTTTTTCTAGAATTAAATGAAAGGTAAACGTAACAATATTTTAAGTCCATTCTAGTCAGAATCTAGGTTTTTAGAAAACATAATGTGGTGTTCGAAATTCAAATCGAAAGAGGTTTTTCTTTTTCAGCTCATAATCTACTATGTCATATTTTGCGGCCTTCGACTTTTCGAATATTCTTTAAAAATTACTCTATGATAGTTTTGCAAAAAGTCTAAAGCATGGAGGTTATACACGAGGTGTCTGTCTGTGGGTTGGTGTTATTGATCGTGCGCGGAAGAGTGCAGGGGATGCGCCGTGCTATGAGGAAGGTCAGGACTGTGGCTAGTCCTGGGGCACGTGTCTGGGCTGCACGTGAGTGATGCTGTTGACATTTCGAAAAAAAAAACAATATGACTAAATATAAAAAAAAACAAACATTCTCTTTTTGAAATTATCTGCTTGTGGCGATTCGGAGAGAAAATAGCACCGTAGACTCACGATCTGTCAAATTTTTCTCAGCCGATTTTCAATATAAGCTCCATGATTTTAAAGTTCAATATAAAAATTAATACGGCTAGTGTCTTCATTTTTATGTTAAACTTTAGGGAACTCAAAATAGGTACTGGCTAGTGCCAGATTTAGCCAAACCCCTCGGCTAAAACTAATATAGCAAACGACAAAGAAAAAACTGTAAAATACAATACTCTCTAGTCGATTTGATTGAAAAAAAAATTTTTTTTGTCATAAAAATCAATACATCATATAATAAATGCACCTGAATATCTTCACCGATCATCTAGCTAGGGCATTTCCTGTAGAAGTGATAATTGACGAAGCCGAGGACAACCGACCAAAAAACCGGCGTGAAGCAGCATTGTGCTGTGTTTCTCTGCGTGAGTGAGGGTGCCGGAGGCCCAATCCGGGGGAAAGGGGGGTTTAAAAGTTGGCAGCGCACTTGTGACTCCACTGGTGTCGCGAGTTGTCCATAGGACGGCGGCAATTGCTTACCATCAAGTGATCCGTCTGCTCGTCTGCCAACTATCGCATAAAAAAAAGCTTCAGTACCCCCAGACCCGACACTATTATGAAAAGTGTCTAAATTCACTTGACTGGAAATCGAACTCGGAACCGCTCTTGGGCGGCACATTTCAGTCACTACGCCATCATGCTCATCCACAATCATACAATAATCGCTTCATTCAATAACCAGACTCCATAAAGCCTGAATTATTGTCTAAGAAGTACCCTAGGCTTCAAAGCAACCGCTTTGGATGGGAAATTACACGATAAGATGATAAAACACACACATATCTTATTCACGTTTCATCATCATCATCATTATCATCAGGGTATCTAAGTCCACAGCACACACGGTCGGTCTTGTGCCACTTCCTGCCAGTCATCTGCCAAGAGTCCGCGCAAATCCTTATTGTCATTATCTTTTCAGCGGTATCTTGGACGGCCGACTGGCCTTCACCCATTAGGACGTCCCAGGTACTTAGCACATAGGTTTTATACACACACTGCATGTTCAGCGGTCGACGATTGGCGCAGTGGCTATAGTGTCCGCAAGTGCGGAAGGTCCCGGCATCGATTACTGGTCCGAATAATTTAGGAATCGATTTATTTATTAACGAGAGAGCCTCGGGGCTTTCTTCCCTCCCAATATGCCAATCATAATTTTTTTTAAGTGATATGTGGCAGACGAGCACATGGATCGCTTGATGGTAAGCGATTGCAGCCGCCCATAGACACCCGCGACACCAGTGGAGTCACAAGTGCGCTGCTAATCTTTAAACATCCTCCAGCCTAAATACTTATAATATTTATTAATTATTTGATACAAGTGCTCCTTTGGTCGTACCACTGGCCCTCCTGCATGACCCACAGGTTGTCTGGTAGAGAATGCCTAAAATTAAATTTGTAAAAAAGTGCCAATAAATCACGAGGTTAAAAAGGTCAAATAAATCACGAGGTTAAAAAATGGCTTCTGCTCACTTGTTTTGGTTTATAAACAAACACTAATGACCGCGTGCATTGTGCATTACTAGAGTCTAGTGCACCCTTGACTCTATGCTTTTACTAGGAAATCTAAAATACGTCATCATCCCATTTAAGTCCCCACTGCTGGGGCACGGGCCTCCCTCAATCACATGAGGGGTAATTGCCATACTCACCACGCTTGGCAGACGGGTTGGATCTAAAATACATAGTGCTGTTATTGAGAAATGACCTCGGTAGCTCGAGCTACCGAGCTTGAGCTACCAAGCCTTTAAGCTAATGCTACCAGGCCTCTCAAGCTTGACCTACCGAGCTTTTCAAGCTGAAGCTACCAGGCCTTTCAAGCTCGAGCTGCCGAAGCCTTTTAAGCTCTAGCTACCGAGCATTTCAATATCATGCTGCCGAGGCCTTTCAAGCTCGAGCTACCAAGCCTTTCAAGCTCCAGCTACCGAGCCTGTCAAGCTCCAGCTACCGAGCCTGTCAAGCTCCTGCTACCGAGCCTGTCAAGCTCCAGCTACCGAGCATTTCAAACTCACCGAGCCTCTCAAGCTCCAGCTACCGAGCCTGGCAAGCTCCAGCTACCGAGCCTGCCCAGCTCCAGCTACCGAGCCTGTCAAGCTCCAGCTTCCGAGCCTCTCAAGCTCCAGCTACCGAGCCTGTCCAGCTCCAGCTACCGATCATCTGAAGCTCGAGCTACCGAGCCTCTCAATCTCGAGCTACCGAGCCTCTCAAGCTCCAGCTACCGCGCTTTTCAAGCTCGAGACACAAAATAAATAGACACAGAAGCTCGGTTCTAGTTGCATTGACATTGAAGAGTTCGTTGACCTACGCGCTAGGCAGTTATCGCATCGTGTCTCTCTCGCACACTTTCTGTATAGTTGTCTCTTAAGGGAGACTTTATAGGGAGTAAAGAACCGAACCGGGGATGGAGCCCTTAGCAAGTACCTGGTGAGCGTCTCTCAAGATTCGGTCCGTATGCCGAGACGGTAGGGAGGACTAACAGCACAGTCCTGCTTCACGCCGGTTTTCTGTGGGGCCGTGGTAACACTCCGGTCGGGCCGGCCTATTCATGCCGAAACTTGGCTCTCTCACGGTTAGCCACTATATCTACTTTGTTACTTAGGCTGGAGCTTTGACGGACTTAAGAGCCTTAATTAGAAGACTCGAGTCAAAGCTCGAGTTTTGTTCACCATAAGTTTGCAACTTATAATTTTGCCCTTAACTAAGTACCAAAGTCTCTAACGAAGTTTTGTATGCTTTTAAATTCAAGCGATCATTCGTAACTTGCTTTTACTTTCATTTGCGAATTATGCTTCAAAGTAAATTAAACTCAAGTTCTTAGCTACTTAGTTTTTGAAATGAAAATGAATAAAGTATTAGTTATGTACTGTACCTATGTACTGTACTTAGCCTGGAGGTATGGGACGGCCAATTGGTTGAAGGTCAAGGTACCGATGGAGAGACGACTTCTGACGGATGACTGGCAGGAAGTGGCCCAGGATCGACCTAGATGGATACTCTTACTATCGGAGGCCAAGGCTCACTTTGGGTCGCTGCACCAACTTAGTAAGTTTAGTTAGTTATTAGTTAAACAAACACCTGCACAACATGGGCCTTTCAGATACCAAAATCTGCAGGTTCTGTCGCGAGGACGAGGAAACGATTATCCACGTCCTCGGCGAGTGCATAGCCCTGCACCGCTGTAGAAACCGGCACCTGGGAGCACACATGATCTCGGCAGACGAGATCAAAAGCTCCCCCATCAGCTCCATCCTCGGGTTTATCCTGGAGCTGGAGTGTCACCTAGTGTCTGTAATTACAGACACCGCCAACTCGCGACTTATGCATCTTTCACTTCCACCCTGCGTAGCTCTGACATCCCACTCTGGCCGGCTGGTGAAGGCAAGCCGAGGTGAGAGTCCTGCGGCCCCTGCTGGGGTTCACCCCAGTCGGCCAATGAGTTTTAAGTTTTGTAGTTTACTACTCGATACAGGAAACGGAATGCGCCGTTCGCCGACAACTAATAGGCAATTTAGCTACATAAAATTACTTACCTAAATGGGTGGCAGTGGATTTGCTGCCTTCATCTTTGAAATTACTACAACCATAATGAAAAGATTTTTTAGCAAAGATAGTCCCACTGCTGGCATGAAAAGGATATATTTTTAAAATTTATCAGGCTGTCATTGAGCCTTTGAAGATGAGAGCAGAAAGCGAGCGTAGGTTCCCCATCCTAAAAGGCCGGCAACGCATCAGAGCCCTCTCTAATCACTGGAAAGTCGATTTCTACTGAGAAGACCAGCAAGAAATCTACCCATCTATCTCAAACGTCACCGACATAGCCAACCGAATTAGCAAACTGAAGTGGCAGTGGGCTGGTCATATTAGCCGCAGAACTGACAGCCGTTGGAGCCGTAAAGTCCTTGAGTGGAGACCGCGACTCGGTAAGCGTAGTGTAGGACGCCCTGCGACAAGATGGGATGATGACATTCGAAGGCTGGCTGGTGTGGGCTGGATGAGAGTGGCCGAAAATCGGGAGCAGTGGCGTGCATTAAGGGAGATCTATGTCCAGCAGTGGACGAGTGTGGGTTGCTGATGATGATGATGATATGATCTCAAACGTGGGTGTGCGAGAGTGTGTGTGTGTATGTGTGTTCGAGTAGTAAATGGGTATTAGTGTTCGATAAAGCATTTTATCAACATTAGTTTACACGGGGGCGCTCCAGCCTTCAACCCATGACCTTCTGGGGTAGGGGTTAATCACTTCGAAGTACAGCAACACCTAAGTTGACTTACGTCATGCCGTGATACTAATGGTGTCGTGGATTACATATCGTAATCGTCTTCTTATTTTATTTGTGGCAATCAACTTCTCGACTGAGAATTACTCCTGCCATTATCATGTTTTAGATTTTAGGCATTATTAGGACAACCGAAGATAATTCGCCAATGTCAAGTAACTTATTGAGAACAAGTAGGTAGTCAACAGTCGAAGTCAGTCAAAGTCACAGTCACTCAATAAAACGCCGGTGTTTTGCGTTTTATCGACCTACGGATTCAGCGGATATCACTCTAAAAGCAATCGCGGGTTTTAAGACTATTAGGTCCAAGCAAGTTGTCACGAGACAACGCACTCGACACACAATAGCAGTGTTAAATACGATACAATCCAACGATTCTTATTATTAGGATCACTTTGCGGCACTTCACTGCACAAATAAACACCAAGGCGGCGGAATTGCTTACCATCAGGTGATCCGTCTGCTCGTCTGCCACCTCACATATAAAAAAAAAAAAATAAAGTATGAGCCTATAAAAAATACAGTAATAGTAAATAAATCCGTTGCCATCCGCATGCCATCCAGACAATGGCGGCGCGCACCAAGAGGTTGGCTCCTCGTTCCTGCCCCGAGCCATCACGATATGGAATGCCCTCCCAGCTCATGTGTTACCTCCTTCATACAATCCGGGGTCTTTTAGGCGGGGCGTAAAGCGGCATCTCAGCAGGCCATCAGGGTGAGGATGGCAGACACAATGGGTACTTTCTTAGTTCTTCTGTGCCTGTCAGCCTCATATTTGGATTTCACGGCCGCTTACCATCAGGCGGAGTGAGGTCATCCTGATTGGCCTTTCTATAAAAATAAATACAGTAAAAATATTAAAATTCAAATACAAAAATAATTCAATTGTTTTTTTTTATTTTTCATTTGTTTTTATTTTCAGTTGTAATTGTAATTTTAACAGTGTACTTCCTTACAAAATATATTTAGAAACGATTATGAAGAGTGGTTTCTATTAACACAAGTTACATAATTGCTTAAAATTTTCTGCGAAAAAAAAACCGCCTTCAAAAACCACGAACTAAAAAGTGCCTGTTGAATAATTGAATGTTGTATTAAATTACAAGATAGTCTTGAGAGCCGATTTCGGTAAAACCTTTTCTCGAGTGTACTGTTATAAAATGTTATTTGAAGTGTATTCGTTATTAGTTCGTAGTTTTTGATTTTGTTTTTTTTTCGCGGAATATTTTTTTTCAAGCTTTTTAGTCTCTTTTTTTGACCTCCCTCTTCCACCCCCGCCAAATAACTAACAAACTAATTGTGAGGACAGTATTGAAAGAGTTATCCTTTAACTCCTTACCGTTGAGGAGTTGACTTTACATTATCAGCAGAGCCACAAAATTAATATAATCAGGCGTATATATTAGTGCAGTTTTAAAAAAATATACAAAGACATACGCGTGCCTTTAAAATTTGAGGGTTCCCTTCAATTTTTCCAGGATACCGTCATCCGGGACTATCTACTTTCCAACTAAAAATAATCATCTAAATCGGTTCATAAATGGCAAAGTAATCGGCGAACAAACATAAAAAAAAACAATAATATACATGTCGAATAGGGTATACGACTAAGTTCAAGATTTTACAAAATATAAATATGTTGTCAAAATATAGGTCAATATGTGCCAAAGGCAAAAATTCTCAATTAAAAATATAACGTCTAGCCGGTTTTATGGTCATTCAAAGATTCATGGGCAAGTCCATTTTAAAAGTATGAAATTATTAAAAAATAATTATACCATTGAATAACCCATACAATTTGCACCAATTATTATAATAGAACCATTGACATAAACGAAACATTTGTAATAGCTACCATACAAAATTCAAATGAAATGCATACAAAATACTTAAGTGTGACGTCACATCTAAGTAGCCATTTGTATGGAGCGTTTTGGGTTTGCCCAAAATAATGTGATTTTAAAGTTGTGGTATCTCAGGTAGTTTGAATGAGAATCAAGTGATTCTTTCAACGATGTTTCTATCATTGAGAGGTCTTTTGATTGCAAAATTAAAAAAAAAGTAGTCGTATACCGTATTGAGAACCTCCTCCTTTTTTTAAAGTCGGTTAAAAAGGCGATACCAAAGCTTGTACGAAAACTATTGTTAAAAACGGAAATAAATATTTTTGTATTTTGTTTGTATCTTATGGAAATGAGATATATTCCCATAGAAGGGGAAAACAGGCCTCATTTTACATTTTACGAGTCGCGTCTCTTTTTTACGGGAAAACCGTACAACCCACGAGAGAATCCTACCCATTTGGTGACAAACCATTCTATATTGGGATTAGGCATACTTCTATCGATCCCGGTGACCCACTGACCGGGCGTGGGGTACTTGTGGCTTGTTATTATAAATTGAAGCCGGTGCGTTTGAGGATTGGGAACCAATCGTATGTCGATGGAGGTATTATGAAGATAGGATAGAAAGATAGGCACTTTATTACTCTTTATTGCATAACATACAAAACTTAAAACCTAAGTAGGTATAACTAGAAATAGAGTGTACCTACAATTCATGTGGTCTTATAGCTGGGACCACATAAATAAAATTATTTTACTCATGTGGCTGGGACGCCCTGTTGATCTAATGGTTTGAGTACCGGGCCTGATCGGGGTCCTGAGTTCGATTGCCGGGCCGAGCAAAAAGTAAATAAATAAATATTTCACAACATCACATACATTGATCTGACTCCGAGATAGGTAGCTCAAGCACCTGTGTTACGGATATCAGAACCAACAGCGGAATTACAAATATATACATATAATACTTTTCTTTTGTAAATACATACTTATAATACATAGAAACACCCAGTTACAAATCCAATACAAACAGACATGTTCATGCACACAAATGTTTGTACTGTGCGGGGATCGAACCCGCAACCCTTGCACCAGACGCAGCGTTCACTACCACTGATCCAAATGGGTCGTCAAATCCAAAAAGTATGTTTCGAATTCTTCGAACATAGCTCGGGTTTGTGATCACCAATCCGCATTAGGCAAGCGTGGTGATTAAAACTAATCCCATCATAGTAGCGATGACTTGAATCCTATGATGGAGGCCTTTGCTCTGCAATGGGACAGATATAGGCTGATACTTTACTCATAGTAGCATCTACTCACAGGTTGATGTTGTGACCACGGCCGTTGCAACGCGGTCGAAACGACAAGCTGTGAGTAGATGCTACGAGTATGTACTTACATACAGGGTGTATCTGTGAACATTTACATGCCTTTAACCACGTGTTCTATCAACCACTCTGAACAACATTTGTTCTAAGACTTTTTGAAATTCGTCAAAAATTTTTTCGACTCCCCATAAGAAATGACCAAGTCACGTGACCGACTTTGTATGAAAAGTAGATTTTTTTATGCGAATTTCCAAAAGTCATAGAATAAATGTTGTTCAGAATGGTTGGTAGAACACGTGGTTTAAGGGATGTAGATGTCCACAGATAAACCCTGTATAAAAATAATCGCGTTTTTATTTTTTTATGAGAAAGTGAGGCAAATCAGCAAGCGAGTCACCTGATGGTAAGCGATCACCGCCGCCCATGGACAACAGCCACACCAGAGGGAGTGGAGTGGAGTGGTTTTGTCCCGTGTACATTAATTATTTGCTTGATTCAGTTGGTCTGATTCCTCTGTCTTAGATTTGCGAAGGTCAGACAGATGACTGTCGCTTATATAATTACCAGAGTTCTCAAATCCTGGTCATGGTCTAAGCGAAGGTATGGTCAGCATCAAAAGTAGTTTAACACATAAGTACAGTCAAAAGCACATCAGACTATACACTTTGACCTTGAGACCGCCCTTATGTCCGGGGCATAAGCGTTATTATCGTACTGCAAGTGTATACCGTGATGTGCTGTTGACCGTACCATGTCAAAGTAACCGTTCTGCCTATTATAGTCAGTTTCTCGACATGGTACTAATGTGTTAACCCTTAATCGTTTGTGAGTCAATGAAGAATTTCATTGGTTTTCGCTCTTACGCCTTGACGCATAAGGTTCAAAATCTGTTGGGAACTATTTAACATTGTCCCATTAAACTTTTGATGCCGACAGTTTTGGACGCAACTGGGAATGATGAACGAGGGATGAATGATGTTATTTATTCATTAGGAAAAGTTGAAAGTATAATATAACTTTTTGGGGTTATGAGCTTTACCACAGTAGGGAGATATCATAGACCTGAGCTTGCCTATGATACCTCCCTACTGTGGTAAAGCTCTGGAAGGAAAAAAGTCGTGAGGATATTGGCTAATTTCGGATAAGGCTTTTTTTATGTTATAGGTGGCAGACGAGCAGACGGATCACCTGATGGTAAACGATTGCCGCCGCCCATGGACAACCGCGACACAAGTGGAAACACAAGTGCGCTGCCAACGTTTAAACCCCCCTTTCACCCGGATTGGGCCTCCGGTACACAGCACAGTGCTGCTTCACACCGGTTTTCTGTGAGGCGTGGTATCAGTCCGGTCAAGCCGGCTCATTCATGCCAAAGCGTGGCTCTCCCACGGGTTCATAACATTGATCCATCACTATTGTAATATCTTATTGCACATTATGTTATTCCAATTTATAAACGATCGAGTATTTCCAATCATTAAGTTAAATTCGTATCAAAGGCGAATCGACAGCGAAACAAACCTTCACTCATATTCTTATCTTTATTAGCAATAATTAACCGTCAATATCGTCAATACCGTCAATATCGTACTCGTAGTATAAACCCGTACCACAGTAGATAATACGCTAAAGCAGTATCGACACTCCGCCATTTTGGACAGAAAGTTACCTACCGTATAGGGTTGTCCTCTTATTTTTGAAAAATATTATTCTCACCTTGGGACTACTGGTTTAAGTAACTAATGATATTTCTTAAGACATAAGCATAATACTAGCATACACTATTCGTACAAAAAGGTACACAAAATGATTGACTGACCGGATGGCGCAATTGGTAGTGACCCTGCCTCTTACGCCAAAGGTCGTGGGTTCGATCCCCACCCTGGACAAACATTCGTGCAATAAACACTTGTGTTTGTTCAGTGTCTGGGTGTAATACATGTATTTAAGTATATATTTGTGTTCCTCTGTTGTCTGATATCTGTAACACAAGTGCTTAAGCTACTTAGTACGGAATCAGGTCAACGTATGAGATGTTGTGAGAATTATTATTATTTATATTCCTAAAGTTACAAAAGCTACGCAAAGATACATAAAATTAGACATACGTTTTCATAACGTTTTGTTTCGTTACTTGAAAACCACGTTAAGGTATTGGTCATGCACCCAATCGCCCTCAATCATATCACTTTAAAATCCGAAACCATTTTTTGATAGCATACATAATAATGTATCTATTTATTTTCTCTACCAAAATAAAGTAAGCGGTACTCGAGTAAAACCGACAACCCTGAATTTAGTTCCTACGATTGTACTCCGATGGGACCTTAGAATCCGTGTAAAGTGCGCGTCTGTGTGCGTGCGTAATCGAGCGTTTGTTCGTAGTGTCCATACTGCTTGCGTATTTATCTACTGTGCCCGTACTATTTTATAATATTGTAATATTAAAATATGAATAGAATCTTGTTCAATCTCGGTATGATAAATAGGGCTACTTTAACCTTTCAGGTATGTATCTAAATCTTGATGTATTTCTTATTTGGGGGCCGAAGCGGACCTCGAGCTCCGAAGCGACAGCTTGGGACGAAACCGTGACAAAAGGATAAGATGATTGGGCTCCTCCATTATATTAAAGTATTATGACGACCCGTTTGGATCAGTAGTGGTAAATGAACATGTCTGTTTGTATTGGTCTGGGTGTTTTCTATGATTCTTTTGTAAATGCAAATAATATAAGTATGATCATAATCATTATCATAATAAATATGATTATGATTACATAATATTTATGATTACATAATCATATTTATTCACAAGAAACACGGTACATGGTAAGGTGTTACATTTAAAGAATATATATATGTGCGAACATGTTTCGCTATCCTGTAGCATGCAAATATAAAATTACATTAAGTTTAATTCTAAAAGATGTCAGGTTGCATGAAATAAATAAATAAATTAGGATTAAGAAATTTAATAATAAAGAAATTATATTTATGAATAAGAAAGATGTATTTACAAAAGAAAAGTATTATATTACGTACATACACTTCTGGACACATCTATTGGCCCACCTTAGAGTTTAAATTTCCATAGCCCCTACTGAAATATGACTGCTCGATAGAACAAAAACTATTGATGCAGATTTAAACCTGATATATTTTACCTACCATCTTTACATTTCATCACGTGAGGTTCAAAGCACTCACGAATGTACCTTTCAGAATTTAATGTTGGCAGCCGTGGTCCCGTAACAACCTCAAGTTGACTTTTGCCGCTCGCGGATATACCGCCCCAGACAGTCCATGAGCCACCGCCATAAGCAACCCTCTCTTCAAAGCAGCATTGTGCGAAACGCTCTCCCTTACGTTGGTAGACTTTCTTCCTTCCATCATTGCCATGTAACACAATTTTAGACTCATCAGAAAAGAGTACACGGCTCCAATGCTGAAAATGAAAATAGTTTATTCAATTTAGGTTCATACGGAACTTTAACAGATACACTTTTAAAAAAAAAAGTTGTTTTACAAAATGTCACCATTAACTTGAAAAATAGGGGCTGCGAAGTCCAATTTAAATGAGTGCGCGCGAAATGAAGGCTCGCTGTTCGGTGAGCTCGCGTTAGTATGGGGCCATTAGCTAGCTTGTGTGGTACCATATCGCAATCTTTTAACCATCTCCGAACAGTTCGAGCGCTCACAGATACTCTGTGGAAGTCGCGAAGTTGGTTTTGTATCTCAATGGAGGTAAGGTGACGATTTCTCAAGCTGGTCGTTACGATGAATCAATCCTGCCTTTCAGTTGTAATCCAAAATCGCGGCCTTCCTTGGTGACGAACAAAGCCGCCAGTCTCTAGGTACCTATGATAAACATTTCGGACCGCAGATCGACTTAAATTAAGTTGAGTACTCACATTTCTTTGGCTGTGTACGGCCTGGATAAGTTCCACAGTTTGGGCGATGACTTCAGACGAAGTATCCATAGATTATTGATAGAACACTTTCAAGAATTAAATCGAATGTAAACCAATAAAATCAAGTTTTCTTAGTATTCGATTGTTTGATATCAACAAACCGGCTCCAAATTGTCGTTTCTTTAAATTCTGTGTTCGAAATTCAAAAAAAGACTATTGAATTAAATGATGAATGTGCCATGTTCAAAACTGCATAAAAACTTTTTGCTCGACCAAATATAAAATTTTAGCTAGCACCAAACGAAACTGAAAAAGCAAAGTGGGCCAATAGATGTGTCCGGAAGTGTATTTGTACCTTGAGCTACCTATCTCGAAGTCAGATCATGTATGGATGTTGTGAAATATATTTATAAGGGTTGATTTATTTATATTTACCTTACAAAATAATTAAAAAAAGCCCTTCCTGAATAGATGCTTAAAGTGACAGACGCGCAGATTGTTCAGCTATTGGTAAACGACGCCACCCACACCTGCAACACCATTGGAAGCCGACACAGGTGTGCTGGCAACATTTTAATTCTCTTTCCACTCAGTACCCTCACTCACTTGGTGAAACAGCATAGGCGCTGCTTCACGCCGGTTTCCTCTGCGGCTGTGATTTCACTCCGGTCGAGCCGCCCATTCATATAAAAGCGCATTGCTTTTTCAAGAACAGACTAGAAGGCTCCTTAACCTTACTAATCGCGAAGGTAAAACTGTCGGTTTATGTCTCTTCGATAAAGATCAATAAAACCACAAATTTCAGGGTCTACGATCATAAGTAGCCATTATCAACGACAGGCCAACACGACACGACTTGTTGTGGCTGGCAGACCAATAACTTACTGTTTGTTTACATAATTCGAAGTAGTTTAGCTGGCTTTGTATGTAGGTCTGCCTTGTTAGCGCAGTGGTTAGTGGGTCGCACTTTAAAGTAACGGCTGCTCTTGGGGTCCCGGGTTCGATCCCCGGGTCGGGCCAAAATTTGTACCTGAGTAATTTTCAGTGGCAGCCCGGAGTCTGGAAGTTGGCGGTCTTGTACCCCCGTACCTCGGAAAGCACTTTAAGCAGTTGGTCCTGCGCCTAATCCCTCTTCGGTCGTGTCACACTGGTGTCCCAATAAGAGGGTAAGGGAATAGAGAGTGAGTATTGTAGATATTTAAGAAATTTCCTCTGAATCCTCTCAAGTCTCTGAACATAGACGTCGTAAATGGGGTTCCAGACGTGCGATGCGGACTCCAATTGACTGCGAACGTATTCACAGTATAAGATTTTCAATGTTTTTTTAATGTTTCGGATAACCCCGAACTTTCAAAATTGCTAAGCTCTGAAACAAAAAATACCAATTCTTTGTTTGCTTTTCCGCTGCTCGAATATATATTTATTCATTTTTTATATTGCTTATTTACTGAGAAAAAAATTAAAAACTAAAAAACGTAAGATGACGTCATCGGACGGCAGAATGTAAAATATTTCTTTGCTTAGCACATTATAGTTTTAAATTTACGTAATGCCAAACCCATGACATGTAACTGTCAAAAAAAAAAGACAACTTGTCAACTTTGAATGTATGAATGACGTTGACAATGTTGACACTAGTATTATTTACCTTTGACAGTAGTACCTTTTTAGGGTTCCGTAGCCAAAATGGCAAAAACGGAACCCTTATAGTTTCGTCATGTCCGTCTGTCCGTCTGTCACAGCCGATTTACTCGGAAACTATAAGTACTACAGTAATGAAATTTGATGGGAATATGTGTTGTATGAACCGCTACAAAAATATGACACTAAATAGTAAAAAAAAGAATTGGGGGTGGGGCCCCCCATACATGTAACTGAGGGATGAAATTTTTTTTTTCGATGTACATACCCGTGTGGGGTATCAATGGAAAGGTCTTTTAAAATGATATAAAGTTTTCTAAAAAACATTTTTCTTAAAGTGAACGGTTTTTGAGATATCAGCTCTCAAAGTCGTAAAAAGTATGTCCCCCCCCCTCTATTTTTATAACTACGGGGTATAAAATTCTAAAAAAAATAGAGGTGATGCATGCTAATTAACTCTTTCAACGATTTTTGGTTTGATCAAAGTATCTCTTATAGTTTTTGAGATAGGTTGATTTAACTGTAATTTTGGACTTTGCTGCTACGGAACCCTTTGTGCGCGAGCCCGACTCGCACTTGGCCGGTTTTTTTATTAAAACAATGATAAGCAAAGGAATATCGCTGTATTCAGCCTTCCGATGACGTCATTTGGCGCTTACATCTATTTAGAATAAAAAGAATTTCAATAATTATTTTATGCATGAAAATGGACAAATTTTATGAATAAGAAAAAATATGGGTCTGTTCATTTTATGTCTACTTTCATATAATAACCAGCGGACGATCAAGACGCTTATAATGATATGTCATTTGTCGAATTCTGATAAGTAGTTAAGAAGTTACGTGGAAACAGATGAACATACATACATACATACATACATACATACATACATACATACATAGCCTGTCAAAATCATAACCCTCCTTTTGCTTTGCCGTAGTCGGGTAAAAAAACAAATATGGACATGTTAAAAATATGAAATGTTGTCCATTGTGAAGATATTAGGTATAACATCGTCAAATCGTCAATCGTTCTACCTGCCTTGGGTTGTATGTTGCATAGGTACGAGTCACTCACGGCCACACACGTGCCAGAGATTCCGTTCTAATCCTATTAATTTCTGCGTCAGATCTGAATCACTATAAAAATGCAAGGAAATTAAAAACCACATCACGCTTAATCACCCAACTTACGTGCTTTCCGATACGGGGTGAAAAACCACCTTTTCATTCTACCAGTTCATAATCATAATCATAATCGTTTATTGCATGTTAAGCGGTACAAAAGATATTAAAATAATACAATGTAGCTTAAATACTACCTAACAAGGCATTGCAATGTTCTTACAATCTAAATAATTAATTATGTATTAGAAAGTAACAATTACTTATTATTACTTTTTTATATGTACTTCTTTTAGACTTCACTGAGAATTTGTTAGCAAAAAAAAGTCAGACAAATTTTGGCCCAAAGCGCAAAGGTTCCTTTTAATGTGTCATCCATCTCCCACACCGTAGAGAGCCACGCTTCGGCATGAATGGGCCCATACCGTGGGAGAGCCACGCTTCGGCATGGGACGGCCTCACGGCCTCACATAAAACCGGCGTGAAGCAGCTCTGTGCTGTTTCGCTGGGTGAGTGAGGGTACCGGAGGCCCAATCCGGCGGGAAGGGGTTTTAAAGGTTGGCAGCGCACTTGTGACTCACTGGTTTCGCGGGTGTCTATGGGCGGCGGCAATCGCTTACCATCAGGCGATCCGTCTGTTCGTCTGCCATTTGTCACATAAAATGCACTATCTAGCTAGTATGGTATGAGGATAATAAACCATTGTAAAAAAGTTGGCGATGAAAAAGAGTAACTTGCGAGTTTCTTGCCGGATCTTCTCGACCAGAAACAACTTTCCGAGCCGGTGGTAGAATCGCATTATGTTTATTTACTTTTTTTAGTATATTTTATGTATCAACATATATATATATATATTAACATGTAAATTATTACATAAGTACTTATAAATAGTCTTAAATCATTCAATTATTTGATAGATTGATTGATTGATATGCCACCGAAGTAGTACACCATACCTAATCATTCTTTGTTATTTTTAGTCAAAATCGAGTTGTTTCTAAAGCCCTTTTCGCGATTTATGCGCAATAAAATAGATAGATAGATAGAAACATTTATTCACTGAAAATACGACACACCACATTTTACAGTTATAAAAGGACGCAGCAAGTATGATTATGTAATATTTAAACAAAGAGAAAAGAAACAAATACAAACTAAAACACCAAACAAAACATTACAAAAATAAAAGGAGACAAACAAAAAAAAAATAAAAGAGAAGAAAAAAAAGTAATAATAAATAAAATATTCTGATAACTAGATCCATGTGTAAGTAAAACAAAGCTTATTATTGTTAGTGAAGTAAATATTATTTGCAATAGTGTAGCTTCGCTGAAAAGTAGAGCGTCGGGGTTGGTCAACTGGACCAGCACCGACTATTGTCTCCATAAAATAGTGCAGCTCGAGCATTGACGGGACCCCTGACCTACTGTTCTTCACTGTCAACTTTAACACCAGTTACAGATCTCTCAACCCGAACATACCTATTTGAGCGATTTCAATGGCAGTTTTCCGCCGATATAAGAAGATCCATTACAGAGTTATTCAGCAAAGAACAAACCCTCGACCCTACTTTATAAATAGTTTACCTACTTAATATTTGAAATGTAATTTAGATTTAGATTTTTTTGTTTTTTTTAAGTGTAGCTCTAATTTTAAAGCATGTTGTGTACGCTAATTTTGGATTGCGGTTTGTTAAAATGAAATGTTAATATTTGTGGCTGTATAATGTTCAGTAATCTGTTTGTGTACCAATTTTAAATAAATTGCTGAGCGGACCGTCTGTTTATTTATTTATTTAAACTAGGTACGCAGACAGATTACAGTCGTTACAATATTCTTATGAAGTCGCGGGCAAACGCTAGTATTTCTTATAAATATGGAAAGTAATCCATAAAGAGCAATACACAGGCATGATTTAATGATAAAAAGTACAACAGCCTAAAGTTTGGCAAATTAATAATAAAAGTACAATTCCTTATAAATAATTAAGAGAAATAATTATAACAGTCGTTTGCGTGCTGAAGCGGTCCCAAGACCTGCAGATACGGATGTGTTTTTGTACGTAGAGTGGTGGGATCTGGCGTTAAACACGTCCAGATGTCTTTCTCTACGAACCACATCATTGTACTTAACGACCACATTCTAACAACGGGGTTGAAAAATGATGTGTTTGTTTTTGTAGACCCTGTATAGCGAAAGTGTTTGATGTCTCGATCTGTGTAGATTGTTAAGGCCAGGGAGAGAGCAATCCGGGGCAGCATGACCGAGTGAACTATCGTTTGAAGACAAAGCAAGTCGTACCCGACGAGTTTTTGCAGGGAAATCGTATTTAACCCTTCGCGAGCCTCACTTTGTAAATCCGAAAGCGATCGACCATAGTTGTATTTACGGCGTGATATATTTTAAGCATCTCTTTTGCACGTTTTCTATGGCATTTATAGAACACCATAGAAGGGAGACCAAACAGGACAACAGTACTCCAGAAACACACAACAACACATGTGTTTGACACATACAGGGAAAATGTTGTCCTACTTCTCGTTTATTATTTATGTCTAGGTTGAGTTATCAATTAAGTTTCCCTATTTCGTATTGTGCCAAAAATAAGTTATCATTAATTAATTCATTTAGATCAACTAAATTGCAATAAATATTTAAATTAGTCATTAGAATAGTTATTTGCGGGATTTCTACCATGTACCATATTTTTGAGTTTCCGATATTGCGGCTGTTGTGTTGCAAACGCCATAGTCACGGAGTAACTGAAGTTTTTGTAGGTAACTGTTGTTACTGGCTGACAAATCGTAAAGCATAAGGTAAATGGTCGAAATCTCGAAGATAATTAATGACCATGAAAGTTTTAGTTAAGTTTTATCTGTTAGCGAGTCGGAAATATATGTAAACGCGTATTCTGGATATCTAGTCCTTTGACAATTAGCCATCTGATTACCTTGCTGTAACAGACTTATGGTCCCTTCATCTGAATACGTTCTCCCCTCGACGAACGGGAGAGGCGAGGGAGGGGAGGTCACAAAGCAACCCCTCCTTTGACTGGTCGTCCTTGACATGGATTGCCGACCCTCCGTCTGAGGGGAGAAAACGAGCTTTTACATGAATCGACTTTCTTGAGAATTGTTTTGCTTATCGTGTAATGGGGGTCAGGAGTGCATTGAGCGGCTATTTCTGTGGTTATATAAACCCGCCCCGATAAGCGCAGTGGTTTAGAGCGACGGCTGAGACGCAAGGATCGCGGGTTCGAGGCGGCGCCAGCACAAATGGTTGTTGATGAAACAGATATTTGTGTTGGGTCTGGGTGTTTGTGTTACCCTCGTTGTTTCTGATTTCCATAGTACAAGGGAAAACCTTAGTTTGGGACCAATATAATGTAGGTGATGTTGTCTCAATTTTTTTTATAAGGTTTCCCAGAAATAGACGTCTAGTCGGAATCAAATCTATAGTTTTCATATTTAAAAAAATATATATTATTTAGATATCTACATAATATAGAAAACAGCAAACACTGATAACTCTTTGCTAATCGTTTATTTATACAAGTATCTAATTTCACATTGATATCATCTAAGATTTCTTAAGGTGACGGGTAGGGCACACTAGCGACGCCAATCGATTTTAATTTTTAGCTACTAAACCGTAACTATTTTAAACAATTTCGGGGTTGCAACCACTCGGCAAACACTTATGCTATTTATTAAATAACCATGCATAAATGTTGGGTCAAACGCGTTCGTGAAAAATTTATTACCGGCAAAAGTGGCCGCTTTTGGCGTGAATCAATTTATTCGCGTACAAAAACGGACCCAACAAATGTTGGGTCCGCATGGTTATTTATTAAATATATAAGTGTTTGCCAAGAGGTTGTAACCCCGAAATTGTTTAAAGTAGATCCGGTTTAGTCGCTAAAAATTAAAATTGATTGGCATCGCTAGTGTGCCCTACCCGTCACCTTAAAGATGTCCAGATTATAGTGGTCAGGAAAAACAGACCTCGGCAGGGAGTTCTATTCCTTAGCTGTCGACATTATAAATGTGGAAATCATTTCGTGAGGATAAGGGGTAGTTCTACCACATTAGGTATGTGGTTGAACTACCCCTATAGGTAGATATTTATTTTATAGATTGCGCAATGACACGTTAAGATAATAATAATATCCTCCAACCAATTACGGCTACGGCGGCCAATCTCAACGATCAGCCACGTGCGCAGGATATATTATAGTGCTCAAGTGTGTGCGCAAACACAAGTGCACTGTCTATTCCCTGACCATATTCAGATGGGACACTACTGTGACACGACCGGAGAAGGATCGGGTGCAGGACCAACAGCTTAACGCTTGCTTTCCGAGGCACGGAGGTACAAAACCGTCAACTTCTAGTCTCCGAGCTGACACTAAGAATTTCTTAGCGGCATAATATAGGCTTTAGCAAGGGCGGGTGGGAGGGGCACGTTAACTTGTCTTGTACCTAGACCGCGGACTACCAGACTTCGGGCTGCCACTAAGAATTCAATTATTTTTTCATTTATTTATTTATTTAAGGTACACATACAGATTAACGTCACAGTAATTATTGAAATAGTACATTTAAAATAGCTTATCTAGACCTTAATCCTAAACAAGTGTACACAACATGATTAACGTCTACATATCATTGGAAATTAAATTATAAAATATTATATATATATATATATATATATATATATATATATATATATATATATATGAAAAGACTTAAATATTATTACAACGATCAGATCGCTAATAACACGAGGACGAGGGACGACGACAATTAACGCTAAGATATGACTGCAAGCGCACGGTGTAAATCCCACTTCAATAAACCTTGTACGAGTAATTATTTTGTATATTAATTAATCTTGTGAAGCTCGTTAATAAAGCTTTTACAGGAAACCAATGAATACAATGTGCGTAACGGTGGAGAGTTAGAGAGACTTTGTAAGGAATGTGACACAATAAGCAGACACTCTTGTTTGATGGTTTAAGGCGACGGCACACTAGCGACGCCAATTGATTTTAAGTGTTAGCTAACAAAACAAATATATTTTAAATAATTACGGGGCTTCAGTCTCTAGGCAAACACTTATACTTTTTATTTAATAACCAAATGTTGGGCCTGTTTTTGTGCTAAAAAAAGTGATTCACGCCAAAAGTGGCCGCTTTTGGCGGTAATTCAAAATTCGAGAACAAAACCAGATCAAATAGCTAACTAAAACTATTAAATAAATAGTATAGGTGTTTGCCGAGAGATTGTAACTCCGATTTTGCTTAAAAAAGATTCGGTTTAGTAGCTAAAAATGAAAATCGACTGGCGTCGCTAATGTGCCCTACTCCTCACCTTAACATTTAAACAACTGATTTCTTAAATGAAACCTATTAATCATGTCATGTGCCATTATCGTAAAAAACGTCACTGAGTGTGAAAGAGATCCAACCGGCCCTGACGCAGATTCTGTACGGGTGCGGTAGAGAAAGAACGTCACCCAGCACGTCACCCCAGTACTAACGGCTTCGCGCAGTTTTTCAAGTATGCCTTTCTATATAAAGGCACAGTGTGTTTAGGGTACGCCGTGTGGTCCCCGGCAGAGTAGAATAGGCCACCCTCACTCTTACCGAGGTGTCGTAAAAGGCGACTAAGGTAAAGCTGCTGGCATGATCATCAGCACCCACAGAAGGAAAACTCTGCATTTATATCAAAACCCTCGCCAACCCGTCTGCCAAGCGTGGTGAGTATGGCAATTACCCCTCGTGTGATTGAGGGAGGCCTGTACCCCAGCAGTGGGGCTTAAATGGGCTGATGATGACGACGTGTTTAGGGTGCATGTCTATGGTTCCTTTTTCACATAGACTTGGGACGCCCCACCCTAGGTATTTTATAGACTTGGCATACTGAACAACATACTTACGTCATTCCAAATAGAAAAAGAGAAACATCGATATTGGAAAGAGCTTCCAGATATGTATACATAGGTATTTTAATAGAAACTTCTGGCAGCCCACCAAAGTTGGCTGCGAGAACACTCACATGGAGGGGGGAGGGGAGGGGATGGGAGGCCATTAAATTAAAAGGCGGAATCTCAAACCGTCTGCAAATATGAGCCCAATTTTATTTGCCTACCTCTTTTAAGTGCTTATTCTGAATATCTGAAAGAGTTCTAATTCCTATTGAAAATTAATAAAATGTAATGCAATGCAAATTCAAACTCCAGGATACCCTGGTTCAGAAATGCTTTTATGCTGTCAGCGGCTTTTTATCTGACCAGACTTTAAATTAAAAGCTTTTGAAATGAAACAGTAAAAACAAAATAAAAATTTCAAATAAAATTTCAATCTCAAGTATTCATGTGAAAATTACTTGAAGTTTTAACTGTTTTAGGGTTGGTTTTTCAATGGCCCGTTAAAAGTTAACAAATCGATAAAATGAATTACCATTAAAGGTAATAGTCACATTCATGCAAGTAAGTAACAATAAGACTACTATCATTTAATTTTGCCGGGTAATACATTATCCATCTGTTAAATTTTATCAGACGATGGAAAAATCAGCCCTTAATGATGTACCTAATAGTTGCTTGCTTGTTTTTGTGTTTGGTATGTTGTTTACACATACTTTCGGAATTACAGTCGACCATGGCAAATACAAATACAAATAAATACAAATACAAATCTTTTATTTGTAAAACATAGGTGGATTGATACAGGTGTTAAAATGTTTTTGTAAGTGTAGCACTATGTCTTGCCCTTTGTAGGCGTACAAATATAGGTATAGGTAGGTAGGTAAATAATTATTTATAATTAATTTTGATTCTGATCAGATTAAATTTTTATACAGATTTCAATACTATTTCAATTATACACATTCTTAAAAAAAATATATTACAATCAATTATACATTCTTACAAAATACAATTCTGGTATTATAGTTTGTCAGTTAAAAACTCCGTCAGTGTATAATAAGCCTTACCTATAAGAAGAGCTTTTAATTTTTTCTTAAACATATCAATGTCAGAGTCTCTTAGGGGTTTTGGCAATTTGTTGAAAATTCTAGGAGCCATACAAAAGAAGCTATTGTTTTTTAGTGCTGTTTTGGACATAGGAGCACTTAGTTTATCACCATGTCGTCGGCTTACCTTTAATTGATTGGTGGAGATAGTAGGAAACAAGTGTCGATTTCTCCTAACAAACATTGCCGTTTCATAAATATACAGTGATGGTACAGTTAATATTCTAAGATCTATAAAACTTGATCGACAACTATCTCTATATTTTAATGATTTCATAGCTCTGATACACTTTTTTTGAGCTCGGAAGACCTGTAATTTGTTAGCGCAGTTTCCCCAAAATAATATACCATATCTTAGGATCGAAGCTACACAGCCGTTATAGGCTGTTAAGACTGTCTCTAAGTTGGCTTTTCTTGATAAAGTTTTTAGTGCAAAAACAAATTTATTCACGCGTGTGCATAGATCGTCGGTATGTATTGTCCAGTTTGTTTGGTAGTCTAGGTGTAGCCCTAAGAATTTTGTAGAAATGACTGGTTCTATAGTTTCATTTTGGTATTGTATGGAAATGTTTTGAGCTTGTGTATACTGTCGAAAATGTATTATTTTGGTTTTGTCAATATTAATCTTCAAATTATTACTATCCATCCATTTAATTATATTATTCAATGTCATTGTAATTTCATTTTCATATGTCATATCATTTTTACATTTAATTATAATAGTGCTGTCATCGGCAAATAGTGTCATTGGGTAATCAGTGCTAGTCGGCAAGTCATTTATATAAATAATAAATAAGAGAGGGCCAAGTATTGTTCCTTGAGGAACGCCGTGCTCTACGTCTCTAAACTTTGAAAGATATTCATTTTCTAGTAACGTCTGTTCCGAGATTTTCCTAATGGCCGTTTGTTGTGTTCTGTTGCTAAGATATGATTGAATTAATTTTAAAGCTACTCCACGAATTCCATAGTGGTAGAGTTTGTGAAGAAGGATACTATGATTGACGTAGTCAAAGGCTTTTGACATATCCATGAACAGAGCGCAAATTTTCTCTCTCTTATCGATAGAGTCAGTGATAAGTTTTAACAATTCGAAGATTGCCATGTTTGTTGACTTATTTTGGCGGAAGCCATACTGTTGTAAAGCAAAAACATTATATTTTTCAAGAAATGAATACATTTTTAAATAGATGACTCTTTCAAATACTTTTGACAGTATAGGTACAAGAGCAATTGGTCTGTAGTTCTTTACATTCGTCGAGTCTCCCTTTTTGTGGATTGGTTTTATTATTGATAATTTAAAGGCTTCTGGGTATACACCTTGACTGAGAGATAGGTTAATTATGTATGACAATGGTGGGGCTAGATACTCAGCACAGCATTTTATTGCCGTTGTGCATAGATCATCATATCCCACGCTGTTTGTATTTTTTAATGATAGTATTATTTTGTGTACTTCATGTGTAGAGGTTGGGAGCATAAATATAGAACTTGAATTTGATGGTGTTTTAATGTCAGTTTTGATTGTATTATAAGTCAGTTTGGATGTTGTGTTAATCTGATCTATAAAGTAGTTATTGAAAGTATTAGCTATGTCAGACGGATTTGTTTCAGTTTTACCATTATTTGAGATTTTTCTGATGGTTTCCCGGGGTACGTTATGCTTCTTGTTATTTATTATAGACCAGGTAGCTTTAGATTTGTTCTGTGCTGTGTTTATTGCATAGTTATTCTGACTTTTTTGAGTCAAGTGAATAATTCTTTTAAGGCGTTTTGAGTAGGTTTGCAGCATTGTTTTATTTGCTAAAGTGGGTGTTTTTCTGAAACGCCAGAGAAGTTTTATTTTGTTTTTGCTACAAAGTCTTATTCCACGAGAAATCCATCTCTGTCTCTTTCTACATTTTATTGTGTAAATTTTATAGGGAAAGCATAAGTCATAAAACATACGAATTGTTGTGTATAAAGAGCTATACGCTATATTGACATCTGACATTTCATATATTTCAGAAAAACTTAAACTTTCTAAAGCATTATGAAACTTTTCCAGGTTGTCTTTGCACATATCCCGTTTACGTATGCGCCACGATCTGATCTTACAGTTCTTTCTAACAGGACATGTGAGCAACTGGGAAGAGTGATCAGACAATGGCTGCACATTAACTTTGTATAATTTTAAACCGACTTCAAAAAAAGGATTATAGCACACTATTTGCGAGTATAGACATACTCGCACTCGTGGGGTGCGAGTATAGACGCAAATAGTGAGCGAGCGAGAAGTGAATAGATGCGCCGCCATTTCTGATCCCATTCTTTATCCGTACAGTTTGATCTTTTAATGCACAGATAGCACCACATTAGATTACTACAATCTGTCAAAATTCCTATTTTTTTTAAGTTGAAAGCCTTTATTAGAATAGAAATATAACAGTTTACATTAAAAATATTAAAAAAAAGTACCTAATTTATAGTATCCTAAAAATAAACAAGAGATGATGGATGAGATGAAAAATATTTTTATTTTAAATCGAACGTGTTTGACATTAATTTGACGTCTGGAAAGAATTGTCAGAGTTGTATACTCGTACTTTGATGTTTAAGATACGTACCTTAAGGCGACGGGTATCCCTAACTAGCGACGCCAATCGATTTAAATTGTTAGATATTAAACCGAATCTATTTTAAACAATTTCGAAGCTCCAGTCTCTAAGCCTTGATACATACTTTTTTTTAAATAATTGTGCACTTCTGTTTGATCTGTTTTTGCTCTCTAAATAAGTAGCTGTTTTTGGCGGTAATTCAAATTTCGAGTACAAAAGGAGACCAAAAAAGATAAGTATTAAATAAATAGTATAAGTGCTTTCCGTATAAATGGTTTAGTTGCTAACAATTTAAATCAGTTGGCATTACCTTGAAGCACACTTGAAGTAACCATAACATATACACATGTATACCGGTATAAAAGCAGCATCTAAATACATATTGATTCTGACATCTAAATACAGATTGACTGACCGGATGGCGCAATTGGTAGTGACCCTGCCTCTTACGCCAAAGGTCGTGGGTTCGATCCCCACCCTGGACAAACATTCGTGCGATGAACACTTGTGTTTGTTCGGTGTCTGGGTGTAATATATGTATTTAAGTATATATTTGTGTTCCTCTGTTGTCCGATATCTGTAACACAAGTGCTTGAGCTACTTAGTACGGAATCAGATCAACGTATGAGATGTTGTGAGAATTAATTAAATTTGTGTAGAAATATATAAAAAAATGTTCCTATATTTAGATGCTTCGTTTATACCGGTAGAGGAAACGGTAGTAAAGTTTATCGACCCAGAAGTCAAAGAACAAAGGAAACGAGCAAGCGTCGTTAATTAATGACTTATAGCAATTTTAGATCAACGGATGTATCACTATCACTGATCGATAGATCAGCAATGTAACCACTTGTAATTTTGTTGCTAATACCGGGGTCTGTTAAGTGCTTGGTCCAATATACAGCTATCGATCTCAATTCATCGGTTAAGGAATGACTCACACTGACCAATGCTTTTAGGTTAATAGTTTGAAATGTAGGAATGCTGACAGGCACACTCAATACAAACAAGCTCGTGTACATATCTACATGTACAATATGCATTTGCATATGTATAAGAAAATAACCGATGTGCTGTGACATCTAATTAATTTCAAGACTATGGCTCACCCTTAATTCTCTTTGACATTAGTTCTTTGCCAAGCCAACAGATGGCGCTGGGTGTTAATTTGTTCGGTTTTCGTCTTCTTGGGTTTTCGATATTTGGTTGTCTATAGAGATTATCTCTGTATAAAAAGTATAGATACCTAGCATTTTGTATGCTAGAGGCAAAAAAGCAAGCGAGTCACCTGATGGAAAGTAAACATCGCCGCCAATAAACATCCGTGAAATCAGAGAGATCGCTAATGTGTTGCCGGCCTTTTTAAAAAGTCTCTTCTCTTGAAGGTCCCTAAGTCGTAGAAGAAGTTGGTACTGAGGTGCACCACCCCAGAGATAGGAGCAGTATTACACATGTGCTTTATAGAGTTGTACCTGATGTAAGAAGTTTGACGGTCTTCAAACAGAATACCTTAGTCGCCTTTTACGACACCTCGGTAAGAGTGAGGGTGGCCTATTCTACTCTGCCGGGGACCACGCGGCCCCCGGCAGAAAAAAAAAAGGCGTAAAAGGCGACTAAGGTAAAGCTGCTGGCATGATCATCAGCACCAAGAGAAGGAAAACTCTGCATTTATATCAAAACCCTCGCCAACCCGTCTGCCAAGCGTGGTGAGTATGGCAATTACCCCTCATGTCATCATTGAGGGAGGCCCGTGCCCCAGCAGTGGGGTCTTAAATGGGCTGATGATGATGATGAAACAGAATACAAAATAATTGTAAGTAACAATTATTTAATCTAAATATTTTCTCTTGTTCTAGGAACTTCAGCGATGGAAACAGCAGATGATGTCCGGTAGCTAACCCCCCTCCCCCATCATACATAACCAAAGCCATGCAATTTGCTTAGTACTGACGAGTCATACAGAAGCTAACTCATATGCACAGAGACGCTTCGAACGTCTTCAGGGATTCCTTAAAACTACGCCAGAAGCTACTGCAAAGGACTACAACATACTTTAAAGTGGTAGAATTCGTCAAAAAAGACGCCATTCGGTACTACACATATGATTACGAGATACACCAAACATAGTATTAAATATTATGAACATATTCATAGGTAACGATTATCATTCGAAAAATCTCGTAAAACTGAAAATTAGCACCTGATTTTGCTTAAAATAGACAATAAATAACATTAAATTTTACTAGTCGAATATTAAATTAAAATTACTGTCAATTGTAAAAAAAGAAAACACCAAACCATAGATTGGTATTTTGACAAGTGACAGTTGAAAGCGCGGGAAAGAAACAAAGATGGCGGCGAAAGCGGAACCGATAGGGCCAAGGAATGGGCATGAATTGGCGCCTTTGAACACACGAGCGGATGGCAGCGAACGGCCCCATGGGGTTACCATTGTGTTGCAAGGTTCCATGGGGTCTCTTCAGCGGGACGCGCCAGATGAGGACAGGGCCGCGTGGTCGGGGAAACTGCAGTTCTTCTTGTCTATCATTGGCTACTCCGTCGGGCTGGGGAACATCTGGCGGTTTCCGTACTTGTGTCAGCAGAATGGAGGAGGTGAGTAAAAATATTCTTCTTTTTAACCCCCGACGCAAAAACGACGGGGTGTTGTAGGTTTGACATGTCTGTGTGTCTGCCTATAACATCGTAGCTCCCGAAGAAATGAACCGATTTTGATTTTGTTTTTCTTTTGTTTGAAATATGAATAAGGGGGGAGTTTTCTTAGCTATGTGGGATAAAAATCGATCCAAGATGGCCGCCGTCAGGAAATGACGAATAACCTACAGGTTTTTTTGGGGTTTTTTTCAATTTTCAATATTTTTTATATTATAATATTAATATAAAAAAATTAAAATTTTAGTATTACATTATTTTGTCTTATTTATTAATTTATTAGGTCGGCCAACATTATTACGTTACAGCATGTGTGTTAAAATTAATTCATACAGCATGAGTACGTAAACGACAATTAATTCCGGGCCGGACCGTTCATGTAGGTACAATCAACAGCACGTCTGAGCATCGTTAACAATCCAACATCTTATTTGATAATGATTCATATGTATTTAACATTAGGTAGAAAATTATGCAGAGAAATTTTAAAACACTTTAGATTAAACCTAACCTTAGATTGAGACAGAATAACCCAGCGTGTCGTTTTAGCATATTACCTACTTACTTTTTGTTTACGATTTCGACATTTAATGTAACATAACTTAATATCTAAATACCTATTGTATATAGAAGTAGTACAACCTCTGCGGATAAAGAATGGGATCAGAAATGGCGGCGCATCTAATTACTTCTCGCTCGCACACTATTTCGTCTATACTCGCGCTCGTGGGGTGCGAGTATAGACGCAAATAGTGTGCGAGCGAGAAGTGGATAGATTGGCCACCATTTCTGATCCCATTCTTTATCCGCAAACGTTGTATAGTTTTTTTAGATTTTCGCGTTGCATTATTACTAGCGGACCAACTGGTCCGCTCGTGACCACGGCTGCTGTAACGTAGCCGAAACGTCGAGCCAAATATGTGAGTACACAATGTTGTTTCACATAATAAATATCGTTTTAATCCCCGTATTGATACATTATAGTTATAGAAGTAGTAGACAAATATTTCAATACTTTAAGTTTACTGTGGGAGAGAGTAGTAGACAAATATTTCAATACTTTAAGTTTACTGTGGGAGAGCCACGCTACGGCATGAATGGGCTGGCCCGACCGGAGTCATACCACGGCCTGCCTATATATATTTTATATATCAAGCGTAACCAGGGATCCGAAGCGACAGCTTTTTTTTGTAATAGGTGGCAGACGAGCAGACGGATCACCTGATGGAAGACGATTGCCGCCACCTATGGACACCCGCAACACCAGTGGAGTCACAAGTGCGCTGCCAACCATTACCCCCTTCCCTCTGGATTGGGCCTCCGGTACCCTCACTTACGCAGCCGGGAATGTTACACTGACGTAACTGGGAATACGCGCTAAGACGAGGAGTTTACTTACTGGGAGGCGCTAGTGCGCTAAGCGCCTTAAGGTGACGGCACAGGTGACGGGTAGGGCACACTAGCGACGTCAATCAATTTTAATTTTTAGCTATTAAACTGGATATCTTTTTAACAATTTCGAAGCTGCAGCCTCTCGGAAAACCTTTATACTATTTATTTAATACTTATACTTAACTTGATTATTACTACTGTACTTAGCTTTTGTACTCGAAATATTAATTACCGTCAAAACTGCCATTTATGGCGTTAATCCAAATTTCGGGTGCAAAAACAGATCAAAAAGTAGTGCAATTATTAAATAAATAGTATAAATAAATATTTTACAATATCACATACATTGATCTTACTCCGAGATAGGTAGCTCAAGCATCTGTGTTACGGATATCAGAATCAACAGTGGGATTACAAATATATACATATAATACTTTTCTTTTGTAAATACATACTTATAATACATAGAAAACACCCAGACCAATATAAACAGACATGTTCATGCACACAAATGTTTATACTGTGCGGGGATCGAACCCGCAACCCTTTTACCAGAGGCAGCGTTCACTACCACTGTTCCAAATGACAAAATTAGGGTTGATAAATGTTTGCTTAGAGACTACCGCTCCGAAATTAGTTAAAATAGATCCGGCTTAGCAATTAACAATTTAAATCGATTGGTGTCGCTAGTTAGGGCTACCCGTCGCCTTAAACTGCATCATACGAGTTGCATCGATCACGCATTGCCTGCAAGGTCAGAATGCATTATATTCTTATGAATTATATAACGTACGTAATAGGTACACGCAGAATTATTGCTTATGAAGAAAATGTAGGTAGAGTTTGCGGTACCAAAAAGGTTGGCAGCGCACTTGTGACTCCACTAGTGTTGCGGGTGTCCATGGGTGGCGGAATTGCTTACCATCAGGTGATCCGTCTGCTCGTCTGCCACCTCTCATATAAAAAAAAACCAAAGCGTCACTTCTGACACGGCAACATTCAAAGGAGACAGTCTCTTTTCTTAGAAACTCTTTACTAAATCCAGCAGGTCCAAAATGAATGAAAATTATTAGAATGTAACATATTAAAATAGTCTGTGGTCCCCGGCAGAGTAGAATAAGCCATCCTCACTCTTACCGAGGTGTCGTAAAAGGCGACTAAGGTAAAGCTGCTAGCATGATCATCAGCACCCAGAGAAGGAAAACTCTGCACTTATATCAAAACCCTCGCAAACCCGTCTGCCAAGCGTGGTGAGTATGGCAATTACCCCTCATGTGATTGGGGGAGGCCCGTGCCCCAGCAGTGGGGACTTAAATGGGCTAATGATGATGATGATGATTAAAATAGTATCAGTTGAAAAATAAAATCTAAGTCTAACCATTTTTTATAATACTCGTATATTTCGGTTTTTCTTTACAAAGATTTCACAACATCACATACATTGATCTGACTCCGAGATAGGTAGCTTAAGGCGACGGGTAGGGCACACTAGCGACGCCAATCGATTTTAATTTTTAGCTACTAAACGGGATCTATTTTAAACAATTTCGGGATTACAACCTCTCGGCAAACACTTATACTATTTATTAAATAACCATGCATAAATGTTGGTTCCTTTTTTGTTCGCGAAATTAAAATCGATTGGCGTCGCTAGTGTGCCCTACCCGTCACCTTAAGCACCTGTGTTACGGATATCAGAATCAACAGTGATTTGACAAATATATATTTCCCCTTCCCCGGATTGGGTCTCACTCACGCATCGAAATACAGCAGAATCACTTCTAGTATTATTGAAAGACTCTATTAACTGCTTATGTTAAGTATAATTTTACTAGATGCGTACAGTTTTATTACACCAATGTACCTGCGCAGAAGTCTTATTTTAGAATACAGCAGCAAAATCTTAACCAATCACAACGCTCCATTTACGCGCGCCAATAATTACAATATCTTATTGGTTGATGCGTCAGCGCCATGTTCGGTGCGAGTGCGGCTAAGAAAGAGATAGCATTGGTCTCTGGATTTATTGTATTTAATCTTAACGTAATCCAATAAAGTCTGTATTTCAACTGCTTTCGCAATCGTAAACAATCGGATGTAAAATGCTAATCTGCGTAGACGAATTTTGCCGATGTAACTTATAAACGTGGTACAGCTGTAAATATTTATTAAGTGGTTCCACTCACTACACTATAAATTTTCCAAGGGGTTCGTAAAAAAATGTTACTTTTTTTATGATATAGGTGGCAGAAGAGCCAACGGATCACCTGATGGTTAGCGATTACCGCCGCCCATGGACACCTGCAATACCAGTGGTGTCAGAAGAGCACTGGTTACTTAACCCCCCTTCCCCTGGATTGGGCCTTCGGTACCCTCATTCACGCAGCGAAACACTGCGCATGCACTGCTTCTCGCCGGTTTTCTGTGAGGACGTGGTATTAATCCGGTTGAGCCGGACCATTAATTCCGAAGCGTGGCTCTCCCACTGTTAATACTTCGACATGGTACTAACCTATAAGTAGCTACTATGGCCATTTAATATTATGATCACTAGGTCATAATGTGAATGGTCATAATATGAATTGGCCATTTTGGGAAGTGGTCCATTAGGAAAATGGACATTACAGTTCTAATAGTGGGTCTAATGGGAAATCACACGATTATTGTCATCATAAATAAATAAAATAAAATATCTTTATTTCAACTAAGCAAAGCCTCTTACAAAATTATGATGTGAAAGATGATCACAGGTAACATTATGATAACAATGAGTGATAATTTAATACAAGATTTACAAATGTGAGTATTAATACTACAATTTTTTATTAACTATATTTATATATACCCAATGGACTTTACAATGTGTCTCCATAAGAAGAAAAAGAAACAAAATACCTACTACCGTAGGGAAGACATGGTAGAAACCACGTCTGTAGAAACTTTCTGTGTCTTTGTGCAATAAAGAACATACCTAAATCTCGCCTCCTCCTAAGTATACGGTTTGGTCTCTGGTTTTATATCTACCTACCATTTTAACAAATCTAATCTTTATGTATGTAATAAAAAATCATCATTATCTGAACGCTTTGTCCCGGTTGCGTCCCAAGCTGTCGCTTCGGAGCACGGGGTTCGTTTTCCTACTTCGACTTCTCCGCGTTGCGCGGTCTTGTGCATCCGTAGTGGTCAGTTTATTAGCACGCATGTCATCCCTTACGGAGAGAGACGCCGAGCATTGCTCGTTCCATAGCCCGCTGAGCGACCTTTAACTTGTGGACCAGCCGTACCGTAAAGTGTCCACGTTTCGGCTCCGTATGTCATGACGGGTTGGACGCACTGATTGAAAACTTTCGTCTTTAGGCACTGTGGTATCGACGATACGAAGACACGACGTAGTTTTCCAAATGCTGCCCAACCGAAATGAGGTGATCCGGCAGAGAACCAAAGTCATCGACATTGCTCACCGGATTAGCAAGCTTAAGTGGCAGTGGGCTGGCCATATTAGCTGCAGAACCGATAACCGATGGGGTAAACGAGTTCTAGAGTGGAGACCGCGTCTTGGCAAACGTAATGTAGGGCGCCCTCTGGCTAGGTGGGGGGACGATCTGCGCAGGATGGCTGGCAAGAGCTGGATGCGAGAAGCCATGGATAGATCACAGTGGCGAACAATTGGAGAGGCCTACGTCCAGCAGTGGACTGCGATAGGCTGATGATGATGATGATCCCTTACGATGTCAAGCCACACCTTCTTAGGTCTACCCCTTCTGCTGGGACCCGGCGCGGGTGCCATGGCCGGACATTTGTTTCCCACGTAGCTGTCCGGTTTTCGCAAGAACATGACCGTACCGACGTAGCAATATGGCCGATTATTATAACATTGTAAATAGATTTTAGATTTGTCTGCGTAATGGATTTCGACTATATTTAATCCTTCAACCGATTACGGCTACGGCGGCCAATCTCAACGATCAGCCACGTACGCAGGATATATTACAGTGCTCAAGTGTGTGCGCAAACACAAGTGCACTCTCTATTCCCTTACCCTCATATTCCGATGGGACACTACTGTGACACGACCAGAGAGGGATTGGGCGCAGGACCAACGGCTTAACGTGCTTTCCGAGGCACGGGGGTACAAGACCGCCAACTTCCAGACTCCGGGATGTCACTAAGAATTTCTTACCGAAAACTTAGGAACCAATTTTTGGCCCGAGCCGTATCGAACCCGGGACCTCTTGCGCAGCCGTCGCTTTAAAGTGCGACCCACGATCCATTGCGCCACCGAAGGTTGGCACCACTGCCAACCTTTAAACCCCCCTTTCCCCCGGATTTTGCCTCTGTTATACTCACTCACGCAGCGAAACACCACACCACCAGTCTTTGGCTCGAGTATAACAGTTACTTCCCTTTAAACCTACTGATCATTTGAAACCTGAATGATAGAACACCATCTGGCACGAGTCTTTGTGTTCAGTATAGTATTGAGTTATAAGCACATTTTGTGTCTATTTACATAATATAACGTCTTTGGAATAATAGCGGAGTGACTTACCTTACACAATGAGTCTATTTCGAGCGCGTTTGAGCGCCTCTATCGATCCGTAGCACCGTTTCTACTAATATCAAAATATGCACATTTTGTGTCTATTTACATAACATTACGTCTTTAAAATAGAAGCGGAGTTACTTACCTTACACAATGAGTCTATTTCGAGCGCCTCTATCGATCCGTAGCACCGTTTCTACTAATATCAAAATATGCACATTTTTTGTCCATTTACATAATATTACGTCTTTAAAATAGAAGCGGAGTTATTTAGCTTACTCAATGAGTCTATTTCGAGTGCGTTTGAGCGCCTCTATCGATCCGTAGCACCGTTTCTACTAATATCAAAATATGCACATTTTGTGTCTATTTACATAACATTATTGATCCTTTACTGTTCAATCCATTCGTCTCTGGAACTCCTTACCCCTTCCAATCAGGAAATCACAATCCCTTCCTATATTCAAGTCCCGTGTCAAAACTCACTTCCTATCTCTATAAATAGGTACACTGTTTTTTTCTTGTCTCGTCTTCCTTTTTTATGTGGTCTGCTCTCTGGTCATTTATACCTATCTATAAGAAACATTTTTATTGAATTTTTGTTATAAATTATCTATGTATATATTATTGGGTATGTATGTATTGTTTATTATTATTTATGTAATGTAATAATATTAATATATAAAATAATGTATATTTCTGCCATTCTCAATTTCATTTGTTAAACTACTTTGCACTGCCTTCCCTTATTACGAATAAGATATTTCTTTCCTCTACCCAAAGGTTGTCTGGAAGAAATCGCTACAAGCGATAAGACCACCTTATTGTACTGTCTGTTGCTGTTGTATCATGCTTGTATTTTATTTTTGTGCAATGAAGAATATCTATCTATCTATTACGTCTTACAATTTTACACATATGTTATACAATTATTTCACGTTAATTAAATTTACCTAGAGTAAAGAGGGCCCGCCAGGAAGTATGTCATAGCATTTAGGCGCCTCTTCGATCGCCAGGAGCCCAATTCTCGGGTTTGTGACATTTCAAAAACATGGCGGATATCACTTGAAAATCATTCCAAAAAACTATGTTTTAGTGATATATGTCGTATGAAAAGAAATGTCACGAGCCCGAGAATTGGGCACCAGGGCTGCTACGAGCCTCTGGACCTCGTAGCGGTCCGCTGCACGGTTGCTGTTAGTATCAATATATGCAGATTTTGTGCATATTTACTTATCATTAAGTGTTACGTATTACGTCTTTATAATAGGGGCGTAGTAAGAACGAATTTAGGCTATTTCGGGCGCGTTTGGGCGCCTCTATCGATCACTTTGAGACACTGGATGTCGTACCGATCTAGATATGCAAATTTTGTGCATATTTACATAAAATTAAAATCTTACGTATTAATATATAAAATATGTATATTTCCGCTATTCTCAATTTCATTTGTTAAAACTACTTTGCACTGCCTTCCTTATTACGAATAAGATATTTCTTTCCTCTAACCAAAGGTTGTCTGGAAGAAATCGCTACAAGCGATAAGACCGCCTTATTGTACTGTCCGTTGCTGTTGTATCATGCTTGGATTTTATTTTTGTGCAATGAAGAATATCTATCTATCTATTACGTCTTACAATTTTACACATATGTTATACAATTATTTCACGTTAATTAAATTTACCCAGAGTAAAGAGGGCCCGCCAGGAAGTATGTCATAGCATTTAGGCGCCTCTTCGATCGCCAAGAGCCCAATTCTCGGGTTTGTGACATTTCAAAAACATGGCGGGTATCACTTGAAAATCATACAAAAAAACTATGTTTTAGTGATATATGTCGTATGAAAAGAAATGTCACGAGCCCGAGAATTGGGCTCCAGGGCTGCTACGAGCCTCTGGACCTCGTAGCGGTCCGCAGCACGGTGGCTGTTACTATCAATATATGCAGATTTTGTGCATATTTACTTATCATTAAGTGTTACGTATTACGTCTTTATAATTGGGGCGTAGTAAGAACGAATTTAGGCTATTTCGGGCGCGTTTGGGCGCCTCTATCGATCACTTTGAGACACGGGATGTCGAACCGCTCCGTAGCACGGTTTCTACTAGTATCAAGATAGATAGATAGATACTCTTTATTGCACAACATACAAAACTTAAAAGCTAGGTATACAGAGATACAATGTACAATTTAGACGGTCTTATCGCTGGGAGCGATCTCTACCAGACAACCTTCAGGTAAAGGACATTAGATAGAAGAGGGGAGGGTGGTGCCATCCTTTTGATTTTGAACATTGATTAAGTAAATTTATGGTATAAATACATATATCTAGATAATAAATAAATAAATAAACACGTTATCATACACTAATATATACAAATGTTATCTTACTATAATACAATATACACAAATATGCAGATACAAGATATGCAGATTTTGTGCATATTTACATAAAATTAAAATCATACGTATTAATATATAAAATATGTATATTTCCGCTATTCTCAATTTCATTTGTTAAACTACTTTGCACTGCCTTCCCTTATTACGAATAAGATATTTCTTTCCAAGGTTGTCTGGAAGAAATCGCTACAAGCGATAAGACCGCCTTATTGTACTGTCTGTTGCTGTTGTTGTATCATGCTTGTATTTTATTTTTGTGCAATAAAGAGTATCTATCTATCTATCTGTCTTATGTAGTACGTCTTTATAATAGGAGCGTAGTAAATACGCAATTAGGCTATTTCGAACGCGTTTGGGCGCCTCTATCGATCACTTTGAGACACGGGATGTCGTAGCGCTCCGTAGCACGGTTTCTACTAGTATCAAGATATGCAGATTTTGTGCATATTTACGCAACATTAAGTCTTATGTAATACGTCTTTATAATAGGAGCGTAGTAAGTACGCAATTAGGCTATTTCGAGCGCGTTTGGGCGCCTCTATCGATCGCTACGGCTGCTACGAGCCTCGGGACGTCGTAGCGGTCCGTAGCACTGTTGCTACACTTTCTACTAGTATTAAGCTATGCAGTAATACACATTAATGTGTGCCTAATTTACATTATTATCGACTTTATTACAAAACGAGATCTTAAGGCGACGGGTAGGGCACACTAGCGACGCCAATCGATTTTAATTTTTAGCTACTAAACCGGAACCGGAATTTCGGGGTTACAACCTCTTGGCAAACACTTATACTATTTATTAAATAACCTTGCACAAATGTTAGGTCCGTTTTTGTACGCGAAAATTTGAAATTGAAAACGCGTGAATCAATTTTTCGCGTACGCGTTGGACTCAACATTTTTTCATGGTTATTTAATAATTAGTATAAGTGTTTGACGCGAGGTTGTAACCCCGTAATCGTTTAAAATAGATCCGGTTTAGTAGCTAAAAATTCAAATCGATTGGCGTAGCTAGTGTGCCCTACCCGTCACCTTAAGTTAATATCGTAATAAATTTCATGCCATTTATTTAAAACACGTTGGGTTAAAAGAGGCTGGAACTGGAAAAAGGTACTATGTAATAAATAAATATTCCACAACATCACATACATTGATCTGACTTCGAGATAGGTAGCTCAAGCACCTGTGTTACGGATATCAGAATCAACAACGGAATTAAAAATATATACATTTAACACTTTTCTTTTGTAGATACATACTTATAATACATTTTTTATGTGATGGGTGGCAGACGAGCAGACGGGTCACCTAATGGTAATTAATTACCGCCGCCCATGGACACCTGCAACATCAGAGTAGTCACATATTGCGCCGAAATCTTTTAAGCTTCCCCTCCCCCCGGATTAGGCTGGATTGGAAACCAAATCAATGTTGTCTGAACAGATATAACGTAGGTTCCTACGGGAGATATTGATATTTGAGTGGGAACTTCGTACCTAATGCCCCGTTGGTCTAATGGTTTAGGTACCGGGCCTTGATCTCGGAGTCCTGGGTTATTATAGCTTCATTGTATTACCCAGACAATCCCAACCCTGGATCATGGTGCAAGCATACCCTGGGCTCCGAAGCGACAGCTTTGGACGCAACTGGGAATTACTCGCTAAGAATTCCGCTTGTGTCTCGCGGCTCGCGCACAGAGTTCAACCCATAGATAAACCACGCCGGTTCAACCGAGTTCGCAGAGCGGCGCTTCCACACGTTGTGTGCGCGAAACGCCAATTTATTATATTTATGTACTACATACTATGCCTTCAGTACCATTATCTAATTTTGTTTATTATACCTACACATTTCTATTTATTTTCATTACTATGTGTTGCTCCGTTTTTATTTTACACACTTGTGGATTATTATTTTAAGATAAGATAATTGTTTATTAGGCATCTTAAATTTTCTTCCTTAATATTGATTTTTATTTATTATTATTTTTCCTTGTTTTGTCCTTCTTCTTTCTTCCTATTGTATGTAATGTATGTGTGCACGTACGTCACCCAAGGCTCTGCCTGAAAACCAGCGCTGCAGCGGCTTCGGCCACTGCAGCAAATGCTGAGGTTGGGCCTTGTTGCCTACAGAATTTGTCATACTTGTACTTATGTCACTCATGTTTGATTTGTGTTCTGTGGCCAATAAAGAACTCTTTATCTTTATCTTTATCTAAGATGAAGAGGAGGTTACGGGACGGTGTGTTGTAGGATCTCTGTATGTTTCGGACAGTTTCTCAAACTTCATAGTGGAAAAAAATTCTTCACGAACCAAAAAATTTGGCACTTCCTATTTCTGCCGCATCATCAAGAAATTGAACTCTAGATTCTCACATTTTCTCACATTTAACCGAATATTATCGGCATGCAATATATATCTGCCACATTGTACACTTCTTTTAATATGTAATATACGTGTATAATATGTCTATTACCTGCATTAAATATTGTATTCCTTCTTTTAGATCCTACCTAACTCACTCGCAACCAGGTCCCACCAGAATACCAGCGCTGCTGCGGCATCGCAGATAATGCCGTAGCAGCAAATGCTGAGGCTGGGACCTGATTGGCCACTCCCTTCACTTACTCCTTACAAAATTTAATATCCACCATTCAATGTTTCCGCTGTTGTATGTCATTCTGTATTATTGTATATTGTTTGTGGCCAATAAATGTATTTTCTTTCTTTCTTTGACGACCCGTTTGGAACAGTGGTAGTGAACGCTGCCTTTGGTCCAAGGGTTGCGGGTTCGATCCCCGCTCAGTACAAACATTTGTGTGCATGAACATGTCTGTTTGTATTGGTTTGGGTGTTTCCTATGTATCATAAGAACACATTCACAAAAGAAAAAGTATTATATGTATATATTTGTAATCCCACTGTTGATTCTGATATCCGTAACACAGGTGCTTGAGCTACCTATCTCGGAGTTAGATCAATGTACGTGATGTTGTGAAATATTTAAATATTTCTTTCTTTCAATAACAGAGAGTTAGCGTTGTCTTAAGTTATAATAAAATAATACATAGTCAAAATAAAAATCAATATAAAAAATTAGTCACTCAAAAATAATTTAATATAATGTCAACAAAAAAAATAATTAAATCTTACATTCCATAAATTCTTTAATACTATAGAAACATCTATCACACAACCATTTATATAAACTATTTTTGAATTTTATTATGGGTAAATCCTTTAATGCTTCTGGCAACTTATTGTATAATTTGACAGACATATAATGACAATTTTTTTGGTAGCTCGTTGTTGTCTACAATATGGATTCCTTCAAACGAAGACTGAAGAAGCATCTTGCGGGCCAGTATGGCGGTGCCATCGGAGGGGATGCCTTGACATCGCTTCCGTTGTAATTGCAACTTGGGCTCTTCTCTTGCTTACCATCAGGCTGAGGAGAGCCAATTTACTGAGCCACTATAATAAAAAACTGTAGATCTCACTCTTTCACTTAAGGCGACGCAACGGGTACTAGCGACAATCTGTTTAAAATTGTTAGCTGCTAAACCGGATCTATTTTAAACAATTTCGGAGTTCCTGTCTCTAATGAAACATTTATAGATAGATAGATATACTTTATTGCACAAAAAACACAACTTAAAATAACTACGCAGTACAGAAACTTATATGTACAATTTCGGCGGTCTTACCGCTGGAAGCGATTTCTACAAGACAACCTTCAGGCAAAGGACATTTGATAGTAGAGGAGGGGTAGGTGGTGCAATATTAAAAAAGGAAAAAAGTGAACTGTATAATATAAAAAATAAAAAAATACTTAAAACTCATAATTAATTCAAGTAATAACGAAATAAAAAGTAAAAAAAATAAAATAACCAACAAAATTAAACATCCACTGTCTAACGGCCAAAAACAGGCAACTCACCCCCGCCCGCCTCCGACGCAAAGGTGCCCATCACACTCGCCGCATTACCACGCTGAATAGCGATGGCCAGCCTCTGCACCAGAAACGACCCAGAGCGTGAGTCACCTGTCACCTCGCACAATCTACGGCCTATCTCCCAAACAAACTCCCTGGCTTCTGACCCCCAACAGCCCATCGTCTCCACGGCCACAGGCACAAATTGATAAAGGGGCTCCAAATTGGCGTACTTGAGCCTCTTCTTTGAGCTGGCATCCTCCGGCAGCTCCGGCAGCCCCTTCTAACAATCCCTCCTGAATCCGCTTCATCCGTATATCATCCCACGCCCACTGAACATGTGTTGTATCAGGGATTTCCGCGCCCGGGCAGAGAGCCGACCACGCAGATATAGCGCCAGACACAAAAGGTATACTCACCTCGCCACCATTGGAACAGAGTATGACAGTGACAAGGCTCGCAACCCCATGCGCTGACGCCAGAAAAGCCGGCAGACCCACATCACCTGCACATCGTACCCCGAGCCCCCCATACCTGATTGGCAGAGTCGCCTGACTCCATTGCGCCTCTCCCAGGGAGACGTATATGTATATATATATATATATATATATATATAATTATAATATTTTATATATATATATATATATATATATATATATATATATATATATATATATATATATATATATATATAAAATATTATAATTCACTCGAAATTTGAATTAACGTCATAAGTGCCCGTTTTCGGTGATAATTCAAAATTCGAGTACAAAAGCAGACTAATAATTAAAATATATCAGTATTAAATAAATAGTTTAAGTGCTTTCCGAGAGACTGGATTTTTGAAATTGTTAAAAATATATCCGGTTTTGTTGCTAACAATTTTAATCATCTGGCGTGACTAGAGTGCCCTACCCCGTCACATGAAATAAAATCCTTTAGGTTTTTAGTATGCCGAATCTACATTATATAACACAATCGTTATTTTGCTTTCAGGCGCATTCCTGATCCCCTTCATGATAATGCTGATCCTGGAAGGGATCCCCCTCTTCCTGATTGAGATGGCCATCGGTCAGAAGATGCGGCTTGGTTCCTTAGGCGTGTGGAACACCATCCACCCGTGGCTCGGGGGCATTGGGATCTCCAGCTGCGTGGTCACGCTCTTCGTGGCGTTGTACTACAACGTCATCATTACATGGGTCTTCTTCTACCTCTTCAATAGCATCAGGGTGAGTCAAGTTCTTTGGAACACCATCCACCCGTAGTTCGACGTTATTGGAATCTCCAGATGCGTCACGCTGTTTTTGGAGTTGTACTATAACGTCATCATTACCTGGGTCTTTTTCTACCTCTTCAACAGCAACAGGTCAACCTGATACTGGACTGGACCAAAGGACTTGACTCAAGTCAAGTCCTTTGGAACACCATCCACCCGTAGTTCGACGTTATTGTAATCTCCAGATGCGTCACGCTCTTTTTGGAGCTGTACTACAACTTCATCATTATCTGGGTGTTCTTCTACCTCTTCAATAGCATCAGGGTGAGTCAAGTTCTTTAGAAACTCCATCCACCCGAAGTTCGACGTTATTGGAATTTCCAGATGCGTTACGATCCTTTTGGAGCTGTACTACTACGTCATCATTACCTGGGTGTTCTCCTATCTCTTCAATAGCATCAGGGTAAGTCAAGTTCTTTAGATAACCATCCATCCGTCCGTCGATCGATGTTATTGGGATCTCCAGCTGCGTGGTCACACTGTTCGTAGAGTTGTACTGTACAACGTCATCATTTCATGGGTCATCTTTTACCTCTTCAACAGCATCAGGGTATGTTAAGTTCTTTTTAGGTGTTCTCTCTTCCTGATTTTCAAAATCCTTTATTTTATCTCCTTGGAGAAATGCCACCGGTCCGAGATGGAAAGGGCCTACTCCACATCTGAAGAGTCTTATCTTGATGACCCTCCCCATACTTTCCAAATTCTAAGTCATGGGCCGAGCGTAGCTACACAAGGCTCCATCGCTGAGACAATGAGGTAATTCCCTTTGCATTACCTGCATGGAAGAGGAAAAAAGAGGTGCTTATGGAGGTTTAAAATATTAAGCATTCTAATAAATTCTTTAGCTTCCGGGAAACCATTGCCAACAACGGAGCGCGTGCCAAATTCCCCGAGGAACTTATCTGGCTGAATATTTTTACTGACATGAAAGATTATAAAAAACTTCATAGAAAATCTCTCTACTTCCAGCTCACAGCCGATCAGCTTCCCCTGGGCCCACTGCCCGGCAGACAACAGCTCCGCCGAGATCGAGTGCAACAAGGCCACAGCCACGGTCTACTTCTGGTACCGGGAGGCGCTGGACGCAGCCCCCAGCATCGAGGAGCCAGGGGTCCCTCGCTGGTGGATCGTGCTGTATTTGCTGCTGGCTTGGATCATCGTCTTCTTCATCGTTATGAAGGGAATTCAGAGCAGTGGGAAGGTAAGCAGATGATCCCAAATAATGTTCCCCTGGGTTCAACATACATAAGAGGAACCTACTTAGTTAATTAACTACTTGACGTTTATTTTAGGTGGTTTACTTCACGTCTCTATTCCCGTACGCCGTGCTGACCATCTTCTTCATCAGAGGGATCACTCTGCCAGGGTCTACTGATGGCATCATCCATATGTACAAACCAAAGGTATTCTTGCTCTAATCTAAAGATATCTTGCTTACATGCTTAAAACGCGTATACTTTGTTTTGGCCTTTCCGTTTACTTTGTCGCGGAACGGAAGTACGGGAGAATTTCTGGACTCCAGGCTGACACTGAGAATTTCTTTAACAGTAAATCTCAGGTGCAATTATTGCCTCGAATCGGAATCGTGGACCCCAAGCGCTTTAAATAGCCATTGCTACGACAGTAGGTATTGTCATAATGAAAAATATGGCCGACGCTCTGTTTTTTCTCCTGACGAAGGTTGACGTACTTAAGGGTATTCCAGTATATTTTGGCTCAACCTGCATCAGACGCGGCTAAACTAGTGAGTGAGATGATTCTTCATCGGTGATTGAACTACATAGTTGTCCTCGACGATCTCAGAAGATTAATAATTAAAAGCGGACTGTAGGTATAATGGTTATATTAATATGATTAAGAGAAAACAACAAATAAATTTAAATTAACAAATGCGAGTGTCCGCAAGCCGCTTTATCGTGGAGTGTGGTCGGCCAGCGCTGGGTGCTCCCCGCGCCCGCTCCCCCTCCGCTGGTGACGTCAGGCCGGCCGCAGCCGTGCACGCAGTCGACGCGTGGACATCCTCCCGCCCGTTGACGTCTTCAAAGGGAAGAGGGCAAATATTATTGAAGCCCCTTGTGATGGTTCCTCTCCTAGTCTTCAAATCTGCAACCCTCACGAGGCCATCGACGCCTGCGTAAGTCCGCACCACGCGCCCCAGTGACCAAACAAGTGGTGGGAGCGCCTTGTCTCGTATCAGCACGAGCATTCCTTCTTTCAGTTGTCCTGTCGTAATAGACCATTTGGTTTTCTGTTGAAGTAAGGACACATATTCATTAGAGAACCGCTGCCAGAAGTGGTGTCGGATATAGTCAATCCTTCTGTAGCGCTCCAAACAGCTGATGTTCTTATCAGGAATCTGTGGAGATGGTACAGACGTGAGTGTTCGCCCAATCAAAAAATGGGAAGGAGTGAGGACGGAAAAATCAGATGAGTCACAAGACAAAGGAGTAAGAGGACGGGAATTTAGAACGGCCTCTATTTGACATAAGCAAGTTGCTAGTTCTTCATAGGTGAAGTTGGTAAGAGTTAGCAACTTCCTTAAATGATTTTTTGTAGCCTTTACTGCTGCCTCAGCCATTCCATTGCCACAGATCCGGCTCGAAGGACCATGTCCTCGACGATCTCAGAAGATTAATAATTAAAAGCGGACTGTAGGTATAATGGTTATATTAATATGATTAAGAGAAAACAACAAATAAATTTAAATTAACAAATGCTAGTGTCCGCGAGCCGCTTTATCGTGGAGTGTGGTCGGCCAGCGCTGGGTGCCTCCCCGCGCCCGCTCCCCCTCCGCTGGTGACGTCAGGCCGGCCGCAGCCGTGCACGCAGTCGACGCGTGGACATAGTTTCTATTTAATATAAATGTATCACGTAACGTAGTAACTATCTCTTAAATTGTAATAATAATGTTTAAGTTACGATTGGACTGACATAACACAAGGTTAAAGTCCCTAAACTAAAACAGAATAAAAAAAGGTTGACGTCAAAGGAGATCTAAAGACTGATTCCATTGCGATCCAGCGGAGTAATGCTGTCAGCATTTCGGGGATATTAACATAGGGATCTCCTTTTAATGTCAAGCTTAATTTTAATTTACCTGTTTGCATTGCCTAAATACTTTTTAAACTTTAACACGGTTGTATTAAAACCTATCTTAATTTGCAGCTGGAAAAACTGCTGAAGCCAACAGTGTGGCTGGACGCAGCGACGCAGGTGTTCTACTCGTTCGGCCTCGCTTTCGGCTCGCTCATCGCGTTCGGCTCCTACAACCCGCCGAACAACAACTGCGTGCGCGACGTGCTCCTCGTGTCTGTCTGCAACGCGTTGACAGCTATCTACGCGTCTGTGGTCATCTTTAGCATCCTGGGCTTCAAGGCCTTCACCATGACGGAAAACTGTATCACCAAGTAAGTGGCTTTACTTGCCTACGGATTCTTTAGTTAGCTTCATGGTTGAACAGCTGCCTGAAGGAGAAAGGGTCTATCATTTCCGGTATCAATAGGCATCCAGGCGTCTGTGGTCATCTTTAGCATCCTTGGCTTTAACGCCTTCACCATGACGAAAAACTGTATCACCAAGTAATTCACTAGCTTTACTCCGCTTCTGATCCTTTAGTTAGCTTCATGGTTGAACAGCCACCTGAAAGACAAAGGGTCTTTCATGTCCGTTATCAATAGGCATCCAGGCGTCTGTGGTCATCTTTAGCATCCTGGGCTTCAATGCCTTCACCATGACGGAAAACTGTATCACCAAGTAAGTTACTGGCTTTACTACTTGCCCACTAATTCTTTAGTTAGCTTCATGGTTGAACAGCTACCTGAAAGAGTCTTTCATGTCCGTTACCGATAGGCATCCAGGCGTCTTTTATTTCACTAAGCAATTGTTTGTGATCTTCTCTATGAATGACTGCTGTTCATAAAGTCTTATTATTTGCTGCTGTATACTCTTTAACCTTCATTCTCGTGTTTTTCTCGTTTATTCTCGCCATTGTGTCTGTAACGCGCTGACTGTTTTCTGCGTCTTTGGTCATCTTTAGCACCCTGGGCTTCAAGGCCTTCACCATGACGGTAAACTGTATCACCAAGTAAGTAACTGGCTTTCCTTCCCTTCTGAACAGCCACCTGAAAGAGAAAGGGTTTTTCATGTCCGTTATCAATCGGCATTCAGGCGTCTGTGGTCATCTTTAGTATTTCGCGTTTCACCAGGCATTTGTCTGTGTTCTTCCAAGTAAGTGACTGCTGTCCTGAAAGTAATTTGCTGCTGTCTACTCTTTACCCTCGTCATTCTTGTGTTTTTCTCGTTTATCTTTGTGTCTGTGTGCAACACGCAGACTGGTTATTATTATCTAATGTTCTTTAGCTTCGCTTCAAGGGATGAGAGCGCCTATATTTTACACTGAATATCTGCAAACCTAGCTTTCATGTTTTCTGAGTTGTGCAATGACATTAAATATCTAATATTAATACTTTGATCGTTTTTTAGTCTCTCCAGCGTAAAAATCTATGGCCTCACATAATATTTTTTGATGATTCAATTTAACAAAACATTTTCGCCCAAACTTCTCGTTCAAGCCTTGAATTTCTGAAACAACTTGATCGTTAAACGCGCATCATATCGCTCTGAAAGCTTCTTTACGACCTCCACATTATTTGGGCCGTAAACCAACAGTAGCATCATAACTATGTATGCGTATAGGGGCTATCGCGTGTGAAATATCCGCTAGATGGCGTGCCTGTGAACCGAGGTCCAACTTCAACATCATTGGCCAATTTATTCGTTAATGAGCAGTTTTCCAGTAGGTATTTATAAATTTCCCAGTGATTCGCTAGATGGCGCAATCTGTCCCTGTAAATGTTAGGTGTGGTATGATATTTCATGTGGACCCTAATTTATGAAAAAATTGTTTTAGGTTTTTTTACATTAAATATCTTATTACTTCGCAGTTAATATGTATTTTTAGTGCTATGTACATTTTAAATGACAGAGAGTGATTCAAAACTAAACTTTTCATAAACAAGTAAAATATGTATTTTACTTGTTTACTTTTTATCTCCAATTTTTTATGGGTAAAATAAAGTTAAATATGGCAGGACCGTAAATGTCATGATGATGGTTGGTTTATCAAATGTTTCATAACTAGCATAGACAAAAAAGGAACTTTTAATTGATAGTGAGAGTAGCGTCATCAGGTGTTGCTTTTAGAAACCACCCGAAAATACCTACTCGAAAACTGCTCATTGACAATTTGACATATCACGTCTAAAAGTACTCAATCGCCTTGACCTCAGGCCTATAGTACGCCATCTTGCGGATTTTCCACACGTGATATCCTCCATTAAGTACATATACCTACTGTTAACGGAACATAAAAATCGATTGACTGACTACATCACTACGCGAATAGGCACAATCCTAGTAACGTCACTCACTTAAGCTGTCAGAATTTTTCCATTAGATTGGCGCGTATTGGCGCGTATTGTATTTGTTAACGCTTTCAACGGAGCAGACTGCCATGTATTTTTTTGTTATGTGACACAATTATTTTTCATACAAATATAATTGACGTCTATAAACGTTGTTCATGACAAAATAACAATATACAAAAGGACGACTACGCACAATGCGAGCTAAACAGGCTACGCACACATATGCACGTTTACAGTAATCTCAGCTAGTTTCGGCAATAATGACAGAGACAGATATATGGGAGAGACACGATACTGCTATAACTTTCTGGTAATTGCGAGACGTATCATGACGTTGTGTATAGGTGTAGGCGAATAAATTTACATGTGTGTGTGCTCCGTTGACAATGAGGGTAAAAAAATGTTACGTGTCGCGGCGCTAGAGATTTGGGAATTCGATGCGATACGGCGCAATGGCTTAGCTCATAGATTTTAGTACAGGCGGCGAGCGTCATAGTGCGTTTCGCGTGTGATTGTATAATTTATTTCGACGCGATAATACGTTGTGCCAGCAATTACTTTTAAAAATTACGTCTAAAGACGTTGCTGCGCTGAAAGAGTTAATTAATTACTTTAAGTAAAACGGTAATCCTACTAAAATGCGTTTCGTTGTTAATATCAGCGGCGAGTCTCTGTGTCTCGACAAATAGCTGAGCGGGGACCTTTTTGGCGCCACTTAGAATTTAGATATTATACTGTACCTAGATTAGGATAAAATTAATAAGTAATGTATAGATCTATATTTTGTTATCTGTATTTTTGGTGGTTGTTTTTGGTTAGCCGTGTGGTCCCCGGCAGAGTAGAATAGGCCACCCTCACTCTTACCGAGGTGTCGTAAAAGGCGACTAAGGTAAAGCTGCTGGCATGATCATCAGCACCCAGAGAAGGAAAACTCTGCATTTATATCAAAACCCTCGCCAACCCGTCTGCAAAGCGTGGTGAGTTTGGCAATTACCCCTCACGTGACTGAGGGAGGCCCCAGCAGTGGGGACTTAAATGGGCTGATGATGATGATTTTTGGTGCCAAATAAACATTTTTCTATTTCTATAATACTACTTATTTACTTATTATCAAGCGTGTAATTCCCTGTCACGCTTGGACCATGATTCTTGATTTTTGGCAGTCTGGTAAATACAATGAAGCGACTGCCGTCTAACCTTCGCAACCCTTTAACAGGGGAACCAGACCAACTGAATCATGGTTACACGTTTCAAAACTATCCGAAACGTGCAGGTTTCCTCACGATTTTTTTCCTCACTGCCTATCGAATGGTAGAATTACGCGTATAGATTTGAAAAATCCAGAGCTGCATGCTCGGATTCGAAACCGGCCCATTCATGCCGAAGCTCCTACGGCCAAAAAAAAAATCTCAACAATTAAGAATTTATTCAAAACGTGTTGTGGTAAGGTAAGTCACGTCCACATACGTGATACCTTACTACATAGATACCTTACTATATAAGCTGTAGAGTAATTAAAAAAATTGTTGATACCACACCGAACACTCGTCTCATTATTATGTATAAGTGGATCATCCCCATCACGACGTAGCGACGACACATTACCACAGTGTAATTATCCTCACGCACGATGATTTTCCTGACCGCCTGTCGAAGGGTTTCTATGTGTGAAGGTGTAGTCTGATATTAAAAAATTATTCCCCTGGTCATTTCAACAAATGTATTAGACAATTAATTAGATTATTACTTCTTAATAAATGTACCTAAATCTTTGTTAGTCTAAGTAACTCGGTATGCAATAAAGCATTTTTTTTTTATTTCTTCCAGACAAATAAAGATCTTAGCGATGCACCACATCGGCGGGTTCACGCTGAACTCCACGTCGGACTATTACCGCGAGCACTTCCCCGCGATCAACTCTACCGTGCTGAGCAGCCTCAACCTCACCGAGTGCACCATCGGACGCCAGCTGGAAGAGGTAAAAGCCCTTAAGGCGACGGATAGACGAAAGGTAGCCCTAACTAGCGACACCAATCGATTTAACTTGTTACCAACTAAACCGGATCTGGCACTTCTGGACACATTTATTGGCCCACCCTGCATTTTCAGTTTCGTTTGGTCCTAGCTAAATTTTTATTAGGTCGAGCAAAAAGTTTTTATGCAGTTTTGGAAATGGTACATTCATCATTTGATTCAATAGTCTTTTTTTAAATTTCGAACACAGAATTTAAAGAAACAAAGGACAATTTGGACCCTGTTGGTTGATATCAAACAATCGAATACTAAGAAAACTTGATTTTATTGGTTTACATTTGATTTAATTCTTGAAAGTGTGATTGATCTCTTTGGTTTTGCAATAAACAATACTTATTCTTAACATTGAGGTGAGGTTCTATCAGAAATCTATGGATAGGTACTTCGCATGAAGTCGCCGCCCAAGCTGTGGCATTTATCCAAGCCGGACACAGCCTAAGAAATGTGAGTGCTCAACTCAATTTAAGGCGATCTGAGATCGGCGATTCTGCGGTCCGAAATGTTTATCGGAGGTGGGTACCTAGGGACTGGCGGCTTTGTTAGTAGCCAAGGAGGTCCACGATTTCGGAACAACGAAACAATTTCGTTACAACTGAAAGCCAGGATCGATTCATCGTGACGAGCAGCTTGGGAAATCGTCACCTTACCTCCATTGAGAGACAGAACCAACTTCGCGACTTCGACGGAGTATCTGTGAGCGCTCGAACTATTCGGAGAAGGTTAAAAGAACGCGATATGGTACCACACAAGCCAGCTAATGGCCCCAAACTAACGCGAGCCCACCGAACAGCGCGCCTTCGTTACGCGCGCACTCATTCAAATTGGACTCAGCAGCATTGGAGTCATGTACTCTTTTCTGATGAGTATAAAATTGTGTTACATGGCAAAGATGGAAGGAAGAAAGTCTTCCGACGTAAGGGAGAGCGTTCCGCACAATGCTGCTTTGAAGAGAGGGTTGCTTATGCCGGTGGCTCATGGACTGTCTGGAGCGGTATATCCGCGAGCGGCAAAACTCAACTTGAGGTTGTTACGGGACCACGGCTCAGCATTAAATGCTGAAAGGTACATTCGTGAGTGCTTAGAACCTCACGTGATGCCATACGCGGACTATATGGGCCGGCCCATACGCTCGGCGTTGTAAGGGAATATCTTGGGGATGTCAATATCACAGTAATGGACTGGCCAGCCAGAAGCCCAGACATGAACCACATTGAGCTCATGTGGGACGAGCTAAAAGACGTGTTAGGGCTCGTCAGCCAGTTGCCCAGGAGTTGCAGGATTTGACAAGAAGAATGGGCGATGATCCCTCAAAATTTCATAGAGCGGTTGATAAACTCTATGCCTTGAGAGCTGTGGTAGTTGCCCATGGAGACCACTCGTTATTAAATTAAGTTTAAATTTAATAAACGCTATAAGTGGCCGTTTTTGGCGGTAATTCAAATTTCGAGTACAAAAGCAGACCCAAAAGTTAAGTATAAGTATTAAAAAAATCAGTCAATTTGGTCGTCTTGCAAATGTCTATGCTTCTTACTCTATCTCTGAGTGACTGATGCTCTACATTACGCGTTAAGTCTTAAGTGGAGATGGGCCGGTCATGTTGCGAGATACGACGACAATCGCTGGACTATCAACACCACAAAGTGGAAGGGACCGCACGGTTTGAGTAGCAGAGGGCGTCCGTGCGCCCGTTGGCAAGACGAGATTGTGGCCAGCACCGGAAATAGATGGATGTCCATTGCCAAAGACATAAAGAGGTGGCTTTCTTTGGAGCAGGCTTTTACCCATAGGGGATCCGCAGGAAATATATAAATTTTGTGAAACATTTTGAAGTACTTTTTAAACTTGTAGAGGATCTTGTAGTGTTGTAAAGCTATTTTTATTTTTTTTATTTGTTTATTAAATAAATAGTATAAGTGTTTTCCGAGAGATCGTAGCCTCGAAATTTTTAAAAAGATATCCGGTTTAGTTGCTAACAATTAAAATCAATTGGTGTCGCTAGTTGACCCTACCCGTCACCTCAAGTAAATAATGGACTTAAAAATTAATTTGTAGGTACTTACATATCTACTTACAAATATTGATGAAACTATCGTCGGCTCACGGCGAAGCAAACAGCACTTACTAAATTCGTCGATTTACCAAGGTCTCCGGTAAAGCAGTTGCTCGGTTAGCAAAAGATCGTGGGTTCGAGTCCCACCCGAAGACTGTCGAAACATTTTAAGTGCATCATTTACTTAAGAATAAATTGCAAAAGATTACTGTAACCAAAAAAATCATATTAATTGATAGTTATTTCTATGATCTAAACGAGTATTTCAAAGCAAAATAGATACAGTACCTATAATTTTAAAATATTATTACTTGACATTAATTCATTTTAACGAAAATTCATTATTGTAATCTATAATAATATGATTTAATCTATTTTAACTATTGACATTTTTACTAACACGTCACTTGTATCCTGATATTTTTTAATTATTTTTACCTTATCATTGTTACATCATAATTAATTGCCTAATCTAGCTACCAGTAGGTACGTATCAAATCAAAAAAGGTAGTAGCCTATGCCCTGCGTGAGTGAAGGTACCGGAGGCCCAATCCGGGGGAAAGGGGGATTTGAAGGTTGGCAGCGCACTTGTGACTCCACTGGTGTCGCGAGTGTCAATGGGTGGCGATAATCGCTTACCATCAGGTGATCCGTCTGCTCGTCTGCCACCTATCGCATAAAAAAACTACTTTTTAAAGGTCCCGGGCGTACGAGTTCACTATTTATTTAGTCAACTATATAACCTCAAACCGTGTGGCCCCCGGCAGAGTAGAATAGGCCACCCTTACTCTTACCGAGGTGTCGTAAAAGGCGACTAAGGTAAAGTTGCTGGCATGATCATCAGCACCCAGAGAAGGAAAACTCTGCATTTATACCAAAACCCTCGCCAACCCGTCTGCCAAACGTGGTGAGTATGGCAATTACCTCTCATGTGATTGAGAGAGGCCCGTGCCCCAGCAGTGGGGACTTAAATGGGCTGACGATGATAACCTCAAACGAACTATAATTTTTACTTTTCCACTTTCAGGCGGCAGAAGGAACCGGCCTAGCCTTCATCGTGTTCACACAAGCCATCCTCAAGCTGACGCCAGCACCCTTCTGGTCCATCACGTTCTTCCTGATGCTGCTGTCGCTGGGGCTGGGCAGCCAGATCGGCATCATGGAGGGGATGCTGTGCACCATCTTTGATATTGACTTCTTTAAACGGTTGAGCAAGCCTGTTATTACTGGTGAGTCTGGATACCTATCTTTTTTTATGAGAAAGGAGGCAAACGAGCAAGCGACTCACCTGACGGTAAGTGATCATCCGTCGCCCATGGACATTAGCCACACCAGAAGGAGTGGAGATGCGTTGCCAGCCTTTTAGGATGGTATAGGCTCGTTTCTTGAAGATCTCAATGTCGTACCGGTTCGGAAATACCGCTGCGGGAAGTTAATTCCACAGTGGCTTAAGTGGATATATAATAAGCTACCACAAAATGTCATTAACCCATCACTGGATAAGTTTAAGTCTCATTTTAAAACCTGCCTAATGAAGAAAGGTTACTCCAACCGATTACGGCTACGGCGGCTAATCTCAACGATCAGCCACGTACGCAGGATATATTATAGTGCTCAAGTGTGTGCGCAAACACAAGTGCACTCCTATTCCCTTACCCTCATATTCCGATGGGACACTACTGTGACACGACCAGAGAGGGATTGGGCGCAGGACCAACGGCTTAACGTGCTTTCCGAGGCACGGGGGTACTAGACCGCCAATTGCCAGACTCCGGGCTACCACTAAGAATTTCTTACCGAAAACTTAGGTACAAATTTTTGGCCCGACCCGGGGATCGAACCCGGGACCTCTTACGCAGCCGTCGCTTTAAAGTGCGACCCACTAACCACTGCGCCACCGAGGCAGTCGAAGAAAGGTTACTATAGTGTACAAGACTATTTAAATGATAAGGATTCTTGGATCGTAGTCTATTAACTTTCATAATTGTATTTCTTTTTTCTCTTCTCAATTGAAACTCTGTAACATCATAAATATTTGAAAAGAGTAACTGCTCAGTTTCTTGCTGGTGTCTCAGTACAAATCGACATTCCGAACCAGCGGTAGATATTATGTACCTATTTTGACATTCATAAGTGTTCTGTGTAGACCTAAATTGAATAAAGTATTTTTTATCTTTATCTTTATCTTAATGAAGGTGCGTGGCAAAAAATGACGTGCTAAGCGCACGGTGGCCGACCTCTACCCAACCAGATTGTATGGGTGGAATCCTAGTTTACGGCGTGTTTACGGTGCCTAGTGTACAGTACTTAGGGTACCTAGTGGCTACCTAGAATCAGCCTGTAGTCTTGTACCCCCGTGCTTCAGAAAACAATTTAAGCCGTAGGTCCTACGCCTGATTCCGCTTGTGCTGGATCACATTGATGTCCCGTCGAAATGATAATATCAGTACAAGGATATAGAGACTGCATTTGCGTTTTTTTATGTGATAGGTGGCAGACGGGCAGTCCATGAATATCAGCCACACAAGTGCGTTAAACTGACAACAATAATATCTGTATTATGTACCAATATAAAGCAATAAAGATTATGAGTATGATGATTATTATGAAACGTTTACCCTTCTCCGCAATTGAGGCCTCCACGTTTTTCTCTGAGGTATCTCTCTGGTCGCGCCGGTCCATTCGTGGCTCTCCCGCGGTTAGGTGATTATTATTTTACTCATGTTTCAGGAGTGGTGTGCGTGTTCTGCTTCTTCGTGGGCCTGATCTTCACGACGGGCGCGGGCGAGTACTGGCTCAAGATGTTCGACTCGTTCGCCGGCACCATCGGACTGGTGGTCGTCGCGCTCATGGAGATGATCGCTGTCATCTACATATACGGCCACGAGCGGTGAGTCACTAGAAAGCTACCCTCACATGCCTCAACCGGGAATTAAGATGCGATATAGGCAGCCTCTCTCTTAAGTTAACTAGGATTTTTAATTGATTGAGATGATTGTTGTCATCCAAGGAGAAAATTATGCCATCATCTACATATACGGCCACGACCTGTAAAGAGATGATGCGAGACTTTCGGCATCGGTAATAAAATTTGGTCTCATTATTCCAACCAAAAGACGCCTATTACTGTACGCAGTAGGTCCTGCTCCAAGAATATAGTCACAAACTAGGGCATTATCTATACCTTGAGTATAAGCTGATGATAACCGGGGGCGTCTCCCATCACAGTTTGACCAGAGCCAATTTAGAAAAGTTACTTAATTGATATGCCAATAGATGATTGGCTGAAATGATGAAGTGTTAGGTATCCCGTGAATGAAAATCAACCATTTTCAGATTCTCGAACGACATCTATGAGATGACCGGGTACAGGCCGGGGCTGTACTGGCAGATCACCTGGCGCTACGTGGGGCCGTTCATCGTGAGCGGCATCCTGGTCTCCTCCGTGGTGTCCATGCTCATCTCCCCGCCGGAGTACAGCGCCTTGGGACGCCGATGAGGTGAGTCATGAGTACAGAAGGCCTACGATTAAACTGTTCCGTAACGAATTAGCATATAGATGTCTGTATTCAAACAAAAAAGACACACAACGAGTGTGAAACGGACGGGGATAAAGATTCGATCGTAAATTTCGTTCCATTCTAGGGCCTCAGCAAGTTCATAGGCGAAGAAATCGTTTATTTCGCGGTTGATGGTCTTCATTTTATACGTGAACAAGTGACACATATGCTCATGACAGACACGTACACGATTAATAGTATTCGTAAGTTGCTTAATACTGGAACCACAAACAGCAAACAGGTAATCGTTTCCTACGGTCATTGGGATAAACTGAGAATTGGATTAGGGATGATTCAAACTAGGGTAACCACCAGGTATGACTATTTACCAACTGCACGTAACAGTAGATCTGGTCATCCTAATTATAACCACAATAGTGTGACGGATTACTTAATAAAAATCAATACTCTTAATAGACTTTATTCAGGTACTAGTTTTCCAAGTTTAACGTTAGTACCTAAATTCTAAATTTCACGCAAAAAACTTGATTGAATTGCATTAACATATCCGTGACGAAGATTCCACCACTAATCATCAACATTTTAATATTCTTGAGTTCTTCCAATTATGACGCCAGAATAGGTCCCAGAATGCGATCCTCTGGTGGTAGACGTCTTCCTTCATAGTCAGTTCCGTGTCTATGTCCAGATAATTTTTTGACGTCTGGAGGACAGGGGTCCAGGCCACTGGGAGAAGACTGGTGGACGCTGGCGTTGGATTACTAAAAAAAAAGAAAAGGTTACAAATGTAACATTCTTCGATATGACTTCAGGTGAGATCCGAACCCATAGCTTTTCACTAAGCAGATGAATTGTCTAAACCTACAGGGCTACCTAAGACCTTAGAATTATTGATTTCTTGTTGAACGTCGACCAAAAATCTATAACACTTACCCATACTTGACAAAGTTAGCCCACAAGGTAGTCATCTTCTCCCTCATCTTAATGTCCTCAGGTTTCGTCAGGTCCTTCCCGTTGAATAGAAAGAGGTACTGTAGCTCATCTGTATGCATTGCCCCTACACCCGTCATATTATTGAAGGGACTATTACCAACGTATGAGAAAATATACTTGTATAGTTTTGCTCCTTGCTCCACCAAGTTGGTCACGGAATTCTCAGCTGCGTAATTCAATATGAAATCTGAAGTAAAATCGATCAATGGTAGCATGTTCTCTTGGCTTACTTCAGCGCTGCCTAAATAGAATTTCTTTGCAATATCTGCAAGCTTCCTCAAATCTTTCTCTTTCATCTTAAACGTTTCATTAAGAAGTGTGAAGAAAATATCTTTATCGTCTTTAAAATAATTTCCCGAAACATCTCCGAATGTCTCTTTGCTATTATATCCAAAAATGATGGGCGTATCTTTAATCTTTTTCGATTTGTGCAAATGGTAATTGTCGTCCGTCACAAAACTCTGGACATGTCTAAATTTCTTCTCTTTACAAACTCTCAGCAATATTTTAGAGGAATCAAACTTTGTTGCTAATTCTAATGGATCCACTTTAGCTAAAAACTCTAAAGCATCTTTTGTGCACTTTGCTGTGTGGTTGAAAAGCTTAGCTAGTTTGATGGCTGCTTCGTAGTCGGGCTTCACGAACATACCTCTAACTTTAATGCCGCCACTTTGGACTATAGCTTTGTCAAAGTACTTATCAAAATTAGAGTACAGATGCAGATCTACAGATCCACCGCCGTAGCTTTCACCAGCGATGGTCACTTTGCTAGCATCACCGCCAAAGGCTTCAATGTTATCCCGTATCCACTTCAAGGCATCTATCTGATCCTTCAGCCCTTGGTTCCCTGGGACCTCAGGGTCGTTGAGGCAGAGGAATCCGTAGGGACCTAGACGGTAGTTAACGGTGACAACGATGATGTCCTTTTGGACTAGATATCTACCATCATAGTCTCCTGAAAAACAACAATAAACAAGTTTATTAAGTAGTTTTGAAATCTTACGTTTCATTACCTCAAAAGGAATAAGGGAACCCTTACCTATAAGGTAACTTTGTTTTCCTATAACGTAGGATGTTAAGTCTTGGTATAAGTTGCCATGGAGGCCTCTGATCTACACAATGGATAGTGGCTACGTATCATCACGACGAACGTGCCCTCCGAAGAATGGAATCATTGTTCATTCGGACAATAAAGTCGTGCCTGCATTGTCCTATCGAAACTGCTACTTCAATACAGACCGACCAAAATCAGAAGGCACTTAAGTGACATTGACATGGGGGCGCTGTACAATATTTTTTGTATGAGAAATGTCAACAGTACCGACACTCCTGTAAAGGACTGTTTCCGTTAGTTCTGACTTTTACCACATGCCAAATTACCGTGATCGGACTGTACACAAAGTATATGTCATCTATGGGACTTGAACCCATGATTTCCGAGATTTAGAGTCAACGCTTTTAGCCTTAAGGTGACGGATAGGGCACACTAGCGACGCCAATCGATAAAAGCGGTCACTTTTCGCGTGAATCAATTTTTCGCGTACAAAAACGGACCCAACATTTGTGTATGGTTATTTAATAAATTGTATAAGTGTTAATAAATAGCCTAGAGGTTGTAACCTCAAAATTGTTTAATATAGGTCCGGTTTAATAGCTAAAAATTAATATCGATTGGCGTCGCTAGTGTGCCCTACCCGTCACCTTAACATTAGTAATTACCAGACACCTCGTATCCTGAATCATGGTCTGAGCTCACCCTGGCCTCCCAAAGTGACAGCTTTGGACGCAACCGAGAATTACACGCTAAGATGAAGAAGAAGCTCTTAGCCTTAACAGGTTGGCGCGACGGCAATCGCTTAGCATGGTGATCTATCCTACCACACACATAACCTCCTATCACATAAAAAAGGAATTAAAATAGCCACTGAATGATCCACCCTTAGCTACATCGTCACTTATCGTCAGGAGAGATTGCGCTCAAATAGGTAAAAAAGGAAAAATTTAAAAGACTTATGCGACAGCTCGACTGGTGTGATACCACGGCCTCACAGAAAACCTGCTTGAAGCAGGACTGTGCTGTGTTTCGCTGCGTGAGTGAGGGTGCCGGAGGCCAAATCCGGGGGAAAGGGGGGTACGATATCTAAAGGTTGGCAGCGCACTTGTGACTACACTGGTGCAGCGGGTGTCTATGGGCGGCGGCAATCGCTTACCATCAGGCGATCCGTCTGCTCGTCTGCAACCTATCACATATAAAAGAGAGAAAAAATAGCACAAGTTCTATTTTTAGATTTTTGCTATCGGCGCAAACAAACATGTGGATACACACATGTAGGACCATTTTGCAGCCTGTCCGACTAATTAAAAGTGAAGAGTGAGGCGCATTAGCGTTTTTGTTAGCTTCTAAACCTGATCTAAATTCAATATTTGCCGACTATCGGAAACTGAGCAAGAATGTATACCTACTACTTATTTAATAATCGTCTGCATGACATGTTTGATCTGTTTTGGTACTCGTCAGTTAAGGCCAAAAGGCCACTTTTGACGGTATTCAATTTTTACATTGAAAAACAGGGCACAATTATTAAATATTATTGTTTATTACTGGGTTGCGAAACCCGAATAATTTGTTAAGCCCAAAAGGCCACTTATGGCGTTATTCTAGTTTTCGAGTACAAAAACAGACCAAAAAGTAGTGCACAATTATTAAATACTATAGTAGGTATACAGGGTTCAGTTCAAAGAAGAAATTTATTTCTCATAAAGACATACATGTCACCATGTATGATGTGGTCCATCTTAGATCCATTTGATTATCATATTATTATTATTATTTTTGTCTTTTTCTGATATCAATCTCACAATATTATGTGTATGTATTTGAGCATAACTTATTTATTAGTTTATAATACTGTATTTTATTTACATGTATTAGGGTTATAAGTTATATTTTAATATTTACAGTTTCTTTTTTTTTTCTTTCCTTATTGAATATTGCACCCCCTACCCCTTCTCTACTATCAAATGTCCTTTACCCGAAGGTTGTCGTGTAGAAATCGCTTTCAGCGATAAGACCGCCGAAATTGTACACAAAATTTCTGTAATGCCTAGTACTTAAGTTGTGTATTTTGTGCAATAAAGTATATCTATCTATCTATCTATGTCACTTACATGAGATAACATATCAAAAGTATGCATAGCCCAATCGTGCTTATTACAAGATACAAATAACTAGGTACTTATTTAGTTATTCTAGGTACTTATTAGTATGTATAAGCTACAAACTGTATAATTTTGTCATAATGTTTTGGTGTTGGGTCTTAAATATTATAATTATAATAATATTTTACAAAGTGTTCTGCATATTTACCTATAAAAAAATTAAAATAAATATTGTTAGTATGTATATAAGGTACCTACATACTCTATTATTTTGTTATTGGATCTCTTATTTTATTAGTTTTAAGTTTTACTTACTTAGTAGGCTTTTAACTCAATGTATAAGCATACTTAGATATTGCAATGCCTTGAATTATCATTCCTAAGGACTTATACCACTCCACTTCTTCTGCACGAACCTACCTACATGAAGTTATTAGAAGTCGCCCACCTACGCACACCCAGCCTACTCTATTAGGTCTACAGACGCTATGTGGCAAAAAAATCGTCCCGAAACGAAGTGAGGGCGGACCGCTAGTTGCATAATAAGCCGCACTTCAATTTCGAAAAGTCCAGTGTGTGTTAAGTTATCTACTAGATTACCATCGCTACCTATCCGTAGTCCATTCGATAGATCCGAAGAAGAAATTCATATATTCCGTAATTCCTACCCACATTATATTTTTAGTGTTAAGCGCGCCATCTATTGCCAGCGAGGAATAACAGCTATCCGATAAAAAACATGCTTCAGCTTGGTATGTGTGTGTGGGGACGATACGTACGTACATAAGTTGATATTAATTTAGCAACTAAGCGGCATTATAATGATTATGGTTTAGTTGTTAATTGTTAAAATACATCGCAGTTATTATGTAGATGTCGCGTATCACTCTACACTTAAAATTACTGTCCTGTAGAAGTCGTAATTATTTATTTTCTCGATTCACTGACAACAGAGCCATCTCTTAGCAATCGTTTAGCAGGATTGCGTGAGCTTTCACCATAAATGGCAATAAAACTATTTGAAATTTGAAATTCTAATACTTAATTAATAAACTAAACTAGGTAGGTACATCGTAAGAAGAAAGGAAAAATAAATGTGGGAGAGCCAAGCTTAGGCATGAATGGGCCGGCTCGACCGGAGTGATACCACTGCCTCACAGAAGACCGGCGTGAAGCAGCGTCTGCGCTGTGTTTCGCTGTGTGAGTGAGGTTACCGGAGGCCCAATGGGGGGGGAAGGGGAAAAGGTTGGCAGCGCACTTGTGACTCCACTGGTGTTGCGGGTGTCCATGGGCGGCGAAATTGCTTACCATCAGGTGATCCGTCTGCTCGTCTGCCACCACTCATATATAAAAAAAAAGGAAAATGACTAAACAAACATGACGTATACAGGGTTGCGAAATAGATCCGGTTTAGAAGCTAAAAATTGTATTCATTGGCGGCGCTAATGTGCCTTAAGGTACCTGCACTTCCGAAGTAGTAGCCCCCTCCATGGAACCAGACAAAGACAGCCAGTTTCTCCTCATTTTGTCTTTTGGGCACATAGATGTTGAGTCGGAGGCACTGCAGCGTGCCCTGGGCGGTTTTGGCGAATTGGGGGCATTTTATGGTACCTTCGTAGGCCTCAAACGGCTCTTCGAAGTTTGGGTACGGTGATGACACCTGAAATCATTAAAAACACAGTCATCATCATCGTCACCTGTAGCGTGTTTTCTATTTATGTTATGTTATTTATTTGGCACATCAACAATATTAACACAAGCATTTTACAAAATCATGACAAGATTCTAAGAAAAGTATTATTGTGTATATATTTGTAATCCCACTGTTGATTCTGATATCCGTAACACAGGTGCTTGAGCTACCTATCTCGGAGTCAGATCAATGTATGTGATGTTGTGAAATATTTACTTATTTATTCTTTTCTACTGTTCACGTCAATGATAGATATGCACAACTTGGTATTTCATCAGTATATAATGCACTTAAAAAAAAATCTTTTTTTTTGATGTGATAGGTGGCAGACGAGCAGACGGATCGCCTGATGGAAAGCGATTGCCGCCGCCCATGGACACTTGCGACACCAATGGAGTCACAAGTGCGCTGCCAACCTTTAACCCCCCTTGCCCCCGGATTGGGCCTCCGGTACCCTCACTCACTCAGCGAAACACAGCACGTGCTGTTTCACGCTGGTTTTCTGTGAGGCCGTGGTATCACTCCGGTCGAGCTGGCCCATTCATGCCGAAGCGTGGCTCTCCCACGGTTTCGACAGTCTTCGGGTGAGGACTCGAACCCACGATCTTTTGCTAACCGGGAAACTGCTTTACCGGCTAAGCTACCGGAGACTTTGGTAATGTCGACGAATTTTATAAGTTAGCAAAAGATCGTGCGTTCGAGTCCCACCCGAAGACTGGCAAAAATTTTTTAAGTAAATAAATAATTCACAACATCACATACATTGATCTGACTCCGAGATAGGTAGCTCAAGCACCTGTGTTACGGACATTCAGAACTAACAGCGGAATTACAAATATATACATATAATACTTTTCTTTTGTAAATACATACGTATAATACATTTAAACACCCAGACCAGTACAAACATACATGTTCATGCACACAAATGTTTGTACTGTGCAGGGATCGAACCCGCAACCCTTGGACCATCGTTCACTACCACTGTTCCAAACGGGTCGTCGAAGTGCATTCAATTATATTCTGGGGATCAAAAGATCAGATAGAGTGCGCAACTCTGACATACGCTTCAAGACGGGAATCGCGGATGTGGGTCGAAAAACTGCGAAGTTGAAATGGGAGTGGGCGGGCCATGTATGCAGAATGAACCCTGAAAGATGGACAAAAATCGTCACCCAATGGCAACCGACCGATGCACGTCGACTACGCGGCAGGCCCAAAAAAAGATGGTATGACGATTTCAATACGTATGTCCAAGAATAGCAAGTAAAGGCATTGGATAGGAAGCAATGGAGAGACATGGGGGAGGTCTTTGCCCAGCAGTGGGACTGTAGACTAAATTAATCAAAATAAATATTACTGCGTGAATGGACCGGAGGCTGTATTCTACTCCGCCGTGTGCTCCCCGGCAGAGTAGAATAGGCCACCCTCACTCTTACCGAGGTGTCGTAAAAGGCGACTAAGGTAAAGCTGCTGGCATGATCATCAGAGAAGGAAAACTCTGCATTTATATCAAAACCCTCGCCAACCCGTCTGCCAAGCGTGGTGAGTATGGCAATTACCCCTCATGTGATTGAGGGAGGCCCGTGCCCCAGCAGTGGGGACTTAAATGGACTGACGATGATGATGATATATTACTGACGAAATACTATGTTGTGCATATCTGTAATTGATGTAAACACTAGAAAAGTATCTTGTCATGATTTTGTAAAATGCTTGTTTATATTGTTATAACATCTCTGAACGATGAAATATTTAATCGTTCAGAGATGTTATTCCGTGTAGCGTCCAAAAATTGTATTGCATTATTTGCATTGACATAGTTAGTAGGTAACTAATAAGTCGAGTGATGGTAGCACAGTGGATAAGAACGCACCTTCTATACGGGGGTCGTGGTTCAAATCCGAGCATGCACCTCTGGATTTTTCAAATTATATATGCGTATTTCTACCATTAGCTCGGCTGAAACATCGTGAGGAAAGCTTGCACGTTTCGGATAGTTTCTGAAACGTCCGAAACGCACCATTATTCAGTTGGTCTGTTTCCCCTGTCAAAGGGGTTGCGAAGGTCAGACGGCAGTCATCATCATAATCATTTCAGCCAATAGACGTCCACTGCTGGACATAGGCCTCCCCCAATGTTCTCCACACAGATCGGTCCTGTGCCGCCCACATCTTGACCAGATCGTCGGTCCACCTTGTGGGGGGCCTGCTACGGCTGCGACTTTCTGTACGTGGCCCCCACTCGAGGACCTTTTCGAGGACGGCAGTCGCTTCATTGTAACTACCAGACTCCTCAAATACTGAATCGATGAATTCCACGCGAGCGAAGCTGCGGGCATCCGCTAGTCTCACAAAAGTACCTACATATCTATCAAATAAAAAAATAAAATTGTGCGTAATACCTGTACGCTGTAACACCTTGTTGGTCTAGTGGTTTAAATACCGGGTCGTGATCTCGGGGTCCTGGGTTCGATTTCCGGGATGAGAGAAAAGTATGTTTCGAATTTTTCGAACATAGGTAGATCGGGTTTGTGATCACCAATCCGCATTAGGCAACCGTGGTGATTAAGCCTAATCCCATCACAGTAGCGATAATTTGATTTCTATGATGGAGGCCTTTGCCCAGCAGTGGGACAGTTCATATGCTGATACCTACTTTACATAATACTTATTTTGTGTTATATCTTTCTATCTATCTATAAGTACTTACCCCGAATGGATTATCCTCTTCTACCTTCGCGTAGGGAATCCCAAGGAACGTACTATAGTTCCCTTCACTTCGTCCCTTCACTGGTCCCCTAGGAGTGTTCACTATAGAGTCATCACATAGAACCACACTCACTGTCAGTGTGAGAATTGCTAACTTCATTTTTAACGACTTCATCACAATGAAATTATTTCTAAATTCGATTTAGAATTAACGGATTTTTCGCGTACCTAACACACAACAAAACATAATCCGTCGAATTAAGACCTCCTTGTATTTGAAGTCAATAAAAAAAAATGTTCATGTACAGATTTTAAACAAATATTTAAAAGCGACTATAGGCTAAGACAGTAACCTTGTTTACCACTCAAACAGAATGTAACACTGTCTAAGAGAGATAAATTGCGTGGTTATATAGTTTTCCTGTTGGTATGTATGTGAAAATTTATTGAAATGTCTGCATGTGTGCATTGAAGCAAGGCCACATGTGAAGTTACTGAATGAGTTCAACTGTATCAGTTCACTCAGAGAAGATAGTTCTTCTTAGCATTTAATTATTCATGGTTATTTCATAAATAGTATAAGTGTTTGTCGAGAGGTTGTAACCCCGAAGTTGTTTAAAATAGATCCGGTTTAGAAGCTAAAAATTAAAATCGATTGGCCCTACCCGTCACCTTAATAAAAATCTATGGAGTGAAACTTGCTTAAAATGATAAACCTTATATTTATTGAAATAAAGGTGAAGTGACAGCTATCACTCTACTCATAGTGAAGCTATATTTTACGGGGTACAAAGGCCGTGGGTTGAAATCCGAGCATACAACTTTAAATTTTCGAGTGCGTATTTCTACCATAGCTCGACGAGTTAAAATATCGTGAGGAAATCTGAACGTTTGAAATACATAGTTGCTCAGCCGCAATTGTATGCTATATAACGCCCTGTTGGTCTAGTGGTTTAAGTACCGGGCCGTGATCTCGGGGTCCTAGGTTCGATTCCAGGGTCGAGCGAAGTATGTTTCGAATTTTTCGAACATAGCTCCGGTTTGTGATTACCAATCCGCATTTGGCAAGCGTGGTGATTAAGCCTAATCCCATCATAGTAGCGATAACTTGATTTCTATGATGGCGGCCTTTGCCCTGCAGTGGGACAGTTCATAGGCTGATACTTTACTTTACAGCCGCAATTAATAAATAATAATAATAAATATTTCACAACATCACATAGATTGATCTGACTCCGAGATAGGTAGCTCAAGCACCTGTGTTACGGATATCAGAATCAACAGTGGGATTACAAATATATACATATAATACTTTTCTTTTGTAAATACATACTTATAATACATAGCAAACACCCAGACCAATACAAACAGACATGTTCATGCACACACATGTTTGTACTGTGCGGGGATCGAACCCGCAACCCTTGTATCAGAGGCAGCGTTCACTACCACTGTTCCAATCGGGTCGTCAAATCAATTTTTGTAATCCAATGATTCAAACGTATGATTAATGAATGACTGATACTTATGCGTAAGTCATACTCTTATCAGTTCTGTGAACTGTTCTGCGCAAGCCTAGTTTGTACCGTTAAGTACCTATTGACTTGTCTTGAGTCATCTTAAGGTGACGGGTAGGGCACACTATCGATTTTAATTTTTAGCTACGAAACCGGATTTTAAACAATTTCGGGGTGACAACCTCTCGGCAAACACTTTAAACTATTTATTAAATAACCATGCACAAATGTTGGGTCCGTTTTTGTACGCGAAAAATTGATTCACGCCAAAAGTAACCGCTTTTGGCGGTAATCAATTTAAAAAAAACCCCGGGGTGCGAGTATAGACGCAAATAGTGTGCGAGCGAGAAGTGAATAGATGCGCCGCCATTTCTGATCCCATTCTTTATCCGCACAGGTTTGTACTTGTATAATTATAATATTACGTAACATTATGTATTATATGTAGCACTTTGTGACTTCACTGGTGTGTGTCTATGGGAGGTGGCAATCGCTTACCATTAGGCGATCCGTCTGCTCGTCTGCCAATTTATAAATAAATAAATCACAAAAAAAAACAAATAATAATAAACAATACATACATACTTAATTATATATAACATTTTTCGTCCTTTTCTGTCCAACAGTTCGTAAGTACTATACAACACATCAAAGTATACAGAACTGTCTTTCTTCAGTCGATTCTCGCCTTAATTTCCAACACGTTCGGTTCAATATTAATTGACGAATTTTGACACTGTAGTGACTTGTGGGGCTGTCTGTACCTTTACTTGTTCAGATGATATCATTATTTTTACACGCAAAGATTAGGAGCACTCTGATAGACAATATCTTAGATCAAAAATGTAAATATTTAGAAGAATGAATGAGTCTTTATTTGCATAAAAATGTTACAGTGGTAACATACTTAACGATGAACCATCAAATGGCATGAAAATTAACATACAGGGTGTATCTAAGAACATTTACGTCTTTTTTTTTTATGTGATAGGTGGCAGACGAGCAGACAGATCACCTGAGTAAGCGATTTCCGCCGCCCATATACACCCGCGACACCAATGGAGCCACAAGTGCGCTGTAAACCTTTAAACCCCCCTTTCCCGCGAGGCCTCCGGTACACTTACTCACGCAGCGAAACACAGCACAGTGCTGCTTCACGCCGGTTTTCTGTGAGGCATCCAATTAAATAAGTGTTCTAGCTGCCATTCTGAACAACGCCGATGCCGACGCTAACGATCTACGCCTTTTTGAAATTTTCAAAAAATATATTCAAGTTTTCATACAAAGTCGGTCACGTGACTTATTTATATAAAAAAATCTTGAAGGCTTTACAGTCATGCCAAAGTTGTTCGTTTTAAATGGAAAGCCGAAAAAATTTACGACGAAATCCAAAAGTCGTAGAACAGTTTTTTTTATTATATTTTTATCATCAAATAACATTACAAATTATACATGTGAGACAGCACATTAAACCACAGAGGTTTGTCTATCGTGAGCTATGCGTTATAAAAACTAATATTCAATACTTAATCATTTATTGAACACCATATTTTGGAAATTAAAAGTTGTTCCGAATGGTTGGAAGAACACGTGGTTAAAAGGATGTACATGTTCACAGATACACCCTGTAGACATATGTAAAGAATGACATATTTAGAGATAATTTCAAAAGGCATAATAAGTAAGCATAGTACGAGAATCGAACCCGCTGCCCTTGCGTCTCAAGCCACTGCGCTAAACGGTAATGTAATCTGAAGCAATGTTACCTAACGTTATTACAACCTGTGCGGATAAAGAATGGGATCAGAAATGGTGGCCAATCTATCCACTTCTCGTTCGCACACTATTTGCGTCTACACTCGTGGGGTGCGAGTATAGACACAAATAGTGTGCGAGCGAGAAGTAAATAGATGCGCCGCCATTTCTGATCCCATTCTTTATCCGCACAGATTGTACAGTCGATTCCACGTGTAATACTAAAGAAGTCTGTGACGTCATTGTTTTGTATTCCGAAACAATCAGTACATAGAGTAGGCACTTTACGCAGAAATCTAATTAGGTATAATGAATGAATCATTTTACTGTATTTAGACTAATAGGTATATAGGAATTTCCTTTAAGGTGACGGGTAGGGCACACTAGCGACGCCAATCGATTTTAATTTTTAGCAGTAGCTAAAAAGGCCGTTTATTTCTTATGCAAGAGGCAACAAACGAGCAAGCGGGTCACATGATCCACCGCCCATGAACATCCGTGAAATCAGAGAGATCGCTAATGTGTTGCCGGCCTTTTTTAAAAAAATAAACTCTTCTCTTGAAGGTGCCTAAGCATAAATTGATATCGAAAAGCCCACACATACCTACCGTATAATTTGTCTGTGCTTCACGCCGAACCATGCTGAGATTACTTATTATGATTATAATGTGTGACATGCGTAGCCTGAGGGCTTAATTCAAAGCAGACGTTACGACCACAGGTTACGACCGAATCGGAGTTTCTGTCTCTTTCACACGCTCTGTGTGTCTCCTTTGTTTGGATGCGACAGGTATATTCTCGTTTTAAAATTTCATGGTCACTAACATTAGAATAGTTATTTACGGGATTTCTACTATGTAGGTACCAAATTTTTGGGTTTCCGATATTTCGGCACCGTTGCAAGGTCACGGAGTAACTGAAGTTTTTGCGGGTAAGTTGTTACTGGCAGACAAAGCGGTCTACCCTCCTTCGCAGTCTTTTACTACACACATCGGCACTTGTTACAGTGCCGAAATATCGGAAACTCAAAAATAAGGTACCTATATGGTAGAAATAAGGTACCTACATGGTAGAAATAAGGTAGGTACCTACTTGGTAGAAATAAGGTACCTACATGGTAGAAATCCCGTAAATAACAACTTATTCTAAGTATATTCACGTTCGTTACGGGAATTAAGCCACCTGTTTAGCACGTGATTTAGGCGGCCAGCATACCGTTTTATCGTGGGAGAGCCATGCTTCTGCATAAATGGGCCGGCTCGACCTGAGTGATATCACGGCCTCATAGAAAACCGGCGTGAAGCAGCTGTGCTGTGTTTCGCTGCGTGAGTGAGGGTACCTGGAGGCCCAATCCGGGGGAAAGGGGGGTTTAAATGTTGGCAGTGCACTTGTGTCGCTGGTGTCCATGGGAGGCGGCAATTGCTTACCATCAGGTGATGCGTCTGCTCGTCTGCCATATAAAAAAATACCACAAAAGTGTCATTTTGTGCATCTACTGATCTTTTATATTTCACCCCCAGGGACACACCGTCAAGAAGGGCTACCCAGACTGGGTTCTCGGCATCGCAGTCGCCATGATCCTGGCTGGCATCCTGCCCATCCCGGTGGTGCTGCTCCTCCGCCGGTTCCAGTGCCTGGCGCTGGACGTGGACATCCACCAGGGCTCCATCCGACGCATCGAGACCACTGTGTCGACTAAGGAGATGATGAGCGACCAAGACGTGAGTTCTAGGAAGGACTATGGTTCCTTGTGGAGATAGGAAAGTCGATAATAGTTTTTCTAGTTGGTCTTTTCTTAGTAGACCAATAGACCACTGTGTCTACTAAGGAGACGATGAGCGATCAAGACGTGAATTAAACGAAGGATTATGGGTCATATGGAAAGTCACTTTTAACGTTTTCTTTCTGGTATTTTCTTAGTAGACCAATATACCACTGTTTAATAAGGAGATCATGAGCGACCAAATAGCGAGTCTTTGTGGGCATATAGTATAGGAATAGTCTCTAATACTTTTTCTTACTGGTCTTCTCTTAGTAGACCATTGAGTCTACTAAGGAGATGAGCGACTAAGGCGTGAGTTTTTACGAAGGATTATGGGTTATTTTGGACGTAGGACAGTCATTAATTACAGTTTTTATCTAGTATTTTCTTAGTAGATCAGTAGACCACTGGGTCTACCAAGCAAAGACTGGTTGTAAAAAGCTTAATCCTGAAGCTAGACATAATTTTCACTTAGGTACTCGTATGTACCTTAAGGTGACGGGTAGGGCACACTAGCGACGCCAATCGATTTTAATTTTTAGTTACGAAACCGGATCTATTTTAAACAATTTCGGAGTTACAACCTCTCGGCAAACACTTATACTATTTATTAAATAACCATGCAATAATGCTGGGTCCAACGCGTACGCGAAAAAATATTTTACGCCAAAAGTGGCCACTTTTGGCATGAATTAATTTTTCACGTACAAAAACGGATCCAACATTTGTGCATAGTTAATTAATAAATAGTATAAGTGTTTGCCGAGTGTTTGTAACCCCGAAATTGTTTAAAATAGATCCGGCTTAGTAACTAAAAAATTAAATCGATTGGCGTCGCTAGTGTGCCCTACCCGTCGCCTTAAGTAAATATTCACCACTAACTTTTTTCCTTTTTGTAAGTAGACACATAACGGAGCAAACTTAAATGCTAAAGTAAACATTATTATTCGCTAGTAATTTATGTCTAATATCTTACTATAACTGTTTATTGTACAGTTTTGTTTATCGGCTGTGTTGATACATTTTTTAAAAATGCAATCAATAAACACTACACTGCTACACACTTATTAACTCTTATTCCTTACGTAATAATTTTGTCAACACGGCCGACCATTGCTAAAGAATCAACTGAAGGCATCTAAAACGCATCTCTAGTGCTAAAATATCCGCTCGATAGCGTATCTCCAAATCTGTCAATGGTAAGAGCCCAATTCTCGTGCCCGTGACATTTATTTTCATTCGACATATATCACTAAAACACAGATTTTTTGTATGGTTTATAAGTGATATCCGCCATGTTCTCAAAATAAAATAAAATAAATAAAAAGTATTTATTTCGGACCATACAATCCATAGTGTTGTTAGTATTGTTAGTAACAATGATTGTCTTAGAAATCTATGTTAAGTACTTTAATCATTTTATTATATTATTATTTTTTTTTAAGTATCATGGGCACGAGAATTGGGCTCCTAGATTAGATCGATTTCACGATTGATAATTATGTAATTTTAAACTTTCATGGTCACTAACATTAGAACAGTTATTTACAGGATTTCTACCGTGTACCAAACTTAAAAATAAGGTAACATGGTAGAAATCTCGTAAATAATGATATATTATGGTTTAGAAAGCTACAGAGTATTTGAGATGCTTACAGTTCTATTTGTAAATAACAACGCTAATATTTGGTGCCGTGGGTAGGTGCTTTCACCGGAGAGCGCGCCGCCAGCGCCAGCGCAGCTTGTGGCGGACGCCGCGGGAACTAGGTTCACGATCGGCGACTTCGATGTAAGGATTCATAAAAAAAAATCATGATTCTCAATCAATCAATTACTTAAAGAATTAGAAAATTCTATTGTGTTTCATTTGACAACTTATAAGTTATGGTTCAGTTACCATAACTCATAAGTTTTAATAAAATAACTCTTTTATCGTACCGACCCGAGCGACGTAAGAATTTCCCGCCTGTCGTTGGCGTAGTTATCGATAAAACAGTACGTTTCAATAAACCATAATTTTAAATAAGTTTTCGGGACAAAATAATAAAAATTAAATTTCAAATTTCGACTTTACTAATTCTTTAAATGAAAATTAATCAGTATTGAGAATCATGACACAATTAAATTGTCCTATGCATAAATTGTGAATAACTAGATTAATAAAATTAACTTACCTGCTTATTCAGCAAGTACACACATCACGTTTACTACAATCTGCCTAATTTCTTCAATTGATATTGAACCAAACATATTTCACATTGAGGTGAGAATTAATTGAACAGATTTATGTACATTAAAGTGAGTTGTACCCATTTTTAAAAAAGTTGTTCCGCCGACAAGAGCGGTGATGTTATAGCTCCACAAGACTGTTTTGTTTAACGGATGGAACAAATGATCGATAATTTTAATCGAAGGTGATTTTTTGGGATATCTCGGTATTATTATCATTATATATGGGGTAAAATCGTATGAAATTTTGTCTGCTGTGATAAAAATGTATCTAAGAATTATAATCAAAATCAAAAATGTCTTTATTCAATATCAAGTCCATACAGAACATTTATGAATGTCAAATATTATGTAATCTACCGCTGATTCGGAATGTCAATTTCTACCGAGAAGAATCAGCAAGAAACTCAGTAGTTACTCTTTTCAAATAATATGGTAATTACAATATTCATTCTTATACAAATTATGATTACAGTGACAGTATGATATACCTACAATGCTTATAATCAATATCGTTTAGATAAATCGTCAAAGAAAAAATATGAATTTAATTATACATTAGAGGACAGGCGAACAGATCAACATGCCCAGAAAACCTTATCATTCAAATAATCATCTACTTTATAGTAGCAAGTTGTTTTTTTTTTCTGAGATAAGACCCTATGTTCCTTGGGGTAAATCCGGTGGATGCGCCACAAAGGGGCTCTTAACCCTACAATATCATGTTATCCATCCGCTAAACATTCTTGACGCTTCGTAAATTAAGGTGATATGGTGACGAAAACTAATTCTTCATAAAATTGACTTTGTAATAGGGACTATTGCGAGTGAATAATCCGCTAGATGGCGCTCTGTCAGAGGTTATAGAGTCCACGCCACAAAAGAAGTCCCGCGGCAAAACATGGACCTAACTGCCACACTCAGAGTCTTTGATTAACTTAGTTGGCTACTTAAGAAAAAATATTGACACTTATTTTGATACGCATAAAGACTACCGATACTAAAGTTAATGAACATTAGCTTAAATGACGTCTCTGAGTGCGGCCCTAAGAGTTAAGATTCCTTCCTCCTTTGGTTTTGTCCATTAATCACGTGAGGCTTGAAAGTGGAGGGGAGGGGTTTGATAAAAATCACGAAAATAACACAAAGGGGGACGTAGGGTGTAGAAGATATAAAGTGTATTTATTTTTTCGTCAAACGTTTTTCTTATGATTACACTCTTTGTTTAATATTATTTTTATGGCAATCAAAAAGAACTTGCAACCTAGTCCAGACATTTTTATCATTGTCCTTAATTTCTAAATAAAATAAAATTATAGTTTATACCTATACATATTTAAAGGTAATATTTAGATTTTTTTGTAGGTATTAAAAATATACGTGATGTTGGGAAGGGGGAGGGGATAGTCTTAAACCTCACTACGTATCACTTATGGGGAGGGGGGCTCAAAAAATGCTAAAAAAAGATCACGTGATTAATGGACGGCCCCTTATTATTTTTTTAAGTCATAGGTGGCAGACGAACAGTAGGTAGACGTTATTAATATATATTAATCCCAACCTAAGAAAAGTTACGGTTAAAATTTTTTTTTTATGGCTTGCTGTTGCTCTTACGAGACAACTCTGCCAATGTCAAGTGATTAAAGAGACACGTTCCTTAGAAAAATTGTTGAGAAATGAGCTGGTTCTCTTCAGATGATTGCGTTTGGGTTATTATTAAACATCACCTAAAACAAACAGAACGTACACTGACATACACATTTAGACAACACAAACTTTGTTAATTGGGAGATTCATAGGGTATTAAAATAATTCCAGCCCCTTTTAACATTGCGTGTTGGAACAAGATGGTATCAACTTTAGTACGGTAATAATTTTAGATCGCGTTTTGTAATGAACGGGTTAGTTTCTATGATCATAATGCTCAAATTTGAATGCTGACGGCGACTGTAGCGCGTTTTTCAAGGGACTTCTTTCATGGTGCGGACTCCACTTCAACAGTATTAGTTGTTTCGTTTCTGAGATTGACATTTTGACATATCACGTATAACCAATATAACCAATCACTTTGTAGATGGACCTCGGTCATATACGCCATTTAGCAGATTTTTAACACGACGCGACAGGCCCAATGGACAACATTTCAAAATTGCTAAGCTCTGAAACAAAAAATACCAATTCTTTGTTTACTTTTCCGCTGCTCGAATACATATTTATTCATTTTTTATATTGCTTATTTACTGAGAAAAAAATTAAAAACTAAAAAACGTAAGATGACGTCATCGGACGGCAGAATGTAAAATATTTCTTTGCTTAGCACATTATAGTTTTAAATTTACGAAATGCCAAACCCATGACATGTAACTGTCAAAAAAAAAAGAAAACTTGTCAACGTTGAATGTATGAATGACGTTGACAATGTTGACACTAGTATTATTTACGTTTGACAGTAGTACCTTTTTATTATTAAAACAATGATAAGCAAAGGAATATCGCTGTATTCAGCCGTCCGATGACGTCATTTGGCGCTTACGTCTATTTAGAATAAAAATAATTTCAATAATTATTTTATGCATGAAAATGGACAAATTTTGAAAAAAGAAAAAATATGGGTTTGTTCATTTTATGTCTACTTTCATATAAAAAAACAATATGGACATGTTAAAAATATGAAATGTTGTCCATTTAGTCTCCATTCTATAAGCGAGGCTCTAGCGACAGTGGCGCCACATTCAAAGATCATTCTAGCAAGTTCTCTCGAGAATGTAGGTATTAATGTATATTAATTAATTATAGTCATAATACTTAGAAACGTTTTTTTTTATGGCGGCGCCACTGGCGCTTCAGCGATACTGCGACGATGCTACCGCCGCCAAGTGATTTATACCGATTGTGGCGAATAAAAAAGTAAGCAACAAATACATTAAGGAAATGATTTACAATTTTTTGCGGCCTACCTATGTAATAATTTCTTCCTACAAGTAACAATTAACTCCATTAATCTTACTTACGGGATTCGGCGGGTAGGGCTAAAAGAAGCCGCGTCGGCTGATGCAATTAAAAGGTTTTAAATTAGTGTCTAGTAGTTTTTAGTGTGCAAGTTTGGTGTTTATTTGTGCAGTGAAGTGCCGGCAAAGTGATCCTAATAATAAGAATCGTTGGATTGTATCATTTTTAACACTGCTATTGTGTGTCGAGTGCGTTGTCTCGTGACAACTTGCTTGGACCTAATCGAGTCTTAAACCCCGCGATTGCTTTTAGAGTGATATCCGCTGAATCCGTAGGTCGATAAAACGCAAAACACCGGCGATTTATTGAGTGACTGTAACTTTGACTGACTTCGACTGTTGACTACCTACTTATTCTCAATAAGTTACTTGACATTGGCGAATTATCTTCGGTTGTCCCGCTTAATAATGCCTAAAATCTAAAACATGATAATGGCAGGAGTAATTCTCAGTCGAGAAGTTGATTGCCACAAATAAAATAAGAAGAATAATCTTACTTACAGAAAGAAATATATTACATAAGTTTGTCTCAAAAAATTGTTAATACTATTCTTAAAGTATTTATTTCTACACTTTTTATAAAAATGACTCTTATCGTATCGTTACAATCAATATTAACCACTTGGCGGCACTAGCGTAGGTATCGTCGAAATATCGCCTTAAACCTCGTCTTAACTTTCCCGTGTTTTCGGTTTGTATATTAGCTAATGCTATACCTAAGCACAAAATGTATAGACACAGAAGGTCAGCTCTAGCTGAAATTGATATCGAAGACTTCGTTGACCTACGCGCTAGGCAGTGTATCGTATCGTGTCTCTATCGTACACGTTCCGTATACTCTGTCTCTATCTAACGGCGAACCATCCGAGATCAATATGTACGCGCGGACGTATATGTTTGCGTAGCCTGAGGGCCTTAATTAAGTTGACGGGTAGGGCACACTAGCGACGCTACTCGATTTTAATTATTAGCTACTAAACCAGATCAATTTTAAGCAATTTCGAAGTCACAACCTCTCGGCAAAGACTAATACTATTTATTAAATAAACATGCAAAAATGTTGGGTCCAACGCGTACGCAAAAAATTGATTCACGCCAAAAGCGGCCACTTTTGGCGTGAATCAATTTTGGTAATCAATTTTTCACGTACAAAAACGGACCCAACATTTGTGCATGTTTATTTAATAAATAGTATAAGTGTTTGCCAAGAGGTTGTAACCCCGAAATTGTTTAAAATAGATCCGGTTTAGTAGCTAATAATTAAAATCGATTAGCGTCGCTAGTTGACCCTACCCGTCGCCTGAGAGCAGACATTACGACCGAATCGGAGTTTCTCTCTCTTTCACACGTCCTTTGTTTGGATGGGACATGTATCTTCTCGGTCGTTATGGGACGTCTTTAAATTAAGCCACCAGTTTAGCATGCGGCCTGCTTTCTGTGTCTAATATTATGTGATCTAAGCTAATAGTAGATTCCTTATGTACAGTGTGTTGTAAATGTGTGTGCTATGTCTAGGGTGTGGACAGCAGCGACGAGCGCGCCAGCAAGAAACCCCCAGCGAGCATCGCGCGCAGCCGTCCGAAGAAATAAATGTTTGTCGCACTCATACGCTTTGCATGTTCTGTCTTGCTTTTACATTTAAATCATTACCTTTTTTATGTCACAGGTTTCTAACGTTTTTACAGTCAACTTTAATGGTTACTTAAAAAAAAATGGTTAGGTAATATTGGCACTTATTTCAATACACATAAAGACTCTCCATAAGTTGATGAATATTTAGCTTCAGTGACTCTTGAGTGGGGCAGCTAATGATATCATCACGTCAACGTAACGCCATCTAGCGAATATTTATTCTCAGTGACTCTCTATAACGACTTATGGTGACGAGTAGGGCACACTAGCGACGCCAATCGATTTTAATTTGTAGCTAGTAAACCGGATCTATTTTAAACAATTTCGGGATTACATCCTGTCGGCAAACACTTATACTATTTATTAAATAACAATGCACAAATGCGGACCCAACATTTGTACGCGAAAAATTGATTCACGCTAAAAGTGGCCGCTTTTGGCGGTAATCAATTTTTCGAAATTCAAAAAATTCAAAAATTCTAAAGTACTTTATTTTGCATAGGCTTATATACAGCTCTTACAAATCGTCATACATGAAAAAAATATAAATTATAGCTATGTATATTATACATGTAACTAAACATATATGTCGATACAAAAAATACAAGAACAGACCCAACATTTGTGCATGGTTATTTAATAAAAAGTATAAGTGTTTGCCGAGAGGATGTAACCCCGAAATTGTTTAAAATAGATCCGGTTTTGAAGCTAACAATTAAAAACGAATGGTGTCGCTAGTTAGGGCTACCCGTCGCCTTAAGAATCTTCGAGAGGGACCCGAACCTACGACCTTTCACTACTAATCGGATAAATGCTCTCAATGAGCTACCGAAGGCGTTACTAAATCGACTGTTTATATTCCTGAATTTAATAATAATATAATTATTACCTACCGAATTTACACCTAACCTACCTAATATAGGTAAGTAGGTTTACCTTAATATTACCAGGAATAAATATGTATGTAATTTTTTTAAAATTACAGCATTAAAAATACCTCAAGACTTTTCGACATATATTTTTAATTATGGTAAAAACACCTGTTCAATAGTATATTCACTCAATAAAAAAAGATTTTTGCAATGTTTTATTCAATAACGATATTTTTTGAATACAGTTTTTTTGAGATATTTATTTAAGCAAAAATTTTAATTATATAAAACTTTATACATAATTTATTATTTACTCAAATTATTATGGGTTTGTGATGGTTTGTAAGTGGTTTGTAATTTTGGATGGTTTATTTGCTTATTCACAAATGATGGGGATTATTTTTTTATTAAAAACTGGGAGCTTTTAGTAAAATGGGTAATTTAGTACAGTTGCTTATTTATGCATTAAAAGTATTTCATGTTATAAACAAGAACTCATTTTTTTAACTTACATAGTTATTTTAGGTTCTATTTTATTGTTTTCTTTATAGGTTTTATTTTTAATTTTATGGTTTCAACTTTTATTGTGATATTTTTTGTCTAACTTTATTCATTCCAAATCTCTTCTCGTTTTCATGGGTTACTGCTTTTATCATTGCCTCTGCATTTTTTAAGAAAAATACATTAGCGAATAATTTATGCGAACCAAAGTAGCTAAAACATTTTATTCGTTGTTCAACATTTTGAGCTCAGAAATACTGGGGAAAATATTGTTAAAAATTGTAGCTAAAACGCCCATAACATTTTTAAGGGAATCATAATAGCTTAAGCGTAAGACATTGGGTTTTTCTCCACTTTGGGCTTCTATTTGACTACCCTAATTTATTAAAATATGGTCAAGGGTTGACAAAAACGAATTCATATTTTATTTAAATAATAATGCACATTATATTTTGTCAAAGCAAACACCGGTGCTTTTATATAGTTTAATTCAGGATCTTTGTGATTGGTTGGAATAATTTGTCATAATTATTGTTTCTCACAGTCTTCAGACTCGGAGGGTGAAGTGCGCACGTCCGGACACTTCGAAGACTCGAGCAGCAGTGACGAGGAAGTACTTCACGGCGGAAACGGACACCGGCTAGCGATGAAGCCCATTGGTCGGAACCCGACCACTTTCAAGATGGACGTCGTGGACTAACAAATGGTTTTCTTTTTATTTAATATTTTGTAGTATTACTTCGGTTGAGTTCCAAGGTTTAACAAAGGGACTAAATTACGGCTGTTTACATAATTATTTGCGATTTTTCCTTTGGTTTTAGTTAAAGTAAGTCTTAAAGCGATCCTAAGAAACTTAACTCGACAATATTATTCTTATTTAGACTAATACCTTAATTGATATGCCTTTAGTTTTATGGGCTAAACCCATTCTACACAAGTTTTATTTTTAAGATTAGTTACCTATTTTACTTAATTTTATAAACTATTTTTATATAGGTACTTATATATAAGGCGACCTTTATAAACCGACTTGGGGAAGACAAATCTTTTCGTTATAATGCACTTAACATTTTAAAATTCACTATTTTGAAATTTACAATTAATTAAGTAAAATCTATGTTATTCGAATAATAATAGTTATTAGATAATATTCAAACTTTCTCCAACTCGGTTCAAGGACGCCCCCCTAATTTTGAAATCGTTGTCTGGTATTATAATATTAATCTCGTTCCTAAATTAGCAATTACCTTTATAACAATTTTCAATAGTAAATAATCAAGACGAGGTACAACAAAGTTATGCTTCAGCGTCAATATCAGTGATGCAAGATAAATGCAAGGAGATTCGAATAATAACTTGTGAACGGAAGCATTGTTTTTACAAAATACTGCTCAACTCCAGGCCCACGAATTACTAATGGCTGTGTTTGGCAAGTTAACAATACTACACAGCACACCTTTCATCAGAAGAAGAGTCAGTGCCCAGATTGGTCAACCTGTGATTTTTTAGAAACTTTGTCAAAAGGGTTGGGCAGGCCTGGTTTAGTTAGTACAAATCGAAATCTCGTATAGCTTTGGTCGTGGTGATCTAAAATACGGTTTGACTTTACCCACTGGATGGGTTGGTAAATCAGGTGACATCTTAGACGTAAAACAACTAACTTCAGTGTGTTGAAGTTTTTTATTTCGAAATATGCAGATTTGGTTATACCTATAGTTTGAATCCAGGCAGTGTCTATTTTTTATTTCTATTTTTTGACATTAATATATTATTTATACATATAATATTTATAATTTTGAATCTACATGTAACATTATATATAGGGGATGTATAAAAGATCTGTGTAAGTATGTAAGAGATGGGACGGCCAACGGTATCGATACTAAGCTAAGTATAACTTAGATCTAAGTTGTTGATCATTTATAGCAATTGTTGCGGTGATAAATTGCATGCGAGGATTGCCCTTTATAAAAAAATATGGCATCTACTCTAAAATCTAATAAAAACCTACTTATTGCCTAACCGACATATTACCTATCTGGATTATGTATGCGTGTAAAATTTATATATTCAGTTTTCTTCAATAAATCATCATGATACATCAATTCAAATATAATTTGTATAATACCTGAGTATAAAATATAATTAATCATGATTTATTATTTGTAAGTAATGTTGAAGAGTATAATTATATAATCAGGATGGAATGTATTTTAGAATTAGATCCAGATTGATGTTTTCTCATAATGCAAAATACATTTAGTATTTGTTACAAACCAGGGGGCAAAAGTCGTATGCATTTCTATAGCCTTACATAATAAATTATTACTCTCATTGAGATTGTCACCCAAATCAACACTTATTAATAATATCGTGCTTCTTAAAAAAAGGCACTTTAAAATGTAGCTATTATTAGTAAAATATTGTTAAATAACTTTGATGCAAGGCTATTAAATTTTACAATAATAGATTGTAATAGACTGCGCTAGAATCCAATTAAAATCAATTATATGCTTAGATTTACATAATATAATGGAGGATACGATTAACTTAAAGCAAGGTGGTTAGAAGAACAATACAAAAGTTAATTTAGAACACCAACAAAGTGATAGGCATATAAATATCTAAATATTACATACGAATATAGAGTTTAAAGAAGCTGATGATGCAATACGATAAAGATCAAAATTTTGTGGTATTTTTGTTAAAAACTGATTATTGCAAAATTGCTATTTTTTTTAAGTTGAAAAACAGAACTATATTAACGATTTTTTTTTTAAATTTATTGTTATCACTTTTTTTTATCATGAATCTAAAAAATGTCTTATCGTTTTCCTCACAGCTAAAACACACATAAAATTCTAAAAATCATGAATTTAATAGGTTTGTATCAACGTCACTATTTTAGGTAAAGAATGTGCGTTCGTAAACTTCCACATTCAGGTCATATATGTTTAAATATAATTAAAGGTGGATCCAAGTTTTGGATAGGTTAGGTTCACTATTCAACACGATTTTGATGGAAAGTTTTGTACCTAGCAGTACGGAGTCACCAGGAAATATTAAACCCAAGTGGCAACTTATCTTGAAAAACAAAAAGACGAAACAATTAGAGGAAATATCAGCGCTACTAATACCTAAATATATCTTTATTTATTTTGAATAGTATATCCTTGTTCTATCTTCATCTTGGACCTATCTATATATGAGAGCTTTAGCCAGTTACTAAAACCAACAACGAAGTGAGCTACCGGTGACTTGTTTCGGGCTTTTGGCAGTCTCATTATTGCCAGAGATCTGAACAATTATTAATAATTGTAAGACAGTCGTCGTCGTCAGCCCATTAAGTCCCCACTGCTGGGGCACGGCCCTCCCTCAATTACATGAGGGGTAGTTGCCATACTCACCACGCTTGGCAGACGGGTTGGCGAGGGTTTTAATATAAATGCAGAGTTTTCCTTCTCTGGGTGCTGATGATCATGCCAGCAGCTTTACCTTAGTCGCCTTTTACGACACCTCGGTAAGAGTGAGGGTGGCCTATTCTAGTCTGCCGGGGACCTCACGGCTGTAAGACAGTGTTGAAATAAAATATTCAACTATCATTTTCAGAAGTCATTAATGCCCCATCAGAGATCGAAACTTCGTAATATTCTCCATTCAAATTGGAGTACTATCGTTCAGTCCTAAGCCTTTTACTACTAAAGGTATCATGATAGATGAGTTGGAAAAAGCTTTTTTGTGAATTATTTGAATCGGAATATGTAGGTAATAATAACATTTTCCAAGTCACCTGGAGCCCATTTCTCGTGCTCGTGACATTTGATTTCATACGACATATATCACTAAAACATAGTTTTTTTGTATGGGTTTCAGGCTTTCAGATGATATCCGTCATGTTTTCAAAATATCACGTGCACGAGAATTGGGCTCCTGTAGCTCACAGTTGGAAGGAATGGGCGGGATGCTAGTCATTAGTTAGAAACGCGTAGAACGCACACGACTGTAGGAGGCGGATTGTGTATACATACACACTAAATGATTACTAAAAGTACATAATTATATTGGTAAAAGATTATCTGCCTTAAACTCTAAATAGATGTTGTTCAATGTTCATTACATTGTCTAGTCCCCGTCATTGTTTGTACTATAAATCAAACTTCTTTTATCGATTTGAGATCTATTCTGGTGTTATATATATTTTTTATATTAATAACGAGGTGGTATAATTACTAACATGTATAGCCAAATATCGTAGATAAATGTGAGTACAGGGCGGTTCAAGATCGATATATCTGGGATTGAATCTAGTCATTATATGGAAGCCAAGATAATTCTAAAGATCGAAAACCCAACTAAGGATGAAAGTCACTTAAAATATTTAAAAATATTGACTATTTTGGCATTTTGCAAACTTTTCCTATACTTTTTGAAAGAATCTTACAGGTACAGAGAGATAAATATTTTTCTGAAAAAATATATATTTAAATTGTATGTATTTGTCCTTCTTTGCAATTGAATTTAAACAGAAACAATTTAACGTAACATATCTAAAGGAGGTAAAAGATATCTTGGAAATTATGCAATATGGCGGCCTTGGAACGACTTTAAATAATATTGTAGAATAGAATACGTCGCCATTGTAGTTCTAGAACTAGTATGTAATGTATAAGGTCGGCCAACACTACAAATATAAAATCACTACATTTTATATAAAACGACGGTTGGTACTAACTACTTTAAAATATGTTCACTTAATTTTTCAACTTATTATTGTCCGAAAAATACGAAAATGTCGTTACGAAATTAAAAATATTTTATTTTAGCGTTATGTCAATATCTACTATTTTTTATAATTATAACTTATAAATTTTAAATTATATCCACGCAAATTTGAAATCTCATAAATAGTTCAAAATATATTTTATTTTGTATCAAATGTTTATCTTGAACTATTATGTAATAATTTTAATTTAATTAATTTATAATGTATAAATGTTATATTATAGCAAAATGTATAAAAACTAATTCGGATTATGTAATATGTAGTGAAGGTATATTGTAAGCTTATACACTCTCTGCCTCCTTACTTTGCGGATATGAAAATTATTAACGGATCAAATAGGTTACAGTAGTTAACATCTACAAGGAAATTTGACAAAACTGTAAATAAATAATTTCTTTCTAAAAGTATGATAAAAAAATTCAACTAATTTCGTTTGTTTGTTTACATCTTTGTATAATTCTAAATATTGTAAAAAGATTTTAAATAATATGTGACTTTCTAAACGAACGACTGCTACAACAGGTCCAAAATAAAATAACACAGAAAATCAACAAAAAATAGAATCCACATGCAAACTTATAAACAAAAAAAGAAAACACAATACTTAATGAATAAAACAGGTACCAAAATGGTGTCCGCTCAGTATACGGCATTAAGAATGTTTTCTGTGTATAAATAAGAATTTATACAAAGAACTTGCAAATTAGAGGTTTAAAGAGATATGTACAGGTATGTTAAATAATCATGAACTTTCACCTACATAATGTGAAATAGTCTTTTTTTAAAACATACTTATTTGGAAACTATATTTATACAAAATTAATAAAAATGCACTTGAACAGTTATTCTATGCGTCTTTAGCTCTTCAGATAGGATCCGACCAGCCTTCACTAACCAGATGACTCTATCAACGGAGCTACCGAAGGTATAAGTCGACAAATCTCACGGTGCGCATCAAAGACTCTTTAAGTGCATTATTAACTTATGAAAAACATCAAAGCATTATTGTTATAAAACAATTAAAAATGGACAGACAATAAAATGCCTCTTTGTATTTCTTTAACACCTAATTTGCTAATAGTCTTGAAACACTACGTTACAATCGAAAATATTATTCGGATTACTTCATAGTGTGGATTAACCGATTTAATTGTAATTTATAATAACGTTTTACATTATTCATTACCGGTTCTTCAATGAGATTTTTTCATTCCACAAAGCCGGTATGGGTTGTTTGCATTTTGTAAACGAAATATTTGCTTTGTAATCAAAATCCCTTGACTTTGCGGGAACACTGTCAAGCTCTAGGTTAAAACGTCATTCGTTTTTTTTTTATAGAAAGCTATACCTACCTAAGTTTAGACTATTTTATGTCCTATAGGTAAGTTGGTACTGACATTAACTACGAGCGATTTCTCAAAATGTTGAATGTTTTTTCCCTAAATAACGAACAAATATATACGACGAAATAAATTAATATAACTTTACAAATCAAACATACCCTATCCGGCATACGTTAATAATAATCAAATGAAATGTATACCATCGTTCATTATAAGTACCTACAATACAATTAATATAACATATACAGTACCAAATATTATGTACTAACACAAAATAAACACAAAAAAGGCTCGGTGCGCACGAATATCTACGAGATTATTAAAATACGAATAATTAAATAATTATTTTATTGAATACAGAAATGAAGCATGGCTAAATATTTAGAAAGTACTAGGTACCTAAATTTAAATGTTAAATATGTCAATATAACACCAAATAAGACTTAAATATTCTGTATTCATGTTTTAAATTAAAGACCTATTTTTAAAAATGTCTTAATTTTTTTTTACTTAATTTAAATGTTACTTTGTTAAATTACATTTATTAAAAGTTGTGGTTAGAGGAAATAAATGGAAACCGTCATACATATTTATAATGGTTAAATAAAATCTTTAGTACTTAATGTATTTTATTCGATCATGAATATTTAAATGCTCCGATGTTAGTTAGTTTTTTAAAAGATTGGCAAAAGGCTGTTTGACGACGAAAGTTAAATTATTATGTGATTGCTTTAGTGTTCATATTAAGGCATGTTTTATAGCCCTCAAATTTAATAACAAGCAAACACTTACTTACTTGTGACGTAATTGGCACAAGTTTACTAAAAGAAGACTCATTTTAGAATCGGACTAATGCGGTATATGGCGCTATATTTTTATTTTAATCATAAAGTATTTTAATGTCATGAATACAATTGGTTTTTAAACATTTCCATATAGTCAAATGGCCTATATCTCAAGTCTTTAAGAATTCTTGCGTATTAAATTAATTCTCATTAAATATATTATTTGTTTAGATGCGTACTAAAGATTTTAAATAGTGCACACCTAGCCTTGCAATAGGTACTAGTTTAAGCGTAGTAGTTAAAGAGTGCTCAAAACAGAGCTGATAATTATATTGTTTGAGTAGAGGGATGTTATCCCCTAGCTGTAGAGATGATGATATCGACATCTAAGACGATTGTAATTATATCGAAACGCAAGATTAAAAAATGCTAATTGATGTTTTGTTTCATTTGACGTACCAATCTCAAAAGGCATACAGAAAAAAAAAGAAAAATCTAAAAGGAGGCGTATGGCCAAAGGTCCGATCGCACTACAGTCGTTTTTACGTAGAGTCAAAATATAATTAGTATGATATTGGATGATAACTCACGAATAGAGTGCGAAATACCATAATCCGCTAACAAACCGGCATTATGGACGTAGGAGAAAAACTGCAAAGCTTAAATGGAACTGGGCTGGCCATACTGTAAGAATGCACCCGGAGAGATGGACCCTATGTTGTCACGAAATGGCAGCCTGTAGTCGGCCGTCGTCCAAGAGGCAGGCCGGAAAGAAGATGGCGTGACGACCTGGACCAATACTTCCGTAACTGGCAAACTCTGGCAATGAATAGGGAATAGAATAGAATATGCTCTGAGTCAACTTAGAGAACAACTTCTCAACATACTACATTACTAGCTTACCACGGATATGTAAGCTCAGTCTTAAGATACGACATCATTCTCTGGGGTCATGGCACTGAGATCAACAGAGTTTTCATTACACAGAAAAAATGCATTAGAGCAATATATATGGCACATCCACTGCAGAGCTGCAAGCCAATATTTTACCTTTGCCATCCCTTTATATTTACGAAATGTCCTGTTTTGTAAAGCAACATACATAATTATTTAAAAAAACATCGGAAATATACACCAGAAATACGAGGAATCCCAATAGGTTAGTTCTTGATTTTACACCTCGAACCACACTTTATAAAAACAACTGTTACTCAATGGGCATAAAAATATTTAATAAGTTGCCACTCGAGATAAAAAATCTACCGATTGTTAAATTTAAAAAGGTTACATGAATGGATTTCCTTCAGCATTTTTTTATAAAATTGACGACTATTTAATGAATGAATTTGTATAAATGAAATATCTAAATTATATTAATTATTAATTAATTTTAAGCATTTAAGACGTTAATATTATAATTTGTAATGGGTTATATAATGTTTGCATGCAATATAAATATTGCAAAACATGTGGACTTACTATTATTAAGAAGAACTGTATATTACCATGTTTTATGCAAATAAAGTATTATATTCCATTCTATTCTATTCTATTCTATTCTGGTGTGGCTGATGTCCATGGGCAGCGGTGATCACTTACCATCAGGTGACTCGCTTGGTCGTTTGCCTCCCTTTCTCATAAAAAAACGTAAAAAATGGCTCTTATTCGCTACTATCAATATAAATCACTTGGCGGCGCTAGTATCGTCGCGGTCTCGCCTTAAGTGCGATCTTACCTTTATCGACTATTTGTTCAATGCTACGTGAATTTAAAACTTTAAAAAAAAATTTCGCAGAGTAGCCAAGAATTGATTTCTCAAAAATCACAAATCCTCCGATACACTGATTTTTCTTTATCTAAATGTCTTAAATTCATCACAATCAATAAAAAATGAATAGCTACCCAATGGACGAAACAAGCGCTTTTAGTGCGTTTTGTACTTAAAGTATTTTAATAAAATAAATATTTGAATAAAATAACTTTATTAATAATTTATAATTCAATTTTTGCCTTAAGTTACACGCATATAAATTCGATCAAAATGTTTTTTTAATAATTATTAGGATTAGCCAATAACATTGAGATTTTTTTATACATAATTAAGATTTAATTTAAAAAGTTTCAAATAATATTAACAAAAGTAACATACGTGGGGTCACTACAATCTGCTTTTTCTTTTTAACTTAATGTCAAACACTAAACATTGTATAATTTGGCAAATTGTAGAAACCGTGTTTTTTCCGTTACATTTTCGTAGGATCCAATGTGAAATACTTTTTTTTAATTTTTAATAAGTTCGTTATTTTCTTACACAGTATTAAGGTGACGAGTAGGGCACACTAACGACGCCATTCGATTTTAATTTTTAGCTACTAAACCGGATTTAAATAATTTCGGGGCTACAACTTCTCGGCAAACACATACTATTTAATTTAATACTTATAGTTGACTGTTTGGTCAGATTTTGCACTTGAATTTTGGATTACCGCCAAAAGTGGCCGCTTTTTTTTATGTAATAGGCAATTGCCGCCGCCCATGGACGCCCGCGACACCAGTGGAGTCACGCTTTTGGCGTGAATCAATTTTTACTTACAAAAAGGACCCAATATTTGTGCATGGTTATTTAATAAATAGTATAAGTGTTTGCCGAGAGGTTGTAACACCGAAATTGTTTAAAATAGATCTAATTTAGTAGCTAAGAATTAAAATCGATTGGCGTCGCTAGTGTGCCCTACCCGTCACCTTAAGTGGCTACTTTTATTTTGGTAGTGAAATCCGGTGGATGCGCCACAAAGGGGCTCTTAAAACCCTACAATATCATGTTATCCATCCGCTAAACATTCTTGACGCTTCGTAAATTAAGGTGATATGGTGACGAGAACTAATTCTTCATAAAATTGCAACGTACAATGCCATGATATTTAAAAACCAGTCAACCTTAATATTAGTTTAAGGTTGGCTAGTTTTTAGATATCATTTAAAATAAATAAGCTTTAAAATAATAAAGAAAAAAATTAAAGCTACGCAGAGAAAAAACAATCATATTATTCATAAGAAAGCGACTTGGGGACTGACACGAATACTAATTCTAACACATTCAGTTTTAAACATGTGTTTTATTTTTCTAATTTGCTTTATGTTACGAGACATGTACGACCTAATAGCATGGACTAACTAATAACACTATACCAGTAAGCCCAAAAACTTAACTATTTCATTTAAACCAATATTTACATTTTAACTTAAAGTATAAAAACACATCGGCATTTCTAGAACTATCTACTTATCTATTTTTATCTAATTAAAATATTCGAGAATTTCGTCAAAAATTTTGCAATAAAAATACCAGTGCTTAAAACTTCGTAAATTATTTTATTTTAGTTCATTTTAAAAAATCTTAATAAATATTGCACAAAGTACTAAGTACACATTTTTAAAAACATTTTATTCAGCACAGCACTTATCTATCTAAAATTATTACATCTCTGGCGCCAAAGGTGGAACTGCCCATGCAGTTTTTTTGTGCCATAGGTGGTAGACACGACGCATTGGCAAAGGTTCTCATTTCCTTATTACATAAAACTCGCACACATTGTCATGTTAGAATTAATTAACAAATAAAATTTTATAGTACGCGCTACCAAAGAAGTCTCGTGAAAATCGCGCTTGAGTCGCTATCAACATTCAAAGTTGAGCTTTATGGTTATAGACACAAGGAATCTCATATTTTAGTTCCGCGGGACTTCTTTTCGTGGCGACAACTCTATAAGAATTTTCTTAAGGTGACGGGTAGGGCACACTTGCGACGCCAATCGATTTTAATGTTTAGCTACTAAACCGGATCCATTTTAAACCTGGCCGAAGCTGGCCTGTAGAGCCTGGACCACCGCCGACGAGTGGCATGCCTCTCGGTCTTCTACCGGATTCATTTCGGGGAGTGTGCGGAGGTTCTACATAATTTGATCCCCCCCAGCCCATTTCATTATCGGACGACAAGGCGCGGCGAGTGCTTTCATCTATATGTGGTAGAAATACCCCTTATCCGCACGAAGCGATTTGCTTCCACATTTATAATGCGGACGGCTAAGGAATGGAACTCTCTGCCGAGATCTGTTTTTCCTGACCACTATAATCTGGGCATCTTCAAGGCAAGAGTGAACAGGCATCTTTTAGGCAAACGCGTATCATCCTAGACCTCATCGTCGCTTTCCATCAGGTGCGATTGTGGTCAAGCGTTGGCTTATTGACGAAAAAAAAACACAATTTCGGGGTTACAACCTCTCGGCAAAGACCTATACTATTTATTTAATACTTATAGTTAACTGTTTGGTCTGCTTTTTCACTCGAATTTTGGATTACTGCCAAAAGTGGCCGCTTTGGGCGTGAATCAATTTTTCGCGTACAAAAAGGACCCAATATTTGTGCATTGTTATTTAATAAATAGTATAAGTGTTTGCCGAGAGGTTGTAACCCCGGAATTGATTAAAATAGATCCGGTTTAGTAGCTAAAAATTAAAATCGATTGGCATCGCTAGTGTGCCCTACCCGTCACCTTAAACCTGTGTAGTACTATCAAAAATCTTAAGTACCTTACCATCTAATAAATTCACTAAAATCTAATCTATGCCCCGCAATTTAACTTCCACGAATGAGATAATGTTCATGATGTAACATGTAATATAACATTTTTGTAATTCTCAATAGTAGAGAGGTTCTGCAAGCAATACTTATGAAAAATATACTGGATTATAGATTTTTATTTTGAAATGAATAATTTGCAAGATTCTAGATTTTACCATTTGGAAATGAATACTATTCTAGATTTTTATCATTCAAAAAATATTAGGAAATCAAAAATTCTTTATTCTTTCTCATAAAAAAAACCGGCCAAGTGCGAGTCTGACTCGCGCACCGAGGGTTCCAACCAAGAAACCAGGGTTAAAGGGACAGTAGACCTAGGTATTTGGTATAAATTTCAATTTGATACCTTTATTCGTTCGTGAGAAATAAAGTAGTAAATTTCATTTTATTAAAATATTTTTATTATTTTATATAACTAAAAAAATGTGATTTTCGCAATTTTTCCTATATTTGCATTATATGACAATTCTTCATGCTAAATTTCAAGATTCTGAGTTTACGGGAAGTACCCTGTAGGTTTTGATTCCTTTGCGAGTGTCGAAAATTTGATGAAAATATCGATATAATCGGCTGTATCTTTTGATTGCGTTGGCTTAGAAGTTTGATTTTTTCACAGCTTCAAGGGACAGTATACATGAGTAATTGATATAAATTTCAGCTTCGTACCTCCACGCGTTCCTGAGAAAAAGGGTCTTGACAGACGGACGGACGGACGGACGGACGGACAACAAAGTGATCCTATAAGGGTTCCGTTTTTTCCTTTTGAGGTACGGAACCCTAAAAAGTAATTCAGTTTAAATTTATACAGTATAATTATAATTTATATTACTGACCGACTGACCGGATGTCGCAATTGTTGGTGACTCTGCCTCTTACGCCAAAGATCGTGGGTTCGATCCCCACCCTGGACAAATATTCGTGCGATGAACACTTGTGTTTGTTCGGTGTCTGGGTGTAATATATGTATTTAAGTATATATTTGTGTTCCTCTGTTGTCTGATATCTGTAACACAAGTGCTTAAGCTACTTAGTACGGAATCAGGTCAACGTATGAGATGTTGAGAGAATTATTATTTATATTTTTCATGTTTGATGATTTGTAAGAGCTATACAAGCCTATGCAAATAAAGTATATTTGAATTTTGATTTTTTGTAAATTTTACAGAACACTTATAAATGTCATAATAATATATATAATCTACCGCTGATGCAACAGGCAGATACACACAAACAAATGACAGGATGGGTCAGAATTAAATATCTTAATTTTTTCCCTAGCATACCCGTGTGCCCAGCATTGGCATAGCTAGCTATATTTTCTAGAGGACGCCATGCACCCAGCTATAGAGACAGATGAGATAGAGGCATCGGTAGGCTAGCCAGTGCTAGCGCCATCTAGAGGAAAACGACCAATACTCAACCGCTATGTAGAACGGCCACCTTCGAGAATCAGTCAGGGAGACAATTATATGTATAAAATATAGGAAATCTATTTGCTATATGATAAAATTCGAGGTGGCCAAGCCAGCGAAGACGATGTGCCTTGGTCTCGCCGATGATGTTAGGCGTGTCTACAATCTTCTCTATTTCGACATTTATGCGTATCCTCCAGCCATCGTCTTGTAATTTTACTGGGCCCAGAATTTTGCGGAGTACCTTTCTTTCCGCAACGAGTAATTTTCGCTCTTCTTTTAAAGTTAGCGTCCAAGCCTCACAGCCGTACATCAGTATAGGTCGTATAACTGTCTTGAATATTCTCAATTTCGTACTTCTGCTGAGAAGCTTGGACGATAATACTTTATGTAGGGCTGCACTGCAACGTAGGGTGTTATGGATGACTGACCGGATGGCGCAATTGGTAGTGACCCTGCCTCTTACGCCAAAGGTCGTGGGTTCGATCCCCACCCTGGACAAACATTCGTGCGATGAACACTTGTGTTTTTTCGGTGTCTGGGTGTAATATATGTATTTAAGTATATATTTGTGTTTCTTTGTTGTCTGATATCTGTAACACAAGTTCTTAAGCTACTTAGTACGGAATCAGGTCAACGTATGAGATGTTGTGAGAATTATTATAATTATTATTATTATAATGGATGCGGATATAAATCTCGTCATCTCTCTTGTTTGTGTCAGTAATAGTGCAGCCCAAGTATTTGAACTTGCTCACTCCTTTATACGTTGTATCTCCATCATGAAGATCTTCTCGCTTTGCACGTACGTAGACTGGACGAGCATCGTCTCGTGAAGAAATCATACCAGAGCCGACCGATGGGCCGACGCCCGATAGGCCGGCCTAGGTATCACTGGAAAGACGTCGTCGAAAATGATCTGCGAGAACTTCAGGCCGGTGACTGGCGACAAGTAGTGCAGGATTGACCAAAGTGGCGTTCTCTTGTTTCTGAGGCCAAGACTCGTTTCAGGTCACTGAGCCAGTGAAGTAAGTATATAATAAAATTCTTAATACTTTCTGAATCCTTCGTTTATTGCTTTTTGCAAGCCCCATCTAACGAAAACCGCTGAACTATTTTTCCTATACTAAGGAAAAGAGTACCTAGAGTTCCCTACCCGTCACCTTAATAAACTCCATTTAGCATGTTAGATCAACAAAATACGCGAAAAAGAAACTAGCTATTCAATACAGAATAGAATATCCACCCAATCCAATGTGTTAGTTGGCAGACGAGCAGACGGATCGCCCGATGGCAAGCGTTTGCCGCTGCCCATAGAAACCCGCGACACTCACGCAGCGAAACACAGCACAGTGCTGCTTCACGCCGGTTTTCTGTGAGGCCGTGTCGAGCCGGCCCATTCATGCCGAACGACGGTCAATTTTTTTTTTTCGCTTTTAAGATATAAGAATAAGATTAAAACTTACTTGCAGAAACTTTATACCTTAGAATTACAATATTATTTTAATTATGTGGGGCTAAAACTAAAAAATAAATAACTATAAGCTAATGAGATTTTAATAATACAGTAAGTACTTTATTTCATACATTGTTTTACAATACAGTACGGATTCATTTAAAACTAAATTTGAACATAACATAGAAATTAAGAATAATTAAGAAACCCTGATTATGGGACAGAAGAAAAATAAATACGTTATTCAAGAAATCAGTCTGATTTATGAAATATTAAAAAATAGAAGAAAGAAAAGTTTTGATAATTTAAACTTATTAAAATTAAAATTTATTTAATTTTTTTTTATTTAAATTTATTTACTTTTAATTATTTTTTATGTGATAGGTGGCAGACGATCAGACGGATCACCTGATGGTAAGCGATTGCCGCCGTCTATGGACACCCGCGACACCAGTGGAGACACAAGTACGCTGCCAACCCCCGGATTGGGCCTCCGGTGTCCGATATACAGACCGACCAAGATCAGAAGGCACTTAGGTGACATTGACATTGTGTAATTTTTTTCTATGGGAATATGTCAGAGACACTTGTAATAGAAAACAGCGTTAGTTCCGACTTTTGCCACGTGCCAAATAACCGTGATCGGACTATAATCTATACTATTTATAAAGAGATAAGTCCTTTAGATAGCGGCAACGCTCATAGATAATCCGAAAACACAAAACGCTTGCGCGATGTAATAGACACCTGGCGCCATCTATTGGTATAAAGAGGAACTAATGTCCCGAAACGAAGTGAGGGCGGGACACTAGTTAATTGATAAATAAATTTAATAATATATAAATGTCAACGTCATCACGGCTGATAGCAGAAGGGGCATAGACTAAAGACGTACCGTTACATCGCGTCGCTCTTGCTGTTCTTCTGGGTGAGCTTGCTGAGCGTGCTGAGCTGGGGGAAGGCTGTTTTGTTCTGCACAGGATTGAGGCGGGACGTGAGGTAGATGAAGGGCTCGTAGAGGGAAGCCCGGTCCATGGCTGTCACCTGAGGAAAATGCAAGTTACAGACCTATTATTGCCCCATCGCTATGGGTCGACGCATTTTCATCGAAAAGGCAGTCTTTAACATGGGAGAGCCACGCTTCTGCTTGGTCCGGAGTGATACCACTTCACAGCGTGAAAACCGGCTTGGGAGAAGAGGACTTATATAGCGCCCATTAGGTGATCTGTCTGCTCGTCGGCCATTTAACACATTAAAAGCTATGAGTACATACATATATTGAATGAAATCACACCTGATAACACACACACTCTCTCTCTATCTTCTATCTCACACACACATATACACCGTTAATTTTTTTATTGTATACATCCCGAAAATCTCATAGTAGGTATTGTGAATGAAGTCCATTAAGCATATTAGATCAACAAAATAAAGCGAAAAAAAATCAGCTGCTCCATACATTATTGCCGGGTGGATATCCTATTTTGTAAGTAACTTTATTCACGGTACCTATTATGAGGTTTTCGGGATACAAACGATAAAAAAATAATGGTGTAAATACTCAGACCCACACTCAAAAAACACACATAATCACGCAAGTACGCATACACAGACACGCGCTCACTCACACTAACACACAGGCAATGATTGATGAATGAATGAATTTGACAACCCGTTTGAAACAGTGGTAGTGAACGCTGCCTTTGGTCCAAGGGTTGCGGGTTCGATCCTCGCATAGTATTTGTCCCCCCCCGCATAGTGTTGTTTATCACTTATTCCTTACAAAATGTAATATCCACCATCCAATGTTTCCGCTGTTGTATGTCATTCTGTATTATTGTATATTGTTTGTGGCCAATAAATGTATTTTCTTTCTTTCTTTATTTGTCTGCATGAACGTCTGTTTGTATTGGTCTGGGTGTAGTAGTCAAGTAAGTGTAGGGCGTCAAGTGAATTCTTGTGAAAACCGTCAATCAACATTTAAATCGGAGCTTTATATCGTATGTTTATGTTTATAGACACAAGCCACCTTGTTATAAATCACGATATAAAGTTATTACCGTACTTAAAGATCATGTCGCTCGCTAGTTCGCGATTTGTAACGAGAGGGTGCAAATCTATAATATTAGTTCTGTGTTTGGGACTCCTTTTCGTGGCGTCATTTAGGTACCTCAAAATGTCGAATCTTCTCTCTCGCGCACCAATTGGCGGCTTTCGAGCAGGTGTTCTCCAGGCTGTTGACGTCGTCAGGGCCCGTGCGGTTGCCGACCACCAGCATCACCACCTGGAATGGCCATAAACAATTTAGTTCTCAGTCTTACAAGTGGTACATATGACACAATAACTGTGATCACACACACCTGTGTCTTTACCTCATCTCATTTTGTCAATATGTCTTCCTTCATCAATTTGTTACTAACTATTTATTTGTTTTCACCATTACTGTCCGTTCTAGCTCGAGACTGTGTCGTAATACCGTATGTTGATGTGAAAAAATAAAGTTTTCTAGGATAATTTGCTCGTGCTTAGTGCAGAAAACGCATTAAGTTAAGTAAAAAAACTACTGTACAATATTATTCTATTCTACTTGGGTCACTCTTGTCAGAGTGGTAATAATGATAAAATAATGTGATCTATCGAGATCGTTTCTTTTGTCTCATCGTTCATTGTGTCATGTGTCTGTCTCTCCTCCTGGCCTTGTGACCCTGCACGTGTGTTGTGTTTTTATTCATCCATCTCCTTTCAGTGACCCTCGAGACGTGGCTTGCCCATTTCCATTTGAGCTTGATATCAATGTCAATATTTTACTGTTGGCTAATGCTAATAAAAAAAAGCGACATTGAAGTCTACACCCTAGAATAATAATAATGCTTTAACGAATCTTCTTACCTCTTTCTTGTCCTTATTCCTATCTATATCCTTCTTCAAATACATCAGCACATCCAGAGACTCTGGCCTGGTGGTGTCGTACACCATGACAAAGCCCTCTGCGAAGCCGAGGTAGTGTCTCTGCAACACCTGGTTGGCTGTCAGCTGCATGGTTGGAGACTGAGGGGGACCTGATGGAGAATATAATAGAATGACAATATAAGAATACTAGCGGCCCTGGCTTTGTTTCGGGACTTTCATATTGCAGTGACATGAAGTCTCAAAACTAAATACTCTTCTTTTTGAAATATGGTGTCCAGGTCATCACGTACAATGGACCGAAAGAGAGTCTTAGTGCGGAAAAGGGAGTCCACATTACATTACATTACATGGTGTCCAGGTCCAAAATAGACTTTATTTTTCATACCAATTTTAAACCTCCGTTTTAGCCCCATAGGGGGTGAATATTCAAAACTCCAAAGTTAGTGCTTTTCTCAGCTACTAAAGGAAACCCCGGTGCAAAATTTCAAGTTTCTAAACCTTATAGTTATAGTTAACCCTATAGTTTAGGCCCTGGGTTGCCAGATCAGTCAACTTTACTTATCTAGATTTAGATGAGGGTACCGGAAGCTCAATTGAGAGGAAGAGGAGGTTAAATGTTGGCAGAGCACTTACTACCTGTGCGGATAAAGAATGGTATCAGAAATGGCGGCGCATCTATTCACTTCTCGCTCGCACACTATTTGCGTCTATACCCACACCCCACGAGTGCGAGTATAGACGCAAATAGTGTGCGAGCGAGAAGTGAATAGATGCGCCGCCATTTCTGATCCCATTCTTTATCCGCACGGGTAGTATATGACTTCACTGGTGTTACGCGAGTTTAGGGTTGTCAAAAAAGGTATGTCCATAATAATCGTTATTTATTGCAAGTTCAATACAAGAAAAGGTTAAGGGAAATATGCAAGCACCTGAATTTACGATAATCTACTTATACTAAATTAAGAATAGACTGCATCCTGTTTTCAAAGCTGCTTATGACTGGCTGAAAAGTGATCCAAAATAAATGATGATTCAAGCTTATTTACATTGCTGCGATAAGCATGATGATGACGGCTCTCTGATGATAATTAATTAATCATGGTTTAAACCTTTGAACTCGCCTGTTAGCGGAGGCTCCAGGCCCGCTGTGTCGTAGAAGCAAACCCTCTCTTTAGTCCCTCTGTCGGTCTCTATATTCGCTACATAGATGTCTTCTATTGTCGGGTAAAAAGAAGACTTAAAATTCACGTTCCCGTAAATCAATTGCTCCAGAATAGCAGTTTTCCCCACGCCCTTCATCCCGCAGATCACCACCTTGCTCGATTTACCCATGTTTAGTTATAATATTCAAATGAAATCGGCCATGAACTGCTGCGTATCACTTTCACTTTAAATACATGTTTGAACTGTATTTTACAACGGCATGGTAGCATTTTTAGAATGCCACTTATTTCGATAGCATATTGAAGAGCTTTATCTATTCGTTAGACTTGATAAATTCAAATTCTATTGAGGCTTTTTCGTAAATATTTACCGAACTTTACGTGTTTACTATTTTGACATTGACATTTTACGTAATTATGCCACGTTCCATTCGACCCATTATGCTATTGACATTTATTCCTGCTGAACCACGATAAAGTTTTGCGTAGAATGGAATGAAATTTCGTTCAGAAATGAACTAGATATAAAGATTTAACCTCAAAAACCTTGTAGGCAGTGCTATAATTAAAAAACATATTGACATTGAAGTGACATTTACAGCTGATGACATTATCAGATTTTGACAGCATGGCAGCATCAACAGTTTCAGATTCAGAAATCACGAAAAGTGATAAATATTCCATATTATTACCCACTTATAATGAACGAGAAAACTTGCCCATCATAATATGGCTTATTATGAAATGTTTGGACAACTGGTAAGTTTCATAACACAAGTTTTGTCATACTTTTTATAAGCCGAAAGTTTCGCTATATTTTCTTGAGTTCCTTAGTGTTTACGTGTCTTTTATTTGATTTTTAAGTGGCTACGACTTTGAAGTGATCATAATTGATGATGGGAGCCCTGACGGGACTTTAGATGTTGCTAAACAACTTCAAAAGATCTATGGATCGTCGAAGATTGTTTTGCGTCCTAGGGAGAAAAAGCTGGGGCTTGGAACCGCTTACATGCACGGTATGCAACATGCGACCGGCAACTTTATCATCATAATGGATGCCGACCTGAGCCACCACGTAAGTTTTTTTATATCATAACTTTTTTAACTGTTACAAAAAACTTCTTTTAATGTAATTGTAATTGCGTCTGGAATTCCTGGGTAACGCTCTCTTCCACTTTGAGTACTCTTTGTATAAAGTAGTAAGACCCTAGTTTGCTTGATAATTGCTGTGAATTTTGTGTTTATAAAGTCAAAGTAAAATATTCTTTATTTGCATAGGCTTGTCCACAGCCCCTCCAAATCCTCGTACATCAAAGATATCTTTTTAACTATTATATAGGTAGCTGTGTACATGTATAAGACATTACAGACATTAATAGTCCAAGTTTTACAAAACAATAAAACTTGTATTATTAAGCAGAGACGATGCACAGCATCTGGTGAGAGAGTGCGTCTACTTCCGGTCAGTATTTTCCACCAATCACAGCAATTTCCGCTTGAATTAAATAGTAGTTGATTTGACTTACTTCCGTTTGGCGCCAAATGTCACGTCACCTGGGGTCGAGCCTGCTCGATATTCCTCATAGAAGACTCTCACCAGGAGGCCTTCATGGGATGCTGTGCATCGTCTCTGCTTAATAATACAAGTTTTATTGTTTTGTAAAACTTGGACTATTATTCGGCATGTGACGATGCACAGCATCTGGTGAGAGACGTGGTTATTAGCTCCTGGTGACTGCTAACGACGCTATGTGAAGAAGAGTTCCCTATGGTATCTGAAAGACTTGTTTGTATGAAGTTGTAAAATAAATGCCATATTGTATGAAATTATAGATATTTTATTTAATATCGTAAGTGCTTACAAATTATTTAATCATTTAAAGAAGGTAATGTCTTTCTATAACACATATGAAATATGACATGCAAATAATGAAATAAATATTTGATTATTTAAATTGGTTGAAAGTTTTGAATTAAAGAATTACTGGGGATTTCAATTAATGTTCTGCTTCTGATTTGTTTACAATAATATTTCGCGAACGTGTTCTCACGACGCCAATTACCTCTTGAGAGTATTTCATCAATTGATAGGTTATCATACCAATTCAAGGATGCTACAGCGGAACGGAAGCTGCCCGGGGAGGCTCTTATTCCGGCCACCTTAAAAACAGACTTTATCCAGTTCTCATAAGGGTCCTAGAAGCGGCCTTGGTTGTACCATTAATGGAAACAAACAGGGCGCCGTCACATTCCGCTGTCCGTCTCTGCTCACTTAGTTCTAAAACTTTACGTAACCAGAATACAGGACATATGTTAGTATCTGAGTTTTCTAGGAGCTTCCAACCTGATTGCCTATATCTATCATATCAGTTTTGGAACCGAACTTAGGCCATAGAATAAGATGATTGCCATTGTCCTGATAGTGATCAGATGCTACACTTAGTAGTGTCAGATCATGTACACGCCGACCGGAAGCCAGTAACAAAATACAAGCTAGTCTACGAGAAGCCTCATAGAGGCTTATTTGGCTAGGAGTGTTAGAGCTTAGCCAGGTGACTAACTCAGATGGGTCCCATGTGGGGTTTGGTCCCAGTTTAGGCTGTTGCTTAGATATTGCTTTAAGAATGTGCTTTATTAAAAAATCTGAATTTAAATCTTTCTCGGGTTGACCTAGAGTTAATATAACAGACTTGTGCACTAGGATAGTAGAATAAGTAATCTTTTCTTGTAAGTGTAAATGAGCTAGGTATTTTGCCACTGAGTTACCGGTTGGGTGTTTGAAACTATAATTAGAATTTTGACACCATTTTACCCAACGCAACCAAGCTGGTCTGTATGTTCTTAAGGTAGATTCTCTCCATCCAAGGCGTAAAAGTGACTTCTCTGCCTCTGTCCATTGTGCTATGGAATCTGCCCACCCCCAATTTTCCATACAAAAAGCTTCATACTCTCCGCTTGAGGAGGGGGAAGGCCCGTGGTTTGGTCTATTAGAACATGATGCAGATCTTCTATTCTCATGGGTTTGCATTGAGCTCGGCGTCGAAGGTCGGGTAACCAGTACGCTCGCTCCCAGAGGGGTGCAACTAGAAGGAACGTGCCTTTCGCCGTATTCATGTGATTCAATACTCTGGGTATCAGAGACGGTGGCGGGAAGAGCCATGCAAGGTCGTAAATCCATTGTTGACTGAATGCATTGCAAAAATTTGCCGACGAGTCTCTCGAGTCTTTCGACACATAATTCTCTAGAACTCTGGCATTCGCTGAAGCAAATAGGTCTATTTGCGGTGTTCCAAACCTCCGAAATATTTTTTGCAGAGCTGGGTCTAGTAGGTGCCATTCCGATTGTCTCTTGCCTCTCGACAGACTGTCGGCGATTTGATTGTAGCGACCTGGTAGGTATTCTGCAGTCAGAACTATCTTCCATTGATGGAGAATTCGGAACAGTTGGTGGGTCAGGGCCAGGAGTGGTTCTGATCGTGTCCCCCCCTCGTTTCGAATATAGGCAACAACTGTTCGATTGTCCGATTGAATGACTACGTGAGTCCCTTTTAGCAGGTGTCTGAACTTCTTGACCGCCGATATGATCGCAAACATTTCTTTGCAATTGCAATGCCACTTCGAGTGTTTGAGACTCCACTTGCCTGAGACTGTAGAGTCGTCTAAGTGGGCTCCCCAACCGTAGTCCGCGGCATCGGTTGTCAGGAAATGCTGAACCGGAGTCTCGTGTAGAGGACTGTCGATAGCCACCATTTAAGATCCGACCGTGCTGCTGGTGTTAGGAGCGCGCACCGAATCGGAGGTCGAGCGTTCAACAACGTTCGACAGAGCCTCTGAAGGTGACGACAGTTGAGTCTTCCTTCTGGGGTCACAAAACTGGCAAAATTCAGAGTGCCGATTAATTGCTGGCATTCTTTCAGAGATATCTTTCCTTTCTTTAAGATATTGTCCACCACTTGTGAAATTACACTGGTGTTTTTCTGGGGAAGAGCTTTGACATTTCTGGCTGTGTTCCAATAGATCCCGAGGTATTCCAAGTCTTGTGTAGGTACCAAGACCGACTTTTCGCGATTGACAGTCCAGCCCAGATAAATAATAATTCTTTATTTGCATAGGCTTGTACACAGCACTTACAAATCGTCATACATTTTAATGACTTAAAACTATTTATAAGTACTTATGTATAATTTACATGTTAATACATATATATGTTGATACATAAAATATACTAAAGAAATAAATAAACATAATGCGATTCTACCACCGGCTCGGAAAGTTGTTTCTGGTCGAGAAGATCCGGCAAGAAACTCGCCAGTTACTCTTTTAATTGCCAAACTTTCATACAATGTTGTGTCATCATCATACCAAGCCATACAGTTTAATTGTTACACAAAATAAAATAAAGGAAATAATAACAAAATAAATATTATGAGGTAAACCGAAACAGACCAGTCCCCAAAGGTGGCACCTGTTCACAAGTATGACGTACGTGTCAGCCATCATTTCACTCAACCATATTAGAGGGAATGTAATGACCCGCCACATAGCGCCACCACCTCAGAGACATTTGAGTGAGCATGACTACTTAGGTTCCCCTCATAGGTCACAAAGAGTAGTAGTTACTTAATCCAGACTTATAAACTGCAGGACGAGGTGTACAATAGTAGGTGGTAAGCATCTTGTCAATTATTGAATAATCAATATAAATCAATTTTTATACAGTCAAAATCAAAAATGTCTTTATTCAATAAAGAACATTTATGAATGTCAAATATTATGTAATCTACCGCTGATTCGGAATGTCAATTTCTACCGAGAAGAATCAGCAAAAAACTCACTAGTTACTCTTTCCAAATAATATGGTAATTACAATTTTCATTCTTATACAAATTATGATTACAGTGACAGTATGATATACAATGCTTATAATCAATATCGTTTAAATAAATCGTCAATGAAAAATTATGAAATGATATATTCTAGGAATTGAACTGCCAGATGAATATCTTCCTCTAACCTTTGCCTGGACTGGTTGACCAACAGAAAATCGTCGAGGTACACCAGTATTCTTAGGCCTTTCTTTCGAAGAACGTGCGCTACCCAGTTCGTTATAGTGGCGAAATTTTTCGGCGCACATGACAGGCCGAATGGGAGACTCGTCATCTGAAGTACTTTTCCTCGATAACTCAGTCGTAAAAATCGGCGATGACTCTCTGCTATTGGCACGTGGAAATAGGCAGAGGAAAGATCTATCTTCGCCATCCAATCCTGTTTCTGAAGAAACTTTGGTATTTGGAAGTGCGAGATCAGTAAAAACTTTTTGGGGACTATGAACTGATTGAGACGTTTCAGATTGAGGATGGGTCTGTCTGAACCGTTCTTTTTCTTGCGAAGAAATATTTCCGAGAAAAACTCATGCCCAACTGAGTCTGATCTGGTTCTTTTAAGACTTGTTGGTCTAATAATGAATTTATTTGTTCGGTCATTCCCTGAGATTCTTTGGTACTGAATCGCTGGATAATGCACGGTGTTGGTGGGGCAAGCACCGGCTTGGAGGTAAATGGCAGACGCATCCCTGAGATCATTGCCAGGATGGCCTTCGGAGCCTGACACTGCCTCCGATACGCTCGAAGGCAGCCCCCGTAAAATTTGTTGGGTAGGATTGAATAGTCATTTAAACTTTTTCTTGTCATTGGATGTGGTTTCCTTGCGGTTAAATTTCCTAAATTTTGAGTTATTGAACGTTTTAGGCCCGGCGGAGGTGGGTTCTGACTTGTTGGAGCCTCTGTGTCGCTGATCTGTGCGAAAGGAGAATGTAGGTATTTCGTGAGATGTGTCCGGCTTGAGGTGAGATTTACTAACGGTTTTCCTAGGCTCCTTATCGGTAGGAAACCAGGGCCGAATCCATTTATCTATACCACCGGTGCGTTGTATGTATAAGTTAAGAGCAGTCTTCTCAAACAAGTGCTCTGCACTGGGCGGTATTTTCCGCAAGCCTTCGCGAAGAGTTTTGTTAGGTATCTCCGCTAGGATACGCTCCCGGCGTGTTTCGATACACTCGGCACGTTTACCACACACTATTTGCATTATATCTTCGCTGGTTTTGTGAAACTTAGATTTAGATCCAAAAAGATCAGATAATTTATCGAATACGTGAGAAGGCGTAAGCTCAGTCGTAGGGGCAGCTGCCCAGTCTACGAATTGCTGCAAATGTTGTTTAAGATGATCGTGCTGGGAAAGCAGGGCATTCGAAATAGCGGCTAACGAACGTTCAATCGGTGCTGAAAAATCCTTTCCCTTTGTGAATTGACGCAATTCATCGTTAACACTTAGTTCTACAAAGCCCGGCTGTGCACAGTGTACTTTCATAATTTCCGAATAGCGCACCTCCTTCCAATTCACATCGTTAAATTTTTGAAGTTCTTCCAACCTCTTAACGCGAGATGGATCCGAATTAGGGACTTTAGGTTCTTTTAATAGAGTTTTTACTGACCCAAGGTCTAACTTAAGATTATTTTCGTCCATTGTAGCGGGACGAAGCAAAAATGGAACGTTATCAGATTGTGTCGATGTCGACGGTATAACGGTTGAATTGTCAGGAGTTGTACTGTGCATATTGTTTGTAAGTAAGCTTGTCAAGGTGCTCATTTGGTTTAGAAGAGCGTTGAAAGTATCGGGATTGCACGTACCTTGCTTTTTCTTCTTTACCTCGAGCTCCGAGGAGTCGTCGAAGCTGGCCCGGCGTTTCCTCGGCGCCCGAGGCCGAGGCTGTGACTCAGCCCGAGGCTGAGGCTGAAGCTCCTTATTCTGGATGTGGTCACTATCGCCGTCATTGACCACCATTACATACAAATCGTCGTCACATTCACTGATATTATCACTCATTTCGATTTTTAATAACTTTTAGTATTAGTAAGAGAAATACCACTGATGTAATTTTAATTTTAACTTTTGATAACGAAGAAGCAGCGTTTTTGCTACGATGTTACTGACACGAAAGTTGAACACGACGCTATGAGGAATATCGAGCAGGCTCGACCCCAGGTGACGTGACATTTGGCGCCAAACGGAAGTAAGTCAAATCAACTACTATTTAATTCAAGCGGAAATTGCTGTGATTGGTGGAAAATACTGACCGGAAGTAGACGCACTCTCTCACCAGATGCTGTGCATCGTCACATGCCGAATAATATATTGTTTTTTATTTACTTTCACACTTAAGCTTTATTTAATTTCTTAACTGATACTGTAACTCTGTTAATTAATAAGTTACTGGTTACCCAAGATACAGGCTGTGCCTAGTTTGGGATCCCCTGGTCATTTCAACAAATGTATTAGACAATTAATTAGATTATTACTTCTTAATAAATGTACCTAAATCTTTGTTAGTCTTAAGTAACTCGGTAAGCAATAAAGCATTTTTATTCTTTATTATTTTTTATTTTTTTAATATACTTTATTTATTTGGTAATTTTTTATTAGGTAAAGATTCATTTCCTATTATTGAGCTACATTTGTGTTAGTTGAAGTAAGTAGCTATGGTAATCATTTATTTCAAGTCAATAACTTATATATTGTTAGTAGCATCTTAATCCTAGACATCTATTTCGCATGTAATGGGCTACAGTTTAGCAAGTAGCCACAGTCCACATGGTCTGCAATCATCTTCAGGAAGGAATTGGAGCTAGCCCTGACCCTGCGCACAAAGGACGCAGCGCGCTTCCGCATCGTGGCAAAGAAACAGTCTACTCGCGTTATCAAAATTCTCATTACATATCTTAAATTTGCAGCCAAAATTCATCCCAAAGTTCATCGAACTACAACGTGAGCATGATTACGATCTTGTCTCTGGAACTCGGTACCGAGATGGTGGAGGGGTCCATGGCTGGGACTTCAAGCGCAAACTCATCTCTCGAGGGGCCAACTTCATCACACAACTGCTGCTAAGGCCTGGAGCTTCTGATCTGACTGGGTCTTTTAGGTAATATCGCAGGAAGGTTCCATCCATCCTTTCCTTACTAATATTATAAAGGCGAAAGTTTGTTTGGATGGATGTATGGATGTTTGTTCCTCTTTCACGCAAAAACTACTAAACGGATTTTAATGAAACTTTACAGTAATGTAGCTTATAGATCAGAATAACACATAGGCTATAATTTTAAAAGATATTGTGTGAACGCAGACGAAGTCGCGGGCAAAAGCTAGTTTATAATATTTTTCTTACATCCTGAAGGTACTGCAATGATTTTTTTTAATACCTAAGTATAGTCTTCGCAAAGCATGTTAATAATTAACATTGGAAACTGTTTTGGCTAGTGAAATATTTAAGTTTAAAACTATTTTAAGGAATATAAAAGCTGTATACTTTCCTACTAAGCTATGACCAGCGACATAGCGGTCGGTGTTGCAGTTAGGTGGCACCACACTGTGTGTGCAAGAGATTAACACTTTCAAAAATCGTCAACAGTACATATATTTATTTTTCTTATTATTTTTAGGTTGTACAAAAAAGACATTCTGCAGAAACTGATAAAAAGCTGTGTGTCAAAGGGCTATGTATTCCAAATGGAAATGATTATTAGGTAAGATTACATTTTTCTATTATGTACCACATTAGATAAAGATAAAAAGATAAAGATTTCTTTATTGGCCACAGAACACAAATCAAACATGAGTGACATAAATACAAGTATGACAAATACTGTAGCCAACAAGGCCCAACCTCAGCATTTGCTGCAGTGGCCGGAGCCGCTGCAGCGCTGGTTTTCAGGCAGAGCCTTGGGTGACGTACGTGCACACATACATAACATACAATAGGAAGAAAGAAGAAGGACAAAACAAGGAAAAATAATAATAATAAATACAAAATCAATATTAGTACATAACAGGAAGAAAATTCAAGATGCCTAATAAACAATAAACAATTATCTTATCTTAAAATAATAATCCACAAGTGTATAAAATAAAAACGAAGCAACACATAGTAATGAAAATAAATAGAAATGTGTAGGTATAATAAACAAAAATTAGATACATAATGGTACTGAAGGCATAATATGTAGTACATAAATATAATAAAATGACGTTTCGCGCACACAACGTGTGGAAGCGCCGCTCTGCGAACTCGGTTGAACCGGCGTGGTTTATCTGTGCGCGAGCCGCGAGACACAAGCGGAATGCATTCAATGCATCCGTTCCGTTACGTCACATTTGCCACGTACAACAGCATGGAATGGAATTTCTTTTACTTGGGTTATGTATGACTAAAGAGTACCTATTATAATCTATAAGTGATGATATAAAATGGGCGAGATTGTGATATGTTTTGGTTCAATGCAGAGTGAATATCGTACATGACATAACCTACTGCACGGGAGAAGCGTATTGACGGGCGACATGACCAGCGCGTGCGCCCAACAGCAATATATGCGATTACGTATATCAGTAACGCAGATGGTCAATCAACCCTCAACATTACATACCTACTATTTAGTTTAGGTATTTTCATATTATTGAAATGTATTTTTTTTTGCCTAAACAGCCTTGTCGCATTGTACGACGCTTAAGGTGTTACCAGACCAATCAGAATACCACCAATTGATTGGATAAGTTGACATGGATCAATAGTTACTATTAGACCTATCAATCAACCTTCGATTGATGGTAATATGGATTACTCGACGTGGATCGATAGTTTCTTTTCTACCAAACCTGTCAATCGATCGTCGATCGATTGACGGCAATCGTCAAAAGGCATTCGTCGATCAATTAAAGCTACCAAATCGATGACATCCATCCAAAGTTGCCACCCGTCTCGATTTTGCCGGGACTGTCCCGATTTCGACGACATTGTCCCGCGTCTCGACGCGACCAATACGCGATAGCTTCAATCAATTTATTCACGGGTACCCAACACAGTCCAAGTTCCAAGTTCGTCTTCGACTTCTCCCGCACGCCCATTGTACTAAATTTTGTGCAATAAAGTAAAAAAAAAGTTTCATTTTCCTTAGACTGTCTCACATGGGTCATATTTTGATTGGACCAAACTCCGAACGTCTCTGATGTATGCCCGACCGTCTCGATTTTTTTCCCTAAAGGTGGCAACCCTGCATCCATCTACACAGTTTGGTGGCACCCACACCCATAGAGAGTAATGAGTCTCAATTATATCGAAATTCTTCCGCTAACACCTAGGCGTGCGAGAGACTTGCTTAATTGTAACATATTAGAGATAAAAATAAAATAATTGTACCATTATTTCAGGGCAAGGCAACTAGATTACACCATAGGGGAAGTACCAATCACATTTGTGGACCGAGTCTATGGAGAGTCCAAGCTGGGAGGCTCCGAGATTGTTCAGTTTGCCAAAGCTTTACTTTATTTATTTGCTACAACATAAGAAATAACCATTTTTTGGTCGGATGATGTTTCCCATATTTTTTAACTTCTAATTTATAAATAATTATTATAATCATTCAGAAAAAAAGATTTTTAAAGATGTCAAGAACTGACTGTTTTTTATTTAATTGTATCGCATATAAAAGATTAGATAGAAAAATAAGAAAGACTTATTATTATGAAAAAAAAAATTACAATATTTTGGTTCTCTAGTTACATTTCTGTGGTGTCCATAAAAACCAATATGTCAAAAAAAGGTACTGATTCATAATGACTATAAATAGCCAATAATAAAATATAATTTGTGACATAAAATTTTACTTGAAATAATTTATTTAGTTATATATTATTACCTACATAATTTGTTTTTAATAAAAGAAGAAGCAAATAATTGTAACTATTTTAGCTCATATTTATTACATAATAATAATGCTCGTTTAAAACATAGAAAAAGCCAACGCCACATAACGTTTCGCTAAAAGAACGCTGCATGTTTTAACAATTGAATCTTTTCCCATTAGTTTATTAGTAAACATACTATTGTTGAGTAAATAATTTTGTTATGTCCTGTTATGTTTACATGTGAGTGACTTATTTTATTACGGTGGGGCAGAAAGGTCCTCGAGTGGAGGCAGCGCATAGGAGGTCGAAGCCGTGGCAGGCCCCCTACAAGATGGACCGACGATCTGGTGAAGGTCGCGGGAATCTCCTTGATGCGGGCGGCACAGGACCGATCTGTGTGGGAGGCCTATGTCCAGCTGTGGACGTTTATTGGCTGAAATGATGATGATGGTAACTTATTTAAGTCTTTTTTGAAAATTAAGTCTTTAAACATAACTTAGTTCTTTTTTCTACTCAGGAAATTGTAACAATATTAGTTCAATAGTTCTACTGGTAATATTGAATATAGCCGGGGCCCTTTACATGGGTAGTAAGGTTTAAGTTCATAATAAGTTAGGTTATAACTAGTGATCCCACAGCGCGATCCGAGCGAGAGAAGCGAGCGTACCGGCGAAGCGCCAGAACAAATAGGATGGTAAAACAAATAATATCCTCCAATCGATTACGGCTACGGCGGCCAATCACAACGATCAGCCACGTACACAGGATATATTATAGTGTTCAAGTGTGCGCGCAAACACATGTGCACTCTCTATTCCCTTACTCTCATATTTCGTTGGGACAACAGTGTGACATGACCTGAGAGGGAGAGAGAGGGATGACAAAATATTTTGTTTGTAAAACATTGAAAAAACTTGTTGGAAAAATGTTCATGGGACAATCTTACTGTTGGCGAAACGTTAGTGGGCAAAACATTGTTCGTAAATCATTCATAAGTTAAAATTACTGTTGGCGAAGCATTACTTACAGAATCGCTGTAAACAATGATTTTACCCAAATAACATAGAATACCTGAATCCCAAAATTAAATCATGGATCGTGGTTTATAGCGTTTACTGACAGAGAACCCTGTATAACGGCCGCACCCAGAGACGTCATTTAAGTAGTCTTTATGCGTATCAAAATAAGTGTCAATATTTTTTCTTAAGTAACCAACTAAGTTAATCAACGACTCTGAGTGTGGCAGTAAGTGTATTTAGCATAATAAGTAGTGTTTAAATAAATATTAGGTGCGCTACACATTCATCGGCCGCGGCAAATTAAACTAGCGGTGATTTAGAATGCACAGAAATCATTTTTAGAATAAATAAAGTGAGCTATTTAAGTGGGCAAACTAAGCGCCAGCGCATATCACGAATTTTTCTAAAATAAGACTTCTGCGCAGGTACATTGGTGTAACTTATAAAAGTGGTAAAATTGTACCTATGTATGTGTGTAACGCACCTTAAATTAATTCCATTAATTTAAGAAATGATATCGTTGGAATTGTCCGTGTCTAATGTTTAAGAAACATTTGGAAGTAATTTAAGTGAAAATATATTTTATGTTTACTTTTAAAAAAATGTTTTATTATTACAATATTATCTTTGGTAATTTGGTGGCAATCGCTTAACATCAGGTGACCCGTCTGCTCGTCTGCTACCTATCACAGTTTGTGTTTACAGTTACCTATAATTACATGCATACATGTTCACATTTATTGCATGCAGTGTTCACTGTTATTAGAATGAACGTATAAATGTACCTATTTAATTTAATGTTGCGTTGTCAACTACGGAATGTAACGTTTACTTTACATTCCGTTTGTGAACCAAATAAAAAAAAATATTTATTTGCCAAATATACTTATACATTTTACCTTTAGCTTATATATTTGTCAAATATTAGTTATTACAAAACGCGATCTAAGAAAAGTTCCGGAACTAAACTCGTTCCAACTCTTTTTAACATTTCGTGTTGGAACAGGATGGCATCTGCTTAAGTGCGGTATTAAAACGAGACCTCGTTTTATAATGTGGTGGGAAATGTCTAACTTTGTCGACCTCTCCCCCCCTCGCCCTCGCCCCTTCCCCTCTTTAGCATGTAACGTTCCGGATGACCCCTAAATGGCCTACAAACGACGACTCTCAAACCATATGTCTGTAAAATAAATAGTATTCAGAGGACCTATAACGAAACGAAATTCACAAGAATTACGCTCCTTTCACACGCGCTGGCCCCGTCATAGAGTAACTTAATATACTGAGATAGAGGCATTAGTCGGCTAGCCAGTGCTAGCGCCATCTAGAGGAACACGACCAATACTCAACGGCTATGTAGTATGGCCACCTTCCAGCATCAGTCAAGGAGACGGTTAAATAAAATATCAGAATTAATTTTGTTGCCTAATAACAAAATTCCTGGGACAGGCCATCCGCATAATAAGTTAGCCGCAGAACCGACAACTGATGGGGTAAACGAGTTCTAGAGTGGAGACCGCGTCTTGGCAAACGTAATGTAGGGCGCCCTCTGGCTAGGTGGGGGGACGATCTGCGCAGGAGCTGGATGCGACAAGCCATGGATAGATCACAGTGGCGAACAATTAGAGAGACCTACGTCCAGCAGTGGACTGCGATAGGCTGATGATGATGATGAACAAAATTCCAAATGCTTCTAGATCTCTGGTTTATTTCCCACACTTACTTTTCAAAATGGCTAATGTGGGTAGGCGGTCTGAGGTCATTGTTTCGGACATACGCTTTACTAGCGCGATGTAAAAATGCATAGTGACATCTACCGAAACAACGCCGAACCATCTGTTTGATTGCTTTTTAAAGCTACATCGCTTTTTACAAGCTCCTTAGATGGAGCTGAAACCGCTGAACTATGCATTTTTCCATATCAAAAATACTACCTAAGTGAAATGACCCCACAACATCTCATACATTGACCTGATTCCGTACTAAGTAGCTTATGCACTTGTGTTACAGATATCACACAACAGAGGAACACAAATATATACTTAAATACTATAATGTTTATAATAATAGATAGGTATAATATAATAATATTTATATTATACCTATCTATAAGAAATATTATTATTTATGTAATGTAATAATATTAATATATAAAATAATGTATATTTCTGCCATTCTCAATTTCATTTGTTAAATTACTTTGCACTGCCTTCCCTTATTACGAATACGATATTTCTTTCCTGTCTGGAAGAAATCGCTACAAGCGATAAGACCGCCTTTTTGTACTCTCTGTTGCTGTTGTATCATGCTTGTATTTTATTTTAGTGCAATAAAGAATATCTATCTATCTATACATAGGTATATTACACCCAGACACTGAACAAACACAAGTGTTCATCGCTCGAATGTTTGTCCAGGGTGGGGATCGAACCCACGACCTTTAGCGTAAGAGGCAGGGTCACTACCAATTGTGCCATCCGGTCAGTCCCCCTCCGCTGTGCGTCTCTTTTATTCTAATGCGACGCGGTATATTCTCGTGCGGTATAGAACGGTTTTATGGTAAGCCCTCAGGTACACTTTATTTATACAAGTGTTGTAACTGAAATATACGAAATGAATACCTTCAATTATTAGTTCATTAACCATGTTAGAATTAGCATTGTTACTTTTAATTTCACCAATTTTCGTTACTGGTTTGATCAGAACCGGTTACAATGATCTTGATGGAACCCAGGATAATTCACTGAGTTGGACTGACTATTCGTATAATAAAGTGGGAAATGTGGAGGAATCGGAGTCACTATGGGTCTTGAAGATGGGAATTGATGTTGAGGATCTGAAGTTGAAGAGGGGGAGTAAGGAAGAGGAGAGAGACTTCCAGGATGCTATGGGGCCGGCTGTGGAGTCGTAAGTACCTACCTATTTTGAATGTTTTTCTAGATAATTATTAGGCGCAGTGGTTGCGCAAGAGGTCCCGGGTTCGATCGCCGAGTCGGCCCATAAATTTATACCTAAGTTTTCGGTAAGAAACTCATAGCGGCAGCTCGGAGTCTGGAACTTGGCGGTCTTGTGCCCCCGTGCCTCGGAAAGCACGTTAAGCTGTTGGTCTTGCGCCCGATCCCTCTCCGGTGACCCAGGAGTGTCCCAGCGGAATATGAGGGTAAGGGACTAGAGAGTGCACTTGTGTTTGCGCACTTTCGCATCGTGAGTGAGGGTACGTTAGGCCCAATCCGGGGGTAAGGGGGGTTTAAAGGTTGGCAGCGCACTTGTGACCACACTGGTGTCGCGGCTGTCTATGGGCGACGACAATCGCTTAACATCAGGGGATCCGTCTGTTCGTCTACCACCTATCTCATAAAAAAAACATCACAGTATTCAAAGCTGTCAAATTTCTTCATTCGATTCTCACCTTAATGTCAAACACTTTAGGTTCAATATCAATTGAGGAATTTTGACAGATTATAGTATTCTGTTGTTTGGCTGTATGTACTTACCGATCGGTATAAATAGTTACATCTATAGAAAGATATCCCAAACATTCTGAAGAACCATTTTTCTACGACTTTTGGAAATGTATCTTCCATTAGAATAAATAAAATAAAATAAATATTTCACAACATCACATACATTGATCTGACTCCGAGATAGGTAGCTCAAGCACATATGTTACGGATATCAGAATCAACAGCGGAATTACAAATATATACATATAATACTTTTCTTTTGTAAATACATACTTATAATACATACAAACACCCAGACCAATACAGATTGTTCATACACACAAAGGTTTGTACTGTGCGGGGATCGAACCCGCAACCCTTGGGCCAAAGGCAGCGTTCACTACCACTGTTCCAAACGGGTCGTCAGATTGAATTTTGAAAACTAATAAAAAAAAGTAAAACTACTAGATTATACATATACAGGGTGTATCTGTAAACATTTCTACCCCTCCAACCACATGTTCTACAAACCATTCTGAACGACATTTGTTCTAAGACTTTTAGAAATTCGCATAAAAAAAAAACTTTTCATACAAAGTCGGTCACGTGACTTGGTCATTTTGTATGGGGAGTCGAAAAAAATTTCGACGAATTTCAAAAGTCCTATAAAAAATGTTGTTCAGTATAGTTGGTAGAACACGTAGTTAAATGCATGTAAAAGTCCACAGATACACCCTGTATGTCGATACAAAAAAATACACTAAGAAATGAATAAAATAATATAATGTAATTCTACCACCGGAATCGGAAAAAGGATTCTGACGAGAAGATCCGGCAAGAAGGTAATAAATATAAGTCCTTTTATTTAATGCAAAAGTTATAGAAAAAAAACCATTGGTAGAAGACGTGGCGGGCAATTCTCCTACACTCAATATTGAAGTCTAATTTAGTGTTTTTTTTTTATGTGATAGGTGGCAGACAAGCAGACGGAACACCTGATGGTAAGCGATTGCCGCCGCCCATCACCCGCGACACCAGTGGAGTCATAAGTGCGCTGCCAACCTTTAAACCCCCTTTCCCCCGGATTGGGCCTCCGGTACCCACACTCACGCAGTTTTTGACCAAGGTTCTAAGACTTGGAATTTACAAAATTATGAAGTCACGTGACCGATATAAGTTATATTTTTTAATGCGAATTTCCAAAAGTCGTTTTTTACCAAAAAACGAATTTCCAAAAAACATTACCTACCTTTGGTAGAAGACGTGGTTAAACGACTAACTGGTAACTAACCTGCTTCATCTTATCACTCTTTTTGTGTCAAGCTAATATTAAAAAATATTGTTACCATCCCTGACAGATTCTTTTTCTGAGAATGCGGGATGGACGGTGTGATGAGACATCTTACGTGCGGGCCACAGTAGGTACAGCCGTGCCGGCATCGTCGACATCGGTGGAAGACCCCCATGACGTCACACATTTAAGCTTCTTGCGTCACACCATCTCAGGGGGAGGCTACTGCGGACACTTGCTCTTCGCGTCTTCCTATTTCTTTTACTAAAATGGCGATTATAGCATCTTTAATATACAGTACAGTCCGATTTTTATTTAAAACGTCCCTTAAGAACGTTCGATTTTAATTGTTAGCTAGTAAACCGGATCTATTTTAAACAACTTCGGGGTTACGACCTCTCGGCAAACACTTATAACTATTTATTAAATAACCATGCAGAAATGCAGACCCAGCATTTGTACGCGAAAAAATGATTCACGCAAAAGTGGCCGCTTTTGGCGGTAATCAATTTATCGTGTACAAAAACGGACCCAACATTTGTGCATTGTTAATTAATAAATAGTATAAGTGTTTGCCGAGAGGTTGTAACCCCGAAATTGCTTAAAATAGATCCGGTTTAGTAACTGAACTGGATATCTTTTAAACAATTTCGAAACTCAACCCTCTCGGAAAGCACTTTTACTATTTATTTAATAATTATGCACCACTTTCTGGACTGCTTCTGTAATTGAAATTTGAATTACCGCAAAAAATGGCGTTAATCCAAATTTCGAGTCCAAAAAAAAAAATTGTGTAAAATTATCAAATAAATAGTACACATTTTTGCTTATAGACTGGAGCTCCGTAATTGCTTAAAATTTATTCGGTTTAGTAACAAACAAATCAAAGCGATAGGTGTCGCTAGTTAGGGGCACCCGTTGCCTTAATTAAATTATAAATTATGTAGGTACGTACTACCTGTGCGGATAAAGAATGGGATTATAAATGGCGGCGCATCTATTCACTTCTCGCTTGCACACTATTTTCGTCTATACTCGCACTCGTGGGTACTGACTGCATAAAAAAAATCTGCGTTCCCTTCCCTGTCGCATCAGTCAGGTTTCGCAATTTTGTGAGCTAGACGCGTTGTCTGTTTTTCCGTGGTTTTGAACCTTTCGTTATTTTATCATTTGTTATTGTTTGTTGTTATAGTTTATTATTAATTTGTATGTTAAATAATTGTTTTGTTAGTTATTTATTGAGTATAGACAGTGTTTTATTGAGATATAGTTACAATAGGATATAGATATAGTTAAGATATACTTATTACAATCTTTTATTTTATGTATAAATCATAAACTGTTCTAACGCAATCTATATTTAATACTAATATTATTAGCTAAGGAGTTTGTTTGAACGCGATGAACTCAGGATCTACTGGACCGATTTCAATAATTCTTTCTATGTATGTACCACGGGCGAACCCGGGGCGGACCGCTAGTAAATACATATTTACTTGAGAACAAATTCGTTTATAAATGCCATAACATTATATAATCTGCAATCTGAATAATTTTCATACATTTTTTATATACAGTCAAAAAGACTCCAAAATAATAAAACCTATAAAACATACTCGTACATTAATAGTATTTTAATTAATAACATTTATTAATTTATTTAAAAAAAACAAAACAGTTTCAACGGTAATGATATTTATACTGAAAAACGTCAGTTATAAGTTTTCAAACCGTCTATGCTGACGGTACCGGCTCCACGCGCCGCCATTTCTAATCCCATTCTTTATCCGCACGGATAGTAAGTAGGTATACCTACCTAGGTGGGCACTTATTTCGAACATAGCGATGACTTCGATCATAATATACCCAACTTAACATAGCGCATACACTATAGTTATGTGCCAACCAGGACTAGAAAGCATTGTATTATTTAATTTTAAATTTATACATAATATATACCGAATACATGCATATTCATAGATATAAAACTGTCCGAGTCCCGAGACGAAACCTCAAAGTTGATGAGGTCAAATACAAGGGTGTAGATAGATTTAAGTATCTGGGCTGCATTATAACGGACACTAACACCAGGGAGCCAGAAATAGATACAAGGATACAAAATGCCCTCCGTTGTAGTGCAGCTTTACACAGGGTTTTGGTGTCCAGGCTTCTTAGTATACGCACAAAAATCAGTATCTACAAGTCAGTAATACGTCCAATCTTGAAATACGGCTGTGAAGCTTGGACATTGACCCGCAAAGAAGAGACCAAACTACTCGTGGCAGAACGAAAGATCTGAAGGAAGATTCTGGGACCTATACAGACTCCGGATGGCGCCTGGAGGAGGCTAAAGAACAGGGAACTGGAAGACCAGGTGGGCGAGCCCAACATCATTGGCGAGACTAAAGCGCATCGACTTCCCTGGCTCGGCCACCTAGAAAGAATGATAGACGATCGTGCGGTAAAGCGAGCGTATCAGGGACGTCCTAATGGCAAAAGGCCAGTCGGCCGTCCGAGATATCGCTGGAAGGATGAGGTCGAAAAAGACTTGCGCGGACTCTCGGCAGGAGGTGGCGCAGGATCGACCAAGAGAAGGAGGCTCTTATTGTCGGAGCCCAAGACTCACTATGGGTCGCTGCGCCAACCTAGTTATTTAGTTAGTTATAGTCCTTTAGAATTAATTTAATATTTCTCCATCCTCCGATTCCTTGGGACGCGTGCGCTGTGTCCTACAGGTGGACATTAAATAGCCTGATATACGTACTTGGTCCAACATACTTTACTTTTACTTTTTAAGACCCCACCAAGATTGTGATAACTGTTACGGTTAATGGGAATACAGAGAGAGAATAGAGAGACTTGTTTTTAACACTGGTTATTATTTATTTTAAGGAAATACACGTTTTTACTGTAAGGACGCCATTATCATAGACTAAATCATAGAGTTTACACACCTTCTTTAAAAAAAAACAACTAGTTATGTGACATTAGTGAGGTGCACATCATAACAATAACATCGACTAAAAGCTGGATTTGGTTGGTCAGAAGTGCGAAACAGGTAACAATTTTAATTTAGACGAAAAATAGTTACCGCTTTAAATGCCCGAAAATCGGGACTTATCCAACATGGGACATCTAATTTAGGCTAAAAAGGGGCAGTCCAGATAACTAGGAACATCTGACAACGCCCATAGCGTATTAGGTACTACCTAAATACAAGAAAGAAAAGGGGACTCCCCTTATTATAAAACGCGATCTAAGAAGAGTTCCGGAATAAAACACTTGCCAGTCCTTTTCACCATTGCATGTTGAAACGAGATGGCATTCGCTTGCGTTAATTTCGCGTTTTTTAATAAGGTGGGCTAAGTCTATATAATCAGTGGTGTTACGCACGTTATATTGCGTAAGAGAGTAGTCTGCCTTTCTAATATAATAAATTGTCGAGTGTAGGTATAAGTCTACTCCGCCGGCATAAGCATGCCTTCGATAGCTCAGTTGGTAGAGCGGTGGACTGTAGCTGGTTAACGATTGACATCCATAGGTCGCTGGTTCAAATCCGGCTCGAAGGATCTTTTTTTTGTTTCTTTAATCTCGACACAAGAAGTGGCAAGATGGACACTTTTTTTTATATTTCCGTCTGTAATAGTTAGGTTTATATTTAAATGAAGTTTCAGTTAGAAACTTTATTACTATAAAATCTTCTTTCGATTGCTTAAGGTGACGGGTAGGGCACACTAGCGACGCCAATCGATTGCAATTTTTAGCTACTAAACCACGCTAAAAGTGGCCGCTTTTGGCGGTAATCAATTTCTCGCTACAAAAACGGACCCAACATTTGTGCATCGTAATTTAATAAATAGTATAAGCGTTTGCCGAGAGGTTGTAGCCCCGAAATTTTTTCAAATAGTAACAAAAAAATTGGCGATCGATTGGCGTCGCTAGTGTGCCCTACCCGTCACCTTAAGCCTTATGGGTAGGTAGGTATTTTTATTTGTATTTTATTATATGGATAATTCGATAGCTTAAGATGTCGAATTAGATACAGCGCAAACTGTAACCGATTCTTTTCCTCTTACTGTTTGTTTTTAGATGACACAGATTTGTGTTGGGTCTGGGTGTTCGTTCGTTGTTCCTGGTTTTTCATTTCACAAAGGAAAACCTTAGTTTGGGACCAGGTTACCTAATGTGATTTTGTCTTAATTTATTTAATTAATTTTATCTTGCAGTTTAGGTCGTCGACAAACTAAAAGAGTGAAGAAAGATGATCCAGCGAAACATACAAAAGAGACCTCAGGCATACGGGATGACAAGTTAGATAAAAAACTAAAGAAAGACATCTTAAAGTTCATCAACAAGTTTGCGTAAGTACTAATCAGTAAAAAGAAACTACATCAGTGGCGTAGCGTGCCTTGTCGGGGCCCCGTATAAAAAATGTTTGGAGGCATGGAGGGCACATATTTTATTATCTGTTGATGTAGGATAGGGACAATTGCTGCTCTCAGCAAAGAGAGGGTTTTTTTTTTTACATTATGGCAGACTACCGCCGCCCATGGACAGGAAGTTAAATGACCAAACCGTGAATATATTGACAAAATACGGCCAAATGAAATATTGATTTTATTTTATTTTTGTATTTTTATGTATGTACTCGTAATCATATTTTTTGTGCCCCAATGGGGGTAAAGATTTTTCACAAAAAAAAAATTTTTAATTATATTTATTTACATACATAATTTAACCACTTTACTAATAAAACATTTTGTCATTCTTCACTAGAGTATAAAGATCTATATTTTTTTAAAGTACAGTTTTAACAAAAAATTGTCTATGTCCCTCAAATAGCAGTTTCGATCCCGTGGGGGGGGGGGGGGGGGGGGTATAATTGATACGGCAGATACGACGGTAGCTACGCCCCTGAACTACATTGAGATCTTCAAGAAACGAGCCTATACCTTCCTAAAAGGCCGGCAACGCATCTCCACTCCCTAAGGTGTGGGATGTCAATGAGCGGCGGTGATCGCTTACCATCAGGTGACTCGCTTTCTCGTTTGTCTTCCTTTCTCATGATAAAAAAATACTAGGGCTTAAAATCCCTCCAGTAAATAACACACTTATACAGGGTGTATCTGTGAACATTTATATCCCTTTAACCATGTGTTCTATCAACCATTCTGAACAACATTTGTTCAACGACTTTTCGAAATTCATCGAAATTTTTTCGACTCCCCATACAAAATGACCAAGTCACGTGACCGACTTTGTATGAAAAGTTGTCATTTTTTTATGCGAATTTCCAAAAGTGATAGAGCAAATTTTGTTCATAATGGTTAGTATAACACATGGTTAAAGGGATGTAAATGTTCACAGATACACCTGTATTTCATCGCTTGTTCAAGCGGGACTCGAACACACATCTTCCACAATCCGGGTGCCTGTTCTGCCAATTAGACCACTGCACGCGTTACTAAGCCGACGAAATTTGTGGAAGATGTGGGTTCGAGTTCCGCCTGAACACGAGATGAAATTTTTAAGTATCTTATTTACTTAAGTATAAATTGCAAAATATTGCTATAAAAATATCAGCTATCCCTCCAGCTAAAACATCATAGAGTTAGGTAATAATACTCTGCGTAGCATGGCAATGTATCGCACACTAAAGGAGAATCACTTGTCAGTAAGTGTACACAAGGCGTGACGTCAAGTTACCCATGTTGGCCTTTGGACTGTCCTTATATCTAAAAATAGAAACATTATTTGATACAAAGATGTTATAAAAAGTATCATGGTGACGGTATCCCCCTTCCAGCAGGCGCGCAAATGGTGATAACATACCTACATGAAGATGTATGTAATCTTTTAAGATTTACGGCCGCACTCAGAGACGTCATTTAAGCTAATGTTCATTAACTTTAGTGTCGGTAGTCTTTATGCGTAGGTATCAAAGTAAGTGTCAATATTTTTTCTTAAGTAGCCAACTAAGTTAATCAATGACTCTGAGTGTGGCAGTAAGTAATATTAAGTATAATCTAATTAACAAAACTTATAAGTACTTACTTAATTGTTTTCAAATATTATTTGTTAATAACATTGATGTAAACCTCTATGCTTGAACCCTTGTCTTTGACTAGACTATCATTCTTGCGATACTGACAAACTTCAATTCTGTCATACGAATTATAATGTTGTCTTCTTAGTTAAATAAAGCCAAGCTTCCGTGGTTTATCGTATTTATTCATGTATCAATTTATTTAACTAAGATAATGCAGGAGGAAAAACCCTTGGTGAATCCGTTTGCTAAATATTTACGGCCCGAGAAATTTGATGTCGACCCGGGTACGATCGGCGCTGAAGCGAAGTGGACTCACTGGCTCTTCACCTTCGAGAACTTCCTCGACGCGGAGGTTCCTCAAGGTACGAAAGTACCAGATTTGGTCAAGTTGAATCTACTCGCCAACCATCTGTCAGCGAATATATATACTCATATTAAAGAATGTCAAACGTATAATGCCGCTACCCAAATATTGAGAGACACCTTTATCAAGCCTCAAAACGAGATACTGGCCCGTCACATACTTGCTTCGCGTAAAACAAAAACCGAGCGAAACAATAGCGGATTTCGGGCGAGAATTGCGCCTTCTAGCACAAAACTGTAAATATAAGGATGTCACGGCTGCGGAACATGAGAGCCAAGCTATACGAGGAGCATTCATAGCGGGTTTAACCTCAGTGAAGATTAGGGAACGCCTCTTAGAAACTCCGACTCTGACATTAACCGAGGCAATAAAACAAGCTCAAATACTGGAAACGGCTCAAAACGATTCCAAAGTAATGGAAAGTGACGTCCACCGGCAGAACCTAAACGCTTTAGCAACCACAGGAAGCGAGCCACAATCTGAGGTAGCAGCTGCCGCCCCGCCTCCTAAATGTTTCTTTTGCGGGGGCAGAGTACACCGTAGAACAAAATGTCCTGCCTTCCGTGCGGAATGTCAAAACTGTGGGAAACTAGGCCACTTCTCCAAGGTCTGCCGATCGACCAAGAAGGAATCTACTACTGCAGCAAATAATTCGGTATACCTCCTTGATAACTCCGTCGTCTCAGCTGCTTCACCATCCAGTTTGAAGTCGGCGACCGTCTCAATCACCATAAACAATACTCGTGCTGATGCCTTAATAGATACAGGCAGTTCTGCAAGCTTCATAGATAAGAGTGTTGCTCAGATATTAAAACTTAGAGTGAAACCTTACAAACAAACAATCTCTCTCGCATCGTTAAGTCATACGTCCTTCGTAGATGGGATCTGCTTTGCGACACTGGCTATAGATAAACATACCTATAAACAACGACCCCTACTTGTGGTGAATAATCTATGCGCAGATATCATAGTCGGCCATGACCTGCTTAAAGACCACTCCAAGCTCGAATTACAATTTGGGGGATCGAAGGAACCCCTACAAGTGTGCGTAATAGAGGCCACGGTACCTCCTGTATCCGTATTTACTCACTTATCTGCTGACATATCGCCCATTGCTATTAAATCGAGAAAACGCACTCAAGATGAAGAGGCATTTATCAGGGAAGAGGTTTCCAAACTATTACAAGACGGAGTTATCGAACCGAGTATTTCTCCATGGCGTGCTCAAGTACTTGTCGCTGGAGGAGGTAATCATCGCAAACGAATGGTGATTGATTATTCGCGAACGATCAACAAGTTCACGTATCTTGACGCCTACCCATTACCCAACGTTGAATCTATCGTATCCAAGGTGGCGAAATATAACGTATTCAGTCAAATTGATTTGAAAAGCGCCTACCACCAGATCCCTATTCTAGGAAGGGAGAAAAGTCTATACAGCCTTCGAAGCGGACGGGAATCTTTATCAATTTACCAGAATCCCGTTTGGTGTAACAAATGGCGTGGCTGCTTTCCAACGCACCTTACAATACCTGATCGATCAAGAAAATCTCAATGGTACGTTTGCTTACTTGGATGACGTAACAGTATGTGGGCGGACACAAGCCGAACATGATGACAATCTCGCAAAATTCATGGAAGCAGTCACTAAATATAAACTTACGCTCAACAAAGACAAATGCAATTTCAATAAGATGACCATTAGTCTCTTAGGCTACACTATTGCTGATAATGTTGTAGAGCCGGACAAGGATCGCTTGGAACCGCTTCTAAAACTGCCGCTGCCAACTAACGGGGCTGAGCTCAAGCGCGCTCTTGGATTGTTCGCACACTATGCCAAATGGGTTCAAAATTTCTCGGCAAAGATACAACCATTAGTTAACTATCGTAGCTTTCCATTGGATGACAGAGCGCGATCCAGCTTTCAACTTTTGAAATCGGACATACAAAAGGCAGCACTTGTTGCTATTGACAATAAGGAAATGCTGACAGTGGAGACGGACGCCTCTGAATATGCGATTGCCGCTACGCTTTCTCAAAGAGGTCGACCAGTAGCCTTCTTCTCCCGAACATTATCGGAATGCGAACGAAAACAAGCATCAGTAGAAAAGGAGGCATGCGCCATAGTAGAGGCTTTAAGGAAATGGCGCCACTTGTTAATATCCCGCCACTTTATTCTAATAACCGATCAACAATCAGTGAGCCACATATTCGATCAAAAACATTCGTCAAAAATAAAAAACGACAAATTTGAAAGGTGGCGTATCGAGTTGTCGTGCTACAAATACGACATAGCTTACAGGCCGGGGGTCGAAAACGTTGCCGCGGATGCCCTATCGAGGGTATGCGCGTACATGGACGCTAGCAAACTGGCAGAATTGCACGACGCTTTATCGCACCCTGGCATCACGCGTATGTATCACTACACAAAGGCCAAGAATCTACCTTACTCTCTAGAAGAAATCAAACAAATGACGGCCTCGTGTAGGGTATGCGCCGAAGTTAAGCCTCGTTTTGTTAAAGCTAAAGGAACCCTTATTAAGGCTATCGCACCTTTTGAGCGACTGAACATAGATTTTAAGGGACCGCTGCCATCGTCTACTTCTAACAAATATTTACTAACAATGATTGATGAATTCTCTCGCTACCCATTCGCATATCCATGCAAGGATATGACGGCAGCGACTGTTATCGAATGTCTGAAAGACATATTTTTCATTTTCGGCCAACCTTTATATATACACAACGACAGAGGTACCTCTTTCATGTCTGAAGAATTGCAAACGTTTTTAAGGAATCAGAACATAGCTACCTCGCGCACCACGCCGTACAATCCACAAGGGAATGGTCAAGTGGAAAGGCTAAACGGAACGCTATGGAGGACTATACAACTCAATCTGAAATCGAAGGAACTCCCTATAGATAAGTGGGAACTCGCTTTGAAGCCTGCCCTACATTGCGTGCGTTCACTCTTATGCACGGCTATAAACACGACACCTCACGAAAGGCTCTTCAGCTTCCCAAGGAGGACTCCAGTTGGGGAATCTATCCCATCTTGGCTCGTACCGGGACCTGTGCTCATGAGGAAGAATGTACGCTCCAAAAACGATCCTATTGTCGAGGAAGTAGAACTCCTTCATAGTAACCCGGCCTACTCCTATGTGAGAAGAGGTGACGGACGGGAATCGACGGTGTCTAACAGACACTTGGCTCCCTTGCCAATCAGTGAGGATGAGGAGAATCCTGAGGTGAATAACGAAACAAATATTAGAAACGACACTGCGGAGCCCCGGAGAGCCCCTTCATTATGTAGTAACGACGAGGACGACGATGAAGCAGTTTCTGAGACTGAAAATGTACAAGTTCCGTCAGTAAGCAGACCCGTGAGAACCCGGAGGACTCCCAACTACCTTATTGACTACATTTTAGACAGGGGTGGGGGTGAATGATGTAAACCTCTATGCTTGAACCCTTGTCTTTGACTAGACTAACATTCTTGCGATACTGACAAACTTCAATTCTGTCATACGAATTATAATGTTGTCTTCTTAGTTAAATAAAGCCAAGCTTCCGTGGTTTATCGTATTTATTCATGTATCAAACATATTTATGCAGTTGGATATTCTACTAATGACGACCTGTTTGGAACAGTGGTAGTGAACGCTGCCTCTGGTGCAAGGGTTGCGGGTTCGATCCCCGCACAGTACAAACATTTGTGTGCATGAACATATCTGTTTGTATTGGTCTGGGCGTAATCTATATATTATAAGTATGTATTTACAAAAGAAAAGTATTATTTGTAGGTATGTATTTGTAATCCCACTGTTGATTCTGATATCCGTAACACAGGTGCTTGAGCTACCTATCTCGGAGTCAGATCAATGTATGTGATGTATGTGATGTTGTTAAAAGTATTTATTTATTTACTAGCGGCCGCCCGCGACTTCGTCCGCGTGGAAAAGTAACTTTTAACCCCCCTTTCAACCCCTTACAACCCCCTTTTCGCAATGTAGCCTATGTTCTTTCTCAGGGTCTAGATTATCTGTATACCAAATTTCATTTAAATCCGTTGAGTAGTTTTGGCGTGAAAGAGTAGCAGACAGACAGACAGACAGACAGACAGAGTTACTTTCGGATTTATAATATTATAAGGATTATTATTATTTATTTATTATCTATCTACTTCTATCATATAAAGCTATGGTTTATAAATATAGTATTTATATAGGTCTACATTATATTATGTAATTTAAATGTGAGATAAGTAGTTGTTTTTTTTTAAAGTATTGTATTTTACATTTATACAAATTGAGTAAGTTATTAAATTACTTAATATAAATAAAACAATAATATCAATAAATAACTAAGGCACAATTAGGTACATACTATTTCTGCACTAAGCGGGGGTAACCTGTCCTGACGCCGACTGTACATTTCATTCATGGTCACTTTGGCGGTCGGTATTAATAAATGAGTGGGTGGGTGTTAGGTAAGTAGTTAGTTACCTACACTCGTGGAGACCGAACCCGATCCGACCCGTTCGATTGGAGAATTTGCATGTATTAATTTATAAAAATCTATTTGACTATTTATATACGTAAGTACCTATTACTTTTCAGTTTATCTACAAACAAAGAACCAGATGCGTATCTCAATGACTCAGATATTGGAAATGAACCTTCATTAGCGGTAAGTATAATTTATGGTCCCATGAACATTAAATTTTAGATTAAGTATTAACTAGTCCGGTAACCTTACTCACGAGATTGTTCCGGGACTATCCTTAGCTCGCAATTTGTAATAAGTGGGACTGACTTTCCGTAGGTATGCGTTTTTCTCGGCGGCCATTTTGAACATTTGTGGACTTGTCTAATTTGTTAAAATGAATGATTCGATCTTAATGTTTGATTGTTTAGCTCATAGAGTAAGATAATAGTGGTTTAGCTTCTGTTGTGCCCTTGCTTGTGATCACTTGTGATTGAAATGTGTCATTCTTTCTACAGCTGTATTTTAAAGGCCCTTTCACGTCGCTAATAGTAAAACACGGGAGGAACCAGTGGAACTACTTCATCGGGCCAAACTCCCCTCTCCCCCCGTGGTTCTACCTGCAGCGCACGAAAGCGAACAGCCTAGTCGTACCCAGCGACGTGAAGACCGACTTCTATAAGACTTTGCTGCAGTTGTTGAACACTTTTTTGAGTTTCCCTGTTTGATTTGATGTGATTTCTAAATAAACAGGTTTACGTTGAGTAATTTTTTACTTGTAAGAATCCTAAAATATCTTATTTAAATCATAATCTATTGATTTGGAAGCAACCTGATCTTTCTACATCACTTACTGTACTTTTAGTCTGTGGTGGACCTAGGGAGCCAGTTATTAAAAATTTGTCCATCAATGGCAAGAGGCAAAGAATGTTTTTTCCAACCTATACTGAATAAACTAAAGTATATGTCGCAAACTTAAAAAATATTGTAAATAATATTTTTGTTGCTAAAATATTATTTTTTACATGATGTGATGCGAACTGATGATGCGATTGAACTAAATTCAATTGAAGTTCGATGTAATTGGCACGTCCCTAACTATTAAAATTTATCAAGCAATGATCCGAAAATATTAAACGATTAAAAGGCAAAGAATGCTTTTTCCAACCTTTACTCAATAAATTAAAATATATGTCGCAAGCTTAAAAAATATTATAAATCATATTTTTTTGGTAAATAAAATATTATTTTTTACATGATGTGATGCGAACTGATGATGCGTTTGATTATTAAATTCAATTGAAGTTCGATGTGTAATTGGTACATCCCTAATCGTGATTCACAAAGTGACACTTTGACAGATCGTAAATTATTGTTTTCGCGAATTTACTTGGATTTTTGCATTGTTCACTGTTAATTTGGGCCACTAATGTAAGAATCCAAATTAAAAATGTCCTTTATAAAGTTCGAAAACGTGGGCGCGTTCATTAGAGACTGCAATGGTGTCAAGCTTCACTACGACCAAGCGTGTTTGGAGGTAGTGACGACCGAAGAAGTTAGTTTTTGGAGTCAATATGAAGAATGTGACGGTTGTGTTCTGCTGGAGACGGCGAAGCTGCCCAAAACAGGGGCTGTGGTCTTGCAGACGTTGAGCCCGCTTCGGTATGCCATTCACAATGCGAACGGGCAGATTTGCAATGGTAAGCTAAACTCTTTGTTTATGACCTCAATTTACCATTTGCTACCTTTACCATGCCCCAAAATATCTTTCAAGAGTATTTGCACAGTATAAATTAACGTTTAAAAATCCTGACTACGCTTTTGTCGTTACATTGGTTTTTATAAAAATATTTACAGACGGAAAGGATAAGCGAGTTACATGTATAATCTAATTAACAGAGTAAATAAATCTCTTATCTTGTAACCTTAAGTTCAAACGTTGGGCTTCTTAGTAGATGTTGCATTTCCTTTGTTTATGTTGCATTAAAATGTATCATTATATAAAATCAAAATATAAATGCTGTTGTTAATAAAAAAAAATAAAAAAGCCTTTATTTCTAAAACATTTTTTTATTCGATTATTAAGTACTTATTTCAAAGTATTTATACATGTTTCATGGTCATTGTCAGCCAATTTAAGTCCCCACTGCTGGGGCATGGGCCTCCCTCAATCACATGAGGGGTAATTGCCATACTCACCACGCTTGGCAGACGGGTTGGCGAGGGTTTTGATATAAATGCGGACGGCTAAGGAATGGCACTCTCTGCCGAGATCTGTTTTTCCTGACCACTATAATCTGGGCATCTTTAAGGCAAGAGTGAACAGGCATCTTTTAGGCAAACGCGTATCATCCTAGACCTCATTGTCGCTTTCCATCAGATGCGATTGTGGTCAAGCGTGGCTTATTGACCAAAAAAAAAATGCAGAGTTTTCCTTCTCTGGGTGTTGATGATCATGCCAGCAGCTTTACCTTAGTCGCCTTTTACGACACCTCGGTAAGAGTGAGGGTGGCCTATTCTACTCTGCCGGGGACCACACACCTTTACATATACATGTTTAGAACCCTCTAACTAAGAGGTATAGGCCTCCTCCAGATCCCGCCACTGTATCCAATCTTGGGCTCTCCATATCCAGCTGGGTCCTGCTAAGGTGACAATATCATCAGACCAGTGTGCCAGTGGCCGACCTCTCATTCGTCCACCTGTTGTGTTGCTGCACCAAAAAAACGCTGTTGTTATACTTATAACTTATTACCAAATATTTTATGAACACATGTTTATTTAACTAAGTACTACGCCAGTAGTATGACATCTATTTGATTATTTACTATCATAAGCTCAGATTTGAGATTGTTAAAATATGGTTGCACATTTTTGCCAATGTATATAGATTACACACATAAAGAAAATCCGGAATCCTTCACTCTCCTTCTTAAGTCTCAGACAGCAGACAATAGAAAATTGTTATAATCACAGTACTGTATTGAAGGCCGCATGATAACTTAACAGCATATTTTAACACTAATGTTCTGCCCACATTTCGTTTTGGGACCTTAGTTCCACTTTATACCAACAGAAACGAAATTCGTGAATTTCGTGTTTTCGGATTACTTACAAGCATTGCCGCTGTTTGTAGGATTTAATTCCTTATATGCAGGTGTCTCAGGACCGGACCCTTAAATATCATTGTTGGAGGAATATATCCAGCAGTTATCTGTCTTTAATTTATTCAGACGGGAATAAACACGATATTTATTATGTAATACAACATTGTGTACTCATATATTTTGCTCGACGTTTCGGCTACGTTACGTTACGCAAAAATCTAAAAGACTAGTTATCTGACTTGAAGATAAAACTGATGCATACTAACTTATTACTTTGTATTTAATTGTTTTTCTTGGCATAAAATCATGATAATACTAAAAACTAGTGCTAAAGCAATAGCTATAGTGAACTGGATTATTTGCCTAACCCTGACTTGATGCTAAATACCCTAGCTCTTGGCTGAATTTTGCTATCAAAAGAATCTAGATTCCTCATACACATAACATGCTATATATTATTATTATTTTCCTGTACTTTTTCTCAGCATCAGTGCTGGATTCAAAGTTCAGTTACGGGCGTTTTACCAAGCAACTGAAGTTTTTGTTAATTTGGCGGGTTCGAGTCATACGGTTCATTATTATTATTATAATTATTATTTTCGAAACTTGCCCTGATGTTAAGTCAATGTTTAAACTGAAACTGCACATATTATCTATAGCTCAGTCATTATCAAATTTTCATATGCCTTCCGGACATTCATCTATACTTTATATAAGGAGTTAAATCCTACAAACAGCAGCAATGCTTATAAGTAATCCGAAAACACGAAATTCACGAATTTCGTTTCTGTTGGTATAAAGTAGAACTAAGGTCCCAAAACCCGCAGTGAGTTTCAGCTCATCCTCCCAGCGCATATGTTGACGTCCTCGACGTCTTTTACCATCTCTACGGTACCAGTTAGTTACAATTTGGCTCCACTTTTCCAAACTGGACCTCAACATATGGCCGGTCCATCTCCATTTTTTCAGGTCTATTGTTTCCAGGATGTCTTTTTTTTTTTTTTTTTAATTATGGCTGCTACTGTGTTGCCCACGGCGAACACTTATATAACTCTGCCAATGTCGAGCGATTAAAGAGACACGTTATATTGAAAAATTAACCGGTGTAATGATATTTTACTCATTCTGATTTTTATTTTTTAATTGAGGGTTACACCACCTAAAACAAAATAATAAAACGTATACAAACAAACAAACACATATACAGCACAACATTATGAGGGAGATTCGGTTATAGTTTGATATTATATTTTATAATATATCTACATAAATATTTTATGACAGAGGAGAAGGATAAAGATAGAAGAATGTCATTTAGTTTAGTTTTCGCTCTCAGTTTGACATTGCTAACTCTGTCTTGCCTTCTTATTCCTGTCATGCTTCTTTCCATACTTCTTTGGCATTTCCCTAATTTCTCTCTATGATATTTCGTGAGGGCCCTGCTATGAGAGGATGAGCTGAAGCTCACTGCGGGTTCGAAGTGGAGATGGGTCGCCCACGACCGTAAACAGTGGAAGACATTGGAGGAGGCCTTTGCCGATAGGCACACTGAGCTGAGAGACTTTATATAAATAAATATCTCTCAGTCAGTCCAAAAGGCTATATAAATAAATAAAAAAGGTCCCAAAACAAAGTGTGGGCAGGGCATTAGTGTTAAAATATGCTGTTATGTTATCATGCGGCCTACAATACAGAACTGTGATTATTACAATTTTCTATTGTCTGCTGTCTGTGACTTAAGAGGTTAAGGGTTGAATTATCAAAAATCCCTTCTTAGTGCCCTTTCCAAATGTCAAGTTTCTTGGTGCAGTAGTTTGGGCTGTGGGTGCATTCCTAGTCACTTACGCACTCAGGTTCTCATTTTATATTGTATATTAAATTACTATTCCAGAAGCTGAGTATAGAATGCGCAGATTAAACTTAATAGAATCTCCTTCATCCAAGGAAAGTGTGTTGTGTGTGAGTCCCTGAGGATGAATACATTATTTTGTCATTATGCATTCCACAGGCCGCTTATTGATAAAATAAAGGAAACCGCATTTTGATTAATATAATAGTAATAATATCCTCCAACCAATTACGGCTACGGCGACCAATCTCAACGATCAGCCACGTACGCAGGATATATAATAGTGCTCAAGTGTGTGAGCAAACACAAGTGCACTCTCTTACCCCTACCCTTACAGTCATATTCCGATGGGACACCAGCGTGACACGACCAGAAAGGGATTAAGTGCAGAACCAACGGCTTAACATGCTTTCCGAGGCACGGGGGTACAAGACCGCTAACTTCCAGGCTCTGGGGTGGCACTAGGAGTTTCTTACCGAAATCTTAGGTACAAATTAGGCCCGATCCGGGGATCGAACCCGGGACCTCTTGCGCAGCCGTCGCTTTATAGATTAATATAATGCAGGTTTAAACAGGGACTAAAACGACCTCCATGTAAAACAACAGGTACGATTCCTTTGTAATTTCGTCTCGTTAAATAATTCTGAGGAAACCCTTAAGAAGATGACTGAAAGATATTTCAACCCTCGTTTTCGCTTTCCATAAGGGTTCCGACACCGTCGTCGTAGTTTGAGAACCACTGAGTCAACAAAAAAAAAACGCGCTCTAAAAAGTACGAAACAATGGAAAGACCATGGCGATACGGCACAATAATTTCAGCAGAGACAATTTTCTTGTTTCGTACTTTTTAGAGCGTGTTTATTTGGTAGTCGGGTTTTAGTTTTTAAACTCTATTTTTATTTAACACATTTTTAGTTATGTACGTAAAATTACATATTTGAAATGTGCTAAAAAAGCTCTTTCATTTGATACCCCACATGGTATGGTACCGTCAAGCAAAATTGTTTTTTATTTTAGTCCCCTAGAGGGCGCTGTAGTCAATTCAATGTGACGTCATTTCACCTATAACCAGAAGACCATCAAAACGCGTCTAACGACACCTCATTTGTTCAAATATGATAACTAGTTTAGAAGTTATGAGGGAACAGATGAACAATCGCCGTGTGGTCCCCGGCAGAGTAGAATAGGCCACCCTCACTCCTATTATTATTTGTTAGAAATAGGGTGAGCCTTGCGTCTCATAGCCACTGCGACCAGTAGATGATCTATTGTGGCAGCCCCATAACCTATTACAGCACTTCATGTAGCTCCAGTTCCAGGATAAACCTGAGAATGGAGCTGATGGGGGAGCTTTTGATCTTTTCTGCTGAGATCATGTGTGCTCCTAGGTGCCGGCTTTTGCAGCGGTGCAGCGCTATGCACTCGCCGAGGACGTGGATAATCGTTTCCTCGTCCTCGCGACAGAACCTGCAGATTTTGGTATCTGAAAGGCCCATGTTGTGCAGGTGCTTGTTTACCCTCACTCTTACCGAGTAGTCGTAAAAGGCGACTAAGGTAAAGCTGCTAGCATGATAATTAGCACCCAGAGAAGGAAAACTCTGCATTTATATCAAAACCCTCGCCAACCCGTCTGCCAAGCGCGGTGAGTATGGCAATTACCCCTCATGTGATTGAGGGAGGCCCGTGCCCCAGCAGTGGGGACTTAAATGGGCTGATGATGATGATGATGAGATGAACAATCATAGATACATATCAAAATCATAATCCACCTTTTTGCTTCGCCGTAGTCGGGTAATTAATAAGACATCATCATACATTAGCCACTAGCGAATGCGATTGTCGAGTAATTACTAAACCATCGTTATTGTAAAATAATGGGGCCAATGTTTATCGTAAACCGGCTCAGCTTGAATAATTGACACGGCACTTGTATACATAACATCGCGCCGGTAAACCTAATGCTATGCCTCATAGACAAAGAGTGTTCTGTAGACCATAAATTCAATTCAATCGAATTCAATTCAAAAATATATTTATTTGCATAGGTTGTATACATACACAGCATTTGCAAATCGTCATACATTAAAAATATTATAAGTATTTATTGTAACTATTTACATGTCATTTTAATTGTAACTTAGGTCACGGGTTCGATACCCGCCTCGGGCCAAAAATGTTTACCTGTTTTGGGTAAGAAATTAGAAAGTTGGTAAATATGTTCCAAATTGTTACAACTAATTAGTAATGGGTAAATAGTAATTTGATTTTCTTATTTCAAAGTTGTGAACGCCTGTATGAGGCATATGTATATGACACTATACTTTTGATTGTAAACCTAAGCTGCCAATGTATTTATATGTATGCTGTTAGTGTTCCTATTAAATAAATAAAATAAAATAAAAAAATTAATTCTTAGTGTCCGCCCGGAGTCTGGAAGTCGGCGGTCATGTACCACCGTGCCCGGAAAATCGTTGGTCCTGGGCCCAATTCCCTCTCAGGTCGTGTCAATAGAGAGTGCACTTGTGTTTGCGCACACACTTGAGCACTATAATCCTGCGTACGTGGCTGATCGTTGAGATTGGCCGGTGTAGCTGTTATCGGTTGGAGAATATTATACATGTTATTACCACATATATGTCGATACATAATATATACTAAGAAATGAATAAGTAGCGGCAAAACAGTTGCCCGGTTAGCTTAAGATCGTGGGTTCGAGTCCCACCTGAAGACTGTCGAAATTTTTTTAATTTATTTGCATAGGCTTATTATATACAGCTCTTTCAAATCGTCATACATGAAAATTATAAATTATAACTATGTATATTATACATGTAATTACACATATATCGATATCGATCGATACAAAAAATATATGTACTAAGAAATGAATAAATATAATGTGATTCTACCACCGGAATCGGAAAGTTGATTCTGACGAGAAGATCCGGCAAGAAACTCGGCAGTTACTCTTTTAAATCGCCAAAATGTTTATAAGTACAGTATCATGGGTGTAGGCGAACAGTTTTTACAGTATCATGGGTGTAGGCGAACGTAAATTATTTACGTAAGGACCTAAATATGTTATTAAACCTTTTCAGGCACATTCCAATTCGGCGAATACGGACAATACTCTCTGAACCTGTCGCAAGTTACCAAAGACACATGCTACCCTCACATGACGGCGGAGCCGGACGCGGCGTCGCTGCCCATCCTCACGGCGTTGGTGATCCTGCTGTCTATGGCTACGCTTTGGTACGTCGTCAAGGGGATCGGGAAGAGGATCATAGCCGGGAGACTGTATGCGAGGTATTTTGTAAGGTGAGATTACCAGCACTATTGATTTCTTTTTTATATATAAAAAGGCCAATCAGGATGACCCCACTCCGCATGATGGTAAGCGGCCGTGAAATCCAAAGATGAGGTTGACAGACACAGAAGAACTAACAAAGTATAAAATATATCTTCTCTATTATAACCTTATAGTTGTATATTTTATATAATTTGTGTAGGTTATATTGTATTATAGTAAGGTAACATTCGTATATATTATTGTATGATAACGTGTTTATTTATTATCTAGATATATGTATTTATACTATAAATTTACTTAATCATAATTCAAAATCAAAAGGATTGCACCACCCTCCCCTCTTCTATCTAATGTCATTTACCTGAAGGTTGTCTGGTAGAGATCGCTTCCAGCGATAAGACCGCCTAAATTGTACATTGTATCTCTGTATACCTAGCTTTTAAGTTTTGTATGTTGTGCAATAAAGAGGCTGATACTTTTACATGACAATGACGTCACACACACCACACTACACTGATGGCCTGCTCAGATGCCGTTTCACGCCCCGCCTAAAAGACCCCGGATTGTATGAAGGAGGTAACACATGAGCTGGGAGGGCATTCCATGTCTTGATGGCTCGAGGCAGGAATGAGGAGCCAAACCTCTTGGTGCGGGCCGCCATTGTCTGAATGGTATGCGGATGGCAACGCTGTCCTGCACGTGTTGTTCGGAAGTGGAGAGGGGAGGATGGGATAAGTTGAAATAACTCATCAGAGCATTCCCCATTATAGAGGCGGTAGAGAACACTTAGTATTGATATTGTATATTTATTCTTTATTGCTCGAACTAAAAAAGTACAATTGGCGGACTTTAGGTGACGGTTAGGGCACACTAGCGCCGCCAAACGATTGTAATTTTAAGCTACTAAACCGTATCTATTTTAAACAATTTCGGGGTTACAACCTTTTGGCAAACACTTATACTATTTCTTAAATAACAATTTACAAATGTTGGGTTCATGCACAAACGCGAAAAATTTATTCACGCTAAAAGTGGCGCTTTTGGCGTGAATCAATTTTTCGCGTACAAAAACAGACCCAAGATAGGTGTTTGCCAAGAGGTTGTAACCCCGAAATTGGTTAAAATAGATCCGGTTTAGTAGGTAAAATTTAAAATCGATTTGCCTCGCTAGTGTGCCCTACCCGTCACCTTAATGCCTTACAGCATTCTCTACCAGTCAACCAGAAAATGTGTAGCGGCATAATGTCTTTTATCTCCGTCACTGGAAGGTGTGTGAATAAAAAAGTGAATGATGGCGCGACTGTCGTTATTTCTATTTATTGTATTTGTGTGAGCATTGTTTTTGTTTGTTTATTTATTATATATGTACCGGTTTATATTAATTTATTTATATTAATGTTGCATTTTTTTATTGGATCTGTATGTATGCGTCTTGTTATGTATGTTCACGTTTTATATGTACTTTTCCGTTTTCTATTAATATTGTCAGTATTTTTTTTTCATGTTGTATGTTTTATTATGAGTCGTCGCTCGAAGGTACAGCCTGAAAATCAGCGCTGCAGCGGCTGCTTAGCAGTTGTTGTAGCACATGCTGAGGCTGAACCTTGTTGGCCGCAACTTAATAATGTTTTGTCCTTATTTAGATTTGTATGTAATGTGTTGTGGTCAATAAATTATTTCTTATTCTTATTCTTATCTCTATCTTTGTCGTCTGTTTCAGGGAGGATGACGAACTGAGCTCGGAGGCCCGGGTGTTAACGAATACCGCCCCCCGCTCGCCCGCGCGCTCGCGCCTGCGCTCCCTCGACATATTCAGAGGATTCGCCATAGCCCTTATGGTGAGTGTAGAGATATCGATAATACAGTGTTTGTTAGATTTATTATCTGTGCTTGTATCAAAATATGTATACTTACTAGGGACATCTCGTCGCCTACCCGTCTGCCAATTACCCCTCATGTGATTGAGAGAGGCCCGTGCCCCAGCAGTGGGGACTTAAATGGGCTGACGATGACTAGGGACATCTAGGCATAACCTAACTTTTTGATCGTAGGAGAGCCACGCTTCGGCATGAATAGCGCTATGTTTAGCTCAATGGTTTTTTATTGTGATATAGGTGGCAGACGAGCAGACGGATTACCTGATGGTTAGCGATTGCTGCCGCCCATGGACACCCGCGACACCAACGGAGTCAGAAGTGCGCTGCCAAGCTTTACCTAAACTCCTCTTTGCCCCGGATTTGGCCTGTGATCTCGGGGTCCTGGGTTCGATTTGGCTTGGCAAACGTAATGTAGGGCGCCCTCTGGCTAGGTGGGGGGACGATCTGCGCAGGATGGCTGGCAAGAGCTGGATGCGAGAAACCATGGATAGATCACAGTGGCGAACAATTGGAGAGGCCTACGTCCAGCAGTGGACTGCGATAGGCTGATGATGATGATGATGGGTTCGATTTTCGGATCGAGCGAAAGGTATGTTTCGAATTTTTCGAACAAAGCTCGGGTTTGTGATCACCAATCCGCATTTGGAAAGCGTGGTGATTAAGCCTAATCACTTCATAGTAGCGATAACTTGGTTTCTATGATGGAGGCCTTTGCGTTCCATGATCGGTCTTTCTTTACGATACCGCGTACTCAACGATAAAATTCGAAAGAGAAGCAGGGTAGTAGACGTTGGCACGAGATTGTGTGAGCTAAAGTGGAGATGAGCAAGACACCTGGCAAGGCGTAAAGATGATAGGTGGTCTATAAAGCTTACCGAATGGGGCGAGGTCCTGTGGGTAGACCACCTGCCCGATGGTCCGACGATATTGTGACGGCAGTGGGGTTGGATAAGGCTGGCAAGGGACCGAAGGGAATGGCGTAATAAAGAAGAGGCCTATACTCAGCAGTGGCTAGATGTGCTTTAATGCTTTGCTTTAAATGTGGGAGAGCCACGCTTAGGCATGAATGGGCCGGCTCGACCGGAGTGATAACACTGCCTCACAGAAGACCGGCGTGAAACAGCGCCTGCGCTGTGTTTCGCCGTGTGAGTGAGGCTACCGGAGGCCCAATGGGGGGAAGGGGAAAAGGTTGGCAGCGCACTTGTGACTCCACTGGTGTTGCGGCTGTCCATGGGCGGCGGAATTGCTTACCATCAGTTGATCCGTCTGCTCGTCTGCCACCTCTCATATAAAAAAAAATGTGAGCTGATATGAGATGAGATGAGGTCTTTGCCCTGCAGTGGGACAGTTTATAGGCTGATACATTATTCATTCATTTAACTATTGCATGCCTGTTAAGGTGACGGGTAGCCCTAACTAGCGACACCATTCGTTTTTAATTGTTAGCCACTAAACCGGATCTATTTTAAACAATTTCGGGGTTACAACCTCTCGGCAAACACTTAAACTATTTATTAAATTATCATGCACAAATGTTGGGTCCGTTTTTGTACGCGAAAAATTGATAACCGCCAAAAGCGGCCACTTTTAGCGTGAATCAATTTTTTTCGCGTACAAATATTGACTCCGCATTTGTGCATGGTTATTTAATAAATAGTATAAGTATTGGCCGAGAGGTTGTAACCCCGAAATTGTTTAAAATACATCCGGTTTAGTAGCTAGTGTGCCCTACCCGTCACCTTAAGGTTGTTAATCTGTTGGTTGATACTATACATTGTATTTTTTTCACCAACTTGTAACACAGTTTACGCAATAAATGATTCTGATTCTTTTCAGATCTTCGTGAACGCCGGAGGCGGCGGCTACGCGGTGTTCTCGCACAGCGTGTGGAACGGGCTCACGGTGGCCGACGTGGTGTTTCCCTGGTTCGCCTTCGCGATGGGCGAGGCGCTGGTGCTCTCCCTCAACGCTAGGCTGAGGACCTCCATGCCTAGGACGCAGGCTTTCTACCAGGTTGGCATGCGTTTCTTTGTCCAAGTCCAAAGCTCATGTTCAATCTATTTGACATAAATATTTTTAAAAACTGTTTTGTATTTATTTATTTATTATCATAGCACACAAAACAGATTACGATTAATGAGACTTATTTTAGTAGCATGAAAATGTACATGACGAGATTGTAGTCCAAAATTATGTATGCCTAAAAGCTCAAGATATATTAACACAACAATAAACAAATGAAGTATTAAATTATAAATTAAATTAAATTATAAATTATACCAAATTATAAATTAAATGTCAAATGTACCTATGTTGTATTAAATAACACACTTAAAAAATTTTCATCTCGTGTTCAGGCGAGACACGAACCCACACCTTCCACAATCTGGGTGAATGTTCCACCAATTAGACCACTGAACGCGTTACTAAGTCGAAATTTGTAAGTGCTTGATTCGACATGAGCTGTCGATAGTCTCATCAATGTTGTAGGCATATTTACAATATCCAGTGGAAATATTATTACAAATATTTGACCACCAGATAAGATGAGACTGTTTAATCAATAGTTGATATTTTTGAATACACAGAGCGACGTTGGCTGTTGCTTGAGGTTAATGGCGGACTGACAGTTCGGGCCGCGCACGTCACAACCTTTTTCTTAAATTAGGGGTAGAAAAACAAACAAAAAGTATTTATCAATATTATAAAATAAATTCTACTTGTCAAATGAGCGCGTCGCTTACACCATACGTGTGGGGTATTTTATTTATTTAAAACTTTATTGCACAAATTTTGATACAATAAGGAGAACTTAATGCCAAGAAGTATTCTCTACCAGAAAACCTTTGGGTTATGCAGAAATTATCTATGGATAGGTCCATACCACATTACGCAATAAATTATTATGATTATGATTATTATAAAGGTTCACTGTCAAGAAGCATAAACATTTTAAGCATAAAATAAGTTAGCATAATGTAATTACTTCTAATGATAGTTTCGCATAATACTAATAAAGCTTTTAGCATAAATGCAATAAGCATAAAATAATTAACCATAAGTCATTAAAAAGCGGCTTACGAGTAGACCAAGGGCCACCCCCGCCGCACCTAAACCTACTTTTACTCTATTTAATATAGGAAATACTGGTTACTTACTTACTTTTTTTACTTGCATTAATGGTTGTTTTCAAATTCAAACAACCATTAATGCCTAAAAAAATTGTGCATAACTGCATTATGCTAAATAACAATTATGCCACAGTACATATTATGCTAAAACCAAATTCGCCCAAATTAATTTTATGCTAAATAAATTATGCCAATTTCATTATGTCAATCCATTTTAGGACAAAACACACACATTATGCCATATAAAGGGATCCCTATTATAACATGTTAATTAATGCTTGTGCATGCAATTAATGTGACTGACCGGATGGCGCAATTGGTAGTGACCCTGCCTCTTACGCCAAAGGTCGTGGGTTCGATCCCCACCCTGGACAAACATTCGTGCGATGAACACTTGTGTTTGTTTGGTGTCTGGGTGTAATATATGTATATAAGTATATATTTGTGTTCCTCTGTTGTCTGATATCTGTAACACAAGTGCTTAAGCTACTAAGTACGGAATCAGGTCAACGTATGAGATGTATAAAAAAAAAAATGCTTATAACTTTTAACGCCCACCACTACTTCGATGCCCTGCTATGTACGAAAAGTATGTTCGAAACTCTTTACATCCCTGTCTCTCCGCTAGGTGGCGCGTCGCTCCGTCCTCCTGTCCCTGATCGGCATCATCCTCTCGTCGACGAACTGCTCGTGGGAGACGGTTCGACTCCCGGGCGTGCTGCAGCGGCTCGCGGCCATGTACCTCATAGTTGGCGCGTTGGAGTGCGTCTTCATGAGGACCAGCCAGAACATCACGCCTGGTAAGTGGTCCCCTTGTCTAACGGTCAGGCGGCAGTCGCGTCATCGTATTCACCAGACTCCCGAAATGTTCGATGCTAAATCCTCAAGTGTCCTTTACCCAAAGGTTGCCTGGAACAGATCGCTCATAGTGATAATCAGCGCAATCAAAAATTCAATTCTAAAATATCTTTATTTGCATAGGCTTGACGACGCAAATAGTGTGCGAGCGAGAAGAGAATAGATGCGCCGCCATTTCTGATCCAATTCTTTATCCGCACAGGTTGTACTTACATAGACTTCTCCTTTCATACGACCACCCGCCATACTACGGCACACGACGCCCCCATAATAAATAAATAAATAAATCTTTATTTGTTCTCTCGCATAGTTGGTTGTACATACAAAATAAAGCTTAGTCTAGTTGTACTAGGAGACCTGTATGACAGATTACCAGCCTCTCCTACTCCGGACCGGTGTAAATGAATAAGCTTCAAATAATAGCAAAACATTCAAAGCAAATTTTAAAATTTATATTTTGAGCATACAGAAAGATACATGATGCATACGGCAGCACCATTGATTTATACTTAAGTTAAACATATAATATAGATATATAATATGGTTGTTTTTATATATTTTATTACAGTATCTAATTATTGTTTATATCCATATTTAATGGAAATTATTTCTGTTTTTTTTTATATGAGTGTATATATGTGTATATATTTATTTATTTATTTATTTGCTTATTTCGGTTATGTGCAGATAATGTGTTTTATTTAATGTTTTTCTTGTTTTTTTAGTGTGTATTGTTGTTGTGTTTTTTATTTTTTATTTTTATTTTATATTTTACATTAAAAAAGGCACCCGCGGAAGATCAGCGCTGAGGTTGTCGGCCACAGCACATGCTGAGCGGGGACCTATTTTTTTGTACATTCTTTTGAACCATGCATGTAGTGAGAACTGTGTAAATGTGCAAAAATAAACGATTTTTCTTTCTGTCTTTCTTTTCTTTCTTATCATAACTATGCAGCTATACTATATGTGTGAACGTAAGTGTGAGTATATGAGATAAGTGTGTGTGTGTGTGTGTGTGTATGTATTCATAATAATGTTATTATTATACCCATGTATGTTTTTGTTTCAGGTCGTTCTCTGTTTCGCGACATCGCCGCGGGATGGCAGCAGTGGCTCGCGACTTTGGTCCTTGTTGCCATACAGGTAGAATATAGAATGCTTTAAGCTACTGTTACTCATGCTGTTACTCATGCTTATACAGGTAGAATATAGAATACTTTAAGCTACTGTTACTCATGCTACTTTTAAGCAAGTTTTTTTTTTTGTAAATAAATATTTCACAACCTCATTGATCTGACTTCGAGATAGGTAGCTCAAGCACCTGTGTTACAGATATCAGAATCAACAGTGTGATTACAAATATATACGTATAATACTTTTCTTTTTGTAAATAAATACTTATATCTCTATATCTTTTTGATACCTATTTCAGGCACCAGTCCCCCACTATTTAATCTATAAAAATTATGTCATAAGTTTGCTTTAGAGTTTGTTTGATAACTTTGTTCTAAGTTGCTGATTGTGATGGGATAATAAATTAATTAATTAAAAAATTACTTATAATACATAGAAAATACCCAGACCAATACAGACATACATGTTCATGCACACAAATGCTTGTGCTGTGCGGGGATCGAACCCGCAACCCTTGGATCAAAGGCAGCGTTCACTACCACTGTTCCAAACGGATCGTCCAAGTGCTACTTGGTAGCATGTGTGGACGGACATGCTAATAATAAGCATGCATAAAAATCGCACGCCGGTCGATTTTTGAGCATGCTACCTGTAGCCCAAATAATATAAATATATAACCCTAACTTGTTGTTGTCGTGTGGTCCCCGGCAGAGTAGAATAGGCCACCCTCACTCTTACCGAGGTGTCGTAAAAGGCGACTAAGGTAAAGCTGCTGGCATGATCATCAGCACCCAGAGAAGGAAAACTCTGCATTTATATCAAAACCAACCAACCCGTCTGCCAAACGTGGTGAGTATGGCAATTACCCCTCATGTGATTGAGGGAGGCCCGTGCCCCAGCAGTGGGGTCTTAAATGGGCTGACGATGACGATGATGATGATAGCCTAACTAAACTAAATAAGGTTTTCTTATTTTTAAGCATGCTAATATTTGGCTAATAGCATGCTTATTGTTAGCAAATGTGGACAGTTAATTAAGCTTGCTCATATTTGGCATGCTTTTTAATGAGCATGTATAATAATATCCTCCAACCGATTACGGTTACGGTGACTTATCTCAACGATCAGCCACGTACGCAGGATATATTATAGTACTCAAGTGTGTGCGCAAACACAAGTACACTATCTATTCCCTTATCCTCATATTCCGATGGGACACCAGCGTGACACGAACGGAGAGGGATTGGGCGAGGACAAACGGCTTAAAGTGCTTTCTGAGGCACGGGGGTACAAAACCGCCAACTTTCAGACTCCGGGCTGACACTAAGAATTTCTTACCGAAAACTTAGGTATATCGGCCCAACCCGGGGATCGAACCCGGGGCGTCTTGCGCAGCCGTCGCTTTATAGTGCGACCCACTAACCATTACGCCACCGAGGCAGCTAATAGATTTGTTTTTATGTTATACGTGGCAGACGAGCAGGCGGATCACCTGATAGTAAGCAATATGCCGCCGCCCATGGACACTTGAGCGCTGCTAACTTCCCACACGGTGGGCCACCGGTACCCTCACTCACGCAGCGCAACATAGCGCAATGCTGCTTCACGCCGGTTTTCTGTGTGGCCGTGGTATCACTCCGGTCGAGCCAGCCTCCCACGGTGTGTTTTTTATTTGATAGAAATGGGGTGAGCCCTGCGTCTCATAGCCACTGCGACCAGTAGATGATCTATTGTGGCAGCCCCGTAACCTATTACAGCACCTCATGTAGCTCCAGTTCCAGGATAAACCCGAGAATGGAGCTGATGGGGGTGCTTTTGATCTCGTCTGCCGAGATCATGTGTGCTCCCAGGTGCCGGCTTCTGCAGCGGTGCAGCGCTATGCACTCGCCGAGGACGTATGATAATCGTTTCCTCGTCCTCGCGACAGAACCTGCAGATTTTGGTATCTGTAAGGCCCACGGTGTGTAGTGTATATTCTGATTGGTCGCTTGTTCCAGGTGTGTGTAACTTTACTAGTGGCGGCCCCAGGATGTCCCCGAGGGTACTTGGGCCCCGGAGGACTACACCTGTCTGAACAGGGTATGGACCTGGCCAACTGTACGGGAGGCATCGCTGGTTACATCGACAGGTGCGTGAAGTACTTTTCAAAACCTGGCCTTTCTTTTATTTCATCACACACATACCTAAAGTGGTACTATTACTACTCAATGTTCCTAAATATTATTTATAAAAAAAAAATGTTTTATCAAGGTTCAAATTTGTTACTTAACTATTTTATTTGTTTTTCTTTCGTTACTTTCCTTTCTTGACTACGAACTGGTGTCTGTAATACCTAAATGTTACTGTAAAACAATACGGTTTCGGCGATACAAGCCTCGTGCTTAGTGCAGAAACCAACGGCATTATTGTTATATGTACAAATTTTACTGGTCAATAAATTTATTTCTATTTCTATTCTATTTTATTAGTAAGAGTAAAAAAAGTTGTGCATCGATTCTAACTCATTTCCAGCAATAGGGGTTGAAATAAAAAAAAGAACTAAAATAGATCTTTTTTTTATGTGATAGGTGGCAGACGAGCATGCGAATCACCTGATGGTAAGCCATCGCCGCCGCCCATGGACACCCGCGACACCAGTGGAGTCACAAGTGCGCTGCCAACCTTTAAACCCCCCTTTATCCCGGATTTGGCGACCGGTACCTTCACTCACGCAGCGAAACACAGCACAGTTAAATTAATTAAAGTGACGAGTAGAGCACACTAGCGACGCCAATCGATTTTATTTTTTAGCTACTAAACCGGATCTATTTTAAACAATTTCGAGGTTACAATCTCTCGGCAAACACTTATACTATTTATTAAATAACCATGAAAAAATGTTGGGTCCAACGCGTACGCGAAAAATTGATTCACGCCAAAAGCGGCCACTTTTGCGGCGTTAATCAATTTCGCGTGTTTGCCGAGAGATTGTAACCCCGAAATTGTTGTAAATAGATCCGGTTTAGTAGCTAAAAAATAAAATCGATTGGCGTCGCTAGTGTGCCCTACCCGTCATACTAGCGACTCCAAGTACAACCTGTGCGGATACTCTATTTTCGTTCACTATTTGCGTCTACTCGCACCCCATGAGTGCGAGTAGACGCAAATAGTGTGCGAGCGAGAAGTGAATAGAAGCGCCGCCATTTCTGATCCCATTCTTTATCCGCACAGGTTGTATATTTACCACCTTTCAAGTTATGGTATATCAAAAGGAACACTTTCTTCACAGACACATCCTCGGCGACAACCACCTGTACAAGGGAGGCACCTACCGCAAGATATACCACACCACCATCCCACATGACCCTGAGGGGCTGCTGGGCGTCCTGTCCGGCGTGCTGGTGGTGCAGGCCGGTGCTCATGCCACCAGGATCATGCTGGCATACAACCACGCCAGGTGACGTCTTAACCTATAACCTCTATAGATACCGGACAGTCAAATGACACATTGCGGAGACAAATGACGCTTTGGGGACAAATGTCACACTATGGGGACAAATGTCACACTATGGGGACAAATGTCACACTATGGGGTCACCTGTCCGGCGTGCTGGTGGTGCAGGCCGATGCTCATGCCACCAGGATCATGCTGGCATACAACCACGCCAGGTGACGTCTTAACCTATAACCTCTATAGACACCGGACAGTCAAATGACACATTGCGGGGACAAATGACGCTTTGGGGACAAATGTCACACTATGGGGACAAATGTCACACTATGGGGACAAATGTCATACTATGGGGTCACCTGTCCGGCGTGCTGGTGGTGCAGGCCGATGCTCATGCCACCAGGATCATGCTGGCATTCAACCACGCCAGGTGAGGCATTAACCTATAACCTCTATAGATACCGGACAGTCAAATGACACGGGGATCAAATGACACATTGCGGGGACAAATGACGCTTTGGGGACAAATGTCACACTATGGGGTCACCTGTCCGGCGTGCTGGTGATGCAGGCCGGTGCTCATGCCATCAGGATCATGCTGGCATACAACCACGCCAGGTGAGGCCTTAACCTATAACCTCTATAGATACCGGACAGTCAAATGACACGGGGCTCAAATGACACATTGCGGGGACAAATGACGCTTTGGAGACAAATGTCACACTATTGGGTCACCTGTCCGGCGTGCTGGTGGTGCAGGCCGATGCTCATGCCACCAGGATCATGCTGGCATACAACCACGCCAGGTGAGGCCTTAACCTATAACCTCTATAGATACGGGACAGTCAAATGACACGGGGATCAAGTGACACATTGTGGGGACAAATGACGCTTTGGGGTTAAATTACACTATGGGGTCACCTGTCCGGCATGCTGGTGATGCAGGCCGGTGCTCATGCCATCAGGATCATGCTGGCATACAACCACGCCAGGTGACGTCTTAACCTATAACCTCTATAGACACGGGACAGTCAAATGACACGGGGATCAAATGACACATTGTGGGGACAATTGACTCTTTGGGGACAAATGTCACACTATGGGGACAAATGTCACACTATGGGGTCACCTGTCCGGCGTGCTGGTGGTGCAGGCCGATGCTCATGCCATCTGGATCATGCTGGCCTACAACCACGCCAGGTGAGGCCTTAACCTATAACCTCTATAGACACGGGACAGTCAAATGACACGGGGATCAAATGACACATTGTGGGGACAAATGACTCTTTGGGGACAAATGTCACACTATGGGGACAAATGTCACACTATGGGGTCACCTGTCCGGCGTGCTGGTGGTGCAGGCCGATGCTCATGCCATCTGGATCATGCTGGCCTACAACCACGCCAGGTGAGGCCTTAACCTATAACCTCTATAGACACGGGACAGTCAAATGACACGGGGATCAAATGACACATTGTGGGGACAAATGACTCTTTGGGGACAAATGTCACACTATGGGGACAAATGTCACACTATGGGGTCACCTGTCCGGCGTGCTGGTGGTGCAGGCCGATGCTCATGCCATCTGGATCATGCTGGCCTACAACCACGCCAGGTGAGGCCTTAACCTATAACCTCTATAGACACGGGACAGTCAAATGACACGGGGATCAAATGACACATTGTGGGGACAAATGACTCTTTGGGGACAAATGTCACACTATGGGGTCACCTGTCCGGCGTGCTGGTGGTGCAGGCCGGTGCTCATGCCACCAGGATCATGCTGGCATACAACCACGCCAGGTGAGGCCTTAACCTTATAACCTCTATAGATACCGGACAGTCAAATGACACGGGGCTCAAATGACACATTGTGGGGACAAATGACGCTTTGGGGACAAATGTCACACTATGGGGACAAATATCACACTATGGGGACAAATGTCACACTATGGGGACAAATGTCACACTATGGGGTCACCTGTCCGGTGTGCTGGTGATGCAGGCCGGTGCTCATGCCACCAGGATCATGCTGGCATACAACCACGCCAGGTGAGGCCTTAACCTATAACCTCTATAGATACCGGACAGTCAAATGACACGGGGATCAAATGACACATTGTGGGGACAAATGACGCTTTGGAGTACACTATGGGACAAATGTCACACTATGGGACAAATGTCCTATGGGGTTACTTGTCCGGTGTGCTGGTGATGCAGGCCGGTGCTCATGGCATCAGGATCATGCTGGCATACAACCACGCCAGGTGACGTCTTAACCTATAACCTCTATAGACACGGGACAGTCAAATGACACATTGTGGGGACAAATGACGCTTTGGGGTTAAATGACACTTTAGGGACAAATGTCACACTACGGGGTCACCTGTCCGGTGACGCTGATGAAACGAATCTTTCGTAAGTAGGAGTGCAAAGGATAGGGGAGGCACAAAAGATCCCATAGGGTCCATGAAAATGGCCCCTAACAGATAAGAAGATAAGATTAATAAAAAAACTAAGTAAATTAAGTATCAGATATAAGTAAAAGAGTATAATGATTATAAATAAATAAATAGTTCACAACATCACATACATTGATCTGACTCCGAGATAGATAGCTCAAGCACCTGTGTTACGGATGTCAGAATCAACAGTGGGATTACAAATATATACATATAATAGTTTTCTTATGTAAATACATACTTATAATATATAGATAACGCCCAAACCAATACAAACAGATATGTTCATGCACACAAATGTTTGTACTGTGCGGGGATCGAACCCGCAACCCTTGCACCAGAGGCAGCGTTCACTACCACTGTTCCAAACGGGTCGTCAAAATAAAGACTATATTTAAAAAAAAAGTTCTGCTAAATGCGGTATTGATGGCGCTCATATCGCCAGTAACTACATCTTTGCATGTGGGAGAGTGATGCTTTGGCATGAATGGGCCGGCTCGACCGAAGTGTTACCACGGCCTCACAGAAAACCGGCGGCGTGAAGCAGCACTATGCTGTGTTTCACTGCGTGAGTGAGGGTACCGGAGGCGTAAACCGGGGGCAAGGGGGGTTTTAGGTGACGGGTAGGGCACACTAGTGACGCCAATCGATTTAAATTGTTAGCTACTAAACCGGATCTATTTTAAACAATTCCGGGGTTACAACCTCTCGACAAACACTTATACTATTTATTAAATAACCATGCATAAATGTTGGATCCGTTATTGTACTCAAAAAATTTATTCACGCCAAAAGTAGCCGCTTTTGGCGTGAATCAATTTTTCGCGTACGAATTGGACCCAACATTAGTGCATGGTTATGTAATAAATAGTGTAATAAGTGTTTGCATAGAGGTTCATCATCATCATCATCAGCCCATTTATGTCCCCACTACTGGGGCACGGGCCTCCCTCAATCACATGAGGGGGTAATTGCCATACTCACCACGCTTGGCAGACGGGTTGGCGAGGGTTTTGCTATAAATGCAGAGTTTTCCTTCTCTGGGTGCTGATGATCATGCCAGCAGCTTTACCTTAGTCGCCTTTTACGACACCTCGGTAAGAGTGAGGGTGGCCTATTCTACTCTGCCGCCTCTGTAAATTGTTTAAAATAGATCCGGTTTAGTAGCTAAAAAATAAAATCGATTAGCGTCGCTAGTGTGCCCTACCCGTCACCTTAAAGGTTGGCAGCCCACTTGTAACTCCACTGGTGTCGCGGGTGTCCATGGATGGCGGCAATCGCTTATCATCAGGTGATCCGTCTGCTCGTCTGCCAACTATGACATAAAAAAAAATCTTTTAGACAATTGGATATTTTTTAATTTTTTTGACAAGTCATATTTTTGCCCCCAGAGCCCGTATAATGCGCTGGGTGTTCTGGTCCATAATGTTCAGCGTGGGCGGCGGAGCCCTGTGCCTGTTCTCCAAGAACGGAGGACCCCTCCCCATCAACAAGAACCTGTGGTCGGTGTCCTACTGCCTGGTCACCGCTGCCATGGGGTTCTTCTTCCAAGCCGTTCTGTACTTCATCGTGGATCTGAAGACCAAGTGGGGTGGAAGGCCGTTGTACTATGCCGGTAAGTCTTATTTTACCCGACTACGGCGAAGCAAAAAGGAGGTTTATGATTTTGACCTGTATGTGTGTATGTATGGTTGTTCATCTGTTCTCTCATAACTTCTAAACTAGTTATCATATTTGAACGAAAGAGGTGTCGTAAGCGTCTTGATTGTCTTCTGGTTATAGGCGACATGATGTCACGTTAAATTGACTACAGCGCCTTCTAGGGGACTTAGAGTAAGGAACTAAAAAAAAATCTTGGAGACGGTACCGTGTAGGGTATCAAATGAAAGAGCTTTTTTAGCACATCTCAAATATGTAATTTTATTTACATAACTAAAAATGTGTTAAATAAAAATAAAGTTTATATAAAGTTTAAAAACCAAAACCGGACGACCAAAAAAACACGCTCTAAAAAGTACGAAACAAGAAAATTGTCTCGGCTGAAATGATTATGCCGTATCGCCGTGGTCGTATGCCACCTACTGTAGCAAAATTTTTAGATTTTAGGCGTTATTAAGCGAAATAACTGTAAGGACAATTGTCAAGTGATATTTTGACAAAGTCAACAGTCGAAGTCTCAGTTACTCAATATAACGGCGACGTTTAACGTTTTATCGGCTTACGGATTCTGCGCGAGACTACTTTATACGAAATCGCAGGTTTTAACACTCTCATAGGTCCTAGCAAGTTATTTACGTGACAACTCATTCAACAACACGCAATAGCAGTGTTAAAAACGATGTTATTTAAAGATTCTTATATTAATATCACTTTGCTGCACAGCACGAAACAACAACATGTAAGTTCAAGTGTTGTACCAAATGTTATTAACATCTGAAGTGACACAAGCTCAATACCAGCGTTTCTACCAAACATTGCGCATGATTAAGTTTTTATTAAGGCGTCTTGTAATAATGGGAAAATAAGTCAATACAATTACTTCTTTAAATTATAGAATAAAAATTGCCAATAAATATAGTATGTCAGCATATGTTTTTAGAAAATAGGTATATACTATTGTCCCATCATTTTATTGCAGTGGCAATATTGTAGTAGCTTTTTGGTCTTGAATTCCAGTTTTGGGTATAGTAAATGACAATTTGACATACCATGAGTCCAATTATCGTGCTTGTGATGTTTTGAGAACATGGCGGTTATCAACAGAAAACCATACAAAAAAAACTATGTTTTAGGTATTAAACGGTTTATATTTTTTCTCTCTCCCACAGGTCAAAACGCCCTATTCCTCTACATCGGCAGCGAGCTCCTCAAACGTCACTTCCCCCTATACTGGTTCATACCGGCGCCGACGCACGCGCAGCTGTTGGCGACCCACGCCGCCGCCATGCTGATGTGGCTCGCAGTGGGCGTAGCGTTGCATAGGAAACGCATCTTTATCACCATGTAATAGAGTGGGAAATTGAGTGGCGTGTGAGAGGCGGTAAGGTTGAAATTTCTATGTTTTTTTTTTTCAGCTCAGACGTTATTTACTTTGGGGATTTTAAATATCATGCTGTCGTTTTTAAGTTGACTTGGATACCTGCCATGCTGATGTGGCTCGCTGGGGGAGTCGCGTTGCATAGGAAACTCCTCCTCCCTCGCGATTCAGGTGGTCTGGTTCTCTTGTTAAACGGTTGCGAAGGTCAGACGGCAGTCGCGTTATTGTAATTACTAAATTGTCCGATTCCTGGATCATGGTCCAAGCGTACACCGGGCTCCGAAACGATAGCTTTGGACGTAATTGGGAAATTCAATTTCACAAGGCGAGAATAAGACTTTCTAAGTCGACATATATAATTTGAAGTTAAGCACGATTTGAACACAAAGTTTGACAGCTGAAGAGACAATGAAAGAGACATCATAAGAATAGGTTTTATTTTTATGTGATAGGTAGCAGACGAGAAGACGGATCACCTGATGGTAAGCGATTACGCGGTGCCAATGGAGTCGTAAGTGCGCTGCCAATTTTAAGCCCCTCTTTCCCCCGGATTGGGCCTCCGGTACGCTGACTCACGCAGCGAAACAGCACAGTGCTGCTTCACGTCGGTTTTCTGTGAGGTCTGGTATCACTTCGGTCGAGCCGGCTCATACATGCCAAAGCGTGGCTCTCCCACGGTCGCCCACGGATGTAAAGAGATTGCTACCATGTATCATATTTATGAGTTTCCGACATTTCGACGCTGATGCAAGAGCCATATAGTCACGGTATTTAAGCAGCTCTCAAAGTTAGGAAGCGTTTATGTAGTGGAGCGTTAGTCAGAGGGCCTACAAAGAATTGTCCCTTAAACTAGAATATACCTGTCGAGTCCAAACAAAAGACGCACAGCGTGTGAGAAAGAGACGGGGATAATAATTCAAAGGGAAATCCTTTTCGTTGTAGGCTCTCAATTTTTGGGTTGAATGAATTCAATGGCAGAAGCGTTGCTCAGAAAACGCGCCTTTACTAACTTGTAATAGAGCGAAAATTTGCTTGACAAAAAGTGAAAGGTAAGTTCGAAATTGCTATGATTTTTTAAAGGGTCCTCCTTGTCACCTTCTAATAGTGTAAAATTGTATTTGGAAACAAATTTAATTGAAGGTGGCAAGGTACATTTTCCTATGTAATTGTCATCGTATTGTCGTAAAACCATTCAAAAAGTTTCCTTGTCACCTTAATGTTACAGTCCAAGTTTGTTTGAAGGGTAGGAACAGAGAAGTCATATTTTTAGGGCGTAACTGGACATGATTCAATATGTAATTAACTAATTATTGTGATATTTTCTGTTAAAAAGCGTTCAAAAATTGGTTTGTACTTTATATTTTCTACATGTATGTAGTAAATTTCTTTTTTATTAACACATTTTTTATGTTGCTAAGCTTTAACGAGTCATTCCAAGGAGAACTTTATCACCGATGACGTTAGGCTTATTTTTGTTTAAACATTAAGAGTCCTATTTCGATTATGATGTTTCACAATCGAAATCTGTATTGAATTATAGCTAAAATAAATCGATTTTATGTATTAGCTTATTTTTATATTTTTAAGCAATAAAATCTTTAAATGCCAAATTGTGGATTAATTATGATTAGATATTCGACTGATTTTAGTTTGAAAAGTTTTGATGTGTATTTAATTTGAATTATAGATATTTTCAGTACGCTAAAAACTTTTAAGGATTTGTAATTATTTCATGTAGTCGTAGGATTTGTAAAATTAAAAATAACCCATCTTTCGTAAACATTAAACTGTATTTAAACAGTTACTGATTTTGTCAAATTTCGTTTAGTCGCTGTGAATATATTCTTTGTCAACACGTTTAAAAAATATAACATGATTATTTTTGTAAAAAAAATGTATCAATCGATTAATGATAGCTAGCGAGTCGGTAAACTAGTGAAACCAATTAGTCAGCGGGTCTATTGCAGAGAAAACCGGACACAAATATAAATACAGTGCGACCACGATCAGAAGGCACTTCAGTCACATTGACAGGGGGGCGTTGTAAAACGTATTCTATGGAAAAAAACGCAAAACAGCATTCCGACTTTTGCCATGTGCCAAATAACCGCAATCGGACTGTAGCCACTCACTAGCTGTCATTAACATAAAATAATATGTTCCGTCAAAAATATATAAATAAAAAGTGTGATGATTTGTGACTAATAAATATAGTTTTAAGTATTCTCTTTGTTATTTGACAGTCTACTTGTAACATGTATCTATTAGAATCTAAAACTTAGATTATGGTATCACAAAGTTTCAGTGAAATGGAACGTTCACGTTGGATTAGCTTAGGCGAATGGCTTCTGTCCCACTCTTGTGTACCTACTAACTTCCATGCTCACTTTCTCGCTCGTTGTCAATCGCCTCTGCAAATCGTATGCATTCTAATTTCAGAGGCATCAAACACGTGCAGTATTTAGCATATTTAAATAGGCAAAGACATTAATTTGCAGTAGTGCGGAACTATCAATAGTTTCCCTATCGAAAGTTAACCGCGAAAATCATTCAGACTATCGATAGTATTGCTATTTGTCAAAACTATCGATATTATTAATAGCAATAATCAATAACATCGATATAATTAATATTAATAATCGATATAATAGTATTAGCAATACTATCGATAATATTGATTTTACTTTTACTATCGATAAGCAACACTACAGATAACTATGTTACGTTATAATCTGTCATCATGACATTTTACTGATTGAAGTTTGGGACCGTATCCACAGAATAGTAATACACAGAATGCCGGTTTCGTGAGCTTAAGTGAGCTGCCACAATGGCGAAACGACGAAGCTGCGAACGCGTTCGCTCCGCTTTAAAAACGCTCGCAATCTGCCAGTGTGGGAAGTCCCTTACAGGCTACGCACACACAAATGCGCCCCCTTATAGTGATGTCAGTTAGTCTGTAAAATATAGCTTGATTAGAATGACGGTTATTGATGTCACAGATATTTGTTATGTAAATAGTAATGATATTGTACGGAATAAAACTTTGTAAAATGCTTAAACCTTATATCCATTCAAAATAAAGGTCAAATGACATCTGTCATTCTAATCAAATATTTTACGGACTGTAGTTTCGGTACCAATAACAGAGACAGCCTTGCGAGAGAGATACGATACGATATACCACTATAACTATAAAACAACGAACTCTTCGATATCAAGGTCGGCTATAGCCAGCCTATCTGTGTTACATTTTTTTGTGCCTTAAAGTCAAACACCGAGAATCATTTCTGAAAAATTCCGTATATCTCCTATTTATCTCACTTTTTTTTGGAATGCAAAGAATCTTAGATGGATATTATAACAAACAATTATGTTAACCTTTTTTGTATTAGTAGTTTATTTCTGATTATGTTCGTAGTATTGTGGTGAAGCTGTTTTTGTTGAAGACTATATGAATAGTACTTATTCAGTGTTGATGATGTCTTATACTATTAGTATTTGAGTCGTTTTGAGTACTAAAATCTAAAAGGGTTAACAATATTATACATTTCAGAAAGATTTCAAGAAAAAAAAAATAGAACAGCTGCTCTGTAATCATATTTGGGAGGAGCTGATATATATTCCTATATATTTTAGCTAAAAATGGAATAGCACATTGGTTTCACGCAGTGGTCTTTCAACAAATACAGCTTTTCTTTAGAGAAGTAGATTTTAGTTAACACAGTATAGACGGATTTTATTGTCACCTAATAAAATGGCTATTACGTTAAATTGTGGCTTTTATTTTATAAAATTTTCCTAACTATTGTGAATAAATTCTCGCTTGTGACTCCACTGGTGTAGCGGGTGTCCATGGGCGGCGGCAATCGCTTACTAATAGGTGATCCGTCTGCTCGTCTCGTCTGCCACCTATGACAAAAAAATATATAATTATATGGGTATTTCGTTGGGATTTTGTACTTCCCTCGGCTCCACCACTGGATTCATAATAATCTGTGGGTATATCCAAGGCATGAATATAATATTACACCGATCAATCAAATCAAATAATTCTTTATTTGCATAGGCTTGTACACAGCACTTACAAATCGTCATACATTTGAAAGATTTAAAACTATTTATAAGTACTTATGTAATAATTTACATGTTAATACATATATATGTTGATACATAAAATATACTAAAGAAATAAATAAACATAATACGATTCTACCACCGGCTCGGAAAGTTGTTTCTGGTCGAGAAGATCCGGCAAGAAACTCGCCAGTTACTCTTTTTAATCGCCAACTTTTTTACAATGGTTTATTATCCTCATACCAAGTCATACAGTCGAATGCAACACAAAATAGAATGAAGCAAATTAAAAGCTAAATATGAGGTAAACCGAAGCGGACCAGTCCCCAAAGGTGGCACCTGTTCAGAAGTATGACGTATGTGTCAGCCATCATTTCACTCAACCATATTAGAGGGAATGTAATGACCCGCCACATAACGCCACCACCTCAGAGACATTTGAGTGAGCATGACTACTAAGGTTCCCCTCATAGGTCACAGAGTACTTAATCCAATACTAATAAACTGCAGGACGAGGTGTAGGTACAATAGTAGGTGGTTAGCATCTTGTCAATTGTTTGATTAATCAATACTAATCAATTTGTATACAATAATAAATGCTGCTAAGCCTAATTTATTAAAATTGATTAATTATATAATAATAGTGATTCCAGTAAATATTTATAAAATTACTACATGTGTGCAGGCACGGAGGTCATTATGTCCATGAATCCTTATCATTTAAGTAATCTACAATTTTATAGTATCCTTTACTCATTAAACAGGTTTTCACGTGGGATTTAAATTTATGCGTTGGTAACTCAATTACATTTTGTGGCAACTTATTGTACATTTTAATACTTTGTCCAACAAATGAACTATTAATCTTTTGGAGCTTCAGATTTGGAATCGATGATGGTCCAAGGCAAAGGTAGCTATGTCAGCAAAAATAATGACTTCAAAATGCATTAAGGTGACGGGTAGCTAGCGACACCAATCGATTTAAATTTGTTAGCTGCTAAACCGGATCTATTTTAAACAATTTCGGAGCGGCAGTCCCTAAGCAAACATTTATACTATTAATAATTGTACACTTTACTGACTGCCTCGGTGGTGCAGTGGTAAGTGGGTCGCACTTTAAAGCGACGGCTGCGCAAGAGGTCCCGGGTCGGGCCAAAAATTTGTACCTAAGTTTTCGGTAAGAAATTCTTAGTGGCAGCCCGGAGTCTGGAAATTGGCGGTCTTGTACCCCCGTGCCTCGGAAAGCACGTTAAGCCGTTGGTCCTGCGCCCAATCCCTCTCTGGTCGTGTCACAGTAGTGTCCCATCGGAATATGGGGGTAAGGGAATAGAGAGTGCACTTGTGTTTGCGCACACACTTGATCACTATAATATATCCTGTGTACGTGGCTGATCGTTGAGATTGGCCGCCGTAGCCGTAATCGATTGGAGGATTATTAATAGTACACTACTGTTGATCTGTTTTTGCACTCGAAATTTAGATTAACGCCATAAGTGGCCGTTTTTGGCGGTAATTCACCAACAATAGCACACCCAAAGTTAAGTATAAGTATTAAATAAATAGTTTACGTGTTTTCCGAGAAGCTGTATCTTCGAAATTGTTATTGTTTATATCCGGTTTAGTTGCTAACCATTGAAATCTATTGGCGTCGCTAGTGTGCCCTACCTCACGCAAATTCCTGTTGGCTCGGTGCTAGTGGAAAAAGTTTTTTAATAAGTGCCCCATAAAAATATTTATCTTACTCTTTGGTCTGCTCTGTTAACACGTGACCAACACTGACGAAATATCGATTTAAAACCAACACAATCGAATATCTCTAACGGTGCAACAAAACGCAAACAACCTTCACATGCCTTTCAAATGTCACTGCGACATTTCTTATCAGTTCTCTTGGAGCAATTTCGGCCGCGGGGTATTTTTCAAATCCGTTCACTTTCTAAAACCATGGAGCCCAAAATTAGCCTGCGAAAAGACCCAGCGTACCAGAAACTCCAAGATCACTACAACGCCAATGGCGATAAAATTAATATTCCACAGTTATTCCAAGCAGATGCCGGCAGATTCAACAAATTCAGGTATGTGTTAATATATGTTCTAATTACTTTACTTTACCCTTATTTACTGTGTAATTATGTTTATTAGAGTAGCATTATAGAGATGATCTGTAAATGAAAATATTTAGGCGACTTTTAATGGTATCAATGGCATATTTCACCAAGTTATATCATCCAACTTTTAGGAGACCTTTCAAAGGTCGTATTTGGTTCAATGACTTACAAAAGAACCCAAATGAAATCTACTTCTTCGTAAGAGAAATGTATAGGTACCAAAAGTGAAAGTGATAACTTGTCAATGAAAATGTAAATAGTTGAAAAAGTAGTGACTCCTTTGAATAATCATTCGTTTTAAGTCTTAAGTTAAAAGTAGATATTTATAGAGGTCAAACTGATTTATGTATGATGTTTGTTGAATGGATTTCATAAAAACAATAAAGATAATGCATTACTGATAAAACAATACCTCTATGTGGTGGACTATTTATTTATTATTATCTGTAAGTATTTAAGGTGACGGGTAGGGCACACTAGCGACGCCAATCGATTTGAATTTTTAGCTACTAAACCGGATCTATTTTAAACAACATTTTTACATCCTCTTGAAGAAATCGGTTGGAGGATATTAACTGGGTGTATTTTTAATTTGTATGACATTCATAAATCTACTAAGTGACTCAACACAAACTATGATTACATTGACAACAGGAGCATACTAAAAATATAATAACACCAATAAACATAATTCCAATATCTTTTATCTCTGATATAATAGACAATAGCATATTGCACACTACCTAAAGATTATAATTATATTTTTGCGTTGCATTATAACTATAATGTATCAATACGGGGATTAATACAATATTTATTATGTGAAACAACATTGTGTACTCACATATTTGGCTCGACGTTTCGGCTACATTACAGCAGCCGTGGTCACGAGCGGACACACAATGTTGTTTCACATAATAAATATTGTGTTAATCCCCGTATTGATACATTATAGTTATAATTATATTACTTATTGATTTATGATTATAATCAAGATTTAAGGTAGGAGTGAAAACTCAGTTTGTGATTGAATTTTATGAGAGCTATAGTCAAAATATAACAAATAAAAATATGAAAATGCAAACCTTACACTCTATTGACTTTTAATTTTTAATTGATCCAACTGGGAATCAAACCTTGAATTTTCCATGTTTTGGTTAACTTTAGCTATTGTACCATTTAGGTAATTTTACGTCAGTTCAGTGTGATCCTGTTTTGTAAATACACGAGCGAAAAGAAAGATTTGAGTATTTTCTTATTATCAAAATATTTAATCACAATATTTTCATGAAGGTATTAGTCCAATGAATTTATCTTCTTCATTATTACACCATTCATTCGCAAGCCATTAGGCATATGGTAGTATCTTCTACTTAGTTTGTGGGCATATGCCCCTCCAAAGTATCTCCAGCATGAATTTATGATACAAAAGAATTATTATTTTTCTCTCCGTCTCAATTCAAGAGAGAAGTTAGAAACAGTACTATTTAAGACTATAATAATTAATCAAGACGAGAATGAACACCATATTTATTATGTGATCCAACACAATATCGTGTTAATTCCCGTATTGATTAATTATAGTTATAATGCAACGCGAAAATTTAAAAAAATATTTAAGATGATTTAACGGCCCCCCCACAAGGTGGACCGACGATCTGGTGAAGGTTGCGGGAATCCATTGGAAGCGGGCGGCGCAGGACCGATCTGTGTGGAGACCATTGGGGGATTCCTATGTCCAGCAGTGGACATCTATTAGCTAAATGATGATGATATATATAAAATTAGAGGTTGATGTGAGTGAGACACTGTGACACTTGTGATAATAAATGGGTATTAATCTTTCTATGGGTACATACAGAATACTAGCATCGGGGTGTCACTACACCCCGACACATGCTGAGTATGTGCCTTTTCCCTGTTTTACTGTGTACTGTCATTATTTAAATGTTTAATGTTATTGTTATACACTGAATAAATATTTTTCTTTCTTTCTTTCTTTCTTAAATGTATAATTTCACTTTAAATCATCTTAAATACTTTTTTAAATTTTCGCATTGCATTATAACTATAATTAATCAAGACGGTAATAAACACAATTTTGTGTTGGATCACATAATAAATATCGTGTTAATTCCCATCTTGATTAATTATAGTCTTAAATAGTACTGTTTCTAACTTCTCTCTTAAAATGAGACAGAGAGAAAAATAATAATTATTTTGTCTCATAAATTCATGCTGGAGATACTTTGTTGGAGAGGCATATGCCCACAAACTAAGTAGAAGATACTACCATATGCCTAATGGCGGGCGAATGAATGGGATAATGAAGAAGATAAATTCATTGGACTAAAATCTTCATGAAAATATTGTAATTACAAATTTTGTTAGTAAGAGAATACTCAAATCTTTCTTTTCACTCTAGTATTTATAAAACAGGATCACACCGCACTGACATAAAATGACCTAAATGGTACAGTGGCTAAAGTAAACCCGAACATGGTAGGTTCATGGTTTGATTCCCAGTTGGATCAATTTAATACAATCTCAATAATGTGAAAGGTCTGGCTCATTTTATATTTTTATTTGTTATATTTTGACTAAAACTCTCATTAAATTCAATCACAAACTGAGTTTTCACTTCTACCTTAAATCTTGATTATTATCATAAATCAATAGGTAATATAATTGTTATATTTAGGTAGTGTGCAATAATTATGCTATTGTAGTATATTATTATATCAGAGATAAAAGATTAGGTATTTGAATTATGTTTATTGGTGCTTAAATGATAAAATACTAGGTATATTTTCAGTTGCGACTGTTGTCTATGTAATTATAGTTTGCGTGTTGAGTCACTTTGTGGATTTATGAATGTCAAATACAAATCTTTTATTTGTCAAAAATAGGTAGCATGATACAGGTGAAAAAAAAGTGTAACACTATGTCTTGCCCTGTGTAGGCGTACAAATGTAGGTAGGTTAGGAATCATTAGATTTTTTCCGGAACAGATTAAATTTTTATACAATATTTCAACAATTTAAATATTATTTATTTATACATATTCTCAAGAAATAAATTAAGTAGTTATGTTAAGTTTGTCTGTTAAAAACTCCGTCAATGCATAATAGGTATTATCTATGAGAAAAGCTTTTAATTAATTAGGCTACTACTTACATAAGATACTACTTACTTAAACACACAGCTCTTTTTCATCTCATGTAATGTCCATCTGTTACCAGCCTTCGCATCCCCACCCCAAACGATGGCGACATCCTGCTGGACTACTCCAAGAACCGGCTGGATGATGCAACCTTTGCGCTGCTCCTCGATCTGGCCAAGAGCCGGAGCGTGGAGAAGGCGAGGGATGCCATGTTCAATGGTAAGACATTTAATTACACAGTACAGTACAGTATCAGCCTATAAACTGTCCCACTGCAAGGCAAAGGCTTCCATCATAGATACCAAGTCGTCGCTACTATGACGGGGTTAATTACACATTTAAGTTAAAATATTCGACCGTGGGACAGCCAGGCTTCTTCATGAATAGACCGGCTCGACTGGAGTGATACCACGGCCTCACAAAAAAAGGCGTGAAGCAGCATTGTGCTGTTTCGCTGCGTGAGTGAGGGTACCGGAAGCCTAATCCGAGGGGAAGGGGGGTTTAAAGGTCGGCAGCGCACTTGTGACTCCACTGGTGATGCGCGTGTCCATGGGTGGCGGCAATCGCTTACCATCTGGTGATCAGTCTGCTCGTCTGCCACCAATTACATAAAAAATAAAGTATTATCCTATGAGTATATACTGTTCCACTGCAGGGCAAAGGCCTCCGTCATAAAAATCAATCAAACACTACTATGATGGGATTAGATATAATTACCATAGCAAATAATCCTTCCAACTGATTCGGCCATGGCGGCCGATCATTTGTTGTTGGCGGCTGATTTTAGACAATCAGTCATTGTACCCAGGACATATTATACTGCTCAAGTGTGTGCACAAATACAAATGCACTCTCTATTGTCTTGCCCTCCTCTTTCGGTAGGACACCATAGTGATGCGACGATCCGTCTCTTGGACCGGCATTCCCCCTGCATCATCAAAAGACGAGACGATCCCGCAAAAAGTCGCTAGTTGCTTTTTATTATTGATTATTACATCCTTGTCTTTGGCGGCCCGTTTGGAATAGTGGTAGTGAACGCTGCCTCTGGTGCAAGGGTTGCGGGTTCGATCCCCGCACAGTACAAACATTTGTGTGCATGAACATGTCTGTTTGTATTGGTCTGGGTGTTTTCTATATATTAATGCATGTATTTAGAAAAGAAAAGTACTATAATGTATATATTTGTAATCCCACTGTTGATTCTTATATCCGTAACACAGGCGCTTGAGCTACCTATCTTGAAGTCAGATCAAAGCATGTGATGTTGTGAATTATTTATTTATTAGTAGTGGCCCGCTCTCACTTCGTTTCAGGACATTAGTTCCACTTTATAACAATAGATGGCGCTAGGTGTTCAATTTCGTTTACCTGAAGGTTGTCTGGTAGAGATCGCTCCCAGCGATAAGACCGCCTAATTTGTACATTGTATCTATGTATACCTAGCCTTTAAGTTTTGTATCATCATCATCAGCCTATCGCAGTCCACTGGTGGACGTAGGCCTCTCCAATTGTTCGCCACCGTGATCTATCCATGGCTTCTCGCATCCAGCTCTTGCCAGCCATCCTGCGCAGATCGTCCCCCACCTAGCCAGAGGGCGCCCTACATTACGTTTGCCAAGACGCGGTCTCCACTCTAGAACTCGTTTACCCCATCGGTTGTCGGTTCTGCGGCTAATATGGCCAGCCCACTGCCACTTAAGCTTGCTAATCCGGTGAGCAATGTCCATGACTTTGGTTCTCTGCCCGATCACCTCATTTCGGATTCGATCTGGGAGAGACACGCCGAGCATTGCTCGTTCCATATCCCGCTGGGCGACCTTTAACTTGTGGACCAGCCGTACCGTAAGTGTCCACGTTTCGGCTCCGTATGTCATGACTGGGTACGGACGCACTGATTGAAGACTTTCGTCTTTAGGCACTGTGGTATCGACGATACGAATCCTTGTAGTTTTGTATGTTGTCCAATAAAGTCTATCTTTCTACATCACAAGCGTTTCGATTACCTACAAGCGTTGCCGCTGTGTCTGTAGGGATGACCTCTTTATAATTAGTATAGATTTGTTGTTATTCACCAGGCGAAAAGATAAACTTCACCGAAGACCGCGCGGTGCTACACATCGCTCTGCGCAACCGACAGAACCGGCCCATTATGGTGAATGGGAAAGACGTCACTCCAGACGTGAATGCAGTACTCGCACACATGAAAGAGTTCTCCAATGAAGTCATCAGCGGGCAGTGGAAGGGGTGAGTGTGGAGACGGTAGTGTTCCCGATCTATCGATAGTTTTATAGAAAAAGACTACCCTATTAATATCCTCGTCCTGCCTAGACGCACACCATAGATAATCTCAAAGTCTTTCTGCCCAAATGTCCGTTTTAAAGGCAGAAATCAGTGGTTTTTGTCAATCCTGGTGAACGGTAAAGACGTCACCCCAGACGTGTAGAAAGAGTTCTCCAATGACGTCATCAGTGGACAGTGGAAGGGGTGAGTGGAGATAATCCGTGCCTTGCCAAATATACTTGCACAAAAGGTCATTCACCTCTTCTTACGAAATATGGTTTACATATAGATACATATGTATAGGTTGTTTTCTATAAAAAAGTGGCAACTGGGAAAGTGGAAGGGGTGATTAGAGATGGTAGTGTGAGGATGTTTTGCCGTGTCAATTGTTACCGGACGAGCTTTTTTTGATGTGATAGGTGGCAGACGAGAAGACAGATCATCTGAATGCAAGCTATTGCTGGCCGCACATGGACACACAACTCCAATGAAGTAAACAAGTGTGCTGCCAACCTTTAAAAAAATCTTCCCCCCGGACTTAGCCTCTCCCTCACTCACATAGCGCAGACGCTGCTACACGCCGGCTTTTTTGTGAAGCATTCATGCCAAAGCGTGCCTTTCCACGGTATGCAGGGCTACTGGTAGTGCAATCCATTTGGGGGAGCATTGGACCAAAAACACAAAATTTGTCATCTATCAAGCAGAACAAATTAGAATGACTAATTTTCTTTATTGGTGACGTCACAGGTACACAGGCAAGGAGATCACTGACGTCATCAACATCGGTATCGGCGGCTCCGACCTCGGACCCTTGATGGTGACTGAGGCTCTTAAACCTTACGCCACCCGTCTTAAGGTATGTTTTACTAAGTTTTTAGGTTTACAAACAAATAAATGGTTCATACTGTCTGTAGAGCACCCTCGGAGCTCAGATAGGGAGACGGTAGAAATAAGAAACCAATTCCGTCTTGAATTCTTGAGTTTTATTTTGAACTGACTAACCTAGGCGGGCAGCCTGGGGTCATTGTCCCGGTGACACGCTTTACTTGCGCGATGCAAAAATGCATAGCGCCATCTACCGGAACAACGACGAACTGCCCGCGCCTGCTTGTTTACTTTGTACACTGTCTTTTTGGCGCCTAACGTTAAATCTCATTTCTATCACTGATTTGGCAAGTGTGGTAATTACATTGAAGGTCCGACCTTCGCAAACCATAGCCAGTTGAACCATGTGGCTTAATTAAAAGCTGTCCCGTAATGAACGAGTATATACCTCTCGCATCCAAACAAAGGAGACACACAGTGCGTGTGAAAGGAAGGGAAACTCCGAATCGGTTGAGACGTTTGGTTAAAACTAGGCCCCCAGAATAACTCAATCTTCTTTAGAGGTTTTCTCTCACTTCTGCTTAAGAATAAAATTAATAAATATTTCACAACATCACATACATTGATCTGACCCCGAGATAGGTAGCTCGCGTGTGTTTATCTGCTCACAGGTGCTTACCTGTGTTACGGATATCAGAACCAATAGCGAAATTACAAATAAATACATTTCAATACATTTCATTTACGTTAGGTACACAAAATACACTAGACAAGCGTCCGTGGCACTCATTCAACTGGTCTCACTGAAAACCAGCGTCATGGCCTTTGTCTGGGCTGTGACATAAGCTGAGTGAGGGCCATTTATACTAGACGTCATAACACATCATAATATTCATTTGGCACTGTCTGGACATGATTGAATATAGTTTTGTTTTTTTTTTTCCTTTTGTTTTATTTTTATGTATTTTTAATTGTTTTATGTTTTGTTTTCTGTTTGTGCCGAATTGTGTTCTGTTTATAATTGCTACATGTTCTGTGTTGTGATGTCTATAATAATAAATATTTTCTTTCTTTCTTTCTTTCATTTGTAAAAACATACTTATAATACATAGAAATACTCAGACCAATACAAACAGACATGTTTATGCACACAAATGTTTGAACTGTGCGGGGATCGAACCCGTAACCCTTGCACCATTAGAATGCTCGTATTTTTATATACTCGGCTACAATCACTCAGTTCAGCTCATCTGTCACACATCACATTAAAGAAATGCCGATTAATTTATGTTCAATATGTTCATATCTTAAACTCAGGTGCACTTCGTCTCCAACATTGATGGAACCCACATGGCGGAGGTGCTGAAGAAGCTGGACCCGGAGACGGCACTCTTCATCATCGCTTCTAAAACCTTCACGACCCAGGAGACCATCACCAACGCGACCTCCGCCAAGACCTGGTTCCTGGAGAGGGCTAAAGACGTAAGCATTTTCTTATTCATCCCCTTAGGAATATACTTTTTTTAGCCAAAAACGGAAAAGCACAACTTAAAAATAATAATATATATTGTAATTAAACAATACAAAACACGTACAAAGCGACAGAATAGCGTCGATAAAACAGTTCACGCGTTAGACGGCACGGTAACGCCATCTAGTGACTACAACCAGCAACAATCACAAACAGCCGGTAATGCAGCACCATAGGTGATATTTCCTAATTATGGATTACCATAAGAATACCGAATGGTAGTCTTATGGTAATCTTTCATCATCATCATCTTAGCGAGTAGATCCGAAGACGGCGCTGTTCATCATCGAAGACCTTTACCATGTAGGAGACTATTACCATCTGCCAAGACCTGGTTCCTTGAGAGGGCTAAAGACCTTGGGTTTGCTTATTTCTTGCCCCCCCTTTTTTCATTTCCTATGGGGTAGAATTTCATAACATCCTATTTTATAGGATGTTAACGTTTGTACAAAGAACAAACTTATCAAGATCCAGGTCTCAGCAGCGGTTTAGGCTGTTCGTTGATCCGTCTGTCATAATATTATATCAGATGAATCATTTTAAAGTAGATTTACCTACATTTTTATTCACATTTATTAATTAACAATAATAATCAATACGCGCGAATCTAATGATGTGCTTAGCGCCTGAGAATGTCTAGGCTATCGATTTTGTTCCGTTGACAATAGATAGAAAATTACAGACCGACCAAGATCATAAGGCACTTCAGTGACATTGACAGGGGGGCGCTGTACTATATTTTTCTATGTGATATGTCATCATCATCATCATCAGCCCATTTAAGTCCCCACTGCTGGGGCACGGGCCTCCCTCAATCATATGAGGGGTAATTGCTATACTCACCACGCTTGGCAGACGGGTTGGCGAGGGTTATGACATAAATGCAGAGTTTTCCTTCTCTGGGTGCTGATGATCATGCCAGCAGCTTTACCTTAGTCGCCTTTTACGACACCTCGGTAAGAGTGAGGGTGGCCTATTCTACTCTGCCGGGGACCACACGGCTTGTGCATGTGATACCTATGTCAAAAGCACTGAAATAAGTGTAATAACTGTAAATAATTATAACTTCGGTTTTGTTGTCAGCCGGCGGCGGTGGCGAAGCACTTCGTGGCGCTGTCGACCAACGGCGAGAAGGTGACCGCTTTTGGCATCGACCCCAAGAACATGTTCGGCTTCTGGGACTGGGTCGGAGGCAGGTTAGTACATTAGACATGTGTAACTCTTTACAGAAGCGACTCAACGATCCGACTCAGTCTAATGATCAAAAACATACTCCGATAGTAGGTAGATCTATTTTTTACTTGCGATTTTTTCAAATAATATGGACAAGCCTGGAATCCCCGGGAGTCCCGTGATTAAAGATATACTTTATGCTAATAACAGTTATTTTCGTTTAAACATACGAGCATTAACATCAACCTTACGAACTTATTCACAAACGCTTTGTCATACCATATTAATTAAAAAAAGTTCTATTTGTTCTTTCAAAATTTTGAAAGGAACAAACTGTATGTAAATATGGTGGTATCGAACGTTAGTATGGATAAGTCTTTTATATATAGTAGATAGTATGGATAAGCCTTTCATGATTAAAATGCGTTAAATATTTAACTCCAAAATAAAAATGTATTTCTTTTAATCCCGGGATTATAGTCAGTATCCCGGGGCATGTCCATATTAACATCTATGTTTGCGGTCAATGAACCCAAATAGCTCTACCTACTCCGATCATTGCTAATGATACACTGTTCCGAATCTCTATTGTTCGCTCTAAATGTATTATTCGACTCAAATGGATCTCGAGTCCCAGTGAACCGAATGATCTGAATGAGCTGAATGATCCGAGTGAGCGGAAGGATCCGATGACCCGAATGAGCTGAATGATCCAAGTGAGCCGAATTATCCGAATGAGCGGAATGAATCACGGATCTATCTGAGAGTTGATGTTCCAAATGAAGCGTTTCATTGTTCCGCATCTCTGCACTGATGCATATGCAAATGTTCCAATCTTTTGAAAGATACGTTTTGGCCAGGTCTAGCTTTTATTATGAATGTGTCGCTTCTCTCAGGTACTCGCTGTGGTCGGCGATCGGGTTGTCGATCTCGCTGTTCGTGGGGTACGACAACTTCGAGAAGCTGCTGGAGGGAGCCAGCTTCATGGACAACCACTTCACCACCGCGCCTTTGGAGAAGAATGTAAGTCGTTCGTTTAGCACTTTGGTGAAGGGTCGCCTATATCGGGCGCTTCAACAAAAAAATATATATTTTCTTATGAAAAATATCTTGAAAACGACCCTTTTTTATTTAGCAGACTTGGCGTTTTTATTAATAATAACTATTTAATTTTAAAATATTTGTTTTGAAAAACCATCTACTAGTTGTACATTAAAGCACAATTAGTAATAGTAACCTATAAGATCATTATTTTTTCTTTTCACTAGTTATAATTATAAAGCTTTTCTTTTTTTTTTTTTTGTTTCTTCTTTTGCGTACTTCTTTCTAAAATACACATATTGTTGGATTATAATCTAGATTTTAACTTTAATTGTATGTTTAAGATTCGCAATGATTGTAATCTGTAATGTGTATAAAATAAACAAACAAACAAATAAGTAACTTTACAATTAAAATGTATGGAATATTTAAATGTGGGAGAGCCACGCTTAGGCATGAATGGGAGGGCTCGACCGGAGTGATACCGCGCCTGCGCTGTGTTTCGCCGTGTGAGTGAGGTTACCGGAGGCCCGATGGGGGGGAAGGGGAAAAGGTTGGCAGCGCACTTGTGACTCCACTGGTGTTGCGGGTCTCCATGGGCGGCGGAATTGCTTACCATCAGGTGATCCGTCTGCTCGTCTGCCACCTCTCATATAATATATCGCACCCTTAGTAAAATACCGACCTAACTCAAAATTTTAATATAGATGCTAAGTGAAAATAGTATCGGCTAAAATCCAGGGATGAAAGGTCATCTAACAACAATTTCGAGTTAAGTAAATAGGTACACTCACATATGAACACGAGATGAAATTTGAAGTGCGTTATTTACTTACCTACTCAAGAATAAATTGCAAAGAATTGCTATAAAAATATCAACAATGGACAACATTTCATATTTTTAACATGTCCATATTGTTTTTTTTATATGAAAGTAGACATAAAATGAGCAGACCCATATTTTTTCTTTTTTCAAAATTTGTCCATTTTCATGCATAAAATAATTAATGAAATTCTTTTTATTCTAAATAGACGTAAGCGCCAAATGACGTCATCGGACGGCTGAATACAGCGATATTCCTTTGCTTACCATTGTTTTCATAAAAAAAAGGTACTACTGTCAAAGGTAAATAATACTAGTGTCAACATTGTCAACGTCATTCATACATTCAACGTTGACAAGTTGTCTTTTTTTTTGACAGTTACATGTCATGAGTTTGGCATTACGTAAATTTAAAACTATAATGTGCTAAGCAAAGAAATATTTTACATTCTGCCGTCCGATGACGTCATCTTACGTTTTTTAGTTTTTAATTTTTTTCTCAGTAAATAAGCAATATAAGAAATGAATAAATATATATTCGAGCAGCGGAAAAGTAAACAAAGAATTGGTATTTTTTGTTTCAGAGCTTAGCAATTTTGAAATGTTGTCCATTTTGAGTTAGGTCGGTATTTTACTAAGAGTGCGATATTTTGTAAAACCTCGAGCTTAGTCAAATGCCTGATTGCAGGCGCCGGTGCTGCTGGCGCTGCTGGGCGTGTGGTACCACAACTTCTACGGCGCCGAGACGCACGCGCTTCTGCCCTACGACCAGTACCTGCACAGGTAGGCTTTTGCAACTCATATTTCAATTTTAATTTTTTTTCAATACGGTATTTGACTATTTTATTTTTATTTTTGTAATCAAAAGACCTCTCAATAATAGAAACATCGTTGAAAGAATTACTTGATTCTCATTTAAACTACCTAAGATATCACAACTTTAAAATCACATTATTTTGGGCAAACCCAAAACGCTCCATACAAATGGCTACGAAGATGTGACGTCACACGCTAGTATTTTGTATGCATTTCATTTTAATTTTAAATGGTAGCTATATCAAATGTTTCGTTTATGTCAATGGTTCTTTTATAATAGTTGGTGCAAACTGTATGGGTTATTCAATGTTATAATTATTTTTTAATAGTTTCATAATTTTAAAATGGACTTGCCCACGAATCTTTGAATGACCATAAAACCGGCTAGACGTTATATTTTTAATTGAGAATTTTTGTTATTGGCACATATTTACCTAATTTTGATAAAATATTTATATTTTGTAAAATCTCGAGCTTAGTCAAATACCCTATTTCAATTATTTTTTTCCAGAAACATGATATTACATTGAATCAGCTTGTGATTGGAGCCTTCTTTTAAGCATAATAATGCCTGTGCCAGAAGATTCCGCTCTTCCATATCGTTCACACATCATCATCAGCCCATTTAAGTCCCCACTGCTGGGGCACGGGCCTCCCTCAATCACATGAGGGGTAATTGCCATACTCACCACGCTTGGCAGACGGGTTGGCGAGGGTTTTGATATAAATGCAGAGTTTTCCTTCTCTGGGTGCTGATGATCATGCCAGCAGCTTTACCTTAGTCGCCTTTTACGACACCTCGGTAAGAGTGAGGGTGGCCTATTCTACTCTGCCGGGGACCACACGGCTTGATATGATTAAAGAATACAAATTTTAAATAATTATATTTTCAATGTGTGAGATTGATAGAATAATCTACTGATCTCCAGATACCCTAGTCGCAGTTTGCGGTCGAAAGATCGAGAAGCTTTAAATCGTAATTTCTAGAACGTAGTAAAAAGAAATGGATTAATGTCGAACGTTTTAGAAAAATCTGCTGATCTCCAGATACCCAAGTCACAGTTTGCAGCCGAGAGTTCGAGAAGCTTTGAATCGAAATTTCTAGAACGTAGTAAAAAGAAATGGATTAATGTCAAATTTTCTAGAAAAATCTACTGATCTCCAGATACCCTAGTCGCAGTTTGCTGTCGAAAGATCGAGAAGCTTTAAATCGTAATTTCTAGAACGTAGTAAAAATAAAAGGATTAATGTCGAACGTTTTAGAAAAATCTGCTGATCTCCAGATACCCAAGTCACAGTTTGCAGCCGAGAGTTCGAGAAGCTTTGAATCGAAATTTCTAGAACGTAGTAAAAAGAAATGGATTAATGCAAATTTTCTAGAAAAATCTACTGATCTCCAGATACCCTCGTCGCATTTCGCCGTCGAAAGTTCGATAAGCTTTGACTTGAAATTTCTAGTAACAAGAATCTAGAAATTTCGATTTCGAGAAACACTTTTCGAGAAAGTTCGCCCTAATGGACAGCGCGAGTATAAAAGCGAGTTGTGTTAGCCCGTCGAATCAGTTCCGATTTGGAAAGCGAATCGACTTAGTCTCCTGCAAATTAGGAGTGAAGAAGCGAATAACCTGCGAAGTATTTAGAAAGTGTTCAGTGTTAATTAATGTGAGATCAGTGTTTAATTGTTTCTCGTAAATAAAATTAATTATCTTTTTGTGAATTTGGAGTTTACTTCAATCAACGTACCCCGTACTCGCAACCCTATGTATCAGTGTTTCGCGATATTTTTATTTTTCATCCTACAATGGATAAAGGGACATAGCGGATCACTGGGTAATGACACCGCGGACCAGTTATCAAAAAGAATGAATGAATGCATGAAAACTTTATTTGGCACAATACAAAACAAGGAAACTTAATTAGAAACATAACCTAGACATAAATTATAAACGAAAAGTATGACAACATTATCCCTGTATGCGCCAAACAGGCGGCCGCTCAGCAATAGTCGGTGCTGATCCAAGAGATCAACCCCGACGCTGGTTTTCAGCGACTACCATAACATTATTGTGCATCTGTTCCATATCTATGCAACAGTTGCATGCATAAAATTGAGATTGAGTGGACAGTGGTCGGCCCACATCCACTCTTACCGCTTCCATTTTCGCTGATTCGAACATGGACCCACCAATTATATACTGACCTACAGAACAAACGATGGATGGAAAAACCAAAGACTAGGTAGACAATCCAAAATCGCACTACCCAAAATAGACCTGCGACTTACAAAACTACTTCTAAACCTCAGTAGGAAGAACCACAGAATAATTATAAATAAATAAATATTTCACATCACATACATTGATCTGACTCCGAGATAGATAGCTCAAGCACCTGTGTTACGGAATGCAGAATCAACAGTGGGATTACAAATATATACATATAATAGTTTTCTTTTGTAAATACATACTTATAATACATAGATAACGCCCAGACCAATACAAACAGATATGTTCATGCACACAAATGTTTGTACTGTGCGGGCATCGAACCCGCAACCCTTGCACCAGAGGCAGCGTTCACTACCACTGTTTCAAACGGGTCGTCCAATTATAGCGACAATCACGGGCCACTGTCCTATAAACAAACACCTCTACACCCGAGGCGCTGCCGACAGCCCGCTGTGCAGGGGATGCTTCAGCGCCGAGGGGTCATTCGCGCACGTGGTCTTGCAGTGTGATAGATATCCGCTGAATCCGTAGGTCGATAAAACGTAAAACCTGCCTTTTATTGAGTGACTGTGACTTTGACTGACTTCGCTGTTGACTACCTTTTTTTTTTTGTTGACCCAGGAGAAATGCGTTACGCATACCCATCCGTCTGTAAACGGATGGGTTATGTCGGACTCTCCTCTGGCGACGGCTTCTCCTAACGAGAAGCCGGCCAGAGGCATACCGACTAAAACTCCTGGGACTCTCCCTCATCTGTCCATGGGTGGGCGAGTGACATGGGGCCAAAGCTCGGAGCCTTTCACCACGTCACCCCCCGGACAGACGGCGGGCCCGGCGCTTCTCCCCCCGGGGTCGGGGGGAGGGATGGGGACAGCCGAGAGTCGTGCCGTCCCCACCAGGCGTAGGAGGTCCGTGCAATGCCTGTGGTGGGGTTACAGCCCCACGCATCAGCGGACCTGCTCCTCGCAGGGGAAGGAGACGCAAGTATTGGCGTCGTCTCCTCCCTCTACGTGCCTTGCGGATCGCGAGGGCGAGAGGGTCAGCCTCTCGCTCGCGCTCCGCCGCCTCCTTCGCCTCCATCACATGCTCGCAATATGCGGCAAAGGCCTTCCAGGCCGCTGTTGACTACCTACTTATTCTCATTAAGTTACTTGAGATTGGCAAATTATCTTCGGGTAGAGCCATATTAAAAAAAAATATTTTTTATTTTTGTAGGTTCGCAGCGTACTTCCAGCAAGGCGACATGGAGAGTAACGGCAAATACGTGACGCGCGGGGGCGAGCAAGTGGATTATAGCACCGGGCCCATCGTGTGGGGCGAGCCCGGGACCAACGGCCAGCACGCCTTCTACCAGCTCATACACCAGGGGACCAGGTAAGTCCTTACTACGCTTCAATTCAATTCAATTCTTTTTATTGGCAAAAAATATAAACAATTAAAGTAGATTCAGTGACTTATGCACTAGGCTCGCAGGCCTGTGTCGCATAAGTCGTTGAGTGAGCTAATTAAGCCTAGTTACAATTTGCGTAATGCTCCAGTTCTTTAACTGCCAAATGTGAAACATAACAAATTAAAAAAAAAAATCTATAATATCAAAAATCTGTAAAAGGTTACTTAATGTCTACAACGAGTGGACAAAAAAAAATATAATAATGGAAAATAAAACTGAAAAATAACAATCGGATAAAATAAACAAAACTTGGGACTTATGGGTGTAGTTAGAAAGTGGTTTCTGTGTGTGTGTGTGTGTGTGTGTGTGTGTGTGTGTGTGTGTGTGTGTGTGTGTGTGCGCGTGTGTGTGTGTGCGTGCGTGTGCGTGTGCGTGTGCGTGTGCGTGTGCTTGCCCTTTGGACTTTGATTTTTTTTTATATTTTTTTGTATGAAGCCGTTTACAGATCGACCAAGGTCAGATTACGCAATAGCAGCCATTAAAAAAAAAAAGACTTTGATTTGTGGTCTCTTATTTGGAATAGTTATTTACGGGATTTCTATTTTTGAGTTTCCAATATTTCGGCACTGTTGCAAGCGCCATGGCCACGGAGTAACTCATAAGGTACATTGGTAGAAATCCCGTAAATAACTATTCTAATGTTAGTGACCATGAAAGTTTAAAACAATATAGCTATAGATAGATAGATAGATACACTTTATTGCACAAAATTTACAAATCTTAGCCTAAGTTATTATACTAAAACAATGTAGGCGGTCTTATCGCTAATAGCGATCTCTTCCAGACAACCTCGAGGTAGAGGAAAAGTATAGCGAATTAAGAAAAGCTATCTATAAGAAATATTTTTATTGAATTTTTGTTATAAATTATCTATGTATATATTATTGGGTATGAATGTATTGTTTATTATTATTTATGTAATGTAATAATATTAATATATAAAATAATGTATATTTCTACCATTCTCAATTTCATTTGTTAAATTACTTTGCATTGCCTTCCCTTATTACGAATACGATATTTCTTTCCTCTACCCAAAGGTTGTCTGGAAGAAATCGCTACAAGCGATAAGACCGCCTTATTGTATTGTCTGTTGCTGTTGTATCATGCTTGTATTTTATTTTTGTGCAATAAAGAATATCTATCTATCTATCTAATATATTGTGGACTCTTATTCCAATATTGCCATCTTGCACGACCAGTCTGATAACGAGAGCTCGGACCAGCCTCCGTTACACATATATTAGTTGGTCCGCGTACAAAATATCTCTTTCCCCCCCAGGTTGATCCCGTGCGATTTCATCGCACCAGCGCAGACGCACAACCCCATCGCGGGCGGAGTACACCACAAGATACTTCTGGCCAACTTCCTCGCGCAGACCGAGGCGCTCATGAAGGGGAAGAGCGCTGACGAGGTAAAGTATATAGTCAATCCGAATCATCATTGGAACTGCAGACAATGATGGAACAACTTTATCACGCGTCTCTCAAAGTCGGCCTGAAAATGAATATGGACAAAACCAAGGTTATGACATGCGTAGATACTTTTCCAACCCCCATAGCATTAGATGGCCATGAAGTTGAGAAGGTGAACGAATACGTGTACCTGGGACAAAACATAACTCTCGGAAAGAACTCGTTTAAAAAGGAAATCACTCGTCGGGTACAACTGGCCGTGTGGTCCCGGCAGAGTAGAATAGGCCACCCTCACTCTTACCGAGGTGTCGTAAAAGGCGACTAAGGTAAAGCTGCTGGCATGATCATCAACACCCAGAGAAGGAAAACTCTGCATTTATATCAAAACCCTCGCCAACCCGTCTGCCAAGCATAGTGAGTATGGCAATTACCCCAGCAGTGGGGACTTAAAAGGGCTGACAATGACATACATAATAATAATAATCGCCCTAAAGTGTTTGTCATCCGGATCCACCACACTCAATCCTATGATGCTTGACTGAGGTCAATGTCGCAGCCCGCCTTTTTCAAAGGTAGGAGAAAGCTAAACTTTAAAAATTTTATTATAACTAATGACCCGCCCTCCGGCCCCACTTTGTTACGGGACATTAGTTCCACTTTATACCAATAGATGGCGCTAAGTGTCGATTACATCCCGAAAGCGTTTCGTGTTTTCGGATTACCTATAAGCGTCACCGCTGTTTGTAGGATTTATCTATTAATAAATAGTATAGATAGATAATATCCTCCAACCGATTTCGGCTAAGGCAGCCGATCTCAATGATCCGTCACGTACGCAGGATATATTATATTGCTCAAGTGTGTGCGCAAACACAAGTGCACTCTCTATTCCCTTACCCTCATATTTCGATGGGACACCAACGCGACACGACCGGAGAGGGATCGGGCGCAGGACCAACGGCTTTACGTGCTTTCCGAGGCACGGGGGTATAAGACCGCCAACTTCCAGACTCCGGGCTGACGCTAAGAATTTCTTACCGAAAACATAGGTAAAAATCAAAAGGATTGCACCACCCTCCCTCTCTTCTATCTAATGTCCTTTGCCTGAAGGTTGTCTGGTAGAGATCACTCCCAGCGATAAGAGCGCCTAAATTGTACATTGTATCTCTGTATACCTAGCTTTTAAGTTTTGTATGTTGTGCAATAAAGAGTATCTATTTATCTATCTACAAATTTTTGGCCCGACCAGGGGATCGAACCCTAGGACCCCAAGCGCAGCCGCCGCTTTAAAGTGCGACCCACTAACCACTACGCCACCGAGGCAGTCTTCTGAACTGAAGGCCTTTCATAACTCTAATCTATATTCCAGGCCAAAGGATTGCATGCCTCAAGTGGCAATGGGCAGGGCACATAGCGAGGAGAACAGACGGCCATTGGGGCAGAAAGGTCCTCGAGTGGAGGCCACGTACAGGAAGTCGCAGCCGTGGCAGGCCTCCTACAAGGTGGACCGACGATCTGGTGAAGATCGCGGGAATCCATTGGATGCGGGAGGCACAGGACCGATCTGTGTGGAGAACATTGGGGGAGGCCTATGTCCAGCAGGGGACGTCTATTGGCTGAAATGATGATGATGATGATGATGATGATAATATTCCAGGCCAAAGCGGAGCTGGAGAAGTCGGGCATGGCGCCGGAGGCGGTGGAAAAAATCTTACCCCACAAGGTGTTTAAGGGCAACCGCCCCACCAACTCCATCGTCGTCAAGAAGGTTACGCCATTCGTCCTGGGAGCGCTCATTGGTGAGTCATACTTCCCATCTATATTTTTTTTTTTGTGTAGGCTATACAACAAGAAATCAAGAACAGTGACTTTATGAAAATTTTGAATATTCGAGCGAGAAACCTCTCATGGGCATTATACTCATGAAACAAAGGGTCGAATCTCAAAAAAAAACTTATCCTAAAGTGATCAGCTAAGGCAACGGAACGACTCGATGGAACGAGAAATATCCGCTAGATGGCGTGCTTGTGAACTGACTGAGGTCCAACTTCAACATCATTGGCTGATTTATTCGTTAATGTGACGGGTAGGGCACACTAGCGACGCCAATCGATTTTAATTTTTAGCTACTAAACCGGATCTATTTTAAACAATTTCGCGGGTTACAACCTCTCGGCAAACACTTATACTATTTATTAAATAACCATGCACAAATGTTGGGTCCAATGCGTCCGCGAAAAATTGATTCACGCCAAATCGGCCACTTTTAGCGTGAATCAATTTTTCGCGTACAAAAACGGACCCAAAATTTGTGCATGGTTACTTAATAAATAGTATTAGTGTTTGCCGAGAGGTTGTAACCCCGAAATTGTTTAAAATAGATCCGGTTTAGTAACTAAAAATTAAAATCGATTGGTGTCGCTAGTGTGCCGTACCCGTCACCTTAATTGACGATTTCACATATCACGTCTAAAAATATAGAACGCCATCTTGCGGATTTTTGGCACGCGATAGCCTCTATTGATGCAACTTTCTATAGAAAGGCGATTATTTTCAAAGATGTTCCTTAAAGAAAAATGTTTGTTTTCATTGCTCCCAAGAAGTTATTAAAAAAAATAACGGTTTATAAGAATACATAACACCTGCTGACCTTCATGAAAAGAGCTTATTCCTTATTTATGAACCGGCAATGCATCTGTGAAGCCTCATCATCACTTACCGTTGTCCGCTATTATATAAAAAGCATAGTTTTGTTTTTGTGATAGATGGCAGATAAGCAGGCTGATCACCTGAGGGAAGCGATTGCCGTCGCCCATAAACACCAGCAACGCCGGTGAAGTCGAGCGCTGCCAGCCTTTAAACTCTCTTTTCTCGGATTGGGTTTCCGATCTCTGGGCGAACACATCGCATGCACAGCGTCATGTCAGTATTCTGAGAGGCCGTGCTATTAGTCCAGCCGAGCGGGTTCTTTCATGCCCGAAACGTGGCTAACACATCAAAGTTGACCTGAGGGCCTAATTTAAATCAGACGTTACGACCGAATCGGAGTTTCCCTCTCTTTCACACGCGTTGTGTGCCTCCTTTGTTTGGATGCGACAGGTATAATCTCGTTAGATAAAGATAAGATAAAGATAAAAAAATCTTTATTCAATTTAGGTCCACACAGAACACTTATGAATGTCAAAATAGGTACATAATATCTACCGCTGGTTCGGAATGTCGATTTCTACTGAGAAGACACCAGCAAGAAACTCAGTAGTTACTCTTTTCAAATATTGATGATGTTACAGAGTTTCAATTGAGAAGAGAAAAATACAATTATGAAAATTAATAGACTACTATGAATAACAACTCAAGAGATTAATCAATTAACATGACCAAGAATCCTTATCATTTAAATAGTCTTGTACACTATAGTAACATTTCTTCATTAGGCAGGTTTTAATATGAGACTTAAACTTACCCAGTTCGTTCGTTACGGGACGCCTAAGTTAAGCCACCTGGTATTTGACGACCCGTTTGCATCGATGGTAGTGAATGTTCCCTCTGTTTCGCTCCCCGCACAGTATAAACATTTATGTGCATGAACATGTGTATTTGTATTGGTCTGGGTGTTTTCTATTTATTATAAATATGTATTTACAAAAGAAAAGTATTAAATGTATATATGTGTGTGTGTAATGGACAACATTTCAAAATTGCTAAGCTCTGAAACAAAAAATACCAATTCTTTGTTTACTTTTCCGCTGCTCGAATATATATTTATTCATTTTTTATTTTGCTTATTTACTGAGAAATAAATTAAAAACTAAAAAACGTAAGATGACGTCATCGGACGGCAGAATGTAAAATATTTCTTTGCTTAGCACATTATAGTTTTAAATTTACGAAATGCCAAACCCATGACATGTAACTGTAAAAAAAAAAGACAACTTGTCAACGTTGAATGTATGAATGACGTTGACAATGTTGACACTAGTATTATTTACCTTTGACAGTAGTACCTTTTTTTTATCAAAACAATGATAAGCAAAGGAATATCGCTGTATTCAGCCGTCCGATGACGTCATTTGGCGCTTACGTCTATTTAGAATAAAAAGAATTTCAATAATTATTTTTTGCTTGAAAATGGACAAATTTTGAAAAAAGAAAATATATGGGTCTGTTCATTTTATGTCTATTTTCATATTAAAAAACAATATGGGCATGTTAAAAATATGAAATGTTGTCCATTCCGCTGTTGGTTCTGATATCCGTAACAGAGGTGCTTCAGCTACCTACCTATCTCGGACTCAGGTCAATGTATGTGATGTTATGAAATATTTATTTATTTATTTATTCCCTCCCTCCTCAGCGATGTACGAGCACAAGATCTTCACGCAAGGCGTGGTCTGGGACATCAACTCGTTCGACCAGTGGGGCGTGGAGCTGGGCAAGCAGCTCGCCAAGGCCATCGAGCCCGAGCTGCAGGCGCCCGGCGACGTCACCAGCCATGACGCCTCCACCAATGGACTTATCAACTTCTTGAAGGAGAACTTTTAAAATGTAGCTGAGATTTTAGTCAGGTAGGTACAGTTGAATCCAGATCTATGAACGTTTTAGGAAGAGTGCGATAGATGGCGTTATGTAGGTAGGTGTTGAGGCATAGACTAGCACCCTAATGGGGGTTAGGCTTTGGTGTTGCGAACTCAACGTTGAGTATCAGAATACTTAAAATCGTCAGTTCTATCGAAAGATAGGTATTATAGGACGCCAAAAAGACCCATAAATCTTTCAAGTGGACCTATAGCCTGCATAACGTCACCAACCGGACTTAGTGTAATGCGTATAAACCGCTGAATATTTGCAATATTTAATTAAATCGTCCTTGATTATGTTATGTACAGTTGAAAAGAACTGTAAGTCCAGTTAATCGGGATTCTACTGTACTTTTATTACCATCAAAATACTTAAATACCTACGCAGTTTAAAACTGCTCTAAAATTATTATATGCCAGAAAATATTACGTATTTTATAAAGAGTATTTTAAGATACGAAAAGTCATTCAAGTTTCATATCAATATTATATATTTTACAAAATTTAAATCGTTACATTTGGTTCGGGCACAACTTTACTTTTGTAGAAAATGTATTTGATAGTTACATTTATAGTGGTAAAGCTTCTCTCTTGTATGTTATTATTACATATTTATGCAAGTGTATGTAAAATTATTTGTATAGGGTTTGATGGAAATTGGCGACTGTAAGTGGCCCTATAATTAATCATAATAATTATTTAAAAATACCGTAAAATACAATCGCGATGTAATCGAAAATAACGCTGACGTTTGACGCTAAAATGACGACACATGTATGTGACAGCTGTCAAACATTCGTTCTGTTACGTCATATCCCTGTAAGCAACGCCATATTGCTATGCGAGCGATTTTCGTTTTAGGTGGATAAGCGCGAAATTCCCCGACTGTACATAAATTTATTAGGAAAATAACCTGTTACAAAGAAAATTATATATTATGAATGATTATGGGGCCTCTGTCTTAAAGGTGAAGTAAAAAGTAAAGTAAGTTAAATATTTGATATTTATAATGAAATCAAGTTGATATTTAATATATAAATTTAAGATCTTAAATGTGCGTTTGCTTATAGAATATGTATGCAAGTTGTTAGTGTGAAATGTTTAGGAAAATGTATCGAATGTTATGTTTATAGTAATTGTATGAAATAAACTTGTTTTGCATTATTTGGAGGATTTATTTAAGTTCCCCCTATGGACGATGTAAATTGTTCGTATGAGGTATTAAACTATTAATAATAGTCACGAAATATTATGGAAATATTTATTTACTCTCTGTCAAAATAACATTGGAATAATGATAGAGCATGACAAGTATGCAATGCCCAAAATAACAGTAATATAACCAGTGATCTTAATTGTTACTTATCTAAACTGGCGCCGTCAATAGGTTTGCATTAATTATTGCGATTATAAGACATTAAAAAAAAGGAAAGCGGTGAAGCTTAAGGTGACGGGTAGGTCACACTAGCGACGCCAATCGATTTCAATTTTTAGCTACTAAACCGGATCTATCGGGGTTATCTCTCGGCAAACATACTATTTATTTAATACTTATACTTCACTTTTGGGTCTACTTTTGTACTCGAAATTTGAATTAACGCCAAAAACGGCTATTTTTGGCGTGAATCAATTCGCGTACAAAAACGGATCCAATATTTGTGCATGGTTATTTAATAAATAGTATAAGTATTTTCCGAGCTATTGTAACCCCGAAATTGTTTAAAATATATCCGATTTAGTAGCTAAAAATTAAAATCGATTGGCGTCGCTAGTGTGCCCTCCCTACCCGTCATCTTAAAGGAAATGATTAAGAATTTTTAGAGATGTTATATTATCTTCGTACAAATATTAATAATTCTTTTGATTGCCTAAACTGGCGACTTTTAGCAATTAAAAATATGGTTACTTGTAGGATAGGAATATGGTAGGAAGAAATTATGACAATTTTGTCTCAAAAAATTCATAATTATTTCCTTTATGAATTCACCATTGTAGTTTTTTCAAAAATGTCTCATAATCGCCACAATTAATACAAATCTACTGGCGGCGCTAGTTTCGTAGAAGCGTCATCTTAAACGGTTTTATTAAGCTTACATTCCCCGTATAAAACATATCATAACATAGACTTGTCAACGTAATTTTTTTGGTAGCCAATACAGCCCAGACTCACTGTTTTTGGGAAACGGAGATTCAGCAGTCTTCACGAGTACTATCGGGGACAATACGACAAAAAGATATATTAGCATTTTTATACGCTTTTCGAATAAATAAAGAGAAAAAAGATGACCCATATTTTTTAGTTATCATTCATCATCATCAGCTCATTTAAGTCCCTACTGCTGGGGCACGGGCCTCCCTCAGTCACGTAAGGGGTAATTGCCATACTCACCACGCTTGGCAGACGGGTTGGCGAGGGTTTTGATATAAAGCAGAGTTTTCCTTCTCTGGGTGCTGATGATCATGCCAGCAGCTTTACCTTAGTCGCCTTTTACGACACCTCGGTAAGAGTGAGGGTGGCCTATTCTACTCTGCCGGGGACCACACGGCTATTTATCATTAAATATGTGTATTTATTAAAATATTTTTTTTTAATAATTAATTAATTTGCCGGAAGTGACGTAGTCCTGAGGCTCAACGTATTTTGATGTCGGTGCTATACGTCCAATAAAAAAATTAGGTGACTAGGTTACTGTCACTGTCATCATTTTGTCTTGACATTTTATGATCAGAGATTTTACTTTTTATCAACGTGAACAAAAGCGTTATTAATTTGTATTGCCGAGTGATGACGTCACAGGAGAATTTTTACATTTTATTTTTTTTCTCCATTAATATCTGTTTCAAAATTCTGAATTTATTTTTCTTAAATTTCTACGAGTCTAATCTAGAAATGGTATTTTTCATTTAGAAAAATAATTTTTTGTCGTATTGTCCATTATCAGGTCGTAGCAAAAATCACTTGCCAAACGCATTACTGATAAGCAGGCTGCGCTGCTGATTTGTTAAAAGCATTTTACCGCATGGCCAATGACTTGATTACCTTACTCTATGCAGTTACTATAATACCATGCAAAATCAGACCAGCTGTTAACAAATAAGGATTATTAATTTGTAATTGTCACATAACTCATCAAACATACATATAAGGAGACGGGTAGCCCAATCAATTTAAATTGTTAGCTACTAAACCGGATCTATTTTGAACAATTTCAGAGAGGGAGTCTCTAAGCAAACATTTATACTGTTTATTTAATAATGGACAACATTTCAAAATTGCTAAGTTCTGAAACAAAAAATACCAATTCTTTGTTTACTTTTCCGCTGCTCGAATATATATTTATTCATTTTTTATATTGCTTATTTACTGAGAAAAAAATTAAAAACTAAAAAACGTAAGATGACGTCATCGGACGGCAGAATGTAAAATATTTCTTTGCTTAGCACATTATAGTTTTAAATTTACGTAATGCCAAACTCATGACATGTACCTGTCAAAAAAAAAGACAACTTGTCAACATTGAATGTATGAATGACGTTGACAATGTTGACACTAGTATTAATTACCTTTGACAGTAGTACCTTTTTTTTATTAAAACAATGATAAGCAAAGGAATATCGCTGTATTCAGCCGTCCGATGACGTCATTTGGCGCTTACGTCTATTTAGAATAAAAAGAATTTCAATAATTATTTTATGCATGAAAATGGACAAATTTTGAAAAAAGAAAAAATATGGGTCTGTTCATTTTATGTCTACTTTCATATAAAAAAACAATATGGACATGTTAAAAATTTGAAATGTCCATTGTGCACTACTTTGTGATCTGTGTGTGCTTTGATTTGCATTAACGCATAACGACATTGCTCACCGGATTAGCAAGTGTAAGTGGCAGTGGGCTGGCCATATTAGCCGCAGAACCGACAACCGATGGGGTAAACGAGTTCTGGAGTGGAGACCGCGTCTAAGCAAACGTAATGTAGGGCGCCCTCTGGCTAGGTGGGAGGACGATCTGCGCAGGATGGCTGGCAAGAGCTGGATGCGAGAAGCCATGGATAGGTCACGGTGGCGAACAATTGGAGAGGCCTACGTCCAGCAGTGGACTGCGATAGGCTGATGATGATGATACAAAACTTAAAGGCTAGGTATACATAGATACAATGTACAAATTAGGCCGTCTTATCGCTGGGAGTAATCTCTACCAGACAACCTTCAGGTAAACGAAATTGTACACCTAGCGCCATCTATTGTTATAAAGTGGAACTAATGTCCTGAAACGAAGTGCGAGCGGGCCACTACTAATAAATAAATAATTCACAACATCACATGCTTTGATCTGACTTCAAGATAGGTAGCTCAAGCGCCTATAAGAACGCATAACGCCATAAGTAACCGTTTTTGGCGGTAATTCAAATTTCGAGTACAAAAGCAGACCCAAAAGTTAAGAATAAGTATTAAATAAATAGCATAACTGCCACAATCAGAGTCGTTAATTAACTTAGTTGGCTACTTAAGAAAAAATATTGACCCTTATTTTAAAAGGCATAAAGACTACCGACACTAAAGTTAATGAACATTAGCTTAAGGTGACGGGTAGGGCACACTAGCGACGCCAATCTTGGGTCCGCATTTGTACATGGTTATTTAATAAATAGTATAAGTGTTTGCCAAGAGGTTGTAACCCCGAAATTGTTTAAAATAGATCCGGTTTAGTAGCTAACAATTAAAAACGAATGGTGTCGCTAGTTAGGGCTACCCGTCGCCTTAAATGATGTCTCTGAGTTCGGCCGTAAGTGTTTCTGCAACTTCGAAATTGTTAAAAAGATATCCGGTTTAGTTGCTAACAATTTAAATCAATTGGCGGCGCTAGTGTGCCCTACCCGTCACCTTAAATCAAAACATAAGATTTATATTATGAATGCTTGCGGCTATTTTGGTTTCCGCCCTCGTCCTCCCGTCTTCGCTTTTTTACTGGCGTTCTTTTTGTCTTCCTCGGCTTTCCTTTTCGGGTTGGGCGTCGTTGATAGTACCTGGAAAAAGGAGAAATGGTCATGTACAGTCCGCTCCAATAATAAAGTCCCACGGAAAAACACGGAACTAAAATAGAGTATACACGAAGACTTTTCGTAATGTAGTCGTTCGTAATGTAGTCGTTTCCTTTTTTTAATGTAGGAAGACCATACATTGCAATTAAATTTAGATATCTAATAAAATTTAAAATAAAACCTAAGCAAAAAGAAAACATGTAACTACTATTACTATAGCAATGGCCATCGTCCACCTAGTCGGAATCAGTAGGTCCTGATCACCGATTAAAAGTCTTCGTGTATATGTATTAACATGTAAATTATACATAAGTACTTATAAATAGTTTTAAGTCATTCAAATGTATGACGATTTGTAAGTGCTGTGTACAAGCCTATGCAAATAAAGAATTATTTGAATTGAATTGTTAATAAGATGTATAAAATGTACTGTCATTATTATTATATTTTTTTTTTGGGGTAGGGGGTTTGGTGATTTTATGTAGTTAAGGACCTCAGAGGGAAAATAGAGTATATGACTAAGCTCAAGATTTTACAAAATATAAATATTTGCCAATGGAAAAAATTCTCAATTAAAAATATAACGTCTAGCCGGTTTTATGATCATTGAAAGATTCATGGCCAAGTTCATTTTAAAACTATGAAATTATTAAAAAATAATTATACCATTGAATAACCCACACAATTTGCACCAATTATTATAATAGAACCATTGACATAAACGAAACATTTGATATAGCTGCCATACAAAATTCAAATGAAATGCATACAAAATACTTAGGTGTGGCGTCACATCTAAGTAGTCATTTGTATGGAGCGTTTTGGGTTTGCCCAAAATAATGTGATTTTAAAGTTGTGATATCTCAGGTAGTTTAAATGAGAATCAAGTGATTCTTTCAACGATGTTTCTATCATTGAGAGGTCTGTTGATTGCAAAAATGAAAAAAAAAAGTCATATACCGTATTGGAGAGTCCTACCCTTTTTATTACATGAGCTAAATGATTCGAGCGAGCCGAATGATCCGAATGAGCTGAATAATCCGATGACCCGAATGATCTGAATGAGTTGAATGATCCGATGAGCCAAATGATCCGAATGAGCTGAATGATCCGAGTGAGACGAATGATTCGAATGAGCTGAATGATCCGATGAGCCGAAGGATCCGAATGAGCTGAATGATCCGAGTGAGACGAAAGGTCCGAATGAGCGGAATGATCCGACGAGCTGAATGATTCGAGTGAGCCGAATGAGCGGAATGAATCACGGGTCTATCTGAGTCGATGTTCCACATGAAGCGTTTCACTGTTCCGCGTCTCTGCACTGATTCAGATGCAAGTGTTCTAATATTTTGAGAGGACGTTTTTGCCAGGTCTACACTAATATATACTGCGTAAGTGGCTGATCGTTGTGATTGGCCGCCTTAGACGATATCGGTTGGAGGATATTATTATTATTATTATGAATATAGCTCTATTTTTTTTATAACTAGTATAGATTATGTCATGCAATACCTTGAAGAAGCCGTCGAGGCGCCCCTGGGTAGTTCCAGTCCTGGCCTTCATGAGCTTCTTGGCGCCGTTGCGCACGCGGTCCTCGTTAAACTGTCGGTCCCCGCACAGGAACTTCACCAGTCCGTCCTCGTCTGGGTCACACCATTTCATCTGAGATAGGACATTTTGAATTAATGAATAAAAAAATTTATTTCAGACCACAGAGGTCCATGAGTAAGTAACAATATTAACTTACAAACTATGTTAGTGCGTTTTATATATTGATACGTAGGAATAGGCTTGTGTGCTAGGTCAGAGATTGGCAGACTTTTTGAATAACATTGAGAAATAACAGTAAAAAGGAGCTAAGTACAAAATTTCAGCTTGAAACCTTATGTATTATTTTTGTTATGAGCCCTCAAAGGCAAAATAGGCAGTTCAAGACTATAATGAGATTGAGAACCTTATTTTTTACAAGTTTTATGTTTTAATATATACTTATTATATAGCACATACATACCCGAAACTTACTAATACACATGTACAAATTCAGAACTACACACGCACTCACACTCTTGCACGTACATACTCACAAACACACCAGATACACGCTATTCAAACTCACATAGATACAGACACACACACAGAGATACACATGCAACACACACATAGTTATAGATACGAACAAATACACACACACACATAAGTATCTTTGTAAATTAACGCCTTATAACAATGATAGATGGAGGTCGGCACACCTCGGCGTGTGAACTGATGTCTCCTCGCCCCCTCATAGTCCCAGTCTTCTGGTGGAGGGTATTTAGCTGTGTCTATACTCTTCAGTACCTCCGGCAGACTCCGGTGTTGTCGGATGAGGTTGACGACACACTCATTATGTTACTAGAGTACCAATAGATGGCGCTGTGTGTAGATTTAACTATATTGTTGTTGGTTTTATTATAGATTACTCACCTCAATGGTGCTACCATCAGTGACCTCCGGTTGTAAGAACAGCCTCCTAGCCCCCTCGTAGTCCCAGTCTTCAGGTGGTGGGTACTTGGCCGTGTCAATGTTCTTCAGGATTTCCGGCAGACTGCGGTGCTGGCGGATGAGGTCGATGGCGCGCTTGGGTCCCACGCCGCGGATGGAGCCGCAGTAGTCGCAGCCCAGCAGGATGCATAGGTCTATGAACTGAAAGGGTTAACATATTAGAAATAAAGAAAATAGATTTATTGACCATCAGAACACAGTAAAAAATAAATACCTACAGTAGGCATAACACGACACGGCACAGATACAAAGAGGAGAGGCGATACGAGAAGAGATGGTGTGGTTTTGTGAGGTCAATCAGGTCCAGACCTCAGCATTTGCTGTTACGGCGTTATTTGCAGTGCGCTGGTATTCTTGTGGGACCTGGTTGAGAGTGAGTGTATTGGTAAATATTCCGTTCCGCTCCTCTCCTCTCCGCTCCGTTTCATTCCGCTACGCTCCGTTCCACTACGCACCGCTTCTCTCCTCTCCTCTCCGCTCCGCTCCATTCCGCTACGCTCGGTTCCACTACGCTCCGCTCCGCTCCTCTCCTCTCCGCTCCGCTCCGTTCCACTACGCACCGCTTCTCTCCTCTCCTCTCCGCTCCGCTCCATTCCGCTACGCTCGGTTCCACTACGCTCCGCTCCGCTCCTCTCCTCTCCGCTCCGCTCCGTTCCACTACGCACCGCTTCTCTCCTCTCCTCTCCGCTCCGCTCCATTCCACTACGCTCGGTTCCACTACGCTCCGCTCCGCTCCGCTCCTCTCCTCTCCGCTCCATTCCGATACGCTCCGTTCCACTACGCACCGCTTCTCTCCTCTCCTCTCCGCTCCGCTCCATTCCACTACGCTCGGTTCCACTACGCCTCCGCTCCTCTCCTCTCCGCTCCGCTCCATTCCGCTACGCTCCGTTCCACTACGCTCCGCTCCTCTCCTCTCCGCTCCGCTCCATTCCGCTACGCTCCGTTCCACTACGCTCCGCTCCTCTCCTCTCCGCTCCGCTCCATTCCGCTGCGCTCCGTTCCACTACGCTCCGCTCCTCTCCTCTCCGCTCCGCTCCATTTCCGCTACGCTCCGCTTCCTTCTCCTCTCCGCTCCGCTCCATTCCGCTGCGCTCCGTTCCACTACGCTCCGCTCCTCTCCTCTCCGCTCCGCTCCATTCCGCTGCGCTCCGTTCCACTACGCTCCGCTCCTCTCCTCTCTGCTCCGCTCCATTCCGCTACGCTCCGATCCACTACGCTCCGCTCCTCTCCTCTCCGCTCCGCTCCGCTCCGTTCCACTCCGCTCCGCTCCAGTGGAAACACCACTTTTTGCCGCTCTTCTCCGCTCCGTTTCAGTAGAAACGCAGCCTAACTGGTGGTAAAATATTTCTAACAATATTTCCACTGGGCATTTGTAGGTACATACCTATAATTTTGATGAAACTATCGTCGGCTCACGGCGAAGCAAAAAGCACTTACAAAATTCGTCGACTACGATCTACGGAGACCAAGATCTACGGTAGATTGGTCGATAAAGCAGTTACCCGGAAAAAGATCGTGGGTTCGAGTTCCATCCGAAGATTGTCGAAGAATGGATCTCTCACCTCGTCCTGGTTGAGCTCGAGGCCCTTCAGCACGTTGTCGAGGTGTATCTCCTGCACGGGCACCTTGCGCGCCTCCGAGAACGTCAGGTGCCGCAGCAGAACCTTCGCGCCGAACGTCAGCGCGTCCATGTCCTCCGTGGCCACTCCGAACACTTTGCCCGCCTTCACCTGGGGACCGGGACCACTTCTAGACTCCGCGGCAAAACACTTTATTCCCACTAGTACCATTGAACAGTTCCACCGTAGAACTAATGACACTTTTTTTATCGCTAGTTCCATTAAACCAAATAATGGAACTAGTGGGGGAAAAAAAGTCCCATTAGTTCTATGGTGGAACAATTTCTCAATAATAAATATACACGAAGACTTTTAATCGGTGATCAGGACCTACTGATTCCGACTAGGTGGACGATGGCCATTGCTATAGTAATAGTAGTTACATGTTTTCTTTTTGTTTAGGTTTTATTTTAAATTTTATTAGATATCTAAATTTAATTGGAATGTATGGTCTTCCTACATTTTTATGAAGTGTAGAACGCTATTTTAATTTTCTTTAATTTGTTTTATTTGACGTTGTCTGCCCTTTGACAGTTTTCTACCAATAACATGAAAAACTTTAAATCTCTAATGAGGTTTGTTATCATCACTGTACCTGTACTTATGAAGAGGTTTTATTTGTAACAAGGACGAGTAGGGTGACCATATTCATAGTTATTAACCTAAAGTCACAGACAAGAAAATAAAAAATGGAACGCTGACATGTAACTACTATTTCTATAGCAATGGCCATCATCCACCTAGTCAGAATCAGTAGGTCCTGATCACCGATTAAAAGTCTTCGTGTATAAATAATAAATATTTCACAACATCACATACATTGATCTGACTCCGAGATAGGTAGCTCAAGCACCTGTGTTACGGATATCAGAATCAACAGCGGAATTACAAATATATACATATAATACTTCTTTTTTGTAAATACATACTTATAATACATACAAACACCCAGACCAATACAAACAGACATGTTCATACACACAAATGTTTGTACTGTGCGGGGATCTAACCCGCAACCCTTGGACCAAAGGCAGCGTTCACTACTACTGTTCCAAACGGGTCGTCCAATAGTTTTACTATATTTCTTATGAGTTCAAAAAAACAATATTAAGCATATGTACGTACTAACATGATAATTAAAAAACAATACAACAAATAAAGGAGTCCCGCCACTGGCTGCATGCCTAACCCGTCGACCAAAGTGGGCACTCTATTGGGGTTCTTCCACATAAAAAAAAAACAGTTAATTCAGTGAAAGTTATGATTTTCTAATCATAATAATCATAATCAAATGATTCTTATAATATATCTATAAATGATTCTTTCTGTTTTTCATTCAAGTGAGGTAAGTTAATCGCTTACCATCAGGTGATCCGTCGGCTCGTCTGCCACCTATATCTTAAAAAAAACCATAGGCGGAGACTTGTTATTGGCATTGTTTTACTCTTATTGTATATTAAGCTTACTGTAATATTTAATTAATAAATAAATAATAAATATTTCACAACACCACATACATTGATCTAACTCCGAGATAGGTAGCTCAAGCACCTGTGTTACGGATATCAGAATCAACAGTGGGATTACAAATATATACATATAATACTTTTCTTTTGTAAATACTTACTTATAATATATAGGACGAGAAAAACCCAGACCAATACAAACAAACATGTTCATGCACACAAATGTTTGTACTGTGCGGGGAAGGAACCCGCAACCCTTGGACCAAAGGCAGCGTTCACTACCACTGTTCGAAACTGGTCGTCAGATTGTGGTCCGGGTTCTCAAATGGTTAGAAAATTGCCACAGATGCATCTATGGCAATTTTCCCAACTGTTAGTCCCAAAAATAAATAAATGATTAGAATCAGAATCAGTGCATAAGTCTTACCAACTCAGCGCACTGCGCCTCGGCCTCGCACGGCGCCTCCACGACGGGGATGCCCATCAGCTTGAGCAGCTCCCGCGCCTCCTCCCCGTGCTTCTTCGTCACCTTCACCAGGCGCCGGTTGAACTTCTCCATTTGCGCCTGGTCGCCTGGTGACCACAGTGAAAATGTTTTTTGTGATACGTGGCCAAAGCAGGAGGATTAGCTAATAGGGTATTTGACTAAGCTAGAGATTTTACAAAATATAAATATTTTATCAAAATATAGGTAAATATGTGCCAATAGCAAAAATTCTCAATTAAAAATATAACGTCTAGCCGGTTTTATGGTCATTCAAAGATTCATGGGCAAGTCCATTTTTAGGGTTCCGTAGCCAAAATGGCAAAAACGGAACCCTTATAGTTTCGTCATGTCCGTCTGTCCGTCTGTCCGTCTGTCACAGCCGATTTACTCGGAAACTATAAGTACTACAGTGATGAAATTTGATGGGAATATGTGTTGTATGAACCGCTACAAAAATATGACACTAAATAGTAAAAAAAAGAATTGGGGGTGGGGCCCCCCATACATGTAACTGAGGGATGAAATTTTTTTTTTCGATGTACATACCCGTGTGGGGTATCAATGGAAAGGTCTTTTAAAATGATATAAAGTTTTCTAAAAAACATTTTTCTTAAAGTGAACGGTTTTTGAGATATCAGCTCTCAAAGTCGTAAAAAGTATGTCCCCCCCCCTCTATTTTTATAACTACGGGGTATAAAATTCTAAAAAAAATAGAGGTGATGCATGCTAATTAACTCTTTCAACGATTTTTGGTTTGATCAAAGTATCTCTTATAGTTTTTGAGATAGGTTGATTTAACTGTAATTTTGGTTAAGTTATTGTGCTTACACTGAAAACGATGGCTGAACCTTATAAGATAGATCAAAAAATATACTACAGTATTGTACACCTTTAAAAATCCGCGATGATATAAAATCTTTATAATGTATATTTGCTGCTACGGAACCCTTTGTGCGCGAGCCCGACTCGCACTTGGCCGGTTTTAAAAGTATGAATAAACGAAACATTTGATATAGCTACCATACAAAATTCTAATCAAATGCATTCAAAATACTTGTTTGTGACGTCACATCTCAGTAGCCACTTGTATGGAGCGTTTTGGGTTTGCCCAAAATAATGTGATTTTAAAGTTGTGATATCTCAGGTAGTTTAAATGAGGATCAAGTAATTCTTTCAACGATGTTTATATCATTGAGAGGTCTTTTGATTACAAAAATAAAAATAAAATAGTCAAATACCGTATTGCAAACAATTGCTGCCACTATTGGATACCTACATTATATCTAAGCAATAATACCAGTTTCAACCATCAGACTTAGTAAACGATAGTATTTCCAGTGGGTTTTTCTAGCTTTGTTTTTTTTTTAATTTCTTTTCTTTTTATTAGTTTAACTTTTAATCTTTTATTATTTTGTTTTCTTTTTTCATGTATGAGAAGAAAGAAAGAGTGGTGCTTCCTGCCTGATACATTTTCTGCTTAAAAGGCTGGCCACAAAGTTATATTTCTACATGTTTAATGAAATAAACAAATTTTAATTTATTTTATGAAACAAATGTTATTATTATCAACAAAAACTCAGGGTTAAAGCCAAAACTTTCATGAACTAACAAGTTTTCATCTAAAACAAATTTGATTTTTTGTAGATATGGCTGCAATGCAAAAAAATCTTCACTGCCATGAACATAAAACATAAATAAATAAATAATAAATCATTTCAAATCATAAATATCAACTGATCCTTTTTTATTAACTTCATCTGTCTTTCTTTCCTGTCATTGACGCTCGTGGTCGTTAGTCCTCTCCCAGATCCATCCATATATTGTAGGTATAAAATATATCTTCTCTATTATAACCTTATAGTAGTAAATTTTATATAATTTGTGTAGGCTATATTGTATTATAGTAAGGTAAGATTCGTATATATTAGTGTATGATAACGTGTTTATTTATTTATTTATTATCTAGATATATGTATTTATACTATAAATTTACTTAATCAATATTCAAAATCAAAAGGATTGCACCACCCTCCCCTCTTCTATCTAATGTTCTTTACCTGAAGGTTGTCTGGTAGAGATCGCTCCCAGCGATAAGACCGCCTAAAATGTATACCTAGCTTTTAAGTTTTGTATGTTGTGCAATAAAGAGTATCTATCTATCTATCTAAATATATTCTATTCTATATTCATAGCCATATTCTATTTTTTAGGCCTGGTTAGTCCCGCCCGGCCTTTAGAAATGGTAAGTACCAGTATGAAAACACCGGTCCAGGGGATGATGAATTTGACAAATGCTTAAAAAATTTTGCCAATTCACTCCTTTACCTGCTTCTGTAGCCTTTTGTAGTTCCTTCTCAGCTTCCTCCCTCCTTTCAGCCCGCTTGTTAAGCTGGTGTGACTTCAGCTCTGGAGGTTTTCCGTCAAACACGTACACTGGTTTAATGCCATTCTCTACCAGCCTGATGGTGCGGTAGAATGTGCCCATCAGATGAGACGTGGTTTCTCCATCTACTGAGGTTAGTTGGGCACCTGAAAATTTTATCAATTATGACCTCAATTGCTTTAGTAAACTAATCTACATATTACAATGAAAGTTTCCAAATTGACTGGGAGTATTGCACATTTGGGGACCCTGACTTATTCGCAAAAGGTTGTGAGTTTGATCTGCACCCTGTAAAAACATTTGTGTGATGAACACTTGTGTTTGTGCAGAGTCTGAGTGTAATCTATTTATTTTAGTATATATTTATGAATCCTCTGTTGTCTGATATCCGTAACACAAGTACTTAAGGTACTTAGTAAATGATCAGGTCAATGTATGAGATGTTGTATAAACTTTTATTTATTTATTCAAAAGGGGATTAAGAGAACCATGAAGATTACCTCAAATGGTAAGAGTACACCACTTAATGTATATACAAGAATGAAACAGGTATGGCAGAGCAGTGGTATTTTTTAATTATGATAGTAGAATAGGACCTGGTGTCTTAATTTAAAGCCATCCCGTAACAAACGAGAATATACCTCCAAACAATGGAGACACACAGTGCATGTGAAAGAGAGGGAAACTCCGATTCGGTAGTAACATCTGCTTTAAATTAGGCCTTCTGGTCCTAAGTCACGGTTTCTCTTATACTATGGAAACCAGGAATAACAAACCACAAACATTCATGCTTTTCATGAAGTTGTATGATATACAGTATACTTTTTACATAAAGTAATTTAAATTATTGTTTTATAACATAGTTCCAGTTCTTTATGACTAATATTTAACCGAAGCTTTTATTTAAATAGATAAAAAATTATGATAGTTTGAGGTGAGGAGGTGCGTGAGACAAAGTAATTTTTAAATGATATAGTTATTTACCTTCGCTTCTAACCGCAATTAGGAACTGATACAAACTCATAGATGCGTCTATGGCAATTTTTCTTCCTGTAAGTGAACAAAACATTAAGATAAGGCATTTCGCTATAGCCTTGATGAGGTTATAGGACTTAAAATATCCATATAAGGAGTAGAATGAACTATAAACTGGACAGCAAAGAATAGTAAAACTTACAGCTAAACTATGGAAATTGTAACATTTACTAAGAATAATTTCAATGGGAAATAATCAAGTACAATTTTTCAGGTTATCATTTTAGAACACTCACCAAAGTAATTTTTAATCTCCATTTCCTTAACTGCAAACGGCGCTATATCCGCAATTAACTTGGCTAAGCCTTGAATACCCATTGTGTAGACCAAATTAACAAATATTTAACAAAATCAATAAAACAATCACAGCACAACAAAACCGAAAAAAATTGACTGTAAATTTGGCGGGAAAATAATTTTTTGACAGGTCTGTGTCATAAGTGATATTAGTGATGTTCCTATGATAACCGCTTTAATCGATTTAGAAATGTCTAGCATTAATTGTATTTAAACAAATTTCTGACAATAAATAATATTTTTGAGGAATATTTTATACTTTTCTTGTTAAAAAATACATAAATTAATTAAGTTTCTATAATTTAGCTGAATTTATAAAAACCGGAAGGAAACATAACTAAACGCAGGTTTCCAATGTCAACGATCAGCTGTTTTGTTGTCTTTCGGATATTCGGAGACAAGACAGACAAGACAGCGCCTAACCAAATTGTTTAGTCTTTTGTTTTATTGATATTAAATTAAATCAAAACCATGGGTAACTACTTTACAATCAATATGGAGGAGAATTTCAAGAAAAATCAAGAGTTTATACAGCAAATAAATAAGATAAAAGTAAGTGCCTACATAACAGTAATTTATGATAACTGAATCTTGCAACAAAATTAATCATAATTTTAATTTTAGATGGAGAGACAGATACAGCTGCAGTATCAAATGCAAGAGCGACAGGCGGCGATGCAAATTGCCAAGAATAGAGACATTTGTCTCTGGCTAACTACATTTTCTGTTGCATCAGCTACAGCTCTGTTTACTGGGTAAGTTTGTGTAAAATATAGATATTTAGAGCTTTATTCATTGACGTTAAATAAACCTCTATTAACTAACCCGGTGTTTGAAACAAAGATTTTGAAAAATAAAAATCAAAGGCACAATATTAAAAAATATATATTGAAAACGTAAGAAGACCAATAAGAAGATTTACCATTTACATATTAAATAATTATGAAAACCTCCCTTTATCAATCCTTTCCGCTTGTTTAATTTGTAGGTGGTTAGGCATTTTTGATTTTTATTTTTAAAATAAAAGAGCATAAATCTGTTAGTAGAATAAACCTTTTTGAAAATTTAAAAAATTAAAAGCTTTTAATTTGTACTGTTTTTATTAGTTTCAGGAGGACAAAAAGAGCATACTTCCTTGTCCCTATGGTACCTCTAACATTTTCCACCCTCTACTACTGGGACCTTGCTTATGGGAATAAAATACATAGGATCAGAAGTAAGTTTACATCAAATTTATTAAGGGTACTAATTAAACAAGCTTCTTTTTAATAGCATTATTCGCCTCAGAAAATATATGTTACCTTCTAAATTACTAAGTCGGCCACAACCAATGCGCGTCTTAATAATAGTATCTCAGATACTAGTTATCTTATATGTAAGCCACTGTAAATATAACTCAGCATAGTGGTTATTTTTTAGCATCTAAATTTGTGGTATGCATTCAAATAGGAAGCTTCTAAAGTATTAATATATGACACCAAAATAGTAAGAATATTAGCCTCTAATTGCATAATTTAGTATGAATAAAATGTAACTCATCCTACATTAATCAATTGTTAAATGTACCTAAAATTGTCATCAAATAGTATAATTAAAGCCACTACATATTATTATTATATATTACACATGAACTATTAAGGACAGTCAGTCAGAGCGATGCGATGGTAGCCTAGTGGTTTAGAACGCGCCCTCCATGCGGAGGGTCGATTTCTCTAGATGTTTCAAATCTATGTGCATATTTCTATATTTACCTCGGCGGTGAAGGAAAACATCGTGAGGAAACCTGCTCGTTTGGGATAGTTTCAGAAGCGTGTAACCATGATTCAGTTGGTCTTGTTCCTCTGTCAAAGGGTTGCGAAGGTCAGACGGCAGTCGCTTCATTGTAATTACCAGGCTCCCCAAATCCTGAATCATGATCAAAGCGTACCCTGGGCTCCAAAACCCAGCTTTGGACTCAACCGGGTATTATACGCAAATATGAAGAAGAAGAAGAACTATTAAGGACAGTCATAGTAAAACCATTTATTTATGCAAATCAATTTGTGTATTAATATGTGTAACCAGTACAATCATTTATAGAAAAGTAATTAATAAACATTAACACGTATAATTACGTGATTAAAAGAAAAAGAAAATAAGGGCATCGGCAATAGTATCGAATAGCGCTCTCTGATTGGTGCAAATGGCCGGTTGCTGTCATGTCGCGCACTCGCGCAAAATCGTACAGTGTCTATTTTCACGATAAAAGAATATGAAGTATTATTTTACATGTTAAGTTATAATATATGATGTTGAGTATTGAAGCTTGAATACATAATTTTTGAGGAGCTTGTATTGAAGCTGTAAAACGTAATATGGTGATGAGTTACAAATTTCGTGGCTGAGTTAGTAAATTAGTTTGCAATGTATAAATCAGAAGGACAAGGAAAATTAATTGTTGATATTGACTTGACGCTTTCTGTAACATTTTTAGTTGGCGTTGTAAAGAAGATGAATCAGTTAAATAAAGGCTATGTAAATTTCCGAGTGCTTAGTTAGTAAATTAGAAGTTTGCGCGCGTGGCCAAATAAAAATTCTGTGGCCTTGTTTATTATTTCTCATTTATTAATAATACTTACTTCGCCCAGCAAGACGTAGACCATTATGACGAGACTTTTGTCGAAAGTTTTTTTATTACTTTGTTTACCTGACCTGACAAGCCTGGACAGATTATCCTGGCGCGAAAAGATTAGGAGAGCCGACCCCACCTAAAGTGGGATAGAGCAAGGAAGAAGATTAATGATACTTAACAATATTCAAAAACCTTTTAACACATTTTTTCGGGATGTAATTTCAATTCCTTATAAAAAAACAAACGACAATATAGCTAAAATGATTAGGCTACATTTGGGTAAGCTCGCTCCATCGTAGGTTTCCTCTCAACTTTAGAGTTCAGTGTGAAGCCAAGAGCAAATCTTCAATAATAAAAAGAAAATATAATAAAATATATTGAACAGACGTATATTCACCACATGAATTTTGCCGCACTAGGCAGACAAGCTGGAATAATGAATGTTTACACTAGGCCCTCCAGTGATGCCTGTTCACTGCCACTGTTTTCCAGTCCTGGGAGTATTGATCCAAGTCAGGCCTTCCTACTCCTACCTCTTACGCGATGGCCATCCGAACGCACGATATTTAAGCCTTTGACATTCAAGAATCTTTGACATTATAATTTCCAACATTACAGTGGAAGCTGAACACATCATGACCCACGAAGCCGACATGCTAGAGTGGCCGTGCGGCCTGCCTTCTCCCTCATCCATCGACCTCGGTCGCCTTGAAGAGGAGGAGAAAAAGAAGATTCATCCTCCACTGCTCTAAGCTGTTAAGGAGGGAGGTTGCAAAAATTGGCAGGCGTTGTAGTGCTGCTTTCGATTTGCCCGCTCATTTATTTAATAAGCTCTAGGTTTCAATCGCTTCTTAAATTTGAGAGCTGCATAAGCAATAGATAGAAACGCCCTGTTGGTCTAGTGGTTTAAGTACCGCACCGTGATCTCGGGGTCCTGGATTCGATTCCCGGGTCGAGCTAAAAGTATGATTCGAATTTTTCGAACATTGCTCGGAACTAATGTATCAATACGGGTAATAACACGATATTTATTATGTGAAACAACATCGTGTACTCACATATTTGGATGTTGTTTCACATAATAAATATCATGTTAATCTCCGTATTGATACATTATACTTATAATGCAACGCGAAAATCTAAAAAACTATATTGCTCGGAACATTAATCACCAATCCGCATTAGGCAAGGGTGGTGATTAAGCCTAATCCCATCATAGTAGCGATAACTTGATTTCTATGATGCAAGCATTTGCCCTGCAGTGGGACATATATAGGCTGATACTTACTTTACTTTTAACAATACAGACAGTAACTTTGCTATCCTTGTCATAAAGTCCTAGAATAAAAAGAGGATTGGAAAAGAATAATAGGCGTTTAACCGTGAGTGAGCCACCCTTTGACAGGAATGAGCCGGGGTGATACCACAGCCTCGTTTCAATGAAATTTCTGTTATGTCAAAGTCAAGCAAGATGTATTTGTAAAGTATAAAATGTACATACAGATAACCATACACCAGATTACTACAATCCTCAATTGAAATTGAACCAAACATGTTTGACATTTAGGTGACAATAATATTTTTTTCTCGATTTATTATATATTATATCGATGTGTGACTGTCTGTACATGACTCATGGTATAAGATACATACAGCGTACTCGTTTAAGACGACCTTTGTGTAATCTATGTTAGCAAACTGGAATAAAATTCAGCCTTCAAATAATATTTGATCAGTGCACTATAGCCATGGTGCTACTCTAGATTCATATTGTATAGCACACTGTAGGGAAGTACCGCAAAGCAATCACTAATGAGAAGACAAGAAGGCAGGTGATTGATTTCACAAAAAAATCATCCTCATCATTTCTGTCATGAAATTATGAGACATGATTCTCAGTATTAAATTATTTTTTACATATTATTTTAAATCAAACGAATAAAGTCGATATTAAATGTACTATTGGTTAATATCATTCCGATGACAACACGAAATCGTGCACAAGAATTTGTTTTAAGTTGATATGAAATTGTAATCTTCCACATCCCACTTAATCCCTTTCCTATGTCGGATTTGGTAAGTCTAGTAAATCACATTAAAGAGTGTAGTATAGTGAATCACATTGCTATATAACTTCGCAGCTTTGAAATAAGGGAACCAAACCAAGTAAATAATCTACTGATAATGCAATATTATGACTTCATTAGGTACATGAGATGCCTTAAAAAATGTGGTTTTGAGTGTCCAGTAATGCAATTTGATTTGAAAAATTTAGAGCAAGGGAAACCAGAAATGTGGGATAGTTAACTGGTAAAATTATAGGATGCACATCATGTTTACGTTTCCCCCAATTAATATACAAAAAAGTGAAAATTTTACAAGAGCACAATATAGAAAAAAAACTAAGACATTATGTGAATACGATAAATCTGAAAGGCTTTTAGCTATCGGTCTCCCTTGCAGTAAAAATTATTACATTAGTGGAGATTCTTAATCATTACAAGCTAGGAACATTAGATGGTTTTTTAAAGATAAAACGCACACTATAAAAGATAATAAAACAGTAAGCTAAGGCCATTGTAACGTGATTACTCTTATTTAAACTAAAAATGTGGTCACATTAAAGTGTTCATGGTTTTTAAAATGTTTACTATTGAATCTAAATACTTCGAATATGTCGTCAAATTTATACATTTTGAATAACTTTTGCCACCGTAGTCTCAAAATAGAGACTTACATTTTGCATACCTATCCATATAGTGTTTTCCGTGTGAACAAATTACTATGAGTACTTAATATGCTTTCAATAAAATATTTTGTCATTATAAGAAAAAAATAGATAAATAATTCAATTATTATTTAGAAAAACTAGATTAGATATAGGTGCAAGTGAGTTCAGATTAATGATAGTGGAATCTTGATTACCAAAGCTTGTAAAAACCGATGTTTGGACGATTTTTAACTTTAATATTTAATACGTTCTTAGAAGAAAATTCTATTACTGTGAAATCCCAAGGCTTAGCAACCTGAGAGTCTGTGCTTATGGCTAGGAATATGATTTAGTTTTAATGCATTTATTGATAACAATATTTATTTTGAGTTTTAAAAAAATGTGATATTTTTACTAGCAATCATTCCTTGGCTAAGTAGGTAGTGATATTATTTTTTACACAAAAAACCCGCTTTGTTGTTAATTCTTAAAGATTTTTATATAATTTTATTTATTTATTTTTTTAAACGAGGAGCCCCTTTTGTGTAAAGTGTTATTATTAATTAAGTTAGTAAAATGCATGTAGTTATTAGAACAGGTTAAAATTTACTTAAGTAAGTACTTCACATTTCCTAGTTATCTAACTTTGAAAGGTTCTAGATTTTGTAAGTATTGATGTGACAAATAAATATCACTTCGGGTCTATTAATGAGACGGAGTACTATTTGTAAGTGTTGAGTAAATGTTAAAAACAAATAAATAATTAAAACATTTTTTTTTTATTTTGACCTTTATGCCAAAATAGCATTTTTAGTTCAACCTACGTAAGTAATATTAGTTTTGAATTATTATTATTTTAAAAAAGTAAAACGAATTCATGGGATGACAATAAGAACGAACACTAGTTAAAATACGAATTAAAGTAGTAAGTAGAGAACGCCCCTTAACTCCTTAATTATCTTTATTACTGATCAAAATCGCATAGCTATCAGACTAGCTAATTATTGACCCAGTCGATTTAAAATTATTTTTTGGTGTCAACTACTATACTACTGCAAAAGTTAGGTAGTTACCTACCGTATTTTGTATGAATGAATGGCAGTACCTATTTAGAATGTTTTATTTAAAAAAATCACGGCATAAACGCACTCTATTAATCGATTTGGTTTGCATTAATTAAATCGATTACACAAAGTTTTTGTTATGGTCTCCTTACTAAAGTTGACAGCGCGGTTGCCATGGTAACTGACAGCGTGTTCGAATGAGCGCCGTAAACAAATGAATTTCGGCTCTTCAAACATCTCTTCGCCAATATTTTCCGTAACCGCAGTTTTATAAACACAACTATGCGTTCATATCATCAGTAAGATGGATTTTGTGTGCAATTCTGGCTGTGTTCTATGTGAGTACTTCATTATTCATTATTGTGAAGAGTTTCCGAAGTTGGCGTGCGACAATTTTTTCCAAGGAAGTCATCGAAAGTTATTGATCTATTTTCTGTGGCTGTATAATCAATATTTTAAAATGACAAGCATCACGCTGCTTCGTATTCAAATTAGATTTGTACACGAGTTAAAATTACCATTTTATGTGACCTCGGTTGGTAGTCTGTCTGTAGGTATGGTATCAGTAGGGCGTCTGACTTGAAAGCTAAAATATAGAATGTTCAATTTTAGTGCTGAATCCCGCTGTGTAACACGAGTGCACTAGAACTGGTACAAATGAATCAAACACAGCAGAATCCCAAGAAAGATGATCGGAAAAAAGATGGCCTGCAAAAACAGGTTCAGAAAAAGAGTCCCGAAAAAAATATGTCGGAAATCGACGAACATATTCTAAAGAGGTTTGATATCAAGAAGAGACTGGGTAAGGGCGCGTATGGGATCGTGTGGAAGGCCATAGACAGGAAAACTAAGGAGGTTGTGGCGATTAAAAAGATTTTCGATGCGTTCAGGAACCAGACTGATGCTCAAAGGACTTTTAGAGAGATCATCTTCTTGCAGTCTTTTCGGAACCATCCTAACATCGTGAAACTCCACAGTATACACAGGTGAGGAATTTATGGTTCATTTTTATTTTAATAACTTCTAGATGAACAGAAAGTTTTTTTCTTAAAAGGCTAGGATTTTTTTATGTGATAGATGGCAGACGAGAGAAGCGATTGCCGCCGCCCATGGACACCCGCGACACCAGTGGAGTCACAAGTGCGTTGCCGGATTGGGCCTCCGGTCCCACACTCACGCAGCGAAACACGGCATAGTGCTGCTTCACGCCAATTTTCTGTGAGGCCGGGGGCTTCTCCTAATGAGTAGCCCGCCAGAGGCATACCGACTAAACCCCGGTGACGCTCCCTCTTCGCCTGAGTGGGGACGTGACATGAGTATGGGTTGAAGAACTTTTACTTCATGTCCCTCCCCAGGCGGAGGGCCCACTTACACTACGGGCCCGACACTGCTTCCCCCAGTCAAGTTGGGAGGGGCGAGATAGGGACAGCCGGGAGCGCTAGGCAGGCTGAGGCATTGGCCTGTGCATCTTTCAAAAGATTGGAACATTTGGATCTGGTTCAGTGCAGAGATGCAGAACAGTGAAAAGCTTCATTTGGAACATCGACTCTCTGATAGATCTGTGAGTCATTCCGCTCATTAGGATAATTCGGCTCACTCGTATCATTCTTCCTCTTCTTCGGAGAGGAGAAAGACGCGCCTCTGGTCCCCGTCTTCTTCCCCTCCTTGTCCTTCTACGAGCGTATCCTGCCTTTTGCCACTTGCGGCATGCAATTGCGCTTTCTTAGATCTCTCTTAATATCTCTTCCGTCGTCATGCTCTTTGGCAGAGTGGTAGTGGTTGTCACATCAGCGTGTCTGCCTTGCTTCATAATCCATACCTTCCCATTTTTACCCGACTACGGCGAAGCAAAAAGGAGGGTTATGATTTTGACCTGATGTATGTATAGTAGGGCATCTATTCCCTCATAACTTCTAAACTAGTCATCATATTTGAACAAATGTGGTGTCGTTAGAAGCGTCTTGATTGTCTTCTGGTTATAGGCGACATGACGTCACGTTGAATTGACTACAGCGCCCTTTAGGGGACTTAGAGTAAGGAACTAAAATAAATGTCCGGTGCGTGTAGTTTTGTGACGTAATAGGGCAGGTAAGAAGGTGGTGTAGGTATCTACGAGAAGGTATATCATTCTGATCTGAGCCTAAAGGTGACGATGATCAGGCAGCATTGACCACCATAGTAGGTAATAGTAGAATTGGGAAATCAACCGTGGGAGAGCCATGCTTCGGCATGAGTGGGCCGGATCGACCGGACTGATACCATGGCCTCACAGAAAACCGGCGTGAAGCAGCACTGCTGTGTTTCGCTGCGTGAGTGAGGGTACCGTAGGTCCAATCAAAGGGAAAGGGGGGTCTAACCGTAGGAAAGCCACGCTTCGGCATGAATGGGCCGGCTGTACCAGAGTTATACCACGGCCTCACAGAAAACCGACGTGTTAAGCAGCACTGTGCTGTGTTTTGCTGCGTGTGTGAGGGTACCGCAGGCCTAATCCGGGGGAATTGGGGGGTTTAAATTTAAAGTTGGCAGCGCACTTGTGACTCCACTGGTGTCGCGGGTGTCCATGGGCGGCGGCAATCGATTATCATTTGGTGATCCGTCTGCTCGTCTGCCACTTATCACAAAAAAAAATTGTTCAGTAATATCTGGTCGCGTCAGGTCATCAGGTATCCTTACGGCGGAAACTTCGTGAAGCGATTTCTGGCTCTGTTCCATACAAATGAGCAAGGCTAGTCGCTTATCCAAGTTTCCGTTCTTATTTATTTATTATTCAGACACCTTACAAGCTAACAGAAATTAATCCAAAACGCAGTATAAGGTTAGGATACATTATTACATTACATTCAGTCACTATAGCCGTGTGGTCCCCGGCAGAGTAGAATAGGCCACCCTCACTCTTACCGAGGTGTCGTAAAAGGCGACTAAGGTATAGCTGCTGGCATGATCATCAGCACCCAGAGAAGGAAAACTCTGCATTTATATCAAAACCCTCGCCAACCCGTCTGCCAAGCGTGGTGAGTATGGCAATTACACCTCATGTGATTGAAGGAGGCCCGTGCCCCAGCAGCGGGGACTTAAATGGGCTGACGATGACGATGATTCAGTCACTCACGGATATTTTACAATAAAGGGCAGGAGAATACAATCCTTGTCAAATTAATTACAATTAAAAAAAAAGAAATAAAAATAAGCGCGACAGATAAATATCAACATAAATAGCCCAAATTGTCAGTATCCGAGTCAAAAGAAGTATATTAAAAATACATAATTGAACATTAAAATCAAATAAATAAAATAGAATTAAATTATATGTCTGCTATAGAATTAAATTATATGTCTCTCTATTATAATAGAATTAAATTATATAAATGAATAAAATAGAATTAAATTATGTCTCTCTATTATATGTCACGATGAAATAAACCTATTTGCCGAGCAAGTATGTCACCGATAAGATGCAGAGCGCGGGTAGGGTAGGGTTATGACAGTCTTACCGTGGGAAAGCCTTGCTTCTTCATGAGTGACCAAACAGAGTGATACCACGGCCACATAGAATACGGGCGTGGACTGTGTTTCATTGAGTGAGTGAGGGTCTAGAGTGGTGGGAAGGAGTGCATATCTAATTGTTGGCAGGTCACAAGAAAAAGAAAGATACTCGTAGTCTAATGGCCGACTTTTTGATCCGTATTAAACTGAGGTTTTAAAATTTAACCGATGGTAAAATATCGCTAAAAAGTGGTTTTTGAGCAATCCTTGTAATATAACTATTGGTTTAGCTAACTAGCTCAACCAATAGTTCTTTTTTTCTTTCTTTTTTCTTCCTCTCCTTTTTACACACCCTTTGTTAATATGAGACGCGCCGTAAGGGCTAGTCTGAAACCAGCGCTTGGCCATTTAGCCGAGCAAATGCTGAGGCTAGTACCTTTTGTCAATTATTGTACTACAGCCATACTTAGTTTATAGTTTTTGTTTATATTATTTTGTAGCCTTAGATTTATTGTTATAGATAGATATATAGATAGAAAATGTTTATTCAGCAAACAAAAACTTATTAATACCTAATTACATTTTAATTGTTACTTTGTTTCTACATTTTTATTGACAATAAAGATCTTTTTACTTTACTTTTTAACCAACTTTCAAAAAAAGGAGGCTCTCAATTCGACATGTATATATACTTGAGAATTGAAAACCTCCTTTTTTGTGTGTTCACCGATTACTTTGCCATTTATGAACCGATTTAGATGATTATTATTTAGTTGGAAAGTTGATAGTCTCGGATTGGTACCATGTTCAGAATACAACATTCAATTATTCAACAGGGATTAGGCGCCGACTTCGGTAACACCCTTTCTCGAGTGTACTGTTATAAAATGTTATTTGAAGTGTATAAAGTGTTAAATATATTATTTTACACTTTTTAACATTAGCATATAGGATTACTACTAACCACTCTGTATGGATATTTTGTCCGAAATAAAGGTTTATTATTATTATTTAATTCGTGGTTTTTGAAGGCGGTTTTTTTTCGCAGATTTTTTTTTACTTTCAAATACTTCTATTACAAGGAATTATGTCACTTTGGACGCCGTCACTTTGACTATTGGTTAGTGTTGAAAGGAACGCATCTCTAAACAATGTAATAGATGAGACAAAAAATATGACGTACCTAGGATGTTGTTATCTCGCTCTCGCTCTCTGTGTAAAAATCTCTAATGGCGGTTATAACATGTAGCGGTGTATAAGTAAAATAGAAAAATAAAACTACAGTTAATATTGAGTATTTCATTCATTCAAACTCTTTCTGTTAGACAGATAACAATTGTTAATTCAACCAAAAGGTAACTACGGATCAATGAATCGGGTCTAAGGGGCTTGTTTTATTAGCACACAATGGTAGAATCAAATGGTAGAAACAAAGGTCGTGGGTTCGATCTCCACCCTGGACAAACATTCGTGCGATGAATACTTGTGTTTGTTCAGTGTCTGGGTGTAATATATGTATTTAAGTATATATTTGTGTTCCTCTGTTGTCTGTTGTCTGTAACACAAGTGCTTAAGCTACTTAGTACGGAATCAGGTCAACCTTTGAGATGTTGTGACAATATTATAAAAAAAAACGGTTTGCGCCACTAATAATTTGTGTATAGTTGGTATCATCAGTGTATACTTACTTAGTAAAAGGTGGCGGAAAAGGTTCGCGAACATGCAATGGATACCCAGTACCTTCAGAAGTTGAAAAAAATTGGTTCACGGCCTACTTTACAAGCCGTGCCATATTGTAGACAGTCAGTTATCTACATCCGGAAACGGAAAGTTCGCCATTTCTCCGCCTCCTCATTAGACAGGTCAATGACAGTGGTTAACGACACGCGTCACGGTTTGCGACACGATAGTTTCATGACAGAACAGGGTAGGGTGGCCATGGTCTTTAATAAACAAATTATAAATAAATGATCCAAAAGGACGCCCTGTTGGTCTAGTGGTTTAAGTACCGAGCCGTGATCTCAGGGTCTTCTTCTTCTTATTTTATTTGTGGCAATCAACTTCTCGACTGAGAATTACTCCTGCCATTATCATGTTTTAGATTTTAGGCATTATTAAGCGGGACAACCGAAGATAATTCGCCAATGTCAAGTAACTTATTGAGAACAAGTAGGTAGTCAACAGTCGAAGTCAGTCAAAGTCACAGTCACTCAATAAAACGCCGGTTTTATCGACCTACGGATTCAGCGGAATCACTCTAAAAGCAATCGCGGGTTTAAAGACTCTATTAGGTCCAAGCAAGTTGTCACAAGACAACGCACTCGACACACAATAGCAGTGTTAAAAACGATACAATCCAACGATTCTTATTATTAGGATCACTTTGCGGCACTTCACTGCACAAATAAACACCACACTTGCACACTAAAAACCACTAGACACTAATTTAAAACCTTTGAATTGCATCAGCCCACGCGGCTTCTTTTAGCCCTATCCGCCGAATCCGATCTCAGGGTCCTGGGTTAGATTTCTGGGTCGAGCAAAAAGTGTGTCGAATTTTCCGACGTACCAATCCGCATTAGGTAAGCGTGGTGATTAAGCCTAATCCATCATAGTAGCGATGACTTGATTTCTATGATGGAGGCTTTTTCCCTGCAGTGGGACAGTTATAGGCTGATACTTATATAAATGATTTATTTTTCCTTTCACAAGGTAGGTAATGCTTATTCTATTATTATACATTATTGCATTTTGTGGTTGACCTTGTGAAGGATTGGTGCCTGAATTATATTTAATAAAATCTGTGAACACAGGTCACCATGACCCCCCGCAGCCCTGGTACAAATACCGATGCTAAAGCACTTTAATTATGATTAAACGTATGTACTGTGTATACGAGCTGCTGTGTCTGTGTGTGCTGTGTATGTGTCTAGTATTTAATAATGTTATTGTTCCTTTAGTAGTCATTTCCGCAGCAGGGTGCCAGGATGTGGAAATGACTACACTAGCAGTGGCTTAGCTAGGCGTTTGCAACGTGAGCCACCGCCCACGGCCTCGCGTTCAAGGGAGCCTCGCGAAGGGACCGTGACCCTACTAAAAATTTTGATTGCGAGGCCCCGAGGGCGAAGAAATACGTGGCTCTACAATTATTCTACACCCCCCCTCTGATCCGGTTTGCCCACGTCTACGTTTTGCCACGCTACGCCACTGCCCACTAAGGACGAAGTCCTTTATGACCGCTGACCTGATCATCCACGCCTCTATGAAAAACGGTCCTCATTATCAGCCTTAAAGTATTACCCTCTGCCGAGTATAGGCACAGATATTATAATACTAGCGTATAGGCCTCCTTTCTTTTGCGCCGAAGTACCCGGTCCTGAGCTGCCCTAATACATTTAGTCCTTCTATTTTGGACCAGGATTTCATCTACCAAACAAATGAAAATTGCAGAAGTGGCAGAGCCACGCTTCGGCATGAATGGGCCGGCTCGGCCGGAGTGAAACCACGGCCTCGCAGAAAACCGGCGTGAAGCAGCACTGAAGCCCAATCTGGGGGAAAGGGGGTTTAAAAGGTTGTCACTTGGCAGTGCACTTGTGACTCCACTGGTTTCGCGGGTGTCTATAGACGGCGGCAATCACTTACCATCAGGTGATCCGTCTGCTCCTCTGCCACCTATCACATAAAAACAAGTGCGTGATCAGATGCGAATCTATTACCTTTCCTTTTGTAAGGCAATATTCTAGACTCAATATTCCTCCCTACCACTTTTCCAGTCTGAAACAGGACATGTCCTAAGAAAACAGCTTAGTTGGTTACACGAAATGACTAGGTGATTAAACTGTTTTGGAATAGTATAGGGGTCGGGGAGCCTTTGTTTGTAATGCTGTTTGGTAACCAAGCTCTTAAAAAGTAGTTTACTTCGACGACCTTCGAGCGGCGAATGCCCCCGTTTCAACTAATTTCTTATAGAGCAAGAGCTGACGACGTCCAGATTTTCGTCATTTAAATAAAATAAAAAAAGCACTGTTGCGCTGCGTGAGTGAGGGTACCAAGGCCCAATCCGGGGAAAAGGAGGTTTAAAGGTTGCCAACCTTGTGACTCCACTGGTGTGCCGGGTGTACCTATATGGGCGGCGGCAATCGCTTACCATCAGGCGATCCTTCTGCTCATCTGCCACCGATCTCAATAAAAAAATTAGTTCATTGCAAATAACTTATATCTAGTACAAACTTAAGATCATAATAATGTTACATACAGGGTGTATCTGTGAACATTTACATCCTTTTAACCACGTGTTCTACCAAACATTCTGAACAACATTCGTCCTACGACTTTTCGAAATTCGTCGAAAATTTTTTTGGCTCCCTATACAAAATGACCAAATCACGTGACCGACTTTGTATAAAAAGTAGTTTCTTTTTAATACGAAATTCCAAAAGTCATTGAGCAAATGTTGTTTAAAATGATTGTTAGAACACGTGGCTAAAGGAATGGAAATGTTAATAGGTAGATACATCCTGTATTAGTGCCTATATTTGACATTTTTCCCGAACGATCTATATTTTTATTTATCTCAGGCTTGGCCACAAAGTAGGAATATTAATGTGGCTTGGCACCGATGTTACGTCCAACTTGTATTGAATTTTGTTGGACAGGTCCCTTTTCGAGAGTTTTTTTAGGGTTTGTCCTTGGTCGTGGTGTTGGTATTGTCATTGCCGGTAGTCATAGTAAATCAATATATCCCAAGAACTATTTTCTTATGGTTTTCATGCGACATCAGCCAGCGTTTTTTCCTATTAAAAATCCTAAGAATTGAGCTTCTGACTAGTTTTTTTTAAATTACGAACGTCTGGGCGTCGTGGGCTCTTAGGCTATTGGTTGCTCCTTTGTCGGCTACTGGGATAAAAAAATACTTAGGATGGGCTCGCTGATGTGACTATATCTAATACTATTTTTGAGCGACGTATAAAATACATGTGTAGGCATTTGCTCCTTTACCCTTGAAGAGTCATACTTTTAGGTACAACTTGCAACATGACAAACACGAAGCCATTAAATAAATAACAAAAGTCTAGGTAACTACAATAGAATCTACAGTCATGGAACCAATCATAGGACATACATAGAATGTATGGCTCATGGAACCAATCATAGGTACATAGAATGGTACCTATACCGTATTCAAATTATCATATTGAATACGTACCCCCTGTCGAGTCATATCATGCGAAATGCTTTTCAAAGGGGTATGATTTTATGGGTTCCAAGAATATTAGCAGGGGTTTATTGGTAGTTTGGCTTTTTATTCCATTTTTATGGACTGCTTATTAAATTATTCGCAATGTCTGAGCCTTGATTGTGAAAACTGTACTAAGGCTACTAGATCACACAGAAAACCAATTTAAAAAATTGCATTAGTGAATGTTAGGAACTCGAACTCGTCTACGACAGCTCAATAAGATTTAAAATCAAACTACGTACTCATCTGAACTTATGGTTTAATTTATTACAGAAAAGACATGTAGATATGTAGGCCGGATAAAAAATCTCGTCGGCGCGATTCAGCTTGCCTTGAAATGGTTCTACAGTACAACGCCATCTATTGGCGGCCAAAGACAAACAATGTCCGATACTAACACTAACAGTGAATTAAAATACTAACTAGGGTCATCTCATCTCAGAAGCTCAAATAGTTTTTAACTGTCAAACTAACACGACTTCTCAGATGTAGTCTAGCAACAGGCAGACGAACAGATACCTAGTGAAATAAAGGATCCCATTTCTTGCTCTTTGGGTACGTAACCCTTCTCATCATTCTGTCGCAGTTGGACATAGGCCTCTCCAAATTATTGCCCACATTGACCAACCTTCGGCGCGAGTAGCCGAGTATCCAACTTCTGACAATCATTTTGTATAATCTTCATCCCATCTGGCCTGAGGTTGTTCTATAATACGTTTACGAGACGAGACCAACTCCTGAAGACAATTTTGACCAGACCTTTCTGTCGTCTTTTCCTTTCTGATGCGAAGAAAACCTAGGCATCTTTAAGGCAAGAGTGAATGCGCTTTTCAAGAGCAATCATGGCCCACCTAAGACTTTATCTTCACTTAACATCGTGGGATTGAGGTCAAATGCTTATCTGTAGTAACATAAAAAATCTTACTAATTTCAGGGCTGTAAACAATCGCGACATATACCTCGGCTTCGAGTACATGGAGACGGACCTGCACAACGTCATCAAGCGAGGCAACATCCTCAAAGATGTCCACAAGCGGTACATCATGTACCAGATGCTGAAGGCTACGAAGTACATACACTCGGGGAACGTGATACATAGGGACCAGAAACCGTCGAATGTGCTCATTGATAGCGCTTGCAGGTTTGTCAAAGTTCTATGTTTTAGGGCTGATGTAGGACCGTACCGTTAGCCTAAGAAATCATGGAGAGATTCTTATTCTTACCCGTGCTTGCAGTTGTTGGATAGAAACCGCATGATTTCATAGTCTCCGGCTGTGCTAAGCTTATAAAAATCGATAGATCATATCAATACTTTAAAAGTATCCTTAGAAAAAATAGTCATTTTAAATGTATTTTGATGTGATCTATCGATTTTTTTTATCCCTAGCCGCTATTTTCAGAAAAACAAACATCACAGCGATAAGACCGCCTAAATTGTACATTGTACTTATCTCTGTATACCTAGCTTTTAAGTTTTGTATGTTGTGCAAAGAGTATCTATCTATCTATCTAACCTAATGTTTAAAACCTAAGGGGTTTGAAACATTTGGCTGTTTGTTTTTCTACCAGCCAGATTGATATTTTACCAAGAGCTCTCATCTTCGCCAGGGTAAAAATGGCAGACTTTGGCCTGGCACGGTCAGTCTCCAGCATGTACTCTGGAGGTGAAGATGGCGCGGACCCTTGCCTCACAGACTATGTCGCCACTCGCTGGTACCGGGCTCCCGAAATACTCATTGCTAGTAAGAAGTGAGTATAATTAAAGCTTTTTTACGTTCTTTACAAGTGGACGATTTTGGGTGAAGTGCCTACCTTCTTTAGAGTTGATGTTTGTAAAGTTATGTTATATTTTATTATTTATTTCCAGCTATACAAAAGGCATAGACATGTGGTCGTTAGGATGCATTTTGGGGGAAATGCTGACTGGCAAGCCCTTGTTCCCGGGTACCTCTACTGTGAATCAGGTTGAACGCATCATGGCGGCACTGCCCAAGCCTTCTTCAGAAGGTACAACTTACTTATTCTCTAAACACCCCGCACGTAGTATGTTTGAAAAAAAAAAGTGTATTTTTTTGTTATGTATGTATGTTAGACTGTAAGGTATTTATTATATGGACCAATGCAATCTTTTTAATGTATCTTGTTGCCTGAAATAAACGAATTATTATTATTAAACAAACAATTTAAAGATTGCATTAAAATGGTTAAGTTATCTTTGTGAAAATATAATTACGTCTTCAAAGTATTTTATTTATATGATTGGGTACAGAATTGATTTATTTTATGTGGCGCGCATTTAAAACCAACTGTCATAAATTCTGTATTCATACTAACAGTCAATTAAGATAGAGAGCCTATTTGTAAGTGCAGCTTACTGATACTACCATTTGATAATATTCTGTTGGTAAATTCTAGATAAGAAATTAGAAACAGTGCTCCATAAAATTCGTCGTGAATATTTTCCTATAATCAAGCTTAGCGAAGTCAGGACTAAGAATGTTTCCAAATCCGATGTTACAGATATAACAGCCGTATGTAGCGGCTATGGTTCCTCATTGATCCGCGAACAGGCGGCCGCAGGAAACGGGGCAGGGTCATCGCTGACGTCAATGTTGTCGTGTGCTCCAAGAGATGCCGCTGATCTGGTCCAGAGGCTGTTATTCTTCAACCCCGCGAAAAGGCTAAGTGCTGAACGGGCATTGGATCATGAGTATGTAGGGAAGTAAGTACTTGTAAGTCTTGATTAGTTTGTATTGTAAAATTCGTTTATTTATTGCTAATGGGTCGGTCAGGTCGTGAGTTTGATTGATGATTTTTAAATTCAAATAAGTATTTATAAGGGAATGTCACTCAGACTTTTTATGTCAAATAGGGACCAGAAAATTATTTTTTTTATGAAAAAAGAGTAAGACGATCAGACGTATCATCTGATGCTAAGGTAAAAGCACCTATTACGGAGGTATTTCGCATCATTTGAAAGTAAGAAACAAAAATAAGCATTTGTAGGTATTTCTAAAGGTGAAAAAAAATTCTATCGTTAAAAGTGGAATTTATATTTTGTATTGCTGTTGAGACTATGTTTCTGTTGATGATATTTCTTATTTTAAAGAAATATTTAAATAGTCTGGTCGATTTTCCCTAATACGGAGGTACAATTTTGGTCTGATCCTATTACTGCGGTAGACGGCTCCTAATACGGAGGGTCAGAAATTATATTCATTAAAGTTCCGTACAAATAATATTTACTAAATAATATTAATGTGTTAGTAACGTAATTCGTAAGTTTTTCATTTATTGACCATTGATTTTATTACATTGCGTAATCAAATTAATGGTGAATGAATTATTTTTAGAATTACTTTAATCACATTTATATTATTTAATAAATATTATTTGTACGAAACTTCAATAAAATTAAAAAAATCTTTACGTTGTGACAAACAAAAAGTAAAATTAAAAAAATGAGCGAAAGAAGTCGGTCTGTATAGAAAAATCTTTCCGTACAGACCGAAATCGCTTCGCTCATTTTTCTGTATTGTATTATTAAATTAATTCACATGAGAATCCCCTATAAGAGAATCCCCTATGAGAGAATCCCCTAGGATTCTCTCATGTTAAAATAAAATAATTTTTATTCCCAAATACCAACGGATTCCGAAGGAATTTAAGAATAAATAAGGAGGTATGTTCACTGGTTTTATAGAATTAAAAATACAATTATTAAGGAATGAACTAGTTATATTATTTAAAAAATAATGACAACTAATAAGAATAAAATCTAAACAAAATCTTTCAAAAATCAACAGTTCGTTGAGGAACAAAAGGTTATAAAATTAAAAACGTATTGAAAGATTGAGATTTAAAATAATGTTCTATAACATCATTTTAAATCTCTATTTTTCAAAAATTAACAATTCGTAGAGTATAGTTAAAAACGAACTAAAAGTAAATGAAGGTTTACACATTATGCACTTAAAAAAGTAAAAAAAAAAACATCTAAATAACATAACAAAAGGAACAACAATTACTTACGTAATTAATGGTAAATAAACTGAGGTAAGTGAAGTTTTAGACTCAATTCAGGCAGCGGTGGTAGCGGCCGGCAGCAGCTCGAAGAGTACTTTCACTTTTGAAAGAATTTTAAACGTTATCAACATTATTTTAAAGACTAGTATCGCTGATACTGATCGTAACTGCCACCAGCTGTTAGCGGCATCAGTCACCGACAGTTTTATCTTTTTAAATAGGTATTGATAATAATTATTTTAATGAAGATAAAGTTTAAAACTCTTTCAAAGCCGAAAGTGTTACGCACCGCTGCTTTTCGCTGCCACCGCTGCCTGAATTGCGCTATACACGATATTTAACATGAACATAAAATAATAATTATTATTTATTGATCACTTTGTGAATAAATATTTAAACAGAATCATCTGAATCAAAGAAGTTACGGCGTTTAATTTTCTTTGCCTTTGCAGAAATGTTAAAAACAAAATCATCGTCACTGTCAGAAGAGTTTTGGATTGAATTTTTATCTAGTGTGTTGACGTGACGCATATTTACATCTTTTAATTTCTTCATTACACTTATTTTTTTCGGTTCTTCTTTTTTCTGTTCAGTCTGTGCTTGTTTTATCTTTTTATCGTTTTCTTTTTGTCTTTTCTTTTCTAATGCCTTACATTTTCTCAGTTGTTTAAGTTTTTCTTTTTCTTCTTTCTCTTTGTCTAACCTTCTTTGGTGTTCCATAAATTCTGCTGCAATAGCTACGGTGGGAGTAACCTTTTAGTGAGTTTTTTGGTTTGGGGAGTATTCTCGGTTTTCGGAAAAAAAAATGCATTCTTGAAAGGTGTAGGTATTCCTTTGAATGGGGTCGGCGGCGTGACATTTTCAATAACTATTGGCGTTGGAGCTTTGCTTGTACTAGGCATTATTAAAGATTTTTGAAGGGTATCTATTTCTTCCGAATACTTGTCTATCAGTGTTTTTTTTTGCATTCTGTTTGGACGTAGACTTAAGGGAGAAGAGCAATTACTATTAACTTCATCATCTGCGTTCTCTATTTCAGAGACTGATGGAGCGGCACTAGAATACTTGCTTAATTCAGGAGTCGATGAACGTAATATTTGTTGGGCTTTTTCTTCTGTTAATAATCGTATTTTCTGTGGTGGGGTAACTTCTGATAACCTCGGGTCAATAATCTCTATCAATACAGGTGAATCAACCAATGGTTTTGGTAGAAGAGAATTTGCTTCAAATGTATTTTCTTCGATTGTTGGGACCACATTAATTGATGACAGTGACACTTGCGATGACTTTGGTGTGACCTTTCCTATATCGTTAGCTTCCTCATAATTAAGTGGGGTTAGAATACCATCCGATCTAATATCAAAGTTTACGGAATCATAAACAATTTCTATATCGACATTATTGGTAAAGGTTGTCTCCCCAATATCTAGAGCAGAGTCTGCTTGATCTTCAAATATGCTTTCCGATGATGTAAGACTTTTCCAGAATAAAAATAGTTTTTCATAAGTGGGGTCACCTGTCCACTGGTTGCCTGCCTCTTTAAATGATTTTAATGTATTTTGTGATAATCGACTTTCAAATTGTTTCTTGAACTGCTCATTGTTATCGATATTGCTCATCTGTTGAGTATTAAATAGAGTATTTTGATTGGCCTCAGATAGTTTGTCTTGGTGTTTTTTTCACTTTTGACAAAAGTTTATCATAGTCAATATTTTGTTCATCAAACGGGTAAAGTCCGCAGCATTTGAATCCGCTCATTATTGTTTCAGGCTTGAGGCTTCTGTGAAAACATTTTTGTACTTCTCTACAAAAGTCTGTACGCTTAAGCTTCGCATTATTATGTTTAACCCTGAATTCCCTCACAATATCCCGCCAAGTCCCCTTAACGGGCCTGAAAACGGCGACATCAAGAGGCTGCAAGACATGCGTTGAATTTGGGAGCAAAGCAACCAGTACAATCCCTTTTTCCTTGCAAAAAGTTGTTAAAGGCAGAGATATATGTGAACTATGGCCATCTAAAAATAAAACAACGGGCAGTGTTATTTCCTGTTGTTGAAGCCATGGGTAAAACACATTTGCAACATATTCATAAAACGACTCCATAGTCATCCAGCCTGATTCTGTGTTACCAAGTCCCCACCACGAAGGAACCGTTGACTTGATATTGTTAGGTAGCCTCTTGTAGGGGAAAAGTACCATTGGCGGAGCTAAATTACCATCTGCTGACACATTGACTAAAACGGTCAAACACTCTTTTTCGTCATTTGCAACGCGGTTGTATACTCGTTTACTACCCTTTTTTACCAAAACTTGCTTGTCTTTTGGACAAAGAAAAAACCCAGTTTCATCGCAGTTGAATATACGTTTTGGATCTTGAAGAACTTGCAGCAAATCGTTTTCTTTAAAATATGATTGTACTCTATCAAACCACGCTCGCAATGCAACTTCCGTGACTTGGTTTCTACTTGTTGGAAGATGTGCCACACGTTTTGACACTGCTGGATGTCGTAGCATAAAGCCTGAAAACCATTTCTTTCCAGGAACTCCTTCTTTAAACGGATAAGGGCGCTGCAGGTTTTCAACTAACTTAAAGACAGTGTGTAATAATTGATTCTTAGTAACTGGAAAGCCACATTTACCAAGGTAATGGATCCAATCAACGATTTGTCTTTCTTCGTTTAGGTTAAGTACTGGTTGCTTACCACAATGTTCATTCTCGTAAAGCCCATCTCGTTTACTCCGTAATGTAGTCTCTGGTATATTATACTGTCTGGAGGCTTTGTAAATACTCATACCTTGTCGAATTGATGAAAGTGCTTCAGCCACTTGGGCATTACTATAACACTTGCGTTTCTTTCTGTCCATAATATCTATAAAAACAAAAATAAAAATTATGTAGATTGCATAAATTTAAATAAAACAATTACATAAATTTTAAAGTTTTCATCGCTTTTGATTTTATCAAAAAAAAACATGCATGTCAAATAAGAATCCACAAAAAAAAGATACAAAGCTTTTACGGAACCCTAAAAACTTGTAATTTTATGTTGTATGAATAGAGCCGTAATAGGAGATCTTAGAACCCTACACGGAGTTACCTGGAAATAATTACCGCCGTAATAGGAAAACTACTCATGTTTTCGATAATCCTAATTCTGACCCATAAATATTTCGATAAACAAAAGAGTAAAAATGCCTAATCAAACATTAACAGTTTTTTGGCTCAGATTTGTAAAACTCAAGTCAAAATTTATACAAAATAAATGTTTTGTGATAAATTAAAATACACCTTCCCATATTTGCCTCTTCTAAGAAACTAACATTTTGTACTCGACAGTTTTCATATTTAACTAGATTTCTAATTAAGAACACATACCACAGAATATGGTTTCTAAGTTATGTGATTAATAATTATTTCAACTAAACTTGAAACTAATTCAATAAGTTAATCAATTGAAAGTTATAAACAATTAAACATGTCCAGTACTTTTCCTATTTCGGAGTCATACCACCGTATTAGGATTAATCTACAAAATTTGTATCGTATTATGGCGGTATTTTATTTTTGATTTTTTTTGGTAAAAAATGACTTACAAATATAAAATAAGCTATTTAAATAGCGAGTGTAATAATAAGAAAATGCTATAAATAACAAATGAACAAACTCGAACGGCATCTTAATACGAAAAACTTAGTTTCTAAATATTTGTGTACTTACTTTTGTTGTTCCGCGTTTGTATGGAAACACCTCTCACGTCGATGACGATACACAGACTGATTGATCTTGTTGTGTTGTCTATGTGCTATACTTGCAAACGTCAGTTAAGTCATAAAGTAATAGATTTAGAATAAATAGTTTCGGTTTTTGTGTACCTACACTGAATAAAACGGGAATAAAACGCGAAAATAGAAATACCACCGTAATAGGAAGCGATTTTGGCTACCGCCGTATTAGGAGCGTTTACCTTAAGTGATTACCGTCACCCCATGGACACCTACAACATTAAAGGAGTTGTGCGGCACAACTTGTGCGCTATTAGTGTAGACTTAACAAGCTGATTTCAGTTACTCTATGTTACAAAAGCAAAATTGATTTCAAAAACTTTTGTATTATTATTATACTATATATTAGTACTTAAATACTACCTTGTCATCAGTTATACAAATTTTGTTATATTATCAATGAGATGAGAGCAATATTATTTATATTAAGATTCCACCGAGAGCGAGACGAGCCAACCCTGCCATCAGACGTCCTGCTCCCTCTCAGAGACGACAAGCAGATGTCGGTAGATGATTACCGGAACAAGCTGTACAGCATCATGGCGAAGGGGTCTCATACCAACGGGCATGTGAAGGGTGTCAGAGCCCAGCCTAGGTAAGAATTTACAAGATTTACTCTTTATCATAAGTTTTTTAAAATTTTCGCGTTGCATTATAAGTATAATTAATCAAGACGGGAATTAACACGATATTTCTTATGTGATACAATATTGTGTACTGACATATTTTACTCGACTTTTTTTTTTTATTTAGTCCGCTCTTGACCACGGCTGCTGTAAAGTAGCCGAAACTTTGAGTAAAATATGTGAGTTCACAATGCTGTATCACATAAGGAATATCGTGTTAATACTCTTTATCATGCTTTAGAACTGTCGAGTCGAGACATACAGAGATGAGAGGAAGAGGAAACTTTATCTAAATTTTAAGTGGTCTTCTACGTCAAGCCGACCTTTTGACTAAAGAATCCCGCATGCTTAAAAAAAAGGCCAATTTTAGGGGTCTTGTAAAAATGATAAGCCTGTTGACTTTTTCAAAATGTAAGCTTAGTTCTCTTTCCAGTGCCAAAAACCACACGCTGCCAGCGACCACGATGAAGACGAGCAAGTCCTTCAATGACCCAGACATTTCTAGATCTTCCAAGTCGAAGCATATGAGCTCGTCTGCAGACCAGAAGTCGAGGCCTAGGCTCACGAGACCAGTGGACAGACCTGTCAAAGAGTACAGTGTGAAGGAGTACAGGTCAGTTTCATGTAATGCCCGTTATGTGTCAGTGATATTACGAATTGATGTGAATAATTGAATATGATATGATGTATGAACGAATAATAACATTGGGAGAGGTCTCCCTCGAGGCAGCATGAGCTGAACTTTATCCCTTTGTCTTTTCTTGCTGGCAAATTAGGTTATGTGAATGTACTGTTTTTCCCTACTACTTATTGCATAATGTTAACCTTGTATTTTTGTTAATAAGAGACAATAAACGTTTTTTATTTATTTATTGTGAAAAAGAGCGTGCGTACAGTAAAAATAACATAGATACTCAGAAAATCTAATACTTTAAAAAACACACACTCAGAAAATGGAATACCCAGTAAAATGTGAACCAAACTTTACAGGTCAGACCAGACCATACCGAAGCCGATGCGAGCGACCAAAACATACGAGAACCAGTGGCTCGAGACCTCCAACTGCCACGGCGACTACTTCCAGCCGGTCACACGCCAGAGCCCATCCGATACTGGTTTCATGAGCGGTAAGAAGGCTTCCGTCCAGCATAGGAGGAACTCGACATCATTCTCGACGATTACCATAGGAGGTGACGCGGATTATGCCGGATTTGTAGGCAGAAACCAGAGGCATGGGGTTATCACGGCTAGTGCCCTGATGGATCTTAGGACTAGCATTCGGTGAAATGGAGTGTCCTTAAGAAGTAGGGTACTAGTTTTTTATTATGTGTCTGGTCTTGGTTATACTTTCTTTATACTATGACTTTTTATTGACATCCTAACGCGCAATCCTGTGGATACCACAATATCTATGGAAACTGTGGTACGGTACTATTTTCGATAATGGATTATTATAATTTGAACATTTAAAACTTTTTGTTTGTAGCTTTTATACAGGTTGTTTCAACAAAAATACGTGTCCTAATATTACTTTCTTTAGGTAAAGTTTGTTTAATGAAGGAGGTTTTTTTCGTGAGCGTAACTTCTCAAATACCTCATAACCAACTCCCCAGTTTGTCGTAACGCAACATTTCAGAATCCTTAGTCCAGTGGAAGAAGCTTAGAATGAAATGGCAGCCCAATTTATAACAGTATTTGCTAGGATTAAAACTCAACTGTATTGTTGGTTGCCTTCGGCGTAATCAGATTTTTTTGGAGGTAACAAAGATCATTTGAGAAAAAAGCGGGATTTTGTTGGTCGAAAGCAGGACAAAACGAAAATATCCTAAAAGTCATAACGTTTACCTTTAGTGACATAAACCGTGTTATTACAAATCGGGAATTAAGGATAGTACCGGAACAAAATTCATGCCAGCTCCTTTTAACATTCGGTGTTGGAACGGGATGACATGAGCTTTAGTACGGTAATAACTTTAGATCTTGATTTATAATAAGGTGGAAAAAGTTTACCATTACAAATCCCAGAAGATCGGAATTAGGTAATCCTGTCCCATTTTACCCTCAAAAGCGGGACTGTAAGTCGTTTTACCAAAGTCAAAGTCAAAGTCAAAGGTGTTTATTGCTTTCATGAATGTTACAATACAGGTGGTAAAACATAATCCAGTACATCATGTTACCCTCTTGGGCATAGCTAACACAAACTAATTTAATACATTTGCTAAGGTGCGATGGACAGTTCGTCAGGTTTCATTATCCATTATTATCATTCCTTCAATTACCTAAAAAAGAACACCAATAAACTCCTCGACAAGTGAGATTGTGTCTGTCCTGCGCGGATCATAAAATTTTGGTCCAAAAAACCTCCTTATATTCGTATAACAGTCCTGCCAAAAACCGGACGTCCGGCAACGCTGGTTTGTTTCAAGTTTACATAATTAGTTATCAATTTAGTCGTTACTGTTTGCTTCGTCGCTTTATGAAATAGGAGCTCAATTTATAAGTATTTGTTCATATGTGTTCATGGGAAAGAAAGTATAACAAATATCAAAGGCGCAGTTCTACATTTTGTAGTTAGTTTATTTTGAAGATTAAACTTTACTTGTGACCAATATTAATAACATAAAGTTTATTGAATAGAAAAAACGTCTTTACGTCTCACTAAAGAAACTTTGCACTTGTATTATTTTCCATACTGTGAGCAGTATCTTTCCTGCGGCATTTTTGTTTTCCAATACTTATGACAACTTAGTTGGTATTTAACAGACAGATTTGTCACCCTTATTTGTTTTTAAGCTATTATATATTCCTCGATGATGTCATCAAAATAAGTACTATTTATATTTATGTTAAACCCATCTGTGTTAGTTCTAGTCATTTTAGATTTCGAAATCTATCCGTCCATACCTCGCCAATGATCTTAAATAATGTAATTATAGAAAAAATTAAATTTTTAAGTACACGATTTTGGTATTAAATTTTAGATCGTAATACTTATACACGACAGATTAAATGAAATAAATTGTAATTAAGAACTTAGGTTATTTAATGACTGTCTGAATCCTGCACAAAGTGTGACTCATTAGCAATCATATACCAAATATTTAAACATAACATAAGGCTAATATTCCACTGCCATAGAATACTAATTAAAACGTAGAATATTTTTTGTCAAAGAATCGTCCAAAAGAAAGAAAATAATAATTATTTCAATTTACATATTAATACCATACCCATAACCATGGTACAGAAAACTTGCCCTATATCGTTGACAAATCAAGGTTCTATAATGAACTAACGATACAGTCGCTACTAATAACAAGCGATACAATCTTAGAACATTTGTTTTACTGCAAAAATAGTAATGTGTAGTGGGGTACGAGTAAGAACTGAATTAGTTCCCTGACTTATAGTCTGTATTATATACCTAGATAATTGCTCAGATTTAAAGGGAACTACCTAGTATTTGTTATATTACCTACGATTATTTAGCGTAAAAAAGTAAAAATGTAAGTACTGTAAGTGTTTTTTTAATAAATTATAGTATTAGAGTTTATCAGGTAGAAAGGAACAATCAACTTTGAATGTAGCTTATTTTGGATATTATGTAGTAAATTATTTATTTTTAAATTGAAAGGAGCACAGGTTGAGTTACAACATTAGTTGTTAAGGTCCGGACAGCCCCACACATCAATGTTTACAAATTTGTCAAATGTCTTCAATTGCACACAATTGTCATTCCGTCCATCATCTCGATGGATGCGATACAACTGAGCGTTTCCTCGCGGAACTTTCTACCGCGTACCTCGGTTCTGTGGTACAGTTTGGCTGCGAGAGTATTTCCCGACGGCTACGACTTAGGGTTCTTCAAGAGAAGAGCGTATTCTTTTTTAAAATGGCCGGCAACACATTTACTTTCCATCAGGTGACTCGCTTGCTCGTTTCTACCATTACCATCTGCTCGGCGGTGAGAGAAAACATCGCGAGGAAACCTGCACGTTTCGAAAAAAGTTTCTGAAACGTGTAACCATGATTCAGTTGGTCTGTTTCCCCTGTTAAACGTTTGCGAAGGTCAGAATCATGGTCTAAGCGTAGCCTGGGCAACCGGGAATTACACCCTAAGATGAAGAAGAAGACTCGCTTGCTCGTTTGTCGCCTCTAACATAAAAAAAATCTTCAATCGATTCTCCCTCAATCTCAAACACATTGGTTCAACAATTAAAGTAATTCGTCAGATTGTAGTAAACGATCTGTGGCTGTCTGTAGGTTTTATTTATTCAGAACAAATCAATATTAGAAAATTAGTACGAAAAGTCTTACTTGAGAACACAAGCAACATAATATCTAGGTATTTACATAAATGTACTTACCTATTCAATTCTTATTGTTAAAAATCTATCTGCGTTGGAGATAAGAGATCCTATTCCTATAATATGCAATACCCAGACCTATCATATTAAGCCACAATAGAACTGTATTGGGTAGCTACAGAAATAATCTTTGCATGAATTAGTCGCGATTAAAAACTAAATGTGATTAAACAAACCAATGAAATCGAATGCGAACCATTTTGAATTATAATTAAAGGCATTTTTTATAATATACTCTGTAACAATAGTGTGTGCTTTTAATTATTTTTCTACGGATCCATGAAACGAACTTTCTTGGATTGAAGTTCAATTAATTTTGTATTAAACGAACTTACTTGGATAGTAAGTTCAATTAATTTTGTATTAACCGAACTTACTTAGATTGTAAATTCGTTTAATGGTTTTATACCCTAAAACTGATGTTTTTCAAGGATTTGTATTTCTTGTTCATGTATGGACGGCTAACCTCTAAGAACCAAAGATGTGCCTTAAGCAACCGAAAAAGTAGCAATAAGCGACTTTCCAATGGTTTTGGGGTACCATTACCCTTACATTAATTACTATACATTGGTGCTTTTTAAACCTCCTCAGGTCATATACTCCTGATAACGAGCATTTTTCACTAACAAACATAGGCTGAAAATATAAAAAAAAAAAAATCGATTTTCCATGTAAATTGTAACAATCAGGTGATAATTTTTTCACCCTGGATTTCGTGGGGAAAAATGAATGTTCTCCTCAGTATAATGTCCTTGAGAAGTTTTGAAGGCGGTTAAAATAGCACGCCGTTTAATTTCCATTTTCGCTTTTTTGTTGTGGCTATTCCAAGGGCCCAATAAATAATATACTAAAGTAGACGTGTGTAACTCTTTACTGAAACGACTTCAGTGATCCGACTCAGCTAAATGATACACTGTTCCGAATCTCTAATGTTCGATCCGAATGTATCATTCGATTCAAATGGATCTCGAGTCCGAGTGAACCTAATGAGCTGAATGATCCGATGAGCCGAATGATCGAATAAGCTGAAGATCCAAGTGAGTCGAAAGATCCGAATGAGCGGAATGATCCGATGAGTTGAATGAGCTAAATGATCCGTGTGAGTCGAATGATCCGAATGAGCGGAATGAATCACGAATCTATCTGAGAGTCGATGTTCCAAATGAAGCGTTTCACTGTTCCGCGTCTCTGCACTGTTCCAATCTTTTGAAAGATACTTTTTTGCCAGGTCTAAAGCTCTTATGATTTTGTATGGGAGTATGTCTGCTCTGTCCTGGTTGCGTATCCTAGACCATAGAGGTCATTTGTTTTAACACTTTTGTATGTATTTTACAGAACTCTAATAAAACGGTTGTATTGGAGATTAGTTGTTTTATTAAATTAATCCTTTTATCAGTATTTTTGGAGGTGTACTGTTAGCTCAAGCTAGGTACAGTTATGGTCAGCCACACATCAGTTTTTTCAGTCGATTCTCTCGTAACATGAATGACAAACACGCTTGGTTCAATAGGCACCTCCATATCAATTTGACAGATGTGGTACCCTGATGTGTGGCTGTCTGTACGTTTCTGTGTCATGTTACTGCCTTTTTTATGTGATAGGTGGCAAACGAGCAGACGGATCGCCTGATGGTAAGCGGTTGCCGCCGCCCATAGACACCCGCGACACCAGTGGAGAGACTTACAAGTGCGCTGCTAACCTTTAAAACCCCCTCCCCTGGATTGGGCCTCCGGCACCCTCACTCACGCAGCGAGATACAGCACAGTGCTGCTTCACGCCGGTTTTCTGTGAGGCCGTGGTATCACTCCGGTCGAACTGGCCCATTCATGCCGAAGCGTGGCTCTCCCACGGTGCCTGCCCTGTCAATGTTGTGGTTACAAATTTACTTGGCATTTCCATTTGAAGTCCTGTTCGATATTTAGAAAGTAGGACATCTTGAATGATTCCAAGTTGTAATTATTGGAGGATCCCATGGGAGCGAGCTCACGGAAGCCAAATGTCCGGAGGGGGGGGCGTGTGATCTAGTTTGCACGCATGGCCATAATTTTATTTAGGCCAAGGTGTGCCGCGCGGGAAAGAATCTAGTAGCCTCAACTTTTGTGCCAAAAAGGAATGAGCTTTTTGGCGCATCTTTGGTAAATCGGTATGGTAGGTACCATAGCTGTCGTCCTCTAACTATAATGCCGTTAAGAACCACTCAAGGTCGGAGAAAAATGAACTAAAAGATAAAAGATAAAAAAAAAATTATTCAATTTAGGTCCACACAGAACACTTATGAATGTCAAAATAGGTACATATATCTACCGCTGGTTCGGAATGTCGATTTCTACTGAGAAGACACCAGCAAGAAACTCAGTTACTCTTTTCAAATATTGATGATGTTACAGAGTTTCAATTGAGAAGAGAAAATAAATACAATTAGGTATGAAAGTTAATAGACTACTATGAATAACAACTCAAAAGATTAATCAATTAACATGACCAAGAATCCTTATCATTTAAATAGTCTTGTACACTATAGTAACCTTTCTTCATTAGACAGGTTTCAATATGAGACTTAAACTTATCCAGTGATAGGTTAATGACATTTTCCAACAAATGAATTACCGATTTTATGAAGTCTGAGGACCGGGACGGCAAGCCTATGTTTATTTCTGGTGTTAAGACTATGACTATCGGACTTTTTTGGAAAAGTGTGCAAGTTCTTACGTACATACATAATGCAGTCGAGGATAAATTGGGAAGCCACGGCCTTGCGAACTTAAAGAGCCCTCTTTAAGGGCATTTTTTCTGAATGTACTTTTGGTACTTAACGGCATTATAGCTAGAGGACTGCAGAAGGGTAACCTTACTACAACTTAATACTCTGGTAGGTACCTAAACATCTGATGGTAGTCCATTTTAGACACTGAGCGCGCATTATGCCCTGTTCCCGCGGGATTCTTTCACACTTCAAGTTCGGAAGACAATAAAAATAATCTCATACCCAGGATCTTTCGATCAATATGGTTTTCTCAAAACTTCTCTAGAATATTTTTTATGCGATCCTATCTTTATTGTGATAGGTGGTAGGTAGACGAATAGGAGAGAGGGCGCCACGCGCAATGTAAACAATCAGCTCCGTAGAATTTAATTTCTTAAAAATATTAAAAGTGACTAGTTCAGTGAAAAAATCGGTGCAAAGCGTAAATAAAATAATAACTCACGTGTGCAAGTGTTATCTTCAGGATTTGAACACTAAATAAGAAGAAAAGTAAAATAAAGTTTGAACAGTGATAACGACGATAATATTTTGGTTTATCGCCAAACATATCTTAATTATGAAGAAGACTCAGTCTAAAAGTGCATAATTTATTGTTTAAGCTGTTATACTACTTCTATTAATGAAATTCTTCAGAAAAATACGCAAGAAACGAAATAGTGAAAAACCGCTAAATTCAAATCGATCTTCAAATTGACTCGGTTTAAAGTTTTATTTCTGCCTAGCGACATCTATGAGCGAGTAGATAAACTATTTTATGTTCGATATTAAACCACTACGAGAACCCACGGAGTACTTCATGGTTGTACCCCCCTGCACCCCTATGGTTGTTTTGGCCCGTCGCCAATAGAGGGCGCTATTCGAGATTTTCCTGATTGTTGCAATATTTCAATTATTTTAAAATGCCCCGCCTATGCGCTGAATGTCATAAGAAGCTCCCCAAAAGAGAATTCCTTACCTGTTTATATTGCGACTGTACATACGATTTGGATTGTGCCAATGTACCTACAGTAAGATTCAACAACACAATGACTATAGAACACAAAAAACGGTGGAAATGCCCAACTTGCTACTCCAAAACATCAAAAACTGAAAACTTAGAGGCGCCAACAAGATCCAGAACTGTTCATATAGATAGGTGAACAACATGAAAAATCGCCAGTAATAGGGACTCTGAGAAAAATTAAGACCCCTCAATATAACGACACTCTTAGCTCAGAAGACTTGTCATTATTAGGCAATACCATAATAGGCCCAGAGAGTATGCAATCTAGCAATCCGACCGAATTGACTTTGGATAGCGTTAGGGACGTGATAATCAGAAGCCTCCAGGAAAATAATAAAAACATCATTGTACAGTTACAAAGTACAATTCAAACAGAAGTACAAAAGGCCATAGAGTTAGTCAAGGAAGAATTTAAACAAGATTTTTGTATTTTAAATGAACAAAACAAAAACAGATTATTGGAAATAGAACAACTGAATGAAAAAATCGATAATTTGCAAAAAGAGAATGAGCTACTGAAAAATGATATATATACTCTTAAAACAACAAATCCATCTTCCAGTTTTGAAGATAGAAGCTACGAAAACGATTGCAAGAAATTTGTTATATTTGGCCTGGACGAATACCCAAACGAAGGAGAAGGCGAGCTGTACAATCGACTGCATGGACTTTTTCTAGAGCTGATGAACGTGGATCTGAATGGATATATTGAGGATACTTACCGAATAGGCCGATACAACAGAAATGCAAAGCGGCCGCGGCCCTTGGTTATAGAATTGATGAGTAAAAGAATGGTGAAATACTTGATTGATAATAATAACTGCTTATATAAAACTTGCCTATCGATATCCGAATTTCTAGACAGACCTGCCAGGCTTAAAAGAAAAATTATGCGAGAAAAAATGTTTTCGGCTAGGAATAATGGACTTCATGCAGTGATACGAAATAACCAACTATACATACAAGGAACAATAATACGTAATGTTGACGAGCCGTCCGACACCAGCGGAATTTCACCATCATCAAGAGTATTGGATAGTATTGAAAAGGAGAGACCAACGCCAGAAAAAAATAAAATTCATCAGAGTGTAATGACAAATATCCCTAACCATTCCTTTCGGAAAAGTGCAACGACAGTTTAATATATTATACCAAAATATACAGAGCATGTATAATAAGCAGGAAATATTAGAAACATTTTTACATGATAACCCTTCGTATGAAGCTGTATGTATTTCAGAAACATGGTTGACAGAAGCAAAGATAAACTTATTACAATTTAATGGTTACAAAATTGCAGCCTCTTTTAACAGGAAAAGCAGGACCGGTGGTGGTGTCTGTATATTATTGAAAGATAATATAGAATACATAGAAAAGAACGATATTACAAGCATGTCGTTAGAATATATTTTAGAAATAACTGCGATAGAACTATGCAAAGAGAACATGATTATTGTAGTAATGTATTGGAATAGAAGAGAGGAGGACGTGTTTCTAAACCAATTGCAAGTAGTTTTAAAATATTTAAATAGAAAATACGCTAAATATAATATAGTCATAGGTGGCGATTTTAATATAGATATTTTAAAACCAAATAGTAAAACTTCCCGGTTCCTTAACTTAATGCTAGAATATAAATTTAGTCAACACATAAAAGCCCCGACACATATAACTGAGAAATCGTCTACTTGTTTAGATCTCATTTTTACAAATTTCAATAATAAATATGTCAACACCACAGTCGAAGAACTAGGATTTTCAGATCATTCTGCTACAAGTATACAACTAAAAATACCTCAGAATATTAAGCATCTAAATTGGTACACAGAGAAACGGGTGTATAATAAAATTGCAATTAGTAAATTCAAATCACAGTTACAATTAATCGATTGGAATAAAATAATAACGGAACATAATAATATAAACGACAACTACGATAGATTCCATGATGAACTAGTAAAGTTATTAAACCAAAGTATACCAAAACGAGTTATAAAAATAAAACCGAACCCAAAAAAATATTGGTTGACAGTAGGAATAAGGAAATCTTGCAAGCATAAAAGATTGTTAAAAATACTAATAACAAAAACAAATAATCCAACACTAAAGCTACACTATAAAAAATACGCAAAAATACTAAAAAGAACTATATATAACGCCAAAAGAATTCAATATATAAATAAATTAAAACACTCAAATAATACAATAAAAGCCATGTGGCAGATAATAAATGAGAGAACAAATAAAATAAATAAAAAGGAAAAATGTAATTTAAAATTAAATATTAATAATGAGATAATTTCAGATCCAAAACAGGTGGCTAACTCATTCAACAACTTTTTCGCGTCGATCGGTCAGCCTACCACTGACGACAGCACCAGCGAGCGTGTTGTTCGAGGACGTCCTGTCATCAAACCGACACAAAATACCCTGTATTTAAGCCCGGTCGACTTTCTAGAGGTGAATAAGATTATAAAAAGCTTAAATAATAAAAAAAGTAATGGCATTGATGAACTCCCACCTAATCTAATAAATGAATGCGTCGATGAACTCACCTTACCATTTACAATTTTAATAAATCAATCATTCAATGAAGGAACTTTCCCGTTACAACTTAAAAAAGCCATAGTAAAACCAGTGCACAAAAAAGATACAAAAATAGACCCGAGTAACTACCGTCCGATTGCCCTATTACCAACTGCGTCAAAAATTTTCGAGAAGGCCATGTGTAATCGCGTCAATAAGTTTTTCGAAAAATACCATATATTTGACGAGGCTCAAAATGGATTTCGGAAAAGTCGATCCACAGCTTTAGCTGTGTTCAAATATATTAATGAGATAGTAAAAATATTAGATAGTAAGCGATATGGAGTGGGCATTCTCCTGGATATGACGAAGGCATATGATAGCGTGCAACACCACATATTATTAAATAAACTGTACGGGTTAGGTATACGGGGGTCTGCCCATGACTGGTTTGCATCATATCTTAAGGACAGACAACAATTTGTCGAGATAGAACATTTTGACTCCACCGCCAATATTATCTCATCCGTGCGCTCTGACTGTAAGATAATAAATGCTTCTATACCCCAAGGAAGTGTCGTTGGATGTCTGTTATTTTTAATTTACATCAACGACCTTCCCAAAGCAATAGACGAAACATGCGTCCTATTCGCAGATGATATCTCTCTATTAACTTCATGCCAAAATAATACTGATATATACCAGAAACTTGATTCTTTGCTTACCCAAACTTCAGCCTGGCTGACCGACCATAATTTAAAAATAAACTTTTCAAAAACTAAGATCATGTCCTTTCATCCACATCAAAAAACTAAATTACATTTAAATTTTAACTACAACGGCAATTCACTGGAACCTGTTAACAAATTTAGATTACTTGGTATAGACATAGACACCCATCTAAATTGGAAACCACATGTCCACAGAATGATATCCAAACTATCCAGCTTTAGCTATGCGTTGTGTGAAATTAAAAAGACTACAAACATAGAAACTGCACTAACTACATACTATGCTTACGCGCACGCTTGGTTGAGCTATGGTATCATTCTGTGGGGCAACAGTACAGACGCAGCTTCCCTGTTCATCCTCCAAAAAAAGTTAGTCCGGATCATTGCAAATATAGACCAAAGAGATACCTGCAAACCATTTTTTGTTAAATACAAAATATTAACTCTGCCCTGCTTATACATTTTCGAAATGTGCAAATTTGTTCGTAAATTTAAAGAATTTTATACAAAACGCGAAGATGTACAATGTAAATACACATTAAGAAATAAAAGTAAATTAGCTCTACCAAATTCCCGCCTTAAATTAAATTCCACAAGCACCTTCAGTTTCTCTGTAAAAATATATAACAAATTACCAGACGTACTACAGAATGAAAAAAATGATAAAATATTTATTAAAAAATTAAAGAACTACCTAATTGATAAAAGTTACTACAACACTAATGAATATTTTGCTGATCATACATATATAGGTTTCTCCAAATGATTTAATTCAAATTAAAGTTTATTATAAAAGCGCTTCCTCTCTCCTAAACCTAATTTTGCGTGCCCGACAGGGTTCATAACATTGTTCCATTACTATTGTAACATCTTATTGTACATTATGGTTTTGCAATAAATGATTGAGTATTGAGTATTGAGTATTGAAATGACTGATCACCTGATGGTAGGTACCTAAGTTTGCCGCCGCCCATAGACACCAGAGTGGAATCACACGTGCACTGCTAAAATTTTAACTCCTCTCCCCGGATTGGGCCTCCGGACCCTCCGGTACACCCACGTGTCCCCAAAGCTCTGTCATGCTCTGCCTTACTCTATGGCGTGCAGTTTGCTTCCTCAGACGTGTACCTTAACCAGACTGAGCCTTTTCATAAAAAGCATACTTGAAAAACCGCGGGTAGCCATCAGTACTGGGATGGCCTGAGGATATCAGTTATCTGTGTACTGGGTTGACAAACTAAGCTGGGCAACGTCCTTTCTCTAACGCACCCATATCTTTGAGTATATAGCCCCCTGGAGATGCCATAGACGGGTGACCCCCTCCGGCAAAGTACATTGGTCAACTGGTCAACAACGTCAAGGCGAGGGTTTTGATATAAATGCAGAGTTTTCCTTCTCTGGTTGCTAATGGTCATGCCAGCAGCTTTACCTTAGTCGCCTTTTACGACACCTCGGTAAGAGTGAGGGTGGCCTATTCTACTCTGCCGGGGACCACACGGCCAACCATATAGAGACGCATATAGAGGTGCATTAAAGCAGCGTCAGGGTTGGTTGGATCTCATTCACACTTTGTGACGTTTCCTTCCTCGTGATCCTACTATTTTTAGTAGGACAAAATGTAGGACCACGAGGAAACAGTAAGGTAAAGGCACCCTATTCCGAGGGGTTCTTAAAATGGCACCTAATGGACAACATTTCAAAATTGCTAAGCTCTGAAACAAAAAATACCAATTCTTTGTTTACTTTTCCGCTGCTCGAATATATATTTATTCATTTTTTATATTGCTTCTTTACTGAGAAAAAAATTAAAAACTAAAAAACGTAAGATGACGTCATCGGACGGCAGAATGTAAAATATTTCTTTGCTTAGCACATTATAGTTTTAAATTTACGTAATGCCAAACTCATGACATGAAACTGTCAAAAAAAAAAGACAACTTGTCAACGTTGAATGTATGAATGACGTTGACAATGTTGACACTAGTATTATTTACCTTTGACAGTAGTACCTTTTTTTTATTAAAACAATGATAAGCAAAGGAATATCGCTGATTCAGCCGTCCGATGACGTCATTTGGCGCTTACGTCTATTTAGAATAAAAAGAATTTCAATAATTATTTTATGCATGAAAATGGACAAATTTTGAAAAAAGAAAAAATATGGGTCTGTTCATTTTATGTCTACTTTCAAATAAAAAAACAATATGGACATGTTAAAAATTTGAAATGTTGTCCATTCCGATGTATTTAGAATAACGGTATTTTCACTCAATTCATAAGATATTTTAGTCTCTAAGGTACTTTGATCGATCAATGACTTGTTTATGCATGTTTTTACAAGCATAAAAATGATTTTATGTGTGTGCGTTTTAAGCTAATGGGTCAGTTTTACGCTAGCAGCTGATTTGACCGCGCGCTCCATACATTACGGACCATAAGCACGTGAGTAACACGATTTTTTGAATAGCGTTTTATAATAATTTTATACTGTTGTGAGTTTTTGTTAAGATTTCAATTTAAGAAGGATAATATACTTTATCAGAAAAACTTAAAAATCTAGTACTTTTTACTACCAATTAAACAGAAAATAATTGTTAAAAAACCACGGCATTAGGAGCCAAATATTTTGCCAGTTTCTAATTACCGATGCATACCACGCAATTGCAATTTAATAGAGGTATGTTGTTTTTATGATTTTGAAGTCAGTATTGTGATTTCGAATACAAAGCTTAAGTTCTGATCACATTTAGTACAATTTAATTATAAAAATCTAATTACGAGGTACACTAAGAGCTCAAATTTGCTAGTTACAGCAGATATAAGATAGGCTATTTCGGTATTTTTTTTTATTCATTGTTAGCACAGAATTAAAAGTAAGCAATGTTTTCTGATATAATCCACTGTATGTTTTATGTATTTTTTAAATAATAATGTAATTAAGGAGTACTGCATTATAAATTGATCTAAAAATTGTGCACTTTTTATCACTCGGAATAAGAAAACTTGATTTAGTATCCCGAAACCCTATTCCGATGTATTTAAATCGGAATAAAGTTATATGAGTTCCTAATTCCGTGGTATCAATATACGTTAAATACAGGATGTTCATAATCTTACTCGATTTATAAACTAAATATTATTGCTACTAAGCATTACATATAACTCTTGTGTGATTTTTGTAAGTAAAAAAATATATTTGCTCTTTTGAATCGAATATAGGTACTCGTTCTTATTTATTATTAAAAAACTTACGCATATTTGTTTTGTCGTAGATCATAAAGCCGAGAAAAAAATACACGGAACAGGATCTGCAAAACGCAATAAATGATGGCTGTAGCGTTTATAAAGTTTCCAGGTGTTATAATATTCCAGAAACGACATTACGAGACAAACGTGATCAAAAGTATTGTGGTGATGTACCCGGCAGAAAAACGGTACTCACAAAGCTCGACACTACATAATAGCTTCATAATAGTTTCTGACACTAAATAATATGTTCATCATCATCATCATCATCATCATCATCAGCCCATTCAAGTCCCCACTGCTGGGGCACGGGCCTCCCTCAGTCACGTGAGAGGTAATTGCCATACTCACCACGCTTGGCAGACGGGTTGGCGAGGGTTTTGATATAAATGCAGAGTTTTCCTTCTTTGGGTGCTGATGATCATGCCAGCAGCTTTACCTTAGTCGCCTTTTACGACACCTCGGTAAGAGTGAGGGTGGCCTATTCTACTCTGCCGGGGACCACACGGCTAATAATATGTTATTTAGAAAATATAATATTATTGATGAAGCCATTCCATAAGTATGATACAGCTACAGGGTATTTTTTTTATCGTGTTTCGATTCCCAGTTCAACCGTCCTATTATTTGAAAATCTATGAATGCAGTTTAAATTGTTTTTGAAAATAAAATAATATATTTTTAAGTGAAGCGTTCTATCTACAATGTAGCCTGGCTGTGGGACGTCCTGTATAATATAATAATTAAAGTACATACGGTATGTTTGTGCCATTTATTAGTTATATAAGAAAAGCGATTGCGACTGATTTGAAAACTAAGAACAATAAATATACTTTATTTTTGAACATGATGTATCATTATTCTTATCTCCTTTTTCTTTATATTTTGCTCACTCGGAATTAGGAGCCAAATAAGTCGGAATTAGGTTTTTTAAATCGGAATTAGGTGCTTTCGACTTATTTATATTTTTAAATTATTTAATCATTTTAACATACATTTACAGTCTAACTGTCAGTATATTTCAATAAAAAGATAAATAACATTTCTAATAAAAATATCCAATTGTTAAGGAACAAATAATAAATTCTTAATAATGAATGTTGTATCTAGTTTAGATAAAAATGCCTCGGAATTAGGTGCCTTTACCTTAGTCAAGTATTTGAAAAGGGAATTCATTCTTTACGCCTGTTTCAGCCGATTTTTTTATTGCCATAAACCTGTAATATTCTTTTATGACGATGACTGACTAAGTTTGACAATCTACTAGAAAATTTACAGCACGTCACCATTGTCAAAGATTTTGTACATCATTTACATAAGCAGGAAAAAAAACGTAAAAATGCCCAATAAATTAGCGTTATTGTTGTGTCTGATCTTCCTCCAGCTTCCAGAACCAGGTCTTGCCAACAATGCTGGCAAGAGCATCGTACCGGTCCTGTCCCTGGACTCTAGGACTAGGAATTCGACTAATAAATCTACCGTTGATCTTGAGGTATCACCCTATCTCCTTATCTTAGCGTGTAATTCCTCGGTTGCGTTCCAAAGCTGTCGCTTTTGAGCCCAGGGTACGCTTAGACCCTGATTCAGAATCTGGGGAAGTCTGCTTATTAGGTACAATGAACTGTGACTGCAGTCTGACCTTCGCAACCCTTTCACAAGGGAACCAGACCAACTGCATCATGGTAATACGTTTCAGAAACTAACCGAAAATGTACAGGTTTCCTCACGATGTTTTCCCTCACCGCTCAATGGTAAGTAGAAACAGAGATTTTTTCGAAAAACCCCCTACCGGCTGCCGCTAGCTACCATCACTCCTGAGGTATTATCCTAATATCACACATAGGATAAACTGGTAAAAGTCACCAACAAAGCGTATAGAATCAGCATGCTGAAGTGGCAGTGGGCTGCTCATATGGCATGATTGGGCCGTTTCGATCGGAGACACCACGGCCTCATTAAAAACGCGGCGTAATCCAGATCTTGCGCTGTGTTTAGCCGAGTGAGTGAATGCCTATCTCGCGGGGAAGCGGAAAACATTGTTAATCCCCTTGTGACTCCATTGGTTTTGCGTGTTTAAGAGCGGCAGGCAATATCTTACCATCAAGTAATCCATCTGCTTTTCCTATCGCATAAGAACTGATAGCTAATTGGATTTACAAAGAGACCGCGCCTTAAAAAGCGTACCATACGACACCCTCCGGCTAGATAGATTGAAGGTATGAGAAAGGCTGCTGGATGCGTCAAGTCTCTGACGGTGAAATGGGGATCTTACAGGAGGCCTCTATGTCCTCAGTGCCCATGCCGGCCTCACCACAGGCCATACGAATTGATGCAGAAGAGCAAGAAAGACTGGCACACCGGGGAGGTTTTACTGAGTATGCCTACTGGGCACCATTCCCAGACGGAGAGCCTCAGATACTCTGGCGGGTCCCCCGGCCCGCGGAGATGCCTAAAGTTGGCCTTGCATTGCACACCCCGCAAGGTCATGCATTTATCCCCGAGTGTGCAAAAAATAAGGCCTCTTATGTCCAGCTGTGGACTGATTGTTTCAAAATACGCTTAAAAATGGAATACTTACAAGATGTACCTATGGCTAGTCGCTGCACTGTAATTATCAGACATCCCGAATCCTGTATCATGGTCCAAACGTACCCCGGGCTTCGAAGCCACAGCATTGGACCCAACTAGGAATTACAAGCTAAGATGAGGAGAGCGATCAGTACTCGCGCCCGCTCCTTGCGGAGCGTTACAGTGGAGGTTCTATGTGAAGCGAGGGTCTCTCGGCGCGCTTTAACTTCCGGCGCCCGGGTGCACCGCACCCCTGCATAGGTAAAGACGCCCCTGGCTTTACAGCGTCATCTGACTTCGTCTGTAGTCCTATGCAGGAACAAATTTGCTACTCGCAACCAATTCCTACCCGCCAATCTTTTCAAATCATCACTTCACTTGACCTGAGGGAGTTTACGTGTACTGAGAAATACCGAGCATAGCTTTTTCCAAAGCCCACTGAAAACATAATCCCACAATTTGATAGTGAATAGCTAATATGGAATCAGTTCTACGTTTGTTTCAGTACCTCCCATTCATAACCCTCATAGATAAAGACAAGGACACAAGCGAATATTGGAGAGAGACGGAGATTCTTTCTCTAGTCCGTTCAAAAGAACAAGATATAGGTAAGCATGCTTTTTGATTGTAGTGGACTTTTCTATTTTAACTTGAGGCTGAGGTTGGACTTCCCCCACTTCTAAAGAGCTGATGCCGAGCGACTAGTACAATGCTGAACGACTGGTGCAGGAGCCAGATAGGACCAGTGTACCATCATGAGATGGTACAATCCGAAGAAGATTTTTAAGGTTGCGTGCATTTGCACATAAAAGGCTGAAAATAAGGAAGGAGTTTGACTAATTGATAAGGAAATGCTCGAGCGTGAGTCGCTTGTGTCACGCCCCATTTGGTTGGGAAGGGACAATGAGAAGGGACAGGACATAGACTTTGCAGGGAGTGAAGAAACGCACCGGGGAAAGAGGCCAGAGCAAGTACCTGTCCCCCAAGATTCGGTCCGTAGTCGAGACGGTAAGAAGGACTGGGTTGGTGGCGGGATGTCCCCCCACTTTTTCTTCTTTATCTTTTACATATGGGCTTTTCTGCAATCGGGTCTCTGGTGTGGTTATTTCGCGTGTGGAAATCGCCCAACTTCACCCGTTGGGCGATTTTCACTTCAACCAGTCAAGCTCTTCCAGGAAATCTTACAGCGGCCTGACGCTGTTGCAGAGGACTCTTCCACATTTTAACCACGCTTTGGTTCTACAACATCTAACCGTTTAAAATGTTAACGATGACATATGAGGCGCCTACCTAACGTCCGTGGCAGCGGCACTATTATAAGTGTAATAGGTACCTAATGTGTCATAAAAAAGATTGGTCTTTAGTAGGTATATAATAATTTCCTGTAAATTTGCATGTCCTATGTTATGACAAATCGTGCTGTACTCTTATACCTGTCATTCCAACTTTTTCACCATGTTTTACGCAAATAAATATCATTCATTCATTCATTCATTCATTCATTTATTCATGTATTCATGCATTCATTCATTCATTCATTCATATAAGAATAAGGGGGCTCATCTAAAGAACGGCAGCAGCAGTAAAAGGCATACTTTTGCACACAAAAGAATGCCTTTTATGACCGTGGGAAAGCCACGCTTCAGCATAAATGGCCCGACCGGAGTGATACCACGGCCTCACAGAAAACCGGCGTGCAGCAGCACTGTGCTGTGTTTTGCTGCGTGAGTGAGGGTACTGGAGGCTCAATCCGGGGGAATGGTTTAAAAGTTGGCGCCGAACTTGTGACTCTACTGGTGTCGCGGGTGTCCATGGGCGGCGGCTTGCTTACCGTCAGGTGATCCGTCTGTTCGTCTGCCACCTTTCACATAAAAAAGCGGGTTGACGCTGCTGCAGAGGACTGCTCCCACATTTTGACCACGCTGGTTCTACTATATCTAACCTTTTAATTGATGAGCCTATCATTTTGAAATGTGCTAACATTGATAGATAGATAGATAGATACTCTTTATTGCACAACATACAAAACTTAAAAGCTAGGTATACAGAGAAATGTACAATTTAGGCGGTCTTATCGCTGGGAGCGGACTTTACCAGACAACCTTCGGGTAAAGGACATTAGATAGAAGAGGGGAGGGTGGTGCAATCCTTTTGATTTTGAACATTGATTAAGTAAATTTATAGTATATATATATATATATATATATATATATATATATATATATATATATATATATATATATATATATATATATTATTATATATATATATATATATATATATATATATATATATATATATATATTATATCTACATAATAAATAAACACGTTATCATACACTATTATATAAAATATACTACTATAAGGTAATAAGGTTAGAGAAGATATATTTTATACCTGCAATATATGGATAGATTTGGGAGAGGACTAACGACCACGAGCGTCAATGACATTATATTGTTTTAAACTTTCATGGTCACTAACATTAGAATAGTTATTTACGAGATTTCTACCATGTACATTATTTTTGAGTTTCCGATAATTCGACACTGTTGCAAGCGCCGTGGTCACGGAGTAACTGAAGTTTTTGGATGTTACTGGCAGACAAAACGGTCTACCCTCCTTCGCAGTCTTTTACTACGCACACCTGCGGTACCACTGTTCACTAACTCACTATTTTCTCGCACCTGTTGTCGACACACAACACTCACAGTCAAAAACCCACCAAAAACTTCAGTTACTCCGTGACCATGGCGCTTGCAACAGTGCCGAAATATCGGAAACTCAAAAATAAGGTCCATGGTAGAAATCTCGTAAACAACTGTTCTAATATGCTAAAATTTTATAATACTATTTACGCCTACATAGATTACGAACAGTGCGAGAGAAGCAGCCCGATACCTGGTCTGGTTCAGATCCCATCCAGGAGGACCGTGAGGCCGATTTGTAAGGGAAGGATTGGTGAGTGACAATTTGTATATTTTTTAGAATTGCCTCGTTGACGCAATGGGTAGTTCGTCGCACTTTAAAGCGACGGCTGCGCTTGAGGTCCTGAGTTCGATCCCTAGGTCGTCAGGCCAACATTTGTACCTGAGTTTGTCTTTCAAGAAATTCTTAGTGGCAGCCCGGAGTCTGGAAGTTGGCGGTCTTGTACCGCCGTGCCTCGGAAATCACGTTACGCCGTTGGTCCTGCGCCCGATCTCTCTCCGGTCGTGTCCTATCGGAATATGAGTGCAAGGGAATATGAATAATAATAATAATAATAACCGTGTTGACTTCGGCCCCACGCACGCCTTTCAAAAGTCCGGGACATAATTGCCCGAGGTTATGGAACAACTGAAATATATAATAATAAATAAATATTTCGAGGAAAAAAATGTTTCAACAAAAATAATAATAACAATTCTCACAACATCTCATACGTTGACCTGATTCCGAACTAAGTAGCTTAAGCACTTGTGTTACAGATATCAGACAACAGAGGAACACAAATATATACTAAATTACATATATTACACCCAGACACTGAACAAACACAAGTATTCATCGCACGAATGTTTGCCAGGGTAAGGATCGAACCCACGGCCTTTGGCGTAAGAGGCAGGATCACTACCAATTGCGCCATCCGATCAGTCAATAAGAATATAAGTTTTTTTTTATTTGACATAAATACAATGAAACTGTTTATTTATTTATTTATTCATTTAAGGATAGCCAACAAAACATACATCATTACACGGAAGAAGGAGAAACTTACATATACATTCCAAGATGCTGTCTTATTTAAAGGCTACCACGACATGCTTATAATATAATAAATTTTAAATAGGAAACACAAAAAGACGAGTAGGAAAAGTCAGAAGCAGACTCATCTCTTTCCAGCAAGAAAGTGACATCGTGTTAAACCATATGTTCCATTACAAAATGTGCAATGGAACATATACCTCCACTGTTACAATTATAAGAACAACAATTTAAAGATTTACTCTTCTAATAATAAGGATGACATGTTACATTTGTTCTTAAGAAATACCGAGACTCGTAATATAATAACAGTCTAGCTATGCTTCTTCTCTTCTTCTTCTACAGCAGCATGTGTTTGCCCACTGCAGAGCATATGCCTCTCCAATTTCCCTCCACTTTCCTCTGTCGTCGGTTTTCCTGGACCACGCTACTCCAGCTTGAGCCTGGTGTCATTGGACCATCTGGCAGTTTGTCCGCCAACACTCCTCTTTTCGTCTCTTGGTCTCCATTTAAGGACATCCCTGCTTCACCGTTCATCACTCCTTCTGCACACATGACCGGCCCACGACCATTTTAGTTTTGCGGCTCGGTACCCTACGTATGCTACTACCTAGCTATGCAACAGGAAAACAATGTCAACTACCCTCCGCACTAGTTAAAAACTGTGTTGCGGCAGTGCAGTATCACCGCGGCCAAGAACTACTATCATCATCATCATCATCAGGGGCCTCCCTCAATCACATCAGGGGCAATTGCCATACTCACCACGCATGGCAGACGGGTTGGCGAGGGCTTTGATATAAATGCAGAGTTTTCCTTCTCTGGGTGCTGATGATCATGCCAGCAGCTTTACCTTAGTCGCCTTTTACGACACCTCGGCAAGAGTGAGGGTGGCCTATTCTACTCTGCCGGGGACCACACGGCTCCTATAGAACTACTATAACTTGACACAACACAGATATTGCGTACGCGCAGCTGAGAGCTCATGAGTTACTGGTCAACTGTTGGCGACTCGATTTGTAAAATACTTAGATAATATATCCTGTGTAAGTTGTTCGTTGAGATTGGCTGCATTAGCCGAAATCGGTTGAAGGATATTATTTTTATTTTTTAGAAGTAGGAGAACTTTCGAATGTCTAAGTCAGGACAGTGCGCTGAGGTTTCCTAGCTTAGGGGGCTCCTCAGACCACTCTCATGGAGTAATTGGACACTTTCTAGCTGCTGATAAAGTTGTCAGTTCCTGCAGGCGGATTCAAAGGGGTATTTTTCTAAATATTTTGAGAGATCGATATTTATTTATTCATTCTTTGGGAAACAAACAATTACATAAAACTTAAAATAATTAGAAAATAATAAAAACATAAATCATTAACATGCCAAAAACAAAAAAGAATGAATTAAATTACAATAATATATGTCGAAAATAGCATAAAATATTTATCTCGGCGACGAAGATCATTGACCATAGGTGATGAGGAGATGAGGTTCATTGGTCGTCTCTAGCCCAAAAATATTGTCATTTGCGAAAACAGAGATTTGTGAAAGAAGTGTTTTTTTGCTTCTTTTTTTTATATAATTTTATTGGTATTATTAATTTATTTATTATAATTGTAATTAATATCTAATAAACAAAATAATGCTATGTAATGTTATGGGATTGAAATGACCGACTTGCCGTGTGGTCCCGGTAGAGTAGAATGGCCACCCTCACTCTTTCCGAGGTGTCGTAAAAGGCGACTAAGGTAAAGCTGCTGGCATGATCATCAGTACCCAGAGAAGGAAAACTCTGCATTGATATCGAATCCCTCGCCAACCCGTCTGCCAAGCGTGGTGAGTATGACCATTACCCCTCATGTGATTGAGGGAGGCCCGTGCCCCAGCAGTGGGAACTTAAATGGGCTGACGATGACGATGACGATGAAATGACCGTGGGAGAGCTACGCCTCGGCATGAAAGGGCTGGCTCGACCGGAGTGATATTACAGCCTCACAGAAAACCGGCGTGAAGCAGCACTGTGCTGTGTTTTGTTGCGTGAGTGAGGATACCGGAGGCTCAATCCGGGGGAAAGGGCGGTTTCAAGGTTGGCAGCGCACTTGTGATGGTGTCGCGAGAATCTATGGGCGACGGCAATTGCTTACCTTTAGGTGATCCGTCTGCTCGTCTGCCACCTATCACTTAAAAAAAGTGTTGTTCAAGCATTTTTTTTTCTCCTGCTTTTTATTTTTATTTAATTTGGTATTATTAATTAATTTTAATTTATTCATTATTTGTAAATAATTATAATACGAAATATTGTTACGGGTATTTATTTTTTTAAAAACTTTATTGCACAAAAAGTGTATACAATAGGCGAACTTAATGCCCAGAGGCATTTTCTACCAGTCAACCTTTGGGTCATACAGAAAGGATAATGATGCGGCGAAAGAAGATTACGTGAACGTGGAGAGCAAAACAAAAAGAACTATACATATACATAGCAATACATATATTATATGTAATGTACATATACACATATACATGGCAATACATACTTATAAAGATAAATATGTATTCTTTCTATTTATTTCATAGGGTATATGCTTGAAATAAATGACTGTGTATTTATATTTTATTTTATGTTTAAGCAATTCTGGACCTTTAAAACTAGTTTGAGAGTAACAATATCAATTAATTTTTTGCAGATTATCAACTGTGTCCTCAATGTTCTCATTTCAATAATAAGACTGAATGTGAACTGTTTACGGATTCATGCAGGTATGTACGGTTTTTAATAAAGCTTTTCAAGCAAAAACAAAAATATTTTGTAATTCGGTCCAACTTTTTAGTTTCACCTACCGCTTAAGGTGACGGGTAGGGATCATCAGCACCCAGAGAAGGAAAACTCTGCATTTATATCAAAACCCTCGCCAACCCGTCTGCCAAGCGTGGTGAGTATGGCAATTACCCCTCATGTGATTGAGGGAGGCCCGTGCCCCAGCAGTGGGGACTTAAATGGGCTGATGATGATCAGGGCACACTAGCGACGCCAATCGATTATAAATTTTAGCTACTAAACCGAATCTATTTTAAACAATTTCGGGGTTGCAACCTCTCGGCAAACGCTTATACTATTTATTAAATAACCATGCAAAAATGTTGGGTTTAACGCGTACGCGAAAAATTGAAACATTGCTGACAATCGATAGTACAAAACTATGGATACTATTGATAGTGTCGATAGTTTTTGATTAATTTTGTTAGGTAACACAATACTATCGATAGTATCGGGCATTAAGCAATCGATATTATCGATAGTATCGATCGTTTATACCAATACCAATACTATCGATAGTACTATGGATAATCTGAATGATTTTCGAGGTCAACTATCGATAGGGAAACTATCGATAGTTCCACAACACTAACTGAGATTTCTTTAAGTTTTATAATTGGTTTATCAGGCAGGTAATGTTGTTATAAATTTTGAGTGCCTTACAGAGAGAGGCGCGTCCACACTTCGGAATACGGCACGTACTGCGACGACAAGTACGGCAAGTGGCGAACCATGTTCCTGCCAGCTGACTACTCTCAGTGTAGATGCTGCGATGAGTGCGTTTACTTCAGAGGTGCGTCATTAAGGTGACGGGTAGGGCACACTAGCGATGCTAATTGATTTTAATGTTTAGTTACTATACCTGATCTATTTAAAAAAAAATCGGGGTTACAACCTCTCGGCAAACACTTATACTATTTATTAAATAACCATGCACAAATGTTGGGTTCGTTTTTTTACGCTAAAAATTGATTAACGCCGAAATTGGCCGCTTTTGGCGTGAATCAATTTTTCGTCGCGTACGCGTTGTACCCAACATTTGTGCATGGTTGGATTGGCGTCGCTAGTGTGCCCTACCTATCACCTTAATCTAAGCTAGTTAAGCTGATAGTCCTGTGCCAAGGTACCTCTATATTTGTGTCACATTCACGATCACCATCAACCTAGAGGGTTTTTCCCAGTTGCGTCCAAAGCTGTCGCTTGAGAGCCTGAGGTATGCCTGGACCATCATAAAATGTGAGTCTGGTAATTACAATGAAGCGACTGCCGTCTGACCTTCGCAACCCTTAGACAGGGGAACCAGACTAACAGAATTATGGTTACCGCAGTTGGAACCAGACTAACTTGGGCGAACATTGAACATGGGCCGCATTTTGACCGTGGGAGAGCGCTTCGGCATGAATGGGCCGGCTCGAGTGTTTCGACTCAATTGGTGTCGCGGGTGTCTATGGGCGGCGGTAATCGCTTACCATCAGATGATCCGTCTGCTCGTCTGCCACCTATCACATAAAAAAATGGGCAGCGGAAATCGCTTACCATCAGGTGATCCGTCTGCTTGTCTGCCACCCATATTTAAAAAAAACGCTGAACTGTATTATTTATGGGAATTAAAAAAGAACATTTCCCTGTATCATTCCGACAATAATTTCAGTAGATACAGGATAGGACTATGCAGGGTGTATCTGTGAACATTTACATCCCTTTAACCACGTGTTCTACTAACCATTATGAACAACATTTGTTCTATCACTTTTGGAAATTCGCATGAAAAAATTTCAACTTTTCATACAAAGTTGGTCACGTGACTTGGTCATTTTGTATGGGGAAGTCGAAAAAATTTTCGATGAATATCGAAAAGTCGTAGAACAAATGTTGGTTGATGGAACACGTGGTTAAAGGGATGTAAATGTTCACAGATACACCCTGTATAGAGAAACTAACAATTTTCCCTTCAATGAGCTATCGATCTCCCGTCACTGTTATTACACTTGACAGCCCATTCAACGTGCCTATAACTACATCAAGCCAATTATCTCTTTGGTGTCCACCACTTAACTGGCATATTGATTAAACTTTTAAACAAAAATAGCTTTGAAAGTCACAAAGAGCCTGAAAATACCATAGAAAGAAAGAATGAATGAAAGGAAAAAAAATTGAATACCAACTTTGGACATCACAGCCTATATTATGAGTACAACATCAGATCATATCATATATAATGACGTAACTTAACGTAACTACGCGCATACACACGCACGCACGCACGCACTCACACTCACACGCACGAATGTACCCACACACACCAGTATGCACGCCCGCATCCCAAATAAGCACACATAGGATACTTTATATGGATTTCGTTTTCGATGTACATTTATTATTACTATTTGAATGTTTGCATCTTTATGTGTCTTTTTTTTATATAAATTGTATAAGCCGGTGATTCCCTCCCGGTGATTCTACCTCAATGGTTCCCACAGAATACCAGCGTCATGGCCATCCGCCGTGACAAAGCAGCTGAGTGGTAACCATTTTGGTAACACGTCACGGCAATGTGTCTCTTTCTTTTATATTTTCTTGTACTATGTTTGTGATGTGTTTACCAAATAAAATTTTATTCACTTATTCATTCATATCAGACTTCTTCTGATATGAATCATATCATATCAGAAGTACAAACAAATAAAATGAATACAGAAAAAAAACCATACCCATAGCTCAGGCGCTCAGGGGTGAGAGAAAATATCGCAAGGAAACCTTGCTTCATTGGAAATTACCAGCCTTTCTAAATCCTCAGGGGCCTTAGCGTGGAGACGTCCCGTAAAGAACGAGATTATGTACTAGTATAGGATCCCGCTATACAACGACCTTCACCGAGATGCTTATTTGATGAGACGTATTTTTTATGTTATTAAATATGCCAATAAATATATCCTATATGGGTTGCCTAACAAATTTCAGTCCAGAGTATTTTTAATTAATAATTAAAAAAATTTTTTTTTTAAACATTGCACCGGTGTGATTATTTAATAAATTTGATACCAATCGAAAGTTTGAAGCCCATAGAATATGCAAACGTTAGGTTGCCTATTTTTATCCGGTCACAACCACGGGTTGCCAGGTGTAAACAGGTAAATCCATACAAGCATTTTGCAACGTTCTGATTATTGAATCAATTTTAGATAAAATGAAAGATTATTTCATAAGGAACACGGTGGTATAGGGTTGCCTGCGAAAAATCAGTCCCGAATTACGGTTGTCGAATTTTAAATAATAAAATATCGCTGCAAGTGAATGTGTGTGAGAGAGAGGTCCCAGACCAACCATCCCATGCGGTAGAAAAGGACGCAGCGTAGCAGCTGTTTAAAGCCGCCCATTTAAAGAAGGAGAGTGCGCATGCTATTTGTGCTTGGAAATGAAAAGGATAGCGATAGACTCGTATATGCTATACATTATTTTGGAGTAGTTTGTCGCTATAGATACAAGTGAAAAAACGTGCTGCTATTTATTGTTGGAAAAAATGGCCAAAAAGTGTTTTTTATGTGATTCGGATGACGGAATAATTGATTCTGATGATGAAACTTTTGAAAACTGTGCATTAAAGTTAGCTTTTCGTAAGAAAAAATTTTTAAATACAGTTTTATTGAGCTACCCAGTGCGTCACTCCAATTTGTAGGTTATCATACCACGTGCTACAAAAAAGTGACTGTTTTGAATAAAAAATATAACGAAGAATTTCTTAAATTTATCGCTGAATATACAGTAAGTACATAATAATTGAATCTTAAAAATTATCTAAGCTAATACATTTTCTATATTTTTGTCATGTTGAAGTAATTGGTAGTAAAACTCACTTATGGTTTTTACCCGACTACGGCAAAGCAAAAGGAGGGTTATGATTTTGACAGGCTATGTATGTATGTATGTATGTATGTATGTATGTATGTATGTATGTATGTTCATCTGTTTCCACGTAACTTCTTAACTACTTATCAGAATTCGACAAATGACATATCATTATAAGCGTCTTGATCGTCCGCTGGTTATAGGCTATATGAAGTTTCACAAAATCTAATGTGGCGCCCTCTAGCGGACAAAACATACAGAGTAAAAAAATAAAGTTATGATAAATATGCCGTGTTTGGTATCATTTGAAAGCGCTTGACTTGTACATTTTAAATATATATATATATTACTAGCACTTGGACACCAAAATAGTACAAATAAAATAAAAGTAAAAAAACTAAAACCCAACTACGACAAAAAACGTCGCTGAAAAAGTATAAAACAAGCCTTCGTTGTCAATTTATGCAATATTCACTATGTAGAGATAAAATTTCATGTTTGACATTGTCGAAAAAATTGAAACAGAGAGTGATAACGAAGAAGATTCAGAAGTTGGAGATCACAGTTATATGTCCGATGACTCGGAACCTGAGTAATTTTAAAAATTTTTGTATTTTAAATTTTTTTCAATAAACAGAAGTATTCTTTTAATTGTTGTTTTTTATTTCGGCTCCTAATAATAAAGATAAAATTTGCCAGATTAGTAATATATATGTATTACTCTGTCTTTTTTACTAAAGATGTGTATATACTTTAGTGTCACATAAACAATAAACATAGATAAATAATTAATTGATTAAAAAATAAAAAATTAAATAACTATTTCTCTATATTAATAATTAAATACTCCAAAATAATGTATAGCATATACGAGTCTATCGCTATCCTTTTCATTTCCAAGCACAAATAGCATGCGCACTCTCCTTCTTTAAATGGGCGGACTTTAAACAGCTGCTACGCTGCGTCCTTTTCTACCGCATGGGATGGTTGGTCTGGGACCTCTCTCTCACACACATTCACTCGCAGCGATATTTTATTATTTAAAATTCGACAACCGTAATTCGGGACTGATTTTTCGCAGGCAACCCTATACCACCGTGTTCCTTATGAAATAATCTTTCATTTTATCTAAAATTGATTCAATAATCAGAACGTTGCAAAATGCTTGTATGGATTTACCTGTTTACACCTGGCAACCCGTGGTTGTGACCGGATAAAAATAGGCAACCTAACGTTTGCATATTCTATGGGCTTCAAACTTTCGATTGGTATCAAATTTATTAAATAATCACACCGGTGCAATGTTTAAAAAAAAAAAATTTTTTAATTATTAATTAAAAATACTCTGGACTGAAATTTGTTAGGCAACCCATATAGGATATATTTATTGGCATATTTAATAACATAAAAAATACGTCTCATCAAATAAGCATCTCGGTGAAGGTCGTTGTATAGCGGGATCTTAGACTATACCTATCGCATCCAAACAAAGGATTTGTTATAAGGGGGTCTGTGCTTAGAATCGCCGTTTTTTTTCTAGACACAATAAAATGTACAACTCTTTTATTAAGCAAAAAGTCACCTATAATTTTATTTTGATTTAAGACGATATTTTAAGGTGTATATTAAAATAGAGATCAGATATTATTGTATTTGTGATGCAAAATAAAAATCTTGAAAATGACCCTTTTTTACTTGGCAGAATTGATGTTTTTATTAATATTAACTTTTTGAGTTTTTTTTTCTGAAAAACTATCCTTCACTTTCCTAAAAATTGTCCATTTAGGTGACGGGTAGGGCACACTAGCGACGCCAATCGATTTTAATTTTTAGCTACTAAACCAGATCTATTTTAAACAATTTCGGGGTTACAACCTCTCGGCAAACACTTATACTATTTATTAAATAACCATGCAAAAATGTTGGGTTCAACGCGTACGCGAAAAATTGATTCACACCAAAAGCGGCCACTTTTGGCGTGAATAAATTTTTCGCGTACAAAAACGGACCCAACATTTGTGCATGGTTATTTAATAAATAGTATGTTTGCCAAGAAGTTGTAACCCCGGAATCGTTTAAAATAGATCCGGTTTAGTTGTTAAAAATTAAAATCAATTGGCGTCGCTAGTGTGCCCTACCCGTCACCTTAAGCAAAGATAATTATTGAGTAGTAGCATTGATAGTTACTTTACAATTGTTTTTTTAATTTGTCAAGTAACTATAATAGGTATTATAGAAGATACAACTTCTAAGAAAGTCGCCATGCAATACGTCAATTTAATAGGTAAGGTAATATTTTGTGTCAGTGGTATGATAGTGAGGTAACTTTGTTCCATAAATAACCACACTTGCTAAAACCTGGATCATGGTGATCATGGCCAAAGCCTACCTTGGACTCCGAAGCGAAGGATTTGGCAATTTTACAGATTGTAGCCCAACGTTTGGTTCAGTCCCTACCAACTTATACAATTTGTATTTCAGAATTGGATCAATCCTGTATGGAAGATGAATATAGCTTTGAAGCTGATGAATTTTTGCCTGTAACAACTATAGGTAAAGTACGGTTAAAGAGTTTAAAATTTATGTAATTTAGGTTAAGTTTTCATGTCACATGATGACCAATATTGTTATACCATGATACCCTGTAGGGTATCATGGTATAACAATGGTGCATTGCAAAAACAATGAGGTACCTAATTAGCAATGATCGGAGTAGGTAGAGCTATTTGGGTTCATTGACCGCAAACATAGATGTTAATATGGACATGCCCCGGAATTCTGACTATGATTCCTGGATTAAAATAAATAAATTATTGTTTTAGAGTTAAATATCGTTTATGGATAATCACGAAAGGGCTTATCCATAAACGTTCGTCACCACCATATTTAAGTACTTACAGTTTGTTCCTTTCGAAATTTTAAAGAACAAATAGAACTTTTTTAAATTAACACGGTATCACAAAGCGTTTGTGAATAAGTTCATAAGGCTGATGTTAATGCTCGTATGAATAAACGAATATAACTGGTTATAGTATATTATTGGCATAATTGTTCATGTTCATATTATTTGAAAAAATCGCAAGTACTAAAAATAGCTCTCTCTACTCCGATCATTGGTAATTAGGCATCATAATTAATATTATACATTAATAAACATTAAATCGAATAAAATTAAAATGAAACATATTGAACGTATATATAATGTTTAAGAAAAAAACGAATTGTTTTGTAGTTGTAACTTGGTTAAACTTTTCCATAGGATTGAGATACAATCCAATAGTAAAAGATTAACGGATACGGAACCTTTCTACTTCGGAATGGTTTTCCAACTTGGTTCGGTAGTTTTTAGGTTTATTCGATTCGACAAACTTCCAAAAGTTTAATCTCTTTACACATTAGAAATTAAAATATTAAAGCAAGGTGTAAAAACTATTTTTGAACAGATTACACGTGGCGAAACTGGCTCGCGCTATTTATAGACAGGTGCTTATTATAATTTTTTTCTGAACAGCAAATAAATCATAGTGAAATGACAGATGTGCTCAATAATGTGCTCGTAGTTTGAAACTTGCTTGAGGTAAGATTAAAGAAGATAATTGGCCGGCCGTGGAGTAATATTAATTAATTAACCCCCCGTCTGCTACAGGCGAGACAAAGTCATCATGCATAATTAATAATATTATATATATTTTTTTGCCTGGCCTCTTATTGCAGATTTTCGAGCTGGTTGCAATCCCTATTGGGGACACCCAGAACAAGAATTACGGGCTCTACGATGTGACAAAATTCTAAGAAGATGTAAGTTTGTTAGGTATATGCAGTTGAAATTTTAAACATTTGTCATAATCTCGATAAGCATAAAATTAATAAAAAATCATATTAACATACAATTTTGCTCTGGTTTTCATCAAATTCGTATTAATTAAGCAGGCTTTGAAGAAGATTGGATGTAATACTATTTATAACATGCGTAGTAATATATGTGTTGTTATTTGGATTGAACAATGTCCTCTATTTCAGGTGTTCCAGTTTCAGTGCTATCAATACCTAATGAGACATTGAACATGTAAGTTTTACTTCGATGACCTATTAATACCCACAAAAGTTTTACCGATAGGTTTACAGTTCTGATTAAAAAACATCAAACAATCTAAGTATAATATTTAAGTTAGTGTTTGCTAGCTTTGTGGATTTTGATATGCATAAGATATACTGCTTCGGACTTCATCAGTGTTACGTATCGGGACAGGCTCATAGAGTCAGATCGGCGTGTTTGTTTCGGACTTCATAAGGGATACACACCTGGACAGGCGCATGAAGTCAGGGCGGCGTGTCTGCTACGTACGTCATCAGTGTTACACACACAGCTGGACCGGCGCATAGAGACAGAGCGACGTGTCTGCTCCGGACTTCATCAGTGTTACATATCGGGACGGGCTCATAGAACCAGAACGGCGTGTCTGCTCCGGACTTCTTCAGGGTTACACAGCTGGACAGGTGCATAGAGCCAGAGCGGCGTGTCTGCTCTGAACTTCATCTGTGTTACACACCTGGACAAGCGCAAAGAGCCAGAGCAGCGCGTCTGCTAAGGACTTCATTATTGTTACACCGCTGGACACGTGCATAGAGCCAGAGCGGCGTGTCTGCTCCGGACTTCATCAGTGTTACACACCTGGACACGTGCATAGAGCCACAGCAGCGTGTCTGCGCGATCCAACGTCTAACCAGGCTAGCTCCACTGACGTAATCATCGTCCTGAAGTTGTTCTTCCAGCCGTCGCAGCTTCCGCTTCGAGCCGTCCACGGGGGGACAGGACTGCCCAGTATCCTGCCGGGGGTACGAATGCACATCAGGTCTGGTGCTGGAGCTTGAGTGTCCGCAAGGTGCCTTCCTCCCGGACAAAGAGCAGTGCAACTGCTGTGGTCGGTGCAGCTCGTATCAGCGTTAGTATTGGCCCTTTACATCATATTTCATCGTCATTTCGACCGTGGAGAGCCATGTTTCATCTTAAGATGGGCAGCTCGACTGGAGAGATATCGGCCTCACAGAAATCTGGCGTTAAGCTGCGCTTTCGCAGAGTGAGTGAGGGTACCGGAGACCCAATTTGGGAGAAAAGTAGGTTAAAAATAGCAGCGTACTTGTGACTCCACTGGTGTTGCGGGTTGTCCATAGGCGACGGAAATCCGTGATCTGCTTCTGCTTGTTTGCGATCTGATCCAAGAATGAAGTCATCGTAACAATCGAAATTATTGGAAAAGCAAATTTTTCCGTTTTCACGATTCGAAGTAGGAAAAGGGATAGAACAACACAATAAAATGTTGCCGGTATAGTTAAGAAAGTACCTAGTAAGTATCTATTGTGCTTAACCATAAAAAAAAAAACATTCCTTGTTTTATAGAGTTAAACCAAAAATGCGCCGAATTCAAGAAAACTGAACACGTAGTCAACGGAACTAAAGAAATTGAGGTAATATTTCGTTGATACTAATCTAGACTTCTTTATAGAAACAGTTAACAGGTATCTTCTAGGCAAACGCGTATCATCCTGGAACTGCGCGATCTTTTCGTCCAATGTGTCACATCAGAGTACGGGGTACGCTTGGATCATGAATGACACAGAATTCCAGATATCTGGTAATTACAATTAAGCGACTGCCGTTTTGACCTTCGCAACCCTTAGACAGGCGAACCAGACCAAATGGTTACTTACACGTTGTAGTCAAGTGTTAGCATGTTATATTGTTTTAAACTTTTATGGTCACTACCATCAGAATAGTTATCTAAGGGATTCTTCGGGGAAAATAGTGACTTAGTGAACAGTGGTACAGCAGGTGCGCGTAGTAAAAAGACTGCGAAGGAGGGTAGACCGATTTGTAAGCCAGTAACAACTTACCCGCAAAAACTTCAGTTAGTCCGTGACCATGGCGCTTGCAACAGAAATATCGGAAACTCAAAAATAAGGTACATGGTAGAAATCCCGTAAATAACTATTCTAATGTTAGCATATAGTAAAAAAACATTAATTGAGCACTTTAAAAATGTCTTGCGTCAATGTTTTTATTTAGGCACAGTTTAGGCTTATTGTTCTTTTTGCTTTCACTTCTACTAGGTGGAAGAAGAGTTCCTGGAACCAGGCTGCGATGACGGGCTAGTGTGCCGGCAAGGAAAGTGCCAGGACATACACACGGTGGAGAGCTCGGTCAGCAGCCGCAAGAAGAGAAACGAGGATGCCGAGCCTAATGGTCAGACTATAATTTTCAATTAATACGTACGTCAATTATAAAAGAGTATAAATTAGCAAAAATTGTTATGTATATCATCAGTGGCGGAGCGTCGGGGCCCCGTATAAAAAATAATGTTTGGAGGCCCTTATATGGGGGTTAAGATTTTTCATAAAAGAACATAATTTAACCATTTTACAAATACTTTTTTTTAACTTTTAAACGCACGCCTTAAGGCGGGAGAAAAAGTAATTGTTTTATAGAATTTTGTCATTTGTAAAATAAAATAAATTAGAAAAATTTTTTTTTTCCTTACACACTTTGGGGGCCCCCGTGGCCCGGGGGCTCCGTATAATTGATACGGCAGATACGGCGGTAGCTACGCCCCTGTATGTCATACTTATTGTGAATATGTGGGGGTAGTTGGTCTGCGTTCCGACGGTAGGTTATCTTTTAAAAATAAAACAGTGTCCAACTGACTAGCTTGTTTAACTGACGTCGCTCCCGCCACACTATTCCCTGGATACATAACAGTATACATACAAAAGATACACGATCAGGTTACTACAATATGTCCTATATTCTCCATTTGATAGATTTAAATACATTATTATGTCCCATACAGTCCCTACAAAAAGTGAGTCTAAAACCCTATTATCATTCAGAACCATGCAAGCGCGAGCTGAAGTACTTCAAGAAGAAGTACGGTGCAGACGGGCACCTCCACTACGACGCGCCGCAGTGCACGCCGCTCTGGCTCTATGCGCCTGTCCAGGTGTGTAACACTGATGAAGTCCTTAGCAGACACGCTGCTCTGGCTCTATGCGCCTGTACAGGTGTGTAACACTTATGAAGTCCGGAACAGACACGCCACTCTGTCTCTATACGCCTATCCAGGTGTGTAACACTGATGAAGTCCTTAGCAGACACGCTGCTTTGGCTCTATGCGCCTGTCCAGGTGTGTAACACAGAGGAAGTCCAGAGCAGGCACGCCGCACTGTCTCTATGCGTCTGTCCAGGTGTGTAACACTTATGAAGTCCGGAACAGACACGCCACTCTGTCTCTATACGCCTATCCAGGTGTGTAACACTGATGAAGTCCGGAGCAGACACGCCGCTCTGGCTCTATGCACCTATCCAAGTGTGTAACACTGACAAGGTCCGGAGCAGACACGCCGCTCTGGCTCTATGCACCTATCCAGGTGTGTAACACTGATAAGGTCCGGAGCAGACACGCCGCTCTGGCTCTATGCACGTGTCCAGGTCTGTAACACTGATGAAGTCCTTAGCAGACACGCTGCTCTGGCTCTATGCACCTATCCAGGTATGTAACACAGATGAAGTCCGGAGCAGACACGCCTCTGGCTCTATGAGTCTGTCCAGGTGTGTAACACTGATGAAGTCCGGAGCGGACACGCCGCTCTGGCTCTATGCGCCTGTCCAGGTGTGTAACACTGATGAACTCCGGAGCAGACACGCTGCTGTGGCTCTATGCACGTGTCCAGGTGTGTAACACTGATGAAGTCCGGTGCAGACACGCCGCTCTGGCTCTATGCACCTGTCCAGCTGTGTAACACTGATGAAGTCCTTAGCAGACACGCTGCTCTGGCTCTATGCACTTGTCCAGGTGTGTTACCCTGAAGAAGTCCGGAGCAGACACGCCGCTCTGACTCTATGCAGCTGTCCAGGTGTGTAACACTGATGAAGTCCGGAGCAGACACGCTGCTGTGGCTCTATGCGGCTGTCCAGGTGGGTAACCCTGAAGACGTCCGCAGAAAGCACGCCGGTCTGGCTCTATGAGCCTGTCCAGCTGTGTAATACTGATGAATTATGGAGCAGACATTCACTTGCACAACGTGGCGCAACACTGCATGCCGCTCCGGTTCTTTGCGCCTGTCCAGGTGTGTACCCAACATTGAAGAAGGTCTATTCACCTGTCCAAAATAAAGGAGTGACTCTGGCCGGCTTCTAGGCATCCATGCGTTACCCGATCAGTACAACACACGATATCTTTCGCCGCGCGTTTTCAACATCATCATCATCAACCTGTTGCAGTCCACTGCTGAACATAGGCCTCTCCAATTGCTTGCCATTCCGATCATTTTTTTTTATGTGATAGGTGGCAGACAAGCAGACAGATCACCTTATGGTAAGCGATTGACGCCGCCCATGGACAACCGCGACACCAGAAGAATCACAAGTGCGCTGCTAACCTTTAGACCTCCCTTTTCCCCGGATTGGGCCACCGGTACCCTCACTCACGCAGCGAAACACAGCACAGTGCTGCTTCACGCCGGTTTTCTGTGAGGCCGTGGTATCACTCCGGTCGAGCCGGCCTTTTAATGCCGAAGCGTTTCCATTTTTGGCTACACGTATTCAGCTCCAGCCATCTTGCGTAAATCTTTTTTTTATGTGAGTGGCAGACGAGCAGACGATCACTTCGCTGAATTTGTAGTCACCATCATTATAAGCCCGGTAGTACCCACTGCTGAAGCCTCCTTTCCTTTACGACAATGTACCCGATCCTGAGGCGCTCGGATCCATGTTGTCTCCACGATTTTGGAATTTGGAAGTACTAACTGTAAAATATGATTTAGTGTCGCAGGTTCATTTGCTACTGTGCCTTGGAGGACGGTTCAGTAATCCAAGGGATCAAGGTGCCCAGGGTCGAGGTCTCCAATATGAACTGTGGTGAGTCTCACCTTCTACCTCTCCTCATCCAGTCATCGTCATCATCATCAGCCAATCACATGAGGGGTGATTGCCATACTCACCACGCTTGGCAGACGGGTTGGCGAGGGTTTTGATATAAATGCAGAGTTTTCCTTCTCTGGGTGCTGATGATCATTCCGGCAGCTTTACCTTAGTCGCCTTTTACGACACCTCGGTCTTACCGAGGGTGGCCTATTCTACTCTGCCGGGGGCCACACGGCCAGACTCCTCATTCAGTCTCCTCATCCAGTGGCGGCGGTAGATCACGAGTGGACATCGGCGAAATTAGGTTTTCGAGGCCCCCTTTATTCCCAGCCAAGCATTAGCGTAGTTAGGGCAGCCCCAGCGGCTCATAATTGGCTACGAAGGGCTCCCCGGCAGCTCATCATTGGCTACGAGTGGGTCCCCCAGCCGCTATCTCATTCTCATCTTAGCGTGTGATTCCCATTTGCATCCAAAGCTGTCACTCTGGAGCCCAGGGTATACGTTTGGACTATGATTCTTGTTTTGGGGAGTCTGGTAACTACAATGAAGCGACTGCCGTCTGACCTTCATCATCATCATCATCAGCCCATTTAAGTCCCCACTGCTGGGGCACGGGCCTCCCTCAATCACATGGGGGGTAATTGCCATACTCACCACGCTTGGCAGACGGGTTGGCGAGGGTTTTGATATAAATGCAGAGTTTTCCTTCTCTGGGTGCTGATGATCCAGCCAGCAGTCGCTTTTTACGACACCTCGGTAAGAGTGAGGGTGGCCTATTCTACTCTGCCGGGGACCACACGGCGTCTGACCTTCGCAACCCTTAAACTTAAACACTTACCACCTTATTCTAAATCACGATCTAGTTATTACCGTACTAAATGTCATGACATCTCCTTCCAGCAAGCAATGTTAAAAGGAGCTCGCACGAGTTTTGTTCCGGAACTATCCTTAGTTCCCGATTTGTAATAAGGGGGTTAGATTAAAAATAAGATAACATTAGTTAGTAAAAGTTGGTATTTGTTTTTTTTTGTTGGTTTGTAACTCGGTTATTCACTACTATGTGTTCTGTAGATTAATTTGCTCCCAACTACTTCTATATTGCCTTACTTCTATATATTACCGTGTGGTCCCGGCAGAGTAGAATAGGCCACCCTCACTGTTACCGAGGTGTCGTAAAAGGCGATTAAGGTAAAGCTGCTGGCATGATCATCAGCACCCAGAGAAGGAAAACTCTGCATTTATATCAAAACCCTCGCCAACCCGTCTGCCAAGTGTGGTGAGTATGGCAATTACCCCTCATGTGATTGAGGGAGGCCCGTGCCCCAGCAGTGGGGACTTAAATGGGCTGACGATGATGACTTCTATATTGTACTTTCCGTGACAGACTATAAGTAAGGCAGCACTATGTACACGTAATCTACAAAATGTAACATTAGTTTGTAAGGTGTATGTCTTGTTGTTTGTCCTAAATAAATAAATAAACCCTCTTAACAGGGGAACTAGACCAACTAAATCATGGTTACACGTTTCAGAAACTATCCGAAAAGTGCAGGTTTTCTCACGATGTTTAGCCCTCACCGCCGAGCTAATGGTAGAAATACGCACATAGGTTTGAAAAATCCAGAGGTGCATGCTCGGATTCGAACCCGGTCATATGGAAAGCGCGTTCTGAACCACTGAGCTACCATCGCTCTCACTCATCTCTCTCATCATAGCGTGTATTTCCTGATTACATCCAACCAAGGCAATGCTTAGACCATGATCGAGGAATTCCTGACCTTCGCAACCTTTTAACAGGGCTCCCAGATCATCAATCATGATTAGGTACACGTTTCAGAAACTATCCGAAAAGTGCAGGTTTTCTCACGATGTTTAACCCTCACCGCCGAGCTAATGGTAGAAATACGCACATAGATTTGAAAATTTCCAGATGCACGCTCAAATTCGAACCACGCCACGACCCCGTGTCGATGGTATGACGTATGTGAAGTTGTCTCAATTTATTTTATTAACCCCCGACGCAAAAACGACGGGGTGTTATAAGTTTGACGTGTCTGTGTGTCTGTCTATGGCATCGTAGCTCCCGAACAAATGAACCGATTTTGATTTTTTTTTTGTTTGAAAGATGAATAAGGAGGGAGTGTTCTTAGCTATGTTGGATATAAATCGATCCAAGATGGCCGCCGTCACAAAGATTTGGATTTTATGTTTTAACACAACCCCCACAATATGGGTATCATATAAAAGAGCTTGAGTAGCAGAATATATTAATTGTGAAAAATTTCAAATCCGAGATGGCCGCCGTCAGAAAATGACGAATAACCTATTTGTTGTTCCAACTGCCTTAATATCAAATGAAAGAGCTTTAGTTGTGTCGGGGGTTTTTTAAATTTTAAATTTAATTTTTTTATGACAGACTGTGCTCGTGAGAAGTGCCGCGCAGCTTCCGACGTGGAGTGCGACGGGTACGGCAACTATAAGGAGGCGTCGTTCACCCCCCACACCGAAAACTGGTTCCAACCTGACGACGACGAAGAAGGTAATACATTCCACACACGACTGCTCAAAATTTTTTTTTTGTTACTAAGGGAAAATGCATTGGGCACCTTCCCGTCAGGTCGGGGGACCTGACGGGGCGTGTGGGACTCCCAGAGTTTTACCCACTAAAAACCCTCCAACGCGCGCTGTTGATTTATAGGCGAGGCCCACGGTGATTCAATAGTCCGTTTGACCTCGCCTACGGCCAACGTCTGCCAGACCAAATAGGCAGGCCGCCTCAGGGGGGTGCTATAATAGGACCCACTCCTTGACTTTTAAGAATTCGCGCCCGCGTGCAGCGCGTCATTCTCCTCATATGGTGTCTCATTATGGGACAGCCGGTACCCCCGCACCTACCACCCGAGACCCTCCAGGCGGGGCGTTGTTGTGACGAGCTCCTCTTCTGGCATGGACTGCTCAACCTAGCAAAAGATTATAACACACACTCGTTACAAGCACAAAACCTACCTACCTACCTACCTACCTACTCATAAGCACACTCACACATAAAACTCAAACACATACAACCTGTGCGGATAATGAATGGGATCAGAAATGGCGGCGCATCTATTCACTTCTCGCTCGCACACTGTTTGCGTCTATACTCGCACTCGTGGGGTCGATGCGCCGCCATTTCTGATCCCATTCTTTATCCGCCTAGGTTGTACATGCTTTACATTACATACTTCTGTTTTTTGAATTCTTTTTCTTTCTCTCTCCTTTTTACACACCTTTGTTAATAGGCTATTTGACGGTGATAAAAATATACATTTCTTTTATAACATCAGTGTTAATATATTTTTTTGTGGAGCGATTTGTAATAACGCGAGATAAAAATATTGCATTATTTCATCTAAATTCGTCTTCTAAAATTATTATTTTTTAAACAGGGGCCACGTGACTAAAAACGGCCCGTGACGTAGATTACGCGTAAGTCTATGGTTGATTGCCTTTCCTTCATAGGAATAAATAAACAAAAAAAAACAGTCTATTATTTGAAAGAAACACTGAAACACCATTGAGCTTCAATGTTTATTTATGGACAATCTACGTCACTGGCCGCCATATTGCTAAAAGACGCGTTTTTGCGGCATATTTGAATATTGCATTTTCTTTTTCGTATATCGGAGTATAGTGGTAGCACAGACGGGCATCCTGACCAGACTGAGCCTTTCATGGAAAACCATAGGTACTTGAACCGCGCGAAGTCGTTAGTACTGGTGTGACGTGCTGGGCGACGTTCTTTCTCTACCGCACCCGTATAGAGATGCATTAAAGCTGCACCAGGGCTGGTTGGATCTCTTTCACATTCGTTTTTTCCGAAAATGGCACATTCCGTTTAAAGTGCGCTTTTTCTACTTCCATAGGTGGTAGCAATTGGTCCCTTTTTAGGGTTCCGTAGCCAAATGGCAAAAAAAGGAACCCTTATACATAGATTCGTCATGTCTGTCCGTCTGTGTGTCCGTCCGTATGTCACAGCCACTTTTCTCCGAAACTATAAGAACTATACTATTGAAACTTAGTAAATAGATGTATTTTGTTAACCACATTACGAATTTTACACAAAAAACTGAAAGTCAAAAAATTTTTTTTATCAAACCTATACGTGTGGGGTATCTATGGATAGTTCTTTAAAAATGATGTTGAGGTTTTTAACATAATTTTTTTCTAAACACAATACTTTTACTACTCTCTAAACTTCTATAATAAATGAATTATAAAACTAATAAAAATATATGATGATGTAGGTACATTATCATGAAAACTAACAACGAAAATTGGTTTGGACTAGATCTAGTAAGTAGTTTTTTTTTTTAAAGTTATATACCGTAAACCGCAATTTACCTTCTATATATCTTACTTGCTGTTACGGAACCCTTCATGGGCGAGTTCGACTCGCACTTGTCCGGTTTTTTTTTTATTTCAAGCGGACGTTTATGCAGGTCCTATTCAAACCAGTATCATTGACGCTTTTGTTTTTCCCTTAGTTTTTAACAGAGAATTGATCCCTTACAGAGTTACATCTCACAATCCCATTGTCCTCTCCCAGGTGGTTCTTCAAGCCCCGCAGTCCCCCACCGTACAGTACGCGAGTCCGAGAACAACCCACCCACCATGCGATCTATCCTGGAAGAAGAAGGCCATGGCGCCAATATGAAGTCTCCTATGGAAGAAGACCAAGAGGACCCCAAATAGCCAATTTTTCGTACCTAATATTTTTGTCGATAAGGGTGCGTCCATCTATATCTCACGAATGCTCCGCGAATGTGCAGCTAGTGACCGGCTCGAAAGCTGTGCAAGTGTGCACGAACTCCACGCGTGCAGTTATGAATGAATGAATGATCTTTATTGTTCTGAAAAGGCTTTCCCGCACTAGGTGCACACAATGCAAACAATGTTTGTTTCGGGTTTTACCTACTACTAGCAGGATTATCGAGATAAGTTATGATTAATTGTATTTGCGTCCTACCCGTCATGACATACGGAGCCGAAACGTGGACACTTACGGTACGGCTGGTCCACAAGTTAAAGGTCGCTCAGCGGGCTATGGAACGAGCAATGCTCGGCGTCTCTCTCCGAGATCGAATCCGAGATGAGGTGATCCGGCAGAGAACCAAAGTTATCGACATTGCTCACCGGATTAGCAAGCTTAAGTGGCAGTGGGCTGGCCATATTAGCCGCAGAACCGACAACCGATGGGGTAAACGAGTTCTGGAGTGGAGACCGCGTCTTGGCAAACGTAATGTAGGGCGCCCTCTGGCTAGGTGGGGGGACGATCTGCGCAGGATGGCTGGCAAGAGCTGGATGCGAGAAGCCATGGATAGATCACAGTGGCGAACAATTGGAGAGGCCTACGTCCAGCAGTGGACTGCGATAGGCTGATGATGATGATGATGAATTGTATTTGGGTTCCTCTAATGTATGAAGTAACGTAGATGTTACTCTGCTGATCTGTTACGGTTTTCTGGTGTGATGTTCTCAATATCATTTGTAATATATCTCAAATCGGATGATGCGCGGTCACATGCACTAAAAAGTATACAAACCCATTCAAATTTAAACCTTATCATTCTAGACATAAGAGTCGAGGTATTTAAATTTTATTGCTGGCGACTATACCATTTCGGTACCAAAACGGTCCATCTCCTTTACCTTTAAAGATGTAGACTTGTCAATTATAGGATTGGATAATTGTAAATCAATTTGCCCATCAAACTTTAAAAATAATGTAAAGAACCCTTTAATTTTCTACTTCATTTTATAACTTTGTCCAATTTTGGTAAACTGTTAAATATTATATTTATAATATGAATTCTTAAATTGCATGCTCACAGTTTGTTAATATAATTAACCTAAGTTAATTTAAGTTGAATATTGTCCTATAAGTGAAAAGTAAATTTCTTTGAGACAATAAATATTCTTTAAACCGAGGTGTCTCTTACGTCCAATATACAAAATTCAGATTATGGAAAATAACAATTACTGTAATACATCGTTTGGTGCGCCTCTTAAGGTGAAGGGTATAGCCCACTAAGCAACGCCAATTGATTTTAGTTGTATTGTTGTTGATCTGACTTAGTAAACCAGATCTATTTTTAACAATTTCGAGGCTCCAGTCTCTCGGCAAACCTATATCATTCATTTAATACTTGTAGTTAAATATTTGGCCTGCTTTTTCACTCAAATTTTGGATTACCGCTAAAAGCGGCCACTTTTGGCGTGAATCAGTTTTTTGAGTACAAAAACAGACCCAACATTTGTGCATGGTTATTAAATAATTAATATAAGTGTTTGCCGAGAGACTGCAGCGAGACTGGAGAGAGAAATTGTTTAAAATATATCTGGTTTAGTAGCTAAAAATTATCAATTGGCGTCGCTAGTGTGCCCTACCCGTGGCCTTAAGCGCAACTCATGTGAGGTTTAAAGAGTGAACGCACACAGGGCATCACATTCACGGCACATTCATCAGCTATGGACGCACCCTAAAGTTTTAAATTAATAAATTAATGTTGTATGGATTTTTGTTCCTTTTCATATACCTTAAAATTAACTTGGCGCTCGTTGCTGGCGTAGTGTTTCCTCCGTTCTACATTATGGACTCCTCCAAATGAGTGAAAAGCATCCCGCGGCCGTGTGGTCCCCGGCAGAGTAGAATAGGCCACCCTCACTCTTACCGAGGTGTCGTAAAAGGCGACTAAGGTAAAGCTGCTGGCATGATCATCAGCACCCAGAGAAGGAAAACTCTGCATTTATATCAAAACCCTCGCCAACCCGTCTGCCAAGCGTGGTGAGTATGGCAATTACCCCTCATGTGATTGAGGGAGGCTCGTGCCCCAGCAGTGGGGACTTAAATGGGCTGATGATGATCTCGCGGCCAGTATGACAACGCATCCGTTGTAACTTCAACGTGGGCTCTCCTTTTCTTACCATCCACCACCATCACATTTCTTACCACCACGGCCTCCCAGAAAACCGGCGTGAAGCAGCATTGTGCTGTGTTTCGCTGCGCTGCGTGAGTGAGGGTACCGGAGGCCCAATACGGGGGAAAGGGGGGTTTAAAGGTTGGCAGCGCAATTGTGACTCCACTGGTGTCTATACCTAGTTCCGCGAGAAACGCACAGTATTAGACCGCCATCCATCGCGATGATGAGGATGGAATGACAATCGCTTGCGTGTGGTTCGATGTAAGAATTCAGCTGCAGGGAGTAGATCAAACAGTTCCTCAGAGCACTCCCCATGATAGATGCGATATAGAATGCTGATGATGTTTCAGGAAAACAATGACCGTGTATAGTCAAGGCAAATTAATAGGCCGCATTTGACGTTTCTAAATTTTAGCATCGTAGAGAGCTGACGTACTAAAAACCTTCGTTTAAAGTGAATAATCGATATGTACTTCAAACAAACGTGAATCGAATACTATAATAATGGAAAAGAAGTTATTAGTACTTTTATTTTGAGAAATGTGAATCTAATCAATTATTGAAAAGAAGTAAGATACCGATCCTAGATATGGATCCGCGGCCAGTTGATTTCAAAGAGCTTATCTTGTGTGCCATACATTTTTTTCTTTTTACAAAGTTATTAATGTATTCATATTTTTAAACAAAATAATAATACGTTTTATTTTAGTCAGAATGTGGCTTTTCATTCATGGATATGATGAATATTCCTACACGATTAACATTGTATTCGTTCGATTAGTTGGGGTACATCACTAGAGCTTAAAAAGAAAATAATTGACACATACAACCTTGTATCAACGTTCAATTCTCTAGAAAAGTAAATTATTAATAAGTTTATAAATTTTTTGACAGTAAAGTAAATCGTGAAATTATCTTTTTTGTCTTTATAGAAATAAAAAATGCAAATATAATTTAAAAAGTTAAGATTTTGTGCTTTTTTAACATACAATGATTGATAAATTCAATGACCGTTGTAACAAGGTCACGTTGTCCAATTTTGTTGAAGTGTCAAATGTGGCCTTTTATTTTGGCCCAACTTTTATGGCCTGGTCACCCAAATAAATTCGCAATTTGAGGGATCCCGCAAGGCCTTGAATGCGGGATCCCACTTTACGGGATTGTCATCTCTACTCTACCTGAGAGCAATCAAACAAAAGGTCTATCTTCAAAATATTTAAGTAGTTTCAGTATGAAAACTGCAAAATCCCAAATTTACATAAAATGAAGCAAATAATTTTATTACCTACTGACGAAATAGCTAACTAGTCTATTTTTTTTATGTCACGTCGAGTTATTGTTGGACTTTGGACTGTCCTTTGTGTGAGTCACAATCACAAGTGCTATTTTTGCACTGCGGCGGGGTAACTTGACCAGACGCCATCTGTACAAACAGGGTGTATCTGTGGTCATTTACATCCCTTTAACCACGTGTTCTACTAACCATTATGAACAACATTTGTTCTATCACTTTTGTAAATTCGCATGAAAAAATTTCAACTTTTCATACAAAGTCGGTCAGGTGACTTAGTCATTTTGTATGGGGTGTTGGAAATATTTTCGATGAATTTCGAAAAGTCGTTGAACAAATGTGTGTGTTCAGAATGGTTGGTAGAATACGTGGTTAAAGGGATGTAAATGTTCACAGATACACCCTGTTCACAGGTACAGAGAGTACAAATAAAAACAGAACTAGCCTGTACAAGCACAAATAAGATAACTTTGTAGATACAAAATGTAGAAGATACTACATGTTGTAGATAAGAATGTAAATACTGACTTTTGACTTTGACTGACCGGATGGCGCAATTGGTAGTGACCCTGCCTCTTACGCCAAAGGTCGTGGGTTCGATCCCCACCCTGGACAAACATTCGTGCGATGAACACTTGTATTTGTTCGGTGTCTGGGTGTAATATATGTATTTAAGTATATATTTGTGTTCCTCTGTTGTCTGATATCTGTAACACAATTAAGCTACTTAGTACGGAAGCAGGTCAACGTATGAGATGTTGTGAGAATTATTATTATTATTAAATAATATTGACGAAACAATCAGCTGTTGCCGGCGTCACCGCGCATGCGTGACCGCGTCTCGCCACCTGCCAGGGGAAACTACGTAATCTGACATTTCACTATCGGCCCAGTTCGACTGTCTCGGTGACGCAGAGGTTAGTGGGTCGCCCTTTAAAAAGCGACGGCTGCGCAAGAGGTCCCAGGTTCGATCCCTGTGTCGGGCCGAAAATATGTACCTAAATTTTCGGTAATAAATTCTTAGTGGCAGCCCGGGTCTGGAAGTAGGCGGTCTTGTACCCCCGTGCCTCGGAAAGCACGTTAAGCTGTTGGTCCTGCGCTCGATCCCTCTCCGGTCGTGTCACAGTAGTATCCCATCCCTTAGATTAAATCAAAATTATTTAATCTAATCTATCTTTGGTATAAACAATTCTGGGGTTACAACCTCTCGGCAAACACTTATACTATTTACTAAACAACCATGCAAAAATATTGGTTCCAACGCGTACGCGAAAAATTTATTCACTCCAAAAGCGGCCACTTTTAGCGTAAATCAATTTTTCGCATACAAAAACGAACCCAACATTTGTGCATGGTTATTTAATAAATAGTATAAGGGTTTGCCGAGAGGTTGTAACCCCGAAAGTGTTTAAAAGAGATCCGGTTTAGTAGCTAAAAATCCCTTCGCCTTAAGTATTAAGAACACGATTCGGACCAACTCCGTTTAGTTGGTATTAATGTATTTTGGTATACTTTGGTTGGTACACTGGCACGAACCGGCCAACCAGGGAGATAGATATTCGCCAGCAGATAGTTTGTTGATACGAAATAGCACTGTAATCATTGTATTGTAATAGAGAAATAAAACGCAATTAGTACCTATTTGCCGACGGAGTTTAATAACACCAACGCCTTTTCCCGTTCTCAATAACGACGACACGGTCCCTAAAACAGCTTTGGACACAAGCCCTCTTATTCCAAAACGTGGTTTAAAATAAGTAGTTGTATTAATAGGACTGGCAATAACTGAAGAACTAGAGTAATCATTATTACAAAATATAATTTAACCTTATTTAGTATATCAACTATAAATGCTTAAGTTAAACCACCCGGACCCCTAGTTTAAATGAGTACTAAAATAATAACCTCAAAATATCGATTCAGTAACCATGACAACTTATCCCAGTGACAGTTCATTCCGTTTTACACCAAAGTTATTTGTGAGAAAGTAGTTAATTTATTTTTTGGATTTAATCCCAAAAATATAAGCAATTCCTATGCATATTACTTGGAAACCTTATTTAGGGCAATATTTTAATTTATTGTTGTTTAAAAACAATTCTAAAATATTTTTACTTCAGACAACAAAATAAGGTTATGTAAAATTAAATGTCACTGAACGAATGATTGAATGATTCGATCAATTTTGACAGTATCCTGCGGTACTAAGTGGTCTATGGTTAGTCGAGGATTTGTAATAAAAATTTAAGAACTAACATTATTCCGTAATAATCATGAACTTGCTAGTTTAGGATTAAAACCGGTATGAGAGCAGTTTTTTTGTAATAAGAGGGAAGGGAATTACACGCCAAGACGAGGACCCAGACTATTATTATCTTACTCTATGATGAGGACTTTCCTCTTGCCCGTAGATTTATATCCATCAGTATTAGTCCATAGACATCCACCCTAAACAGACTGTGCATTTTCATAGAAAGCCATACTTGAAAAACCGCGCGTAGTCGTTAGGGCTAGGGTGGCGTTCTTTCTCTACTGCATCCCTATAGAGATGCATTAATGTGACGGATAGGGCACACTAGCGACGCCAGTTGTATTTATTTATTAGCTACTACAATAAATATATTTTAAATAATTACGGGACTTCAGTCTCTCAGCAAACACTTAAACTATTTATTTAATAACTATGCCCAAATTTTGGGTCTGTTTTTCTAGTTAAAAATAGGTTCACGCCAAAAGTGGCCGCTTTTGGCGGTAATTCAAAATTTGAGTGCAAAACTAGATCAAATAGCTAACTATAACTATTAAATAAATAGTATAGGTGTTTACCGAAAGACTGAAGCCCCCAAGTTGTTTAAAATAGATCTAGTTTAGTAGCTAACAATTTAAATCAATTAGCGTCGTTAGTGTGCTCTACCCGTCATAAACTGCGTCACCTAAAGTTGTAGTAAAAAAAAAAATCGGTAAAAAACTTTTAAGTTAAACGGTTTTATATTATGTGCACTGAAAACTAGAAAATAATAATAAAAATTAGGTATTTTGAACTTACAAGTTCAGAAATATTTTACGCTACGCAGAATAGCTTTCAGGCATATTAGACTAAAATAAAAACGTGGGGCCCATTAACTATTGCTGTAAAACTTTCTTTCGTACTAAGTGTGGATTACATCGACTTACTATAATCGTAACTGGAGATTTTGACAATCAATAACCAGCCGTGGCGGCTTCACCAGCGAACGCCGAGCTCATGATCTGCCAAAGTATAAAGTTAAACCAAATTTGGTCATACTTAGTTTATAACTGAGTATAATCATAATTAACCTTAGTATAAATCGCAAACTATACTTATAACCGAACTAAATCTCATGTCATTCAATTCCAACACACAATGTGAAAAGAGGCTGACACTAATTTAGTTCCGGGACTATCCTTAGTTGGCGATGTGATATAAGGGGGAATGTGTATATGAAAATGTAGGATCAAGGGACACTATATATATAACTATTTTAAGATCTGTAGTTGATATTTTTATAGCAATCTTATGCAATTTATTCTTAAGTAAATAACACACTTTAGCCATCCTCTACTTTCCACTTCCAAACAACACGTGCTGGACAGCATTGCCATCCGCATACCATCCAGACAATGGCGGCGCGCACCAAGAGGTTTGGCTTCTTGTTCCTGCCCCGAGCCATCAAGACATGGAATGCCCTCCCAGGTCATGTGTTTCCTACTTCATACACTCCGGGGTCTTTTAGGCGGGGCGTGAAGCGGCATCTCAACAGGACATCAGGGTGAGGATGGCAGACTCAATGGGTACTTAATTAGTTATTTTGTGCCTGTCAACCACATATTTGGATTTCACGGCCGCTAACCATCAGGCGGCGTGAGCAGAGCATCCTGATTGGCCTGTCTTTAAAAAAAAATATCTTAAAAAAATAATCTCGCGTTCAGGCGGGACACGAACCTTCCTCAATCCGGGTGAATGTTCTACCAATTAGACCACTGAACGCGTTACTAAGTAGACGAGTAAGTGCTTGATTCGACATGAGCTGTCGATTTCCCGGTGTCCCGGTTCTCAGACTTCATAAAATTGGCAATTCGTTTGTTGGCTTAAGTATTAAGATATTTAATAAGATACGACAAAATGTCGGATAAGTTTAAGTCTCATATTAAAACCTGCCTAATGAAGAAAGGTTACTATAGTGTACAAGACTATTTAAATGATAAGAATTCTTGGTCATGTTAATTGATTAATCTTTTAACTTTTTATTCATAGTAGTCTATTAACTTTCATAATTGTATTTTTCTTCTCTTCTCAATTGAAACTCTGTAACATCATCAATATTTGAAAAGAGTAACTGCTGAGTTTCTTGCTGGTGTCTTCTCAGTAGAAATCGACATTCCGAACCAGCGGTAGATATTATGTACCTATTTTGACATTCATAAGTGTTCTAAGTAAACCTAAATTGAATAAAGATTTTTTTATCTTTATCTGATAATCTCATCAATATTGTAGGTATATTTACGATATCCCAGATTTTATTTTAAGATAATTTTTGTAACCTCGTTTTCCATACACAATAAAGAACTTACTTTCTTCTTTAAGTTCCATGTATTTGTCAGTATGATACTGACATTGCGTTGAGTCGAGCCCGCGGTTATCACAACCTTCACCTAGCGGCTGAAAGCGGGTATTTCTGGGCGCCCTTGTGACGTCACTGTCACGCCTGAAACGTCGGTGTTGCCAGGTTAGGGAGTTACCCGACTGTAGGGGAAAGATTATTTTAGGTAAGGTGGTAGTGTGTAAGCCCTTGTGACGTCAGTTTCACGCCTGAAACGTTGGTGTTGCCAGGGAAGGGGGTTACCCGACTTTAGGGGAAAGATTTTAAGCAAGTATTTTAGGTAAGGTGGTAGTGTGTAATCCCTTGTGACGTCACTTTTACGCCTGAAACGTCGGTGTTGCCAAGTTAGGGAATTTCCCGGCGTTTAGGGAAAAATGTGTCGGTTAACAAAGACCTTGTGTGAGTGGAAGTCCTTATGAGATTACTGTACAGGACATGACAAGCTATTATAATAATATTGTAAATGTCAATGAATTCGTAGAAATAAACGATAGCGCCATTGCCGTTACGTCATAATATGCTATGCTATGGTAGACATGTCATGGGTTCGTTAGTTCCTCAAATATGCACTGACTTCCTAGATGTAGGTACATAATGTTATCATCGTCAGCCCATTTAAGTCCCCACTGCTGGGCACGGGCCTTCCTCAATCACATGAGGGGTAATTGCCATACTCACCACGCTTGGCAGACGGGTTGGCGAGGGTTTTGATATAAATGCAGAGTTTTCCTTCTCTGGATGCTGATGATCATGCCAGCAGCTTTACCTTAGTCGCCTTTTACGACACCTCGGTAAGAGTGAGGGTGGCCTATTCTACTCTGCCGGGGACCACACGGCCATAACATACATGTAACATATAATGTTATAGGTTCTGTTTATTGGTAAGTAATTCCTTTTCATTTCAAATTACCTACCTTATCTCATTTTAATTATGAAAAGTCGCGTCATGTGAAAATAATGCAGGAATCCATTACCATAACACGAAACACGGAAGTAACAAAGTAGGTAACATCCGGCCATTATTGCCTAGCGTTATAAAAAACGAAACAAAACACCACCTTTGTTGTAATAAATTAAAGAATTATTTAATACTAGCTGTTTCACGCGGTTTCACCCGCGCCCCGAAGGAACTACTTCCCGTACCGGGATAAAATATAGCCTATGTTACTTCTGAATAATGCAGCTTTCTAATGGTGTAAAAATTATTGCAATCGGTCCAGTAGTTTTTGAGTTTATTCATTACAAACATACAAAAATACAAATATTTCCTCTTTATAATATTAGTGTAGATCAAAATGTTTTTATATTATTCACGAGTTTTTTGAGCAGAAAACTACGTGATATTCTTATTACGATTTAACTTTAGAAATCTTAATAAATTCTATAATATGTATTAACATTGCAGTGCCCCTGCGGGGTTCATGTTCAGAACTTGTAATTAGTTTAAGATCTATTGTGAACAACATGAAAGCAATAATAACTATGACTATGACTATGACTACGTGACGCGACCTAAGTAGGTATAGGTACATCTTCTAATATATAAAATTCTCGTGTCACAGTTTTCGTTGCCATACTCCTCCGAAACGGCTTGACCGATTTTGATGAAATTTTTTGTGCTTATCCGGTATCTATGAGAATCGGCCAACATCTATTTTTCATCCCCCTAAATGTTAGGGGTAGTCCACCCCTAAATTATTATTTTTATTTTTTAGACAAAATGTTTAATTTCTCTTTTTTTATGATACAACATACAAAAATACATACAATCCTCAATTTTCACCCTTCTACGATCAACCCTTTTATTTATATGGCAAAACAACGTTTGCCGGGTCAGCTAGTATTTTATAAGTTAGTAATTAATCACTATCAATAAGTCCGCGCTACGAAAGAAGTCCCGTGAAAAACATTCAAATTTGATCTTTATGACCATAAAAACAAGGAATCTAAACGTTTACCTTTTTTACTTTAACCCCATTTTTATAAATCGCGAACTAAGGATAGTCCCGTGTAAAACTCGTGCCAGCCTCTTTTAACTTGCCCTCCTTATTACAGAATGAGATCTAAGAAAAGTTCCGGAACTAAATTCGTTCCAGCTCCTTTTTAACATCTTTTCGCATCAACTTTAGAGAGTATTTATTAAATTTGCAAAAGAGTAATGTATAGCTGTGCTGTGTCTCTTTATCCACTGTCTCTTTTCTGATCTTATAGTAATTAAGTACATACTACCTAACTAAGCTGTAAGAAACATAACAAACCACTGCAACACATATACTACATACAGACGTACCTAGTTGCTCTACCTCACGAGGTTTGCACGGAAGACCAGCGTCGAAGCGTCCCTTCGGCATATGCTGAGTGCAAACCTTTTTAGTGACACATTTTTTTTTATTATTGCCTTTATCTCTTTTACTGTACATAATTTTATAGATGTAAAAATGTTTTGTAATTTTGTTACTTCTTTTTACTTACCCCAATTTTATAAATCGCGAACTAAGGATAGTCTCGTGTAAAACTCGTGGCCAGCCTCTTTTAACTTGCCCTCCTTATTACAGAATGAGATCTAAGAAAAGTTCCGGAACTAAATTCGTTCCAGCTCCTTTTTAACATCTTTTCGCATCAACTTTAGAGAGTATTTATTAAATTTGCAAAAGAGTAATGTATAGCTGTGCTGTGTCTCTTTATCCACTGTCTCTTTTCTGATTTTATTGTAATTAAGTACATACTACCTAACTAAGCTGTAAGAAACATAACAAACCACTGCAACACATATACTACATACAACGTACCTAGTTGCTCTACCTCACGAGGTTTGCACGGAAGACCAGCGTCGAAGCGTCCCTTCGGCATATGCTGAGTGCAAACCTTTTTAGTGACACATTTTTTTTTTATTATTGCCTTTATCTCTTTTACTGTACATAATTTTATATATGTAAAAATGTTTTGTAATTTTGTTACTTTATTTGTGTCACTAAATAAATATTATTTCTTTCTTTCTTTCTTCTTTTTGCATGGCGTTTAGAAACGCGATGGTATGAGCTTGAGTACGGTAATAAACTTGAGATCGCGATTTATAATAAGGTGAAAAGCCCCGTGTTATGGCGCGGGACTTCTTTTCGTGGACTCTACATCTTACATTCAACTCCACCATAGACATCTTGAATTACCCAACCATAATGTCAATGGCATTTTTTTAATCGCGAACTAAGGATAGTCTCGTGTAAAACTCGTGCCAGCCTCTTTTAACTTGCCCTCCTTATTACAAAATGAGATCTAAGAAAAGTTTCGGAACTAAATTCGTTCCAGCTCCTTTTTGCATGTCGCTTAGAAACGCGATGGCATGAGCTTGAGTACGGTAATAAACTTGAGATCGCGATTTATAATAAGGTGGAAAGCTCAGTGTTTTGGCGCGGGACTTCTTTTCGTGGACTCTACATCTTACATTCAACTCCACCATAGACATCTTGAATTACCCAACCATAATGTCAATGGTATTTTAAAATTGTACTAGCAACCCCGCTCAGCCGGTCACGCTCAGTCAATACCGCGGAGCCACCGCGCGCGAGTGTACCGCCAATATTATTGTTTGACGAAAATTAAAGTGCTTTGTGGAAATGCCGAATATTATCAATGAGGTGAAGTTGGACTTCAAGGACGTACTCCTGAGGCCTAAGAGAAGCACTTTGAGGAGCAGAAATGATGTAAGTGGAACGAAAATATCAAGGTTCGAAAGAATTCGCGGAAGTAGATTCTCGTGACGAGAAGATCTTAGTGTTTGGATTAAAACTTATGAGCTAGCCGTGTGGTCCCGGCAGAGTAGAATAGGCCACCCTCACTCTTACCGAGGTGTCGTAAAAGGCGACTAAGGTAAAGCTGCTGGCATGATCATCAGCACCCAGAGAAGGAAAACTCTGCATTTATATCAAAACCCTCGCCAACCCGTCTGCCAAGCGTGGTGAGTATGGCAATTACCCCTCATGTGATTGAGGGAAGCCCGTGCCCCAGCAGTGGGGACTTCAATGGGCTGATGACGATAATTAGACAAAAAATAAAAATGTGAATCATAAATCGTAAATCATATATTTTGCAAATATGGGTATTTATTTATTTATTTAAACTTTTATTGCACAAATTTTGATACAACAAGGCGAACTTAATGCCAAGAAGCATTCTCTACCAGTCAACCTTTGGGTCATGCAGAAAGTGCAGTGGTGGGTAATACAAATCAGGTGGTTGGATTACAATAGATATGTGGCTTTTGCCATATTTTACCTTACGGTAAATGATCAAGAAATGACCGGTATGATGACGTCACAAGGGCTTACACACAACTACCTTAACTAAAATAATATTTCCCATAAAGTCGGGTAACTCGGAATAATACGGTAAATGATTAAAAAAAGTGTCCTACTAAAAATTTTAATCTCTCTAGAAGATCATTCTGATATGAATGCTTGCAAAATTTGCTAAAAAAAACACGAATCCCTTTTTGTTTCAAATGTTTCGATCAATTTTTCATTTATTGTCTTAATTTCATTACAACCATTACATTTCATTTCGACCGTGGGAGAGCCAGGCTTCGGCATGAATGGGCCGGCTCGATCGGAGTGATACCACGGCCGCACAGAAAACCGGCGTGAAGCAGCCTTGGAGCCCAATTCTCAGTGCTTGTGATATTTTGAGAACATGGCGGATATCACCCGAAAACCATACAAAAAACTATGTTTTAGTGATAGGTATATGTCGTATGAAAATAAATGTCATGAGCCCGAGAATTGGGCTCCAGTGCTGTGTTTCGCTGCGTGAGTGAGGGTACCGTAGGCCCAATCCGGGGAAAGGCGGGTTTAAAGGTCCGCAGCACACTTGTGACTCCACTGCTGTCGCGGCTGTCCATGGGCGGCAGCAATCGCTTACCATCAGGTGATCCGTCTGCTAGTCTGCCATCTATAACATATAAAAAAATCAGTAAAAATTGTTGGTGCCGCCACTGAACCCAAAAGGGCCGTTAAGGTGACGGGTAGGCACACTAGCGCCGCCAATCGATCTTAATTTTTAGCTGCTAAATCGGATCTAGTTTAAACAATTTCGGGGCTACAACCTCTCGGCAAACACTTATACTATATATTAAATAACCATGCACAAATGTTGGGTCCGTTTTTGTACGCGAAAAAGTGAATAAATTTATACGCGGATAGTAGGTATGATATTGTTTTACGAGAGGCTGCAGTTTCGAAATTGTTAAAAAGATATTCGTTTTAGTTGCTAACGATTTAAACTTGGGTGCTTCAGTCTCTCGGTAAACACCTATACTATTTATTTAATAGTTAGCTATTTGATCTAGTTTTGCACTCAAATTTTGAATTACCACTTATGGCGTGAATCTTTTTTTTTACTAGAAAAACAGACCCAACATTTGGGCTTAGCTATTAAATAAATAGTTTAAGTGTTTGCTGAGAGACTGAAGCCCCGTAATTATTTAAAATATATTTATTTTGGTAGCTAAAATTTAAAATCAATTAGCGTCGCTAGTGTGCCCTACCCGTCACCTTAACAACTCTCACTCACTCATTCGCAGCATGTAATTTCCGGTTGCGTCCAAAACTCTTGCTTTGGAGCTTACGCTTAGAACTTTATAGATCATGCTTCAGAATTTGGGGAGTCTGGTAATTACAATGAAGCGACTGCCATCTGACATTCGTAAACCTTTGACAAGGAAACCAGACCAACTGGAATACGGTTACAAGTAGATCTGGCAGAAAGGTATCTTTTAAAAGATTGGAACATTTGCATCTGAATCAGTGCAGAGATGCGGAACAGTGAAACACTTCATTTGGAACATCGACTCTTAGATAGATCCGTGATTCATTCCGATCATTCGGCTCACTCAGATCATTCAGCTCATTCGGATCATTCGGCTCATCGTCAGCCCATTTAAGTCCCCACTGCTGGGGCACGGGCCTCCCTCAATCACATGAGGTGTAATTGCCATACTCACCACGCTTGGCAGACGGGTTGGCGAGGGGGGTATTGATATAAATGCAGAGTTTTCCTTCTCTGGGTGCTGATGATCATGCCAGCAGCTTTACCTTAGTCGCCTTTTACGACATCATTCGGCTCATCGGAACGTTAAGCTCATTCGGTTCATTCGGTTCACTCGATCTCGAGATCCATTTGAGTCGAATTTCATTCGGAGCGAACATTAGAGATTCGGAACAGTGTATCATTTGGCTGAGTCGGATCACTAAGTCGTTTCAGTAAAGAGTTACCCGTCTATTTATACGATCAGGATCCTTATCTCAAATATTGTAGGTATCTACAATTTTGAGAAACAGCCCGAGACGTGCAGGTGTCCTCACGATGTTTTCCCTCACTGCACCGCCGCGGCGCCGAGCTAATGGCTAACGCACAGAGATTGAAAAATCCAGAGACTTACATGCTCGGAATGGAACCACGACCGACCCCCGTATGGACGCCGTGTGGTCCCCGACAAAGTAGAATAGGCCACCCTCACTCTTACCGAGGTGTCGTAAAAGGCGACTAAGGTAAAGCTGCTGGCATGATCATCAGCACCCAGAGAAGGAAAACTCTGCATTTATATCAAAACCCTCGCCAACCCGTCTGCCAAGCGTGGTGAGTATGGCAATTACCCCTCATGTGATTGAGAGAGGCCCGTGCCACAGCAGTGGGGACTTAAATGGGCTGATGATGAACTATTTGGTCTGCTTTTGCACTCGAATTTTGAATTACCGCCAAAAGCAGCCACTTTTGGCGTTAATACTTTTTTCGAGTACAAAAGCAGACTCAATATTTGTGCACGGTGATTAAAGAAAAAGTACAAGGGTTTGGCAAGAGACTGAAGCCCCGAAATTGTTTAAAATAGATTTGGTAACGTGGCTAAAATTAAAATTAATTGGCGTCGCTAGTGTGCCCTACCCGTCGCCTGAAAAGAAAAATTTGCTGATCATTTTGTATTGCCTTTTTTTTCTACCCTTTAATTTATGGGATATTAAAGCACGTTGAGGTACTCCAAAGTAGCATTATTGCAATTATTCCACGCAGCAAGCATATTACCTACCCTACCTATTAGGGTAGACTCTATAATTTATTAGGGTAGACCCTATTTATTGTTGTGAATCCATCAATCATCGGTTTTATTGTCCCATCAATCCATGGTTTCGTGATGGAACGTATTACGCTGTCTTTGAATAATTCATTTATTATTTTCTTTCGGTATTACACAGTGAAGAAAATAACAGCGAACTAAATATCTATACACTTCGATGCGTGTTTTACTAGGTATAGGAAATCAGAAATCATTTATTTGCTTGAAACATGGTTACATACAGGTGGTTAAATACAATTCAGTATTATAAGTGGCAGTGGGCTGGCCATATTAGCCGTAGAACCGACAACCGATGGGGTAACGAGTTCTGGAGTGGAGACCGCGTCTTGGCAAACGTAATGTAGGGCGCCCTCTGGCTAGGTGGGAGGACGATCTGCGCAGGATGGCTGGCAAGAGCTGGATGCGAGAAGCCATGGATAGATCACAGTGGCGAACAATTGGAGAGGCCTACGTCCAGCAGTGGACTGCGATAGGCTGATGATGATGATGATGATGAAATACAATTCAATTGACAACATTCATGCTTCACCTATCTCGTCGGCATGCAAATATTTTATTGCCTAGTGTCAATCTAATTTTAGAGTCAATACTTAAAATACTATTACATCATAACATTGCATTATTAAAATAATCATTACAATAAAATAAATAATGAATTATACAATTCAAATTAAAATGTCGAATATTCAATGAGATAATTAAAGTAGTTGGAAATCATTCAATTCAAGTCAAAGTATTCCTTAATAGAGTAAAAACATTTTTCCACCAGCCACTTACTTAGGCTATCGCTTGACCACAATCACGCCTGATAGAGAGCAACGATGTGGTCTAGGATGTTTCGCATTTGCCTAGAATGCCTGTTCACTTTTAACCGTGGCTTCCCAATTTATCCTCGACTGCATTATGTATGTACGTAAGAACTTGCACACTTTACGAAAAAAGTCCGATAGTCATAGTCTTAACACCAGAAAAAACATAGGCTTGCCGTCCCGGTTCTCAGACTTCATAAAATCGGTAATTCGTTTGTTGGCTTAAGTATTAAGATATTTAATAAGGTACCACAAAATGTCATTAACCTATCACTGGATAAGTTTGTCTCATATTAAAACCTGCCTAATGAAGAAAGATTACTATAGTGTACAAGACTATTTAAATGATAAGGATTCTTGGTCATGTTTATTGATTAATCTTTTGAGTTGTTATTCATAGTAGTCTATTAACTTTCATAATTGTATTTTTTTTCTCTTCTCAATTGAAACTCTGTAACATCATCAATATTTGAAAAGAGTAACTACTGAGTTTCTTGCTGGTGCCTTCTCAGTAGAAATCGACATTCCGAACCAGCGGTAAATATTATGTACCTATTTTGACATTCATAAGTGTTCTGTGTGGACCTAAATTGAATAAATAATTTTTTATCTTTATCTTATCTTTATCTTTACTCTTGCCAATCTTTTTCAATCTTAATCACTTCAATTTCCCTCGATTTCTGGGATTCCATCATGAAATCCTGACGTGATAATTGAACCATCTCAGTGGAATGCTATTTGAATATTTATTTTTATAAATAATTTATCACTGGCGGAATATGACAAACACAGTTTCGGTTTGGTTTCGGTGGTTCTCCCTGCGTGATCGTATCAGAAATAATGAGATCCGCAGGAGAACTTAAGGTCACAGACATACCCAAAGGATTGCATGCCTCAAGAGGCAATGGGCAGGGCACATAGCGAGGAGAACAGACGGCCGTTGGGGCGGAAAGGTCCTCGAGTGGAGGCCACGTACAGGAAGTCGTAGCCGTGGCAGTCCCTCCACAAGGTGGACGGACGATCTGGTGAAGATCCCGGGAATCCATTGGATGCGGGCAGCATAGGACCAATCTGTGTGGCGAACATTGGGGGAGGCCTATGTCCAGCAGTGGACGTCTATTGGCTGAAATGATGATGATGATGATGATGATAGTTTGTGTTCGTGACCAACAAAAAAGAGAGAAACACTGACCATAAAAATGAAAATTAGGTACAAACTAAACACAAAAAAAGTTAATATTTCAACAAGAAGTTTTTTTGTCTCACTTTCGACCTTCGATACATGTTTTACTGTATTGTACTTCTCTGTGGCTCCGACGACGGAACGGTATGCTAACGAGAAAGTTAAAATAGTTATTGTTTGTTTTGTTCTGATTATAGGTTGTCCATTTCGACGACCTCGGGAATAACTTGGCTTTACTTATTTTTATGAATACGACCTTTAAGTATAGACAAGGTAAACTTTTTAAGTTAAACGTTTAAAATGCATAGCATTCAATTTAAGAAAATGGCCTTCGAAAAATAATAATAGTTTACGTACTGTTGTGATTGTGTTTTGGTTCTATTGTTTAAAGTATTTTATTCTTATTATTATTCCTTAGTATGTTACGACAAATATGTATATATGTACTTTACAAAAGGTCAATATTCTAGACATCCTAGAGAACAGTTTTTAGGTAAAAAGACTTAACTACCTGGTCTACACCACATCGAATTATAGAGACAAAATGACGGAACATTATGAAAAAAAAACTTTTATTTCTCAAAATTTACAATTACATGTTATGAGATTCCCCAGTAAGTATTAATACTTGTGTTGGGGTTATCCCGCTCTCACCACATTTTGTCTAATATGAGATACTTATAAAAGTTATTAAAATAAAATCTTTACATGTCGTAATTTTTCAGACTTTTGTCTCATCGCAGGTAAAAAGATAGAATCATCATCAGCCCATTTAATTCCCCACTGCTGGGGCACGGGCCTCCCTCAATCACATGAGAGGTAATTGCCATACTCACCACGCTTGGCAGACGGGTTGGCGAGGGTTTTGATATAAATGCAGAGTTTTCCTTCTCTGGATGCTGATGATCATGCCAGCAGCTTTACCTTAGTCACCTTTTACGACACATCGGTAAGAGTGAGGGTGGCCTATTCTACTTGCCGGGGACCACACAACATCAAAGATAGAATACTGATAAATAAAGAATACTTCACGCATGATGTTTAACTTGCGAGATACAATCCGTGTTTTTTTTTTCATTTATTTTGGCAACAAACAGTCATATATATAAACATTTGGTAAATAAATATTAATTAAGAAAATAGACATAATAGTTCCTATATGTAACATGCTAATAATACATACATATTTCTTACATGATCGGACATGATAAAGTTAGTGTGTACAATAAAGTAAAGGAAACTAAACATATTCAAAATTTCAGTGAACAAGAATAATAAGAAGCCAAACTTTGAAATTTTATTCTACTTAATAATAATTAGTATTTCATGTTTTACCAATAATAGATTATTTAGTTTTTGCATCATCATCGTCAGCCCATTTAAGTCCCCACTGCTGGGGCACGGGCCTCCCTCTATCACATGAGGTGTAATTGCCATACTCACCACGCTTGGCAGACGGGTTGGCGAGGGTTTTGGTATAAATGCAGAGTTTTCCTTCTCTGGGTGCTGATGATCATGCCAGCAGCTTTACCTTAGTCGCCTTTTACGACACCTCGGTAAGAGTGAGGGTGGCCTATTCTACTCTGCCGGGGATCACACGGCCCCGGAGTTTTTGCATAAATGTGTTTAATGAAATATGAAAAAAATCGATGTCAGTAAATTCCCTATTATATGCGTTGATGGATTGACAGAAGAATGAATTACGAGTGTAATTTTTTTTGCGTCGCGGAGGATCAAACAGGGGTAAAATACGTGAGGAGCGCACCGGCAGACGGGTTGGACCTGAGAAGTATAAGCAACTGAGAAGTTCTGGTGAATCAATCATCGAGTTTAGTATCTTGAAGAGATAGGTCATATCAAATATTTTACGCCTGTTTGAAAGAGTTAATAATTTGTATCTGCTTAGTGACATTTTGTAGGGTTCATGACAAAATACATTGTTACGATAATTAAGTGACTTAATAGATATTATTTTAGTAGATATATTTGCCTATCCAGATATATATGAAGCTTTCTTGACTCATAACGGTATGATTTTCCTAAGGATAAAAAATTGTTCGGTGGACCGGAGGCAGCTTAATACGCCTTCGAGGGTTCGTCATTCGAATCCAATCAAGCACCTCTTGATTTTTCAAATCTATGCGCACATTTCTACCATTTACTCGGCGGTGAGGGAAAACATCTTGTGGCAACCTGCACGTATCGCATAGTTTCTGAAACGTGCAACCATGATTTAGTTTGTTGTCCTGTTAAATAGTTGCGAAGGCCAGACGGCATCCTGAATCATGGTCCAAGCGTACCCCGGCTCCAAAGCGACAGCTTGGCCGCAACCGAGAAATACAACACGATAAGATGATAACTTATTTTTATATTAAGTATATTAAATGGGTTTGCACTTGACCTCATCTCACCTGGTGGAAAGTGACAATAAGGTCTAAGATGTAGCGTGCTTACCCAGAAGAAGCCTATTCACTCTCGACTTAAAGACACCCAAATTGTAGCTCTCTGGGAATACAAAAGCCGGCAAGTTACAAAATACAAATACAAAAAAAAACAAAATAATGTATTTGACGATCCGTTTGGAACAGTGGTAGTGAACACTGCCTTTGATCCAAGGGTTGCGGGTTCGATCCCCGCACAGTACAAACATTTGTGTGCATGAACATGTCTGTTTGTATTGGTCTGGGTGTTTTCTATGTATTATAAGTATGTATTTACAAAAAAAAAGTATTATATGTATATCTTTGTAATTCCGCTGTTGATTCTGATATCCGTAACACAGGTGCTTGAGCTACCTATCTCGGAGTCAGATCAATGTACCTATGTGACGTTGTGAAATATTTATTTATATTTTATTTATATTTCAGTCACTTAGGTATAAGTATTGTACAATGGGTTTGGACTCTCCTTTTAAGCAAATACTTGCTTGTGCAAATAGTTGTTCCATTCCTTAGCAGTTCGTACCAAGAAAAAATGAAGCGATACGCTTAGTACGAGCTGTTGTCTTCCTAATTCTGTACCACCAGTAAATGTAAACTGATTGACTCAGCTGTAAAATCACAAGTCTCCAACATGTTGGGCTATCAGCTGTCTTGTTGACGTCATACACGTGGAGATGGATAACACGTGCGCACGCGACGTGCAAGTCTGTAACAGCTGGTAGAGCAGAAAATTAGTATAGAAAACGATTTAAATGTTTATCTTTGAGAATTTAGTTATCATTTTTATCATGGGAATATGAAGCAAAACGAGCGGATAGGCCATGAGGTCACCCAAGGAAATAGAGAGTGCACTTGTGTTTGCGCACACACTTGAACACTATAGTATATCCTTCGTACGTGATTCGCCTCTGCAGCTGAAATTCTTAAGGTGACGTAGGTAAGGGTAGGGCACACTAGCAACGCCAATCGATTTTAATTTTTATTTACTAAACCGGTTCTATTTTAAACAATTTCAGGGTTACAATCTCTCGGCTAACACCGGCCGGCAATACATTTTATTTAATAATTTTAGTTTTAATAGATAATAAATTTAAACACTTTTTTTATATAAGAGGTGGCAAACGAGCAGACCGATCACCTGATGGTAAGTAATTCCGCCGCCCATGGACACCCGCACCACCAGTGGAGTCACAAGTGCGCTACCCATTTTCCCCTTCCCCCCATTGGGCCTCCGGTAACCTCACTCACACGACGAAACACAGCGCAGGCGCTGCTTCACGCCGGTTTTCTGTGAGGCAGTGGTATCACTCCGGTCGAGCCGGCCCATTCATGCCTAAGCTAAATAATACTAATACTTTCGCCTATAGATAGACAATCGGATCGGATATATTCATGATACCTATTAAGTATGAGGTGTTCGGGATGTAGGTAAACGATTAAAAAATACGATGTATTTATTATCAACGCTTGTAATACTTAACAAACATTAACAATAGACAACCTTTTCTTTTAGAAAGGATTAAATTTAAATGTACCTCGGACAAGTGGTAGAAAACGTGATTTGTTTTATTAACCTATTCGTAAAAGAAATTATCGTTGAAATTATGGCAGAATCGAATAGGCCACCCTCACTCTTACCGAGGTATCGTAAAAGGCGACTAAGGTAAAGCTGCTGGCAAGATCATCAGCACCCAGAGAAGGAAAACTCTGCATTTATATCAAAACCCTCGCCAACCCGTCTGCCAAGCGTGGTGAGTATGGCAATTACCCCTCATGTGATTGAGGGAGGCCAGTGCCCCAGCAGTAAGGACTTAAATGGGCTGATGATGAAAAGAAATTATGCGCAAAATACTTTTTTGAACAGATCATGTAAAAATTATAATGCAAAATTTGGCGAAATAGACATGTTCAGACACTCGGTTGGTTCTTACAAAAAAGAGATTAGACTTGCTCTATTAGAGTCCGAAATTTTAATGAGTTAATTGATTGCTTTACATATTAGTATTGTATTATTTAAGAATAAGAATAAGAATAAAATAATTTATTCAGCGCCAAACATACACAAAAAAAAAATATAAAAAAATATATATATATATATAAAATAGACATTACAATGGCACTGAAATGGGTTCCACTCAGCATGTGTCACAGTGTCTAAAGGACACCACGACGCTGGTCTTCCGTGGAGTCCAAGGAACTAAGTGACGTCACTTGATTTAATTAATTTGGTTACTTACCTACTTGTCAAATGTGTTTTACTTTGCTTGCCTCATATTTTGAGCTGTACAACCTGTGCGGATAAAGGATGGGATCAAAAATGGCGGCGCATCTATTCAATTCTCGCTCGCGTGTATAAATAAATAATAAATAATAGTGTATGTACACGCCTTCCGTGCACATCCGAGGTAAATGTAGAATTTTAATTTTGTAGCTGTTGCAATCAAAACGCACTTTTCGGTTCGCAAGCTGATTATATTTTCTTCAGAAAAATCAATAATTTTAACAATATTGACGTGTCATTTGACGTCTCAGTAAAAAAAACATAAAACTCGTAAGGAGTTTTTACTTCAACATAAATGGACTGTACATATTTCGCCCACCAAGGACAAACTGCGCTTTGTTCTTAATAGACACCATCGCCCACCATGGGGTTATCGCCCACCATGAGCAAACATAACCTTGTCATTAGACACTACATAACAAATCAAATAAAACATAACCTTGTCATTAGACACTACATAACCAATCAAATAAAACATAACCTTGTCATTAGACACACGAAAATAAATCACTACCTATGCTTATACATAAAAATAACTAAAATGTAAACAATAAGTAGCAAAAAACATTATACAAAACAACAAGATAGCTTAAATCTAGTTAGAGACCGGAAGTATACAAATTTTGGAAATTGGTCTCTTAATAACACCATTTTTCACCTTTAAGGTGACAACCCTAGTGATGTTATCTTGTCCTGGGTGAGTAGCAACCACCCTGCCATACAACCACCGACAAACTGGTAAGTTGTCTTCCTTGACAATAACAATGTCACCAATTTTAGGTTCAGGATGTTGGTCTGACCACCGATATCTCTGGTAGAATTTAGTTAGATATTGACGCGACCACTGCCGCCAAAAGTCTTGAACCATTCTCTGAGTGTGTTGCCACCTACGCAAAGAGGAAATATTTGATGACTCAAAATTACAGTCTGGTGGAGTAACCAAAGCTTCACCAACCAGAAAATGACCAGGTGTTAGCACAGTGTCGTCATCGTTTTCTCCTTGAATTACAGATAGAGGCCGCGAATTCATACAGGCTTCAATCTGCGACAACACGGTAGCCATCTCCTCAAAGGTCAATGTACTTTGACCAACAACCCGCTTCAGATGGTACTTGACCGACTTCACTCCCGCTTCCCATAGACCACCAAAATTTGGGGAACGCGAAGGAATGAAGTGCCAAGTACATCCATTAGTTGCTAGAGTTTCAGCAACTTCTTGTGCCATGGAGCCCTTCTCAGATGTGAACAATCGCTTAAGTTCACTGGACGCTCCAACGAAATTTGTGGCATTGTCACTCCACAGATCAGTACAATACCCCCTCCTGGCAACAAATCTCTTAAATGCTTGTAAAAAGCCCTCGGTAGTAAGATCAGTAACCACTTCCAAATGAACCGCGCGGGTCACCATGCATACAAACAAGCAAATATACGCTTTATACGATTTATGTCCACGGCCTTTTGAAGTCCTTAGTTGAATTGGGCCGGCATAATCCACTCCACTAGACTTGAATGCTCTAGTAGGAGTAACCCTTGACGCAGGCAACTGGCCCATTAATTGAGACTGTGTCCTATTAGAATTTTTGGCACAAATAACACATTTCCTAAAATGTGCCTTAACAAGCTGTTTAGCACCCAGAATCCAGTACTTAGACTGCAAGTAGCACAACATGAGCTGTGGCCCACCATGAAGAGTCTGTTTATGAGCATCACCTATGATAAGGTCAGTCAAATAAGACCGTCGAGGGATCAATATGGGATGCTTTTTACCTTTACCCCACATAGCGTTCTCGAGCCTCCCACCTACTCGCAAAATCTGTTCCTCGTCAAGAAATGGATTTAACGCCCGAAGGCTGCTTCGTTTAGGTAAGTTTACCTTTCTACTTATCAGTGCCATTTCTTCTGCAAAACTTTCCACCTGGCAGTTTTTTATGCAAAAGTTCATAGATTTCTTTAGTTCTTGCGTGCTCAAAAATCCAACATGCTTTTCAGTGGCTCCTGGCTTCGCATTATGTACGAAACGCTTGCAATATGCGATGACTCTAATCATTCTGGTAAATGACGAGAATCTTTCCCAGATAGTATTTTCCTCGCATACGGCTGCACAGTGCGACTTGATCTTTACTAATTCAAGTTCTGTAGTTATATCTTTAGGTTTTGGATATTCAATGTGTTCACTTTTTAGGAAATCAGGGCCTTGAAACCACAACGAATTTTCCAACAACACCTTTGGAGATAGTCCCCTTGACGCACCATCGGCTGGATTATTTTTTGAAGAAACATGTGACCAGTGATGTGAATCTAAATTAGTTTGGATTTCAGACACACGATTCGCCACAAACACCTTCCAGCGATTAGGATGGCCATTCAACCAGGCAAGAACTACAGTTGAGTCCGTCCAAGCGTGAATACGACTCTTCTCGATGTTCATTCACTGCCGCTACTTCTGTCAGTAGGCGAGTGAGCAGGACAGCCCCACACAACTCGAGTCTCGGGATTGAGACTTGTTTCACCGGTGCAACTTTCGTCTTTGCCGAGACCAAAGCTACTTGAACCTTTCCGTCAGAGCTTACTACACGGCAATAAACGACAGCTGCATATGCGTCCTTGGAAGCATCACAGAAGCCATGAAGTTCCACATCATCGCCGTCTCCAATCCCAAGCCATCGAGGTAATGTAACATTACCCAACTCTTTAAGCTCTTCACGGTAAGCTAGCCATTCATTTAATATATCTGCGGGCACCGCTTCATCCCAACCCAATCCTGTCAACCACAGCTTCTGTATAAGCATTTTGGCAATTATTATACTCGGTCCTACCCAACCAAGAGGGTCGAAAAATCTAGAAATATCCGATATAATAATTCTTTTTGTTACAGGTTCCTGTAAAGCTTGCATCTTCACCGAGTAGCGGAAGGAGTCTTCACTTCGGTTCCAGGTAAGTCCGACTATCTTCATAACTTCATCTGTCTTTATTTTGAGATCATCTTTTATTTCTGCAATTTCCTTTTCACAATTATTTTCTTTCATATTTCTTAATAGTTCCTGATCATTACTTGACCATTTTTGCAAACAGAATCCTCCTTTTGCTAAGAGTTCATTCATTTCCTTGTACAGCTTAATTCCCTCTTCTCTGGTCTCACAACCTGACATTAAGTCATCCATATAAAAATCAGTGGCAACCTTTTCAGCTGCCAGCGGGAAACTATGACCTTCGTCCAACGCCACCTGCTGCAATGTCTTCACCGCGAGATATGGAGAAGAAGCTACTCCAAAGGTAACTCTTTTCATTCTATAATGATCGACTTCAGCATTTGGATCATTTCTCCAGAGTATCCTTAAGTAATCCGCGTCTTTATCATCAACCTTCACCTGCCGATACATCTTGACAATGTCAGCTGTTAAACAGATAGGTTTGATTCTCCATCGTAGGACAATGTGCCTTAAGTCTGGCTGTAACCTTGGCCCAGTGAACAGATTATCGTTCAACGATTTGTTGTTCGTTCCTTTGCAAGATGCGTCGAAGACAGTCCTAACCTTTGTCGTCTCTCGATCTTCACGAACGACTGCGTGATGAGGTAAGTAAACTGCCTTTTCATTATTCACTTCATTCTTAGGTACCAGCTCCATATGATCCATTTCCAAGTACTCGTTGATAACCTTACTATAGCTTTCTCTGAAGTTCTCTCTTTTCAACCGTCTTTCTAGCGATTGTAGTCTTCTCTCAGCTATCATCTTGGAATTAGTAACCTCTGGAGTTTCAGAATTGAAAGGCAGCTTCACAATGTACCTACCTTCTTCATCTCTACGAGTCGTTTCAGCGTAGTATGCTTCGCAACGTTTTTCATCTTCGCTTAACAACTTTTCCCTGGGCAATTGGACTGATTCTTCGAGTTCCCAGAATTTTTTCAGCAACTCATTATCGCCATCTAGACGACAATGTAATGTATTTCTCATATTTTCAGTGAGACCACCTGGCGACTCAACAGCGCCTGAAATGATCCAACCAAGTGAAGTTGACTGCGCAACGACACCTAGCGGACCCTTCTTAATGCCTTCTTGAAGAATGTTGCTGTACACTTCAGCACCCAAGAGCATATCAATACGGCTTGGCGTGTGATAGCTTGGATCAGCAAGAGTTATAGTTTGTAACTCTGTCCACTCCACCAACTTCACTTTATTTGTTGGCAAGAGCGTAGTGATAGACCCCAAAACATAGGCCTCTACAGTGATGACCACATTTGGATCAATACGTGATCTAATATTAATATTAACCATTGCCTTGGAGATCGTTTGATCTCCACCTACACCAGAAACAACGGTGTTTGTAAATACCTTTTTCAAACCTAACATTTGGACCGTGGATTCGGTCACAAATGATGCTTGCGAGCCCTGGTCTAAAAGCGCTCGAATAACATAAGACCTACGGTTTTCTGCTAATCCTTCCACTAGCGCCGTCGCTAGCAAAACCTGGTAACCTTTTGGCTTACCTGCAGAAAAATGCGTTACCACCGGTTCTGAGTTCTTAGTCCCAGAGGATGACTCCTGATTTTGAGACGTATTAACCTGATCAACAGCCACATGACCATCAGTCATACATTCACCATTCGGATGCAACAAAGAATGATGCTTTTTGCTGCAGACGCGACACCTACCTTTACTTAAACAGTTTCTGGCAGAGTGGTTGCTTCCCAAACAACAAAAACATATGTTATTTGTTTGGAACAAAATGACGCCTGGATCCTACCAACTCATGCGCAAACTTTGTACACTTGATGAGCTTATGGCCTTCCATACAAAATGGACACTTTACATTCGTAAGATGCATTGTTTTAATTTTATTTACACGAGTGCACTGTTTATTGGTGGGCCCCGAATCGAGGAATTCTAAGGCGCGATATCTCTTCGTAAGGAAGTCTTGGAATTGCTTATAAGTTGGCAATTCATCAGTTGAATTACAATCGACCGCGCTAAACTCCCATCGTCTTCTCGATTCTGGGTCCAGCTTTAGTGTTAAAATATGAATAATCATTAAATCCCAACTACTAGTTTCTACTCCAATATTAGAGAGTGCTGCCAAACAATCATTTGTAGTGTCCATTAACTCTTTTAAGCTACTAGCGGACTCGTGAGTAATGTTTTTCTGACTAAAGAGCCGCTTCAACAAATGATGACTGATATACCGTTTATTATTGTAACGTGCCGTTAACAACTCCCAGCACCTTGTATAGTTACTATCAGTAGTGGGAATGTTAGCTAGCAACTGCTCAGGCTTCACCACTCACATAACCCTTTAAATACAGTAGCTTTTGGACATCAGCTAGATCACTGTTGGAATGGATTAAGGACGTGAACAGATCTCTAAAAGTATTCCACTCGGAATATTTTCCAGTAAAGATTGGAATGTTCACCTTAGGCAGTTTGACTTTACACGAGCTAACTGAAGTACTAGGTTCAAAACCTGATTTTAAATTCGAAGTTAGTGAATTTATGACATTTTTAAGTTCTAATTTATATTCAAAGTAAATCTCCTCAGCCTGATCAAAAACTTCTCCTTTAAAATAGTTACTAGTAGTTGCCGCAATTTGCTCTGGTGTTATAGTCTGCATCAACTGTTTATGTCCTGCTACGAATTCCGACCAAATCCCTTCCAACAGTTCCAGTCTACCTTCCACATACAACAACGTGAGTCTCTCTTTGGGACTCTTTTTGTAATTAGTTTTAGCCTTAACCAAACGACTATAAACCGTTTCTTGGAAATTAATTAACGCTTCCATGTTTACCTAATTCAAATAAAATCACAATAGAAAAAACACGGAAATAATTACAAACTCAGGCGCACGCTAATTTCCAAGAAATACTAATTTAAAATAAATTATTCAAAACATTTTTAACTTTAAAACTCTGACCAAAAATGTACCTAGTCTCTCGTACTATAAATTGTTTTTGACGAAATTATTCTACCTAAGTACAAACTAGAAGTAAAAATGTTCAAAAATAATAAAGTTCAACTTCGCTTGGCAAATCTTCTATACCGAAATTACCGCACTCGCACAACACTAGTAAAACACCCGAACAACACTAGTAGAACACTCGACGACTCGATGTAAATAAGGTTCAAAATAGCTCACCAAATCTTCCGTACAAAATACCTCCCGACTCTACGTAGTCGGCCGCAGTAGGTAGCCTCGTAGACGAAGACTCCACACCCATCCACCAGATCAGATGGTGCCACCAGCACCACCGCTTAGCTGCAGCAGGATCTCAACAGTCCCGCACCAAATTCCACCTTCAGCGACACTTCGGCGCTGACTGACTGACGCTTTGTTCAGCCAGAATAATTCCCGTTGTAATAGCGGACAATAATCTAATATCTAATCCCTGCCGGTATCCGGCTCCTCGAAGTACCAAATGTACACGCCTTCCGTGCACATCCGAGGTAAATGTAGAATTTTAATTTTGTAGCTGTTGCAATCAAAACGCACTTTTCGGTTCGCAAGCTGATTATATTTTCTTCAGAAAAATCAATAATTTTAACAATATTGACGTGTCATTTGACGTCTCAGTAAAAAAAACATAAAACTCGTAAGGAGTTTTTACTTCAACATAAATGGACTGTACAGTGTATAAATAGTGTGCGAGCGAGAAGTGAATAGATGCGCCGCTATTTCTAATCCCATTCTTTATCCGCACAGGTTGTACATGTACTTATGCTCAGTTTATGTTTTAATTCTGAACTGTGGAAACTTTACTGATTTCTGTGTTATTTGTATTTGTTTTAACTTTAGGTCAAATGCTTTTTTTTATGATATAGGTGGCAGACGAGCAGACGGATCACCTGATGGTAAGCGATTACCGCCGCCCATGGACGCCTGCAACACCAGTGGTGTCACAAGTGCGCTGCTTACCTTTTAACCCCCCTTCCCCTGGATTGGGCCTCCGGTACCCTCACTCACGCAGCGAAACACAGCGCATGCACTGCTGCACGCCGGTTTTCTGTGAGGACGTGTTATTTAAGTATTTTCTTTATTGAGAAAACAAACGGCTTAAATACTAATACATTTAGACTTATTACATTTAAGTAACTCACTAGCCTAATAAGTTTCCACTACTAGCTCATACAAATAACTCCGGTCGAGCCGGCCCGTTCATGCCGAAGCGTGGCTCTCCCACTGTTAAAACGAAATTTACGAAACGATAACGATAAAGTCGGCAAATAAATAAATAAAATAAATAAATCTAGCTCTTGTTATACTGTGGGACTGTGACCCTATACTAATGTTATAGATAGATAGACCTTAATGTATGTTATACATAGATATAGTATGTACGAGTACATAGAGAGAGTCAAAGTCTTATCTTATCTAAATTATGTTTGTGCAATCATTCATTACATGCATATATCGACAGTTGTAAGCGTGACATAACGGTGTAGTATTTCTAAAATGTAGATGATCAAATTATATAATAAATTGCCCAACTACATAAAAAACGAAAATAATTACAATAAGTTTATTCATTTATAAAAAAAAACTTACTCATAAATGCTACTAGTCAGTGAACGAATATTTACAGGATAAAATATAAGAAAAAATAAGTACATGTGGATTATAAATAAATTGCAAATTCCAAATATTACTATTACATAGAAGAATACATATCAAAAGCAAATACCAAGTAAATAAAATAAGAAATGTCTGCTCCTCTCTATGCCAATTTGCGATGCCTACCAAGGCGCATATGTTCTTTTGATTGTGTAATGTTACCACATACCTAGTCATATAGTCATATATAATGCAAATAATAATAAATAAATAAAATAAAGAGATTTCCCGGGTTGTAAGTAAATACAAAGATTCTTTATGGCGCAGAACAAAGTACAAGCACAGTGGCGGACAGGTCAAGCTATACAAAACTGTCAAATTTCCTCAACAGATTTCGAACTCAATGTGAAACAATATAAGGTTTATAATCGAATGAAGAAATTTGACAGTTTTGTAAAGCTTGATGTGTCCGCCACTGTACAAGGGCAGGGTCATTACACTTAGCACTTTTTTCCTTTTCTTTTTAGTATGCGAAAAATTGTTCAGCGGTTTTCGTTAGATGGGGCTTGTAGAAAGCAGATGTAGCTTTAAAAATCAGTCATGATTGACATCTGATGATAGTTCTGCGTTGTTTCGGTAGATGTCACTATGCATTTTTCCATCGCGCTAGTAAAGTGTGTTTCTGGAAACATGACCTCAAGTCACCTGCCCACATTATACAATTGTAAAAAATAAACCAGAGGTCCAAAAGATATTTGGATTTTTTTTATATGTATAGTATAATCTAATATTTTATTTAATCGTCTCCCTGACTGATTCTCTAAGATTCTACATAGCCGTTAAGTATTGGTCGGTTTCCTCTAGATGGCGCTAGCTAGCACTAGACTAGCCGAGTGATGTCTCTATATATCAGTATATATATGTTACTCTATGGTTACGGGTACATAACAACTTAGAGTATGGGAGTGATAGTAGTTAATGAATGAATGTTAAGTACAGCAATAGCAGAAGTAGCTGAACGTATTTCGTAATTTGTTGTTCTTGTTCCAAAGAGCGTAAGAGTCACTAGCTGCGAAAAGTGTGCATCAACTTTTGCTGTTGACTGTACCGACGGCCTTACAGAAAACTGGCTTTAAGCACCGTCTGTGCAGTGTTTCTTCGAGCCCCCCTTGAGGTCCCTAAGTCGTAGCCGTTGGGAAATACTCCCAAAGGTAAACTGTTCCACAGAACTGAAGTACGTGGTAGAAAGTTCCGCGAAAAACGCACAGTATTAGGCCGCCATCCATCGAGATAATGAGGATGGAATGACAATCGCTTGCGTGTGGAAACTTTGTGGCAAACCAGATTCCACGCAAACGAACCTGCAGACGAAAACTGATAGTTTATCACATATCTACATAAGCCCGCAATGCTACAAAATGTGTTAGTAGGTATTTGTTTCAGTTTCAGCGATCACTGACGGCATAATCAGGCAACCTGCCAACAGAAACCCGGCATTCGGCAGCAATGTCGGCAGTTACTGAAATTCTCAGCCTCTGTAATAAGGTCACAGTGAAATCAAATGAAAAGAGGTTATTTTGCATGGTATAGGTCCATCTATGCACTATCTAATGTCCTTTATCTGAAGGTTGTCTGGTAGAGATCGCTCCCAGCGATAAGACCGCCTAAATTGTACATTGTATCTCTGTATACCTAGCTTTTAAGTTTTGTATGTTGTGCAATAAAGAGTATCTATCTATCTATCTATGCTTAATTGCACCACTGGGTGTTTTAAATCTATGTGCGTATTTCTACCGTTACCTCGGCGGTGAGGCAAAAGATCGTATGAAAATTTCGGATGTTTAAAAGGTTGCGAAGGTCAGACGGCTGCCGATTCATTGTTATTACCAGACTCTCTAAATCATGGCTCACATGCTGGCGCTCATCATGGCGCAAATGACACAACTTGAGCTACCTATCTCGGAGTCAGATCAATGTATGTGATGTTATGAAATATTTATTTATTATTATGTATGTCAGTTGTTCCTTAACCACGGGCAATTATGCCCCGGACTTTTGGAAGGCGTGAGTGGGGCGGAAGCCAACGCGTAGAGGCCCGTTCAATTGACAGTTTCACTATAATGTGATGTGACACCAGCCGGCGACTATCCCTGTACACTACAGAAGTGTAGGCAAGGACAGTCCCCGGTTGGAATAAGACTATTACTGCTGACGACCCGTTTGGATCAGTGGTAGGGAACGCTGCCTCTGAAGTCTGGTGCAAGGGTTGCGGGTTAGATCCATGCACAGTACAAACATTTGTGTGCATGAACGTGTCTGTTTGTATTGGTCAGGGTGTTTTCTACGTATTATAAGTATGTATTTACTAAAGGAAAGTATTATGCATATTTACCTATACACCGTTATTTTTTTATCGTTTACCGAAAACCTCTTAAAAGGTATCGTGAATAAAATCTATTTAGCATGTTAGATTATCAAAATAAGCGAAAAAAAAACAGCTGTTCCATACATTATTGCCGGATGGATATTCTATTTTGTATAGAACTGGTGATATTTTTTTCCACTTATTTTGTTGATTTAACATGTTAAATGGACTTTTTTGCGATACCTATTATAATAATCATTCATTTATTTCAAGCAACAAGATACATTAAAAATATTTCATTGACACATAGGTACAATAAATAGGTAGATGCCATAAAGTCTAACATACATATATAATAAAATAAAATTCACATAAGTATATCTTTTTCACGCCGTGTGGTCCCCGGCAGAGTAGAATAGGCCACCCCCCTCTTACCGAGGTGTCGTAAAAGCTACTAAGGTAAAGCTGCTGGCACGATCATCAGCACCCAGAGAAGGAAAACTCTGCATTTAAATCAAAACCCTCGCCAACCCGTCTGCCAAGCGTGGTGAGTATGGCAATCACCCCTCATGTGATTGAGGGAGGCCCGTGCCCCAGCAGTGGGGACTTAAATGGGCTGATGATGATGATGATATCTTTTTCAAACTTCTACGTGCGACCTGTAGAGTCAGCTGGTAGCCGTCATTTATTTCAGGAAACAAGATACATTAAAAATATTTCATTGGCACATAGGTACAATAAATAGGTAGGTACCTTATAGTCTAACATACGTACATAATCGACTGACCGGATGGTGCAATTGGTAGTGACCCTGCCTCTTTCGCCAAAGGTCGTGGGTTCGATCACCACCCTGGACAAACATTCGTGTGATGAACACTTGTTTGTGCGGTGTCTGGGTGTAATATATGTATTTATGTATATATTTATGTTCCTCTGTTGTCTGATATCTGTAACACAAGTGCTTAAGCTACTTAGTACGGAATCAGGTCAACGTATGAGATGTTGTGATAATTATTATTATTATTATAAAAAATAAAATTCACATATATTTTTTTCAAACTTCTACGTGCGGCGTGTAGAGTCAGCTGGTAGCCGTCCTCGAAATTTCAGAAAGACGACTCCCTGAGACCAGAATTAATTAAATTAATTAAGAATTATGAGATTTTCGGGATGGAAACGATAAAAAAATAACGGTAAATATTTGTAATTCGGCTGCTGGTTCTGATATTCGTAACACGGATGCTTGAGCTACCTATCTCGGAGTCAGATCAATGTATGTGATATTGTGAAGTATTTATTTATTTATATCTAACTGTAACATGTAAGGTCACGGACATATCCCAAACGATTGCATGCCTCAAGTGGCAATGGGCAGGGCACATAGCGAGGAGAACAGACGGCCGTTGGGGCGGAAGGGTCCTCGAGTGGAGGCCACGTACAGGAAGTCGCAGCCGTGGCGCCCCCCACAAGGTGGACAGATGATCTAGTGAAGATCGCGGGAATCCATTGGATGCGGGCGGACAGGACCGATCTGTGTGGAGAACATTGGGGGAGGCCTATGTCCAGCAGTGGACGTCTATTTGCTGAAATGATGATGATGATGATGATGATGAAACATTCCTTTCCAGGTGGACTTGTACCGGGAGATCACATTCCGCAATTCCGGGCACACGTACCGGGGCGTGCCGGTCATGGCCAGCAACATGGACACCGTCGGCACCTTCGAGATGGCCAAGGAACTGTCCAAGGTAATTCCTTTCCACCCATATTACTCTATGTTTTACTTACTTCAAGAATCATCGTCAGCCCATTTAAGTCCCCACTGCTGGGGCACGGGCCTCCCTCAATCACATGAGGGGTAATGCCATACTCACCACGCTTGGCAGACGGGTTGGTGAGGGTTTAGATATCAATGCAGAGTTTTCCTTCTCTGGGTGCTGATGACCTTAGTCGCCTTTTACGACACCTCGGTAAGAGTGAGGGTGGCCTATTCTACTCTACCGGGACCACACAGAAAAATAGAATAGATACGTCAAGAACGAATACATCAAGAATAGAATAGAAAAATTATATTTATTTATTATCCATTCCATCCATCCAGACATCTTTAAGGCGACGGGTAGCCCTAACTAGCGACACCTAAACCTACTAAACCGGATCTATTTTAAACAATTTCGGGGTTACAACCTTTCGGCAAACACTTATACTATTTATTAAATAACCATGCACTAATGTTGAGTCCGTTTTTGTACGCGAAGAATTGATTACCGATTGGGTCCACATTTGTGCATGGTTATTTAATAAATAGTATACGTGTTTGCCGAGAGGCTGTAACACCGATTTTTTTAAAATAGATCCGGTTTAGTAGCTAAAAATGAAAATAGATTGGCGTCGCTAGTGTGCCCAACCCGTCACCTAGAGGCAAGATTGAACATGCATCTTTTAGGCAAACGCGCATCATCCTAGACCCGATAGTTGCTTTCCATCAGGTGCGATTGTTAGCCTATTGACAAAATAAAACTTTATTCAAGTTAGATCCATGCAGAATATTTATGATTGTCAAAATATGTAGGTCCACATACCCACAGTAAATATATACGCAGGCAGTAACGATCACAATTACATTTTGGGGGGTCGGAAATGGAGATTGATATGGGGGGGATGGTGGGACCTCACTGTGTCTTGGCCCGAGCGATCGGGTGCATGACCAATACCTTAACGTGGTTTCCAAGTAACGAAACAAAACGTTATGAAAAGTATGTCTAATTTTATGTATCTTTGTGTAGCTTTTTGCAGCTTTAGGAATCATTTTGTGTACCTCTGTGTACGAATATTGTATGCTAGTATTATGCTTATTTCTTAAGAAATATCATTAGTTCTAATTTAACACGCACCAGATGATCCTTGTTGCACCTAGGATCACGGCCCGGTACTTAAACCAGTAGTCCTAAGGTAAGAATAATATTTTACAAAAATAAGTAAGTAACTTTCTGTCCAAAATGGCGACACTCCGCCATTTTGCTTTTCGATACTGCTTTAGCGTATTTATCTACTGTGACATACCTAAGTATTGTCACCTGCCATCTACAAACTTGAATGCTGTTAAGTACCAAAACCGCTATTTTCACCCCCTACTCAAAAATGACGGGTGAAGGTAGGGTACATTCCATTTTACTTATGTGCTTAACTACCTAGAATCTTAGGTATTACTGCCCACTACTTTGTAACAAGTTTAATTGTAACAATCATAACACATTGAGTAGGTAGGTACTTTGCGACTCAGTTTCAGCTGACCTATTATGAGTTGTTTTATGAAAACAAATAAGTATCTACTTGGTCTTTATTAGGTCTTGTATTTATTCTTTTGCTGTTCTCAGAAAACAGACCTTTCGTCTTTGCATGTAATTCAGAGAATAAATTCGTATGAAATAACAAAGACGCAACCTAATGTAAATAAACAGACCCAGACCACGTTATTCTAAATCGCGACACAAAAGGATATTACCGTACTAAATATCATGTCATCCCGTTCCAACACGCAGTGTTAAGGTGACGGGTAGGGCACACTAGCGACGCCAATGTTGTTTTATTATTAACTACTAAACCAGATCTATGTTAAACAACTTCGGAGCTTCAGTCTCGGCAAACACCTATACTATTTATTTAATACATATAGTTAACTGTTTGGTTTGCTTTTGCACTCGAATTTTGGATTACCGCTAAAAGTGGCCGCTTTTGGCGTGAATCAATTTTTCGCGTACAAAAACGGACCCAACATTTGTTCATGGTTATTCAATAAGTGTTTGCCGAGAGGTTTTAACCCCAAAATCGTAAAAGGATTTAAAGGGGCTCGCACGAATTTTGTTCCGGGACTATAGTTAGTTCGCGATTTGTTATAAGGGGGAGAAGGTCTGCTCTAAACGACATTGTAATCTAATGTGGCGTATGGGGTACAAAACTTGATGATTTTTAAAAAAAATATATATTGACGAGTGAATATCGTCGGAGAACCACGCTTCTGTTATGATAGGCGGCTCGACCGGAGTGATACCTCACTGAAAACCGTTGTGAAGCAGCACCTGCGCTGTGTTTCACTGGGTGAGTGAGAGTATCGTAGGCCCAACTCATGGGAAGGAGGTTAAAGATCACCTTATCACTTAAAAAAACCGTGACAACAAACTTTATGATCAATTAAAGAAGATGATCACGAAAAATCACGTTCTGTCCACGAGCACGCCGAGTGAGTCTTAAGGTGACATGTAGGGCACACTAGCGACGCCAATCTATTTTAATTTTTAGCTACTAAACCGGAACTATTTTAAACAATTTCGGGGTTACAACCTCTCGGCAAACACTTATAATATTTAATAAATAACCATAAAAAAAATGTTGGGTCCAACGCGTACGCGAAAAATTGATTCACGCCAAAAGTGGCCGATTTTGGTGTGAATCAATTTTTCGCATACAAAAACGGACCCAACATTTGTGCATGGTTATTTAATAAATATTATAAGTGTTCGCCGAGAGGTCGTAACCCCGACATTGTTTCAAATAGATCCGGTTTAGTAGTTAAAAATTTAAATCGATTGGCGTCGCTAGTGTGCCCTACATGTCACCTTAATTGATCAATCTGCAGCGCCTATTGCATCAGCTGTTACTTAGATATATGTTTTGTTGGCTATTCTTAATAGAATAAGAGCCCGAATAGGCCAGACTTATGTCATTGTATAACAGCTCAAAGTTTCTCCTTGTATCCTTGTATTTATACAGTTATTCGACTAATTTCGACTTTTACGTACTCTTCTAAACTCCCCTCGAACCAAAATGTGCTGCGGACCTTGTGGAGGCTGCTGCGGTGGCGGCTGCGGCGGATGTTGCTGCCCATGCCATTTATTCATCACCATTTACACGTGCTGCACCAAGATTTGCTAGTATCGTGCACGCCTGTCCGTCGCAGGTGATATGGGACGCCACCAACAGATTCATCGGAGTGCGCCCAGAACTGTGCTTCGTATTCCGAAGTGCCGTGCCGTTTTTGTCGAAAAATAAAATACTATTATTATACATAGAAAGCCATACTTGAAAAACGCTCGAAGCCGCTAGTACTGGGGTGACGTGCTGGGCGACGTTCTTTCTTTACCGTTTAGAGATGCATTAAAGCTGTGTCTGGGTTGATTTGATTTCTTTCACACTCTGTGACATTTTTCCGAAAATTGCACTATTCGTTCAAAGCGCACCTGTTCTATTTCCATAATTTGTACCAATCATTCTAAACATATACGATACTCTCACTCATACTATTGTAGTCGCCGTGTGGTCCCCGGCAGAATAGGCTACCCTCACTCTTACCGAGGTGTCGTAAAAGGCGACTAAGGTAAAGCTGCTGGCATGATCATCAGCACTCAGAGAAGGAAAACTCCGCATTTATATCAAAACCCTCGCCAACCCGTCTGCCAAGCGTGGTGAGTATGGCAATTACCCCTCATGTGATTGAGGGAGGCCCGTGCCCCGGCAGTGGGGACTTAAATGGGCTGATGATGATGATGATGATGATGATACCCTTGCCCAAAAGTAGTGGGGCGCGTCTTCGTGAGTTGAACTGTCTATACACCCAGTAGACATTGGGTTGCTGTTATTTTCCAAGATATGTTAGCCACATTCAGATGAATTTAGCAAAAATATACCGTACACTTTCGTAATTTTACTTATAAAGCTTATATTTTTTATATTTTCGTCGGGGTAAACTGTAAAAGTCCGATGCACCTATTGACGGACTATGGTCTGTGGATTATGCTCCACCCCATGCCAGACATCTCTAAATTTTATTCCAATCAAAAATACGTGAAATATAGATATTAATTTGTAAGTTGCACCGCAACATGTGAACTTTATAATTGACTGCAACATAGCGCGTCCAAACTGTTGATGTCGCATAATTTTATATTATGTTTTAGATTATAAGTTTTGAACCATTAAACATCCGTCTTCGAAGCCGTACGTTAAACGTCGAATCATCCCTGCTACTGAAGATACTACAGACGCCCATATTGTTTTCAAAGCAATTATTTTTGAGCTGATACAGTACGGTTGCTAAAGCAAAACGACAAAAGAGCGATGGTAGCTCAATGGATACGAACGCGCCTTCCACCCAGGTAGTCGAGGTTCGAATCCGAGCATGCACTAATGGTTTTATCAAATCTATGTGCGTATTTCTACCATAACCATCTGCTCGGCGGTGAGGGAAAACATCGTGAGGAAACCTGCACTTTTCGGAAAAAGTTTCTGAAACGTGTAACTATGATTCAGTTGGTCTGGTTCCCCTGTCAAAGGGTTGCGAAGGTCAGACTCTTAGACTCGTCAGCCCATTTAAGTCCCCACTGCTGGGGCACGGGCCTCCCTCAATCACATGAGGGGTAATTGCCATACTCACCACGCTTGGCAGACGGATTGGCGGGGGTTTTGATATAAATGCAGAGTTTTCCTTCTCTTGGTGCTGATGATCATGCCAGCAGCTTTACCTTAGTCACCTTTTACGACACCTCGGTAAGAGTGAGGGTGGCCTATTCTACTCTGTCGGGACCACACGGGCTCTTAGACTATAATGTATCTAACGATTAGCTAATTGTTCGCAGCACGGACTGTTCACGTGCATCCACAAGTACTATTCGATAGAGGAGTGGAAGAAGTTCGCGTCTGAACACCCGGAGTGTTTGGAGCAGATGGGTGAGTAATGGGAAGAGAATGAGTTTTTTTTATGTAGCAGACGATCTGTCTAATAACCTGATGCCGCCATCCATAACTAAACCAACTAACTAGGTTGGCGCAGCGACCCATAGTGAGTCTTAATCTCAGACAACAATAAGAGCCTCCATCTTGATTGACCGGATGGCGCAAACGGTAGTGACCCTGCCTCTTAAGCCAAAGGTCGTGGGTTCGATCCCACCCTGGACAAACATTCGTGCGATGAACTCTTGTGTATGTTCAGTGTCTGGGTGTAATATATATATTTAAGTATATATTTGTGTTCCTCTGTTGTCTGATATCTGTAACACAAGTGCTTAAGCTACTTAGTACGGGATCAGGTCAACGTATGAGATGTTGTGAGAATTATTATTATTATTATCTCAGTCGGTCTTGCGTCATATCGTACCATATGAGTCCATTTGGGTACTAAACCAGTGGAGGCACAAGTGAGATGACTCCATTTCCCCTCGAATTCATCATTTCAGAGTGTCTTTCTCGGTTGGGTCCACAGCTTTTGTGGCTTCGAAAACCAGAGTACACTTGGACCATGATCCAGGATTTAACATGTCTAGTAATTGCAATGATGCAACTGCCGTCTGACCTTCGCAACCTCAGCGCCTATTGCATTAGCTGTTACCTAGATATATGTTTTGATGGCTATTCTTTATAGAATAAGAGCCCGAATAGGCCAGACTTATGTCATTTTATAAAAAGCTTAAAGTTTCTGTTTGTATCGATTTATACATAGAAAGCCATACTTGAAAAACGCGCGAAGCCGCGAGTACTGGGGTGACGTGCTGGCTGCACACAGCTGTTGTGGCTTCGAAGACGAGAGTACACTTGGACCATGATCCAAGATTTAAGAAGTCTGGTAACTGCAATGATGCAACTGCCGTCTGACCTTCGCAACCTCTTCGATAAGGGAACCAGACCAGCTCGATGATGGTTCAGAACTTTTCTTTTATTGAACAAAAAAAGAAACGCTTAAGAAAATTAAAACAATAACTAAGACCTAAATCTTTTTTTTATGATATAGGTGGCAGACGAGCCGACAGATCAACTGATGGTAAGCGATTACCGCCGCCCATGGACACCTGCAACACCAGGTGTCACAAATGCGCTGCTTACCTTTAAACCCCCCTTCCCCTGTATTGGGCCTCCCGGTACCCTCTCTCACGCAGCGAAACACAGTGCAGGCACTGCAAGCTAAGATAAAAGTAAGTTAAGAGGTTTAGAATAATTATTATCTACAGTTTGAGAAAATATCTGAAATAAATAAATAAATATTTCACAACATCACATACATTGATCTGACCCCGAGATAGGTAGCTCAAGCACCTGCGTTACGGATATCAGAATCAACAGCGGAATTACAAATATATACATATAATACTTTTCTTTTGTAAATACATACTTATAATACATACAAACACCCAGACCAATACAAACAGACATGTTCATGCACACAAATGTTTGTACTGTGCGGGGATCAAACCCGCAACCCTTGGACCAAAGGCAGCGTTCACTACCATTGTTCCAAACGGGCCGTCAAAGGCACAGGTTTCCCTCACTGCCAAGCAAGTGGGAAGTATAGATTTTCGCATAGATTTGAAAATATCCAGAAGTAAGCGTGCTCAGATTTGAGTCTGCGGCTTCCCATTCTATGGAACCACGTTCTTAACCAATAGCTGTCTTCTTCATCTTACTCATCCTAGTTCAAAACTGGCGCCCAGGTGCCATTTTTCTCCAACACGATCTCAACTTCCACGGTCTTTTTGCATTTATAGCGGTGGCCAGCACAAGTCTTTTTAAACCCTACAGCCGGGACTTGATCGTACCGCTAATCGCGCTCGCCGCTTCACCCCTATCTGGCGCAATACAGCCCTTCGACGCTGTACGACCTACCAGGACACCCAGTAAGGTCGTCCCCCGCGGAGTCGAATGCTGAGCAAACCACTCCCCAGCAGTGGGTACGCTCACTTATTCCGAAAGCTTGTTTAGTCGCCTCATATGACAGGCCGGGAAATTCTTGGCAATATTCTTAAACGCCCCTAATCATAGGTCACCAAGTTTTTTTAGGCACTATTTTGTCTTAACTACATTATACCTAACTTCCGCAGCGGCAAGTTCAGGAACAGCTGAGGCGGACTTCGAGCGGCTCTCCGAAATCCTGAACACGGTGACGGATCTCAAGTTCATTTGTCTGGACGTCGCCAACGGGTACTCGCAGCACTTCGTAGAGTACCTGAGGAAGGTGCGGGCCGCCTTCCCGAAGCATACCATTATTGTGAGTACTTGAAATAAAGAAAAATATGTATTCTAATATAATAACACAAAGAAATAACATCAAACATTTTATACATGAAAGCACACAATTGAAAATTTATAAAACCCCCGACAGCGGCCATCTTGGATTTGAAATTTGTTACAATAAATTTATTCTGCTACTCAAGCCCTATTATATGATACCCATATTGTGGGAGTTGTGTTAAAACTTACAATCCTTTGTTACAGCGGCCATCTTGGATCGATTTTTATCCAACATAGCTAAGAACACGCCCTCCTTATTTATCTTTCAAACAAAAAAAAAACAAAATTAAAATCGGTTCATTTGTTCGGGAGCTACGATTCCATAGACAGACACAGACACACACACACAGAGACACGTCAAACTTATAACACCCCGTCGTTTTTGCGTCGGGGGTTAAAAAACGTTATGTAGGGCGCCCTCTGGCTAGGTGGGGGGACGATCAACGCAGGATGGCTGGCAAGAGCTGGATGCGAGAAGCCATGGATAGAGCCATGGTTGAGGAGATACCCTGACGCTGATATTCTTACTTCTGCTGTGCGGGCTCAGCAATAATTAAGTGGATCTTAGTATCTTACATCAAAATGCCCCAAGCGTCCCTGATTCTTTTATGTGATACTTGTCATAATAATGTCCTCCAAACCGATATTTCGGTCATGGCGCCCAATCTCAGCGATCAGCCATCGACGCAGGACTTATTATAGTGCAGAAGTATTTGCGCAACAAATGCACTCTCTATTCCCGTACCCTCTTATTTCGATGGGACACTAGTGTGACACGACCGAAAAGGGATTGGGCGCAGGAATCCTGGGATCCTGGGATCCTGGGCAGGAAGCGCAGGGATTGGGGTAGATTTAACCGAATCCGACGTTATCTCGTCAAAATAAGAGTTATGAAATTTTCGGTAAAATAACCGAAAAAACGGAAAATTTTAAGTGTCACCAAACCTCACCCGAATCGATGGGTTTGGGTATTTTGGGGTAGATTTAACCGAATCCGACGTTATCTCGTCAAAATAAGACTTATGAAATTATGGCGCAGGACCAACGGCTTAACGTGCTTCCCGAGGCACGGGGGTACAAAACCGCCAACTTCCAGACTCCGGACTAACACTGAGAATTTCTTAACAGAAAATCTCAGGTAGCTAAAAATTTTGACCCGACCCGGGATCGAACCCCAAGCGCAACCGTCGCTTTAAAGTGCGACCCACTAACCATTGCGCCACCGAGGCAGTCGGTCTCTCTCACTTGTCAGATGAGTAGACGATTTACCTAGTGGCAAGCAATGGCCGACGCCTGTACCTACGTTACAAGCAACTCCAGTGGAGTTACAAGTGATCTACAACCTTGCCAATTCTTGTGCCAAACTTTATCAGTCGTGCTGCGATTGGCCCCATAAAGCATTTGTTAGTAACCCTGCCTCTTACTCCGAGAGCCGTGGGTGTTACACCCTCAGGATAAACATTCGTATGTACTCTGGTCACATGCTTAGGTAATCTTCTTATTTGAAAGGTAATCCTCCTCGCCTTGTGTAATTCCCGGTTGCGTTCAAACCTGTCACTTCAGAGCCCGGGGTACACGTGGACCATGATCTAAGATTCGGGAAGGCTAGTGATTACAAAGAAGCGACTGCCGTCTGATGTTCGAAACCCTTAGACAGGGGAACCATACCAATGGACAACATTTCATATTTTTAACATGTCCATATTGTTTTTTTATATGAAAATAGACATAAAATGAACGGACCCATATTTTTTCTTTTTTCAAAATTTGTCCATTTTCATGCATAAAATAATTATTAAAATTCTTTATATTCTAAATAGACGTAAGCGCCAAATGACGTCATCGGACGGCTGAATACAGCGATAATTCTTTGCTTATCATTGTTTTAATAAAAAAAAAGGTACTACTGTCAAAGGTAAATAATACTAGTGTGAACATTGTCAACGTCATTCATTCATTCAACGATGACAAATTGTCTTTTTTTTGACAGTTGCATGTCATGGGTTTGGCATTTCGTAAATTTAAAACTATAATGTGCTAAGCAAAGAAATATTTTACATTCTGCCGTCCGATGACGTCATCTTACGTTTTTAGTTTTTAATTTTTTTCTCAGTAAATAAGCAATATAAAAAATTAATAAATATATATTCGCGCAGCGGAAAAGTAAATAAAGAAATGGTATTTTTTGTTTCAGAGCTTAGCAATTTTGAAATGTTGTCCATTACACATTCAGAATCACTTTCTCAAGTATTGTAGGTATATACAATTTTGAAAAAACTATCCGAGACGTGCAGGTTTTACTCACTATGTTTTCCCTCACCACGAGCAATGGTATATACTCCACACACTCCTACTCACAATCCTTCACTGTCCAATCCACCCGCCTCTGGAACAACATACCCCTTTCCATCCGGCAATCCGAATCCCTCTCTATTTTCAAGTCCCGAGTTAAAGATCATTTCTTATCTTTCTTAGCCTTTGTAGTTCCTTTTATTGTCTCCTATTTCCCTGGTTACATATCTATCAATCCAATAAACTGTTAGTATGTATGTTTATTTGTTTTGTAATGTACTAGTATGTATTAGTATTTATAGCTAGTATATATTTATTTAATATAATGTATGTATACCTATACCATACTAGTATTTATACAATGTCTTTTTTTTTCTCTCTTTTTCTGACTTGCACTGCCTTACCCCTTTTCTTAATTCGCTATACTTTTCCTCTACCCTGAGGTTGTCTGGAAGAGATCGCTATTAGCGATAAGACCGCCTACATTGTTTTAGTATAATAACTTAGGCTAAGATCTGTAAATTTTGTGCAATAAAGTGTATCTATCTATATAATGCACATACATTTAAAAAATCCAGAGGAAAGTCATAATTAGAAGATAATAACATTCGTTAATGGCCATCATATCCGATAATAGCTATAGCACAAGTGTTAACGCTACTAATTGTGGAGTCAGCTTAATGTATGTATCGTTGCCGCGTTGTCTGATATGTTGTCACCAAGCTATCGATTAGACAATTGCTATGAAGGTTGAACTAACCATTACCATGGAATTAGAAAACGAGCGCTTGTGTGGAATGTGCCATTTTCAGAAAAACCATCACCAGAGTGTGAAAGAGATTTAACCGGCCCTGACGTAGCTTTAATGCATCTGTATACGGGTGCGATCGCCAACCCGTCTGCCAAGCGTGGTGAGTATGGCAATTACCCCTCATGTGATTGAGGGAGGCCCGTGCCCCAGCAGTGGGGACTTAAATGGGCTGATGATGATACGGGTGCGATAAAGAAAGAACGTCGCCCAACATGTCACCCCAGTACTGACGGCTTTGCGCGGTTTTTAAATATGGCTTTCTATGCAAAGGCTTAGTCTGGTTAAAGTGCACTTCCATGAGTTTGAAATACTATCCTCGCTATCCAAAACTATTGCTCTGTCTCTTTCACATGCACCACAATGAAAGAGACAAGGCGATAGTTTTCGATAGCGAGAACAGTTTTTCAAACTCGTGGTAAGGGTACTGTTCTGTGACCATTACTCGTAGTAATTATGCTTAGCGTTTGTGGACTATGAGAAAGCCTTTGACTCTGTCGAGACCTGGGCCGTGCTACAGTCTCTCCAAAGGTGCCGAATAGACTACCAATACATACAAGTGTTGCAGTCATTGTTCGGAAACGCCACAATGTCAGTCCGTCTTCAGGACCAGGAATCAAAACCCTTCCCTCTCTAGCGAGGTGTAACACAGGCTGACGGACGTGACCAAGACGAAAGTCTCCAATGGGTGTGTGTTGCCAGTGATGACATACGGAACCGAAACGTGGCCGCTTACAATGTGCCGATTAAGGAGGCTCAAAGTCACTCAGAGAGCAATGGAGAGAGCTATGCTCGGAGTCTCCCTGCGTGATCGTATCAGAAATGATGAGATCCGCAGGAGAACTAAGGTTACAGACGTATCCCAAAGGATTGCATGCCTCAAGTGGCAATGGGCAGGGCACATAGCGAGGAGAACAGACGGCCGTTGGGGCGGAAAGGTCCTCGAGTGGAGGCCACGTACAGGAAGTCGCAGCCGTGGCAGGCCCCCCACAAGGTGGACCGACGATCTGGTGAAGATCGCGGGAATCCATTGGATGCGGGCGGCACAGGACCGATCTGTGTGGAGAACATTGGGGGAGGCCTATGTCCAGCAGTGGACGTCTATTGGCTGAAATGATGACTCGTAGTAAACTCAGGGTGTCATTATAAACAGGTAGCTGTTAATATTGTTTTTATGATGTTTGGATCTACCTACCCTATTCAAGTATATTGAAATATATCTTTTCAGGCTGGCAATGTAGTGACCGGCGAAATGGTGGAAGAACTGATTCTATCCGGCGCTGATATTATTAAGGTTTGTAATTAAAACAATCACACTGACGGGATTTGACTGAGCGGATGGCGCAATTGGTAGTGACCCTGCCTCTTACGCCAAAGGTCGTGGGTTCGATCCCCACCCTGGACAAACATTCGTGCGATGAACACTTGTGTTTGTTCAGTGTCAGGGTGTAATATATATATTTAAGCATATATTTGTGTTCCTCTGTTGTCTGATATCTGTAACACAAGTGCTTAAGCTACTTAGCACGGAATCAGGTCAACGTATGAGATGTTGTGAGAATTATTATTATTATTATTACACTTCTTTAGATTACTGTAGGAATATCAACCTGGACCCCAATTCTCGTGCTCGTGATATTTTGAAAACATGGCGAATATCACCTGAAAACCATAAAAAAAAACTATGTTTAGTGATATATGTCGTATGAAAATAAATGTCACGAGCACGAGAATTGGGCTCCTGTTCTTCCTCTTCTCCTGGTCTGTGAAAATTGAACGATATAATACATTTAGTCAACTTATTCTTTATCTTAGCGTGTAATTCCCGATTGCGTCCATGATTCGGGATTTAGGTCTCGTAGGTGATCAGGTAAGTACAATGAAAATTAAAATAAAAATTGTTTATTCAATTTAGGTTCATTCAGAACACTTATGAATGTCAACATGTTTACCACTGGTTCGGAATGTAGTTTTCTGCCAAGAAGACACCAGCAAGAAACTCAGCAGTTACTTTAAAAAAAAAATGTTTTACAAAATGTCACCATTAACTTAAAAATATAGTACAATTTTTGTGTTACTTATATGTCCCTAAATTATTGTCATTCAAAAAATCGTCTATTTTATAATAGCCTTTCTTCATTAAACAGTTTTTTATATACAATTTAAACTTATGTGTGGGCAAGTTAATAATAATCTGAGGTAACTTATGAAACATTTTTATGCTCAATCCTATAAATGAACTGCCAACCTTATGGAGCCTGATATGAAGCTACTGTCGTCTGACCTTCGCAACACTTTAACGTAGTACGTACATAGTGGCGTAGCGTGGGTGGGGGCCAGGCGGCACTTTTTAGGTGCGGCAAAATCTTCATCCTCCTGGAGAGGGGGCTGGGGGGAGGCTGGCAAAATAGTCAGTCGCCCTGGGCGAACCGCCACCAACGCTACGCCATTGAGAGCGTAAAAAGATCCTAATGATAAATTTGATGACCAGTTGGGCATAGGTAAAGTTTTCGATTTATATTCATTAAGATATAATGAAAATGACATTTTAACTCGAGAAGCTGACGCTTTACAACGTTTTCCGCCGCTATTTGAGATGATTCGATGACCCAGGTGACCCAAGCTCCGCAGAAAAAGTTCCAAATCCCTTTGTCCTTCTGGTAGGACAAAAGATAATGTTATTATTATGTACCGTTCCCTGTCCAATATTGAAAGAACAAAGGCCCCCTTTTTAATATTTAATTATAATTAAATATACCATCCATTTTACAATAAAATTATATTGTGTCGAATTCTACACGATGGGTTTTGACAATAACCTAAGGTTTTGGTTCACTGTGTCTGTCACAGCCATTTGGGCTTTTATTAATGTACTTTCCTAAATAAAAGGTTGGCTTTTATAATGCGCTACAGTAAGTAAAACAATATTGGAGAGTGGATTAAACAATATTAACTAACTAGGTTGGCGCAGCGACCCATAGTGAGTCTTGGCCTCCGATAATAAGAGCCTCCATCTTGGTCGATCCTGCGCCACCTCCTGCCAGTCATCTGCCGAGAGTCCGCGCAGGTCTTTTTCGACCTCATCCTTCCAGCGATATCTCGGACGGCCGACTGGCCTTTTGCCATTAAGACGTCCCTGATACGCTCGCTTTACCGCACGATCGTCTCCCATTCTTTCTAGGTGGCCGAGCCAGCGAAGTCGATGCGCTTTAGTCTCGCCAATGATGTTGGGCTCGCCCACCTGGTCTTCCAGTTCCCTGTTCTTTAGCGTCCTCCAGGCGCCATCCGGATAGGTCCCCGAATCTTCCTCCAGATCTTTCGTTCTGCCACGAGTAGTTTGGTCTCTTCTTTGCGGGTCAATGTCCAAGCTTCACAGCCGTACATCAAGATTGGACGTATCACTGATTAAACAATATTAATACTGGAAAATTAAGTAAGTAAGTAATCATTTATTTACCAATCAACATTTTACAAAGACTTTTAACTAACGAACTCTGCACTAAGCTACGCTTGTATCGCAGAGTCCATTAATTAAATAATTGAAGTTTATTTCTAGAGCAAATGGCAAAAGTGATAGAACGGTAATATTATGATTATGCAATAGCTCTTAGATATAATTGTCAAAAATTGATAGGTAAATCAATGGCACTTTGAGTAAGATGATGACTTTATTCAAATTATCCTCCTGGAGAGCGGGCTAAGGGAGGGTGGCAAAATAGTCTTTCGCCCGGGTGGCCGCCACCAATGCTACGCCATTGAGAGCGTAAAACGATCCTTCTAATGATACATTTGATGACCTCCAGGTGGGCATAGGCCCGGGCTCCGTGTGCACCACGCGAATCAAGACGGGCGTGGGCTATCCGCAGCTATCAGCCGTCATCGAGTGCGCTGACGCCGCTCACGGACTGAAGGGACACATCATTTCTGTGAGTATATTATTTTTTGCGCATCCCGAAAATATAATGGTCGACGAACGCCCTCGTAATGATTTTTCATAATAATGTACATACGGTGTCTGATCGAGTTACCTCCCCGCAGCGCAAAAATAGCACTTGTGTCTGAGGCATAAGGACGGTTCAAAGCCACGTGACGTCGAGTACCAGTGAAAAAAATATATAGGCGTTTTGTTTTCATCAAGGGTTAAATTTCCACAGTTATTGCCAAGAAAAAATTTAAAAAATCATAAAATTACTTGTGTAAAGTACTATTTTAGTCGCCTTCAGATCAAGATATCTTATAACTTGGAGTATTACAATTAAACAGATAGTCGCTGATAGTTCTTGCTTGTTTGGATACCTACTTGCTTCATATGGCCGTCGTGGGCTCTTACTCTATCCCAAACATATTTATTATACTGCCCACATTGATAGTAAATATTTTTGCTCCTACTACCAAAAAGTACTATAACTTCAGCACAAGGGGGCACTATCTTCCACATTACGAAGACCTCTATAACTAAGTATGTATTGCTTAGAGTCCAAGCCACCACAGAAGTCCTTTGAAATGCACGCTTTAGTCGCCATCAACTTTCAAATTTTAGCTTTCGTGGCGATGACCTTAAATGTTTATTATCAAACCTAACGTTCAGGATGGCGGCTGCACCTGCCCAGGGGACGTGGCTAAAGCGTTCGGCGCCGGCGCAGATTTCGTGATGGCCGGCGGCATGTTCGCGGGCCACGACCAGTGCGGCGGCGACGTGGTCACCCATCCCGACGGGAAGAAGGTCAAGCTGTTCTACGGCATGTCCTCGTCGACTGCCATGATGAAGCACAGTGGTGCTGTTGCGGAATATAGATCTTCTGAAGGTGGGATATTGTTTTACCGGAGAGCCGTTCAGTCTAATAAGTTATAAAAACTTTTAAAATAAATATTAAATCACTGAAACACTCATCGTCGTTGAAGTTTTAACACCACATAAGTCATTGTTTGGCGATTTCGACATTTTGATGCCATTCTCTAGAGAATCGATAGACGCGTCATTTCGCCTAATCAGGATACGACCAATAAAAACCATTACAATTTGTTTCTTTGTCTCTTTGCAGCTTTGTCTCTTGTACAAGGCACAGGTTCGCCCGTGTGTGGAATATTGCTCCCATCTCTGGGATGGTTCTGCTAAGTACTTGCTAGAGGCTCTCGATAGGTTGCAGCGACGTGCTATCCGTATTGTTGGAAGATTATGAGGTGACTAAGACCCTAGAACCTCTTCAGCTACGTAGAGACATTGCCAGTCTAAGTGTTCTCTACCGCCTCTATAACGGGGAATGCTCTGATGAGTTGTTTCAACTTATCCCATCCTCCCCTTTCCACTTCCGAACAACACGTGCTGGACAGCGTTGCCATCCGCATACCATCCAGACAATGGCGGCGCGCACCAAGAGGTTTTGCTCCTCGTTCCTGCCCCGAGCCATCAAGGCATGGAATGCCCTCCCAGCTCATGTGTTTCCTCCTTCATACAATCCGGGGTCTTTTAGGCGGGGCGTGAAACGGCATCTCAGCAGGCCATTAGGGTGAGGATGGCAGACACAATGGGTACTTTGTTAGCTCTTCTGTGCCTGTCAGCCTCATTTTTGGATTTCACGGCCGCTTACCATCAGGCGGAGTGAGGTCATCCTAATAGGCCTTTCTATAAAAAAAAAAAAAAAAAAAATTACGAGAAACAGGACGGAAGTCATAAAATGACCTACGCTTTGAGATGATCACGTAAGTCACAATAAAGTTTTTTATTTTTTTATTAATTTTATGGTGGCGGTTCTGACATTTGATGCCATTGGTTAGAGACTTGGAAGACGAATCGTTTTTTTTAAACAGAATTCAGTTCGGCCACCAAAAACCTTTTACCTAAATGTTGAAAAAGTAACACAACGGCAGTCAAAATAGAATACTAATGGAAATAGCACGTAAGTCTCCGAATAGTTTCTTTTTTCCTGAAAAGTTGCTAAAATGAGTTAGTATAAAGAACTTCAACTACGTCATGTATAAATGAGAAATAGTTTTGGTCCAAGGAGACAACCTTGTTTGACTCCAAAATGAACTATGGTCCGATTATTATTAATTAGAAAATACGTACAGTAGTACGTATTTTCTAATTAATAATAATGCATTTGAAGCGGGTTCTTAGGATAAACTATTTCTCTTGATATAAATGCGGAATAAGATAACACATATAAAGATTATTCAATAACAACGCAAGTAACATGATTTGTTTCGTAAAGCTACTCAACAACGGCTTTTATTTTTACAAAAGTGTTTCAAAGCCCTTAACGCATTTAAAAAAGAACTACCAAGATCAATTGGTAATTTAACAAAAACATTTTATGTTACTTGAAATGTTTTGTTAGATGTTAATAAGCTATAGAAAGTTTTGCTATAAAAAAAAACTGTTTTTTCTCCTAATACCAACTTTATTTTTCTATTATTTATATGGAAATAAGTTTAATAAAATAACTGACTTTGATATATCATCAAACATGCCTATATTTTGGAAAATCTCCATACAAAGTAATTAAAACTTGTTCTGAATTTTCAAACGCCATTTTCTCGGAATGACAGTTAGGTGGGTTAACACATTATTGCATAATTGCGTCCACCTATACCTATTCGTAATTTTACTATCGTAGAATTAAAACTGCAAAAGCTCATAATATATAGGTACGCAATAAACTATTTGAATTGAATATTCTGGTACAAGTAGGTAAACGTTCAGATTTATCAGAATCTTATATCTCTACCTCATTTTATTCTAGGTAAAACGGTAGAAGTAGAATACAGAGGGGACGTCGGCGTCACCGTGAAGGACATCCTCGGAGGCCTCCGCTCGGCATGTACTTACGTCGGAGCCGCTCGGCTGCGCGAGCTGCCGAGGAGGGCCACCTTCATCCGGTGCTGTCGGCAGGTCAACTGACACATTCTCTTAAGCTAAGTCAAGGTGCTTGGGAATTGTAGAGATGTGGTCAATTTATTTTATTTTGAACATGAAGAAGATGATGACGATGAGCTACAAAGTGAAACAATTCCTAGCTAAACCAAAGCTTCTTACTTATACAACTAGTATAATTAATGCTTATAGACTCTTTATGAATTATGTAATAAATTATATTTATAGCGTCGAGGTAGAATAATTTACAATCAAATGCCTTTTGTCCTATTTTAGTATAAAATTTGCTTGTGGATTATTTTGTCTCCATAGATAGAAAAAATGTTATCATCGATTTTTATTAAGATGTGCCTAAACAAATGCAGTTTCAATATGGGCACATGATAAAATCATTTAATGTTATTTAGATGCTGGTTGATACATATGTATTTAAAGGGGTTTGCAACTTTAAGCTCATTACCTAATGTTTGATTTTTTTTCCAAGTAGCGGTCAAAGATAATACCTTCAAAAATCTATAGATCACATCAAAATACTATCGAAAATTATCATTAGGAAAAACATTGTAAAGCGTCCAGTTTTCGATTTAAATATTCATTAAGATATAATGAAAATGACATTTTAACTCGAGAAGCTGACGCTTTACAACGTTTTCCACAGACATTTGAGATGATTCGATGACCCAGGTGAGCCAAGCTCCGCAGATAAAGTTCCAAACCCCTTTGTCCTTCTGGTAGGACAAAAGATAATGTTATTATTATGTATCGTTCCCTGTCCAATTTTGAAAGAACAAAGAGCCCACTTTTTAATATTTAAATTATAATTAAATATACCATCCATCCTACAATAAAATTATATTGTGTGGAATTCAATACGATGGGTTTTGACAATAACCTAAGGTTTTGGTTCACTGTGTCTGTCACAGCCATTTGGGCTTTTATTAATGTACTTACCTAAATAAAAGGTTGACCTTTTATAATGCGCTACAGTAAGTAAAACAATATTGGAGAGTGGATTAAACAATATTAATACTGGAAAATTAAATATTTGAAGTTTATTTCTAAAGCAAATGGAAAAAGTGACAGAACGGTAATATTATGATTATGCAATAACTCTTAGATATAATTGTCAAAAATTGATAAATCAATGGCATTTTGAGTAAGATGTTGACTTTATTCAAATCTGAACGTTTCAATTATCTCTTCTGTATTTTGCGTAGGTTCTTTAAAAATAATCTCTTGTATTAAGTAGGATTTGCTTGTGAAATCGCACAAAGTATTATAGATTACCAAATATTATTTAGAATACTCGGTTATTTGGTAGAAGAAGTAAATAAATAAAAAATATAATCTTATGTAAATGAATAAAATTATAAATAAATAAACAATCATCATCAATAAAAATTTAATATCTGATTAAATGTTACCAAATATTGCTTGTAATATGCTAAATTTCTATCTTTTGTCAAGTTACTACTGGATAACCCTGTATGTAAATAGTCTCAAATTGTAGGACTTGTAGCTTAAATGCTGGTGCTAATATTGAAATAAAGACGTGGGTATGTCATAAGATGTGGAAATAGGTTATTTAAATGATTCCATGAAGTATACAGGGTGTTATTTATCATTCAATAACATATAAATGACATTATGTTTGTGGTTTTTATTTAAAGTATATTCAACTGAAGTGTTATTGGCACCCTGTATATTAATCATACCAAATACATAGGTAAGTCTATAATTTAACTTCAAATGTAATTTTGGTTAAATTTAAAATAATGCTATTCTTATGATTTCAAATACCTCTTATACTAAATAAAAATATAAGTTCATTTTTTATTCAAAATGATTCATATGCGAGTAATTTGATTTATATTTCATTCTGTTCCTTGGATTGCTGCAGCGCTGCAAGCAAATACAATGAACTGTTATAATGAAGGGGCACAAAGCTTTGAAATAGTTAGTCGCAATTTACTTATTTTATTTTTTATTTCAATCAAATGAATGTACAAACATATTTAAAATTATTTTGTTATTAATTTTTGACTTGTTAAGTGTTTTAAAAGACGACGGAAGTGTATTGTTTTAGATGGATTCTTGAATTATTAAATTAATATTTCAATTTTGTGGTTTATTTACTCAACATGATGATATCATGGGTAAACTTATTATTATCTTATCAACAAGATATCCTGACTAGTTAAATCTTTTATTAATATCCGACGAGTATCGTTCTCCTTAATCCTAATAAAAAAGGGGGACTCAGGCCCTTTAACCCCCATCCATAGCGAGTCCAGCTTATTTTAAATTTATCTGAATCCCAGATAGATTAATAAGAATAAAATACTAGTGTGTTAGCAGGAGGAACTACCACAATGTACTTTTAAAAGGACAGTGGGCATGTGCAGCGGCTAGATTTAAACACTTCGTACCTACTGCTGGAAGCATTTGACTAAAATGATGTTTTACATTTGTTTTGGTACTATAATCATATTTATTCAATTCAATTCAATTCAAATAATTTATTTCAGACAAGAATAGTCCATACATGTCATTTCTTGAAAAATTAGTCAGCTTACAAATAGTTAATATAACATACCTACACCTACCTATTTTTTTCCTTTAAAAAGGACAAAAATAAAGTACTATTGGATGAGACGGAAAAACAATTCTGCTTACAAAGCGTTTACACACTTTTAATTTATCTCATAATATGTTCGACCAATCTTTATCTGAGAGTTACATTTTTGTAGAATGACAGCGGTACCTATCCATTGATTTAGTATCGGAATACGCCCCTATACTTACATGTTTATTGTCAATTTCCGATATGGATGTAACTCAAAATGTCATTTCTGTGTGCTAAATAGTGGATGGATGACTAACTACCAGACTTCCCAAATCGACAATCGACTCGATTCGATCGGCAAGGACTCGGAGAATTTCTCTTTTTTTGATATTGTTATCTTTTGTCCTTACCCGTTTCCACAATAAAGAACTTGCTTACTTACAAATCTTAAATCGAGGTCCAACCGTACCCCGGGCTCCAAAACTTCAGCTTAGGACTCAACCGGAAATTACACGCTAAGATGAAAAGGTCAGGAGGAAATAGTGAATGAGAGGCAGATAAAAGGCTCTTATTACAAAAATCCTTTAATCACAGCTTTTACACACATTTGATTTTAGATTTGTCAGTTGCTGGTCTCGCTGCAGTCGTGAGTTGTGCATAGGGCGTTTCCGTTAGCCAGACAGAAACAGTAGTTGCAGCGAACCTTGTAGGATAGGCCAGCGGGGCACAGCCCGCCTTCTTGCACCACCGGTACAATCTCCACCGACAACGGCTTTGTTCGCTCACTGGGACAAGAGTACGACGTACACCGCACAGTCTTCCCATCAGCTAAGCAGTGGCACGTATTACAATCCTGCCTATACATATGCCGCGGCTCACAATACCCGTGCAATGACTTCAAATATACAGACCTAGCCTCACTCACCCCTTTCTTCCCTTCGCACTCCGGGTTCACCCGACACAGCTGAGTCTTCAACCCGTCCACATTATCGCATTGACAAATCAAACAGTCCAACTCGTATGCAGTCCCTACCACGCAGTCAACGTGAATGAACGCGTCAACATTTACAGATCTCGCGCACAGCTTCTTGGTACAAGTGAATACTTTGGTTCTATTGATGACGTCGCAGAAGCAATAGTTGCAGTCTTCCTTGTAATAATGCCCTGGAACGCAATGTTCCTCATCGTAAGGCTTTTCACTCTCTACTGCGTACTTATTCGGGAGTAATGTAATCAGATGGGTCTCATTATCTGGTAAGCATTTCTTGGTGGAGCAATATGAGAACCCTTTGTCATCGCAGTAGCATAAGTTGCAGTCCCTGCTAAAGGCCTGCCCTGGCTTCACATGGCTGCAAAAGGATTTGACGCTCCTTGTTTTTGAGTCCACTTGCCTTTGGTCGTCCGTGCAGTTGGCGCAAAGAAGCCTGTTATTCCTCAAGCATTCACAAGTGCTGCATCCTAGCTGGTATTTTTTGTTTTGATCGCATTCCCCGTAGACTTCAAGGTTCTTATGATCTTGTGGCTCTTTGTCGTCTTCTGGTCTGTCAGGCTTCAAGACTGGGTCGTCAGAGGAGCACTTTTGCTTTGTGCAGAATAGCGGATTTAGTTGGCCATCTGAAGGGCATATGCAGACGTTGCATCCGACTAGGTAGTGCTTTGTTGGGGAGCAGGTTTGATTCTTGACTACTGAGTCTCCGGTCAGCTCTACCGCGTGTAGGACCCTGAAGTTGTCTCGGCAGACAGGATTGGGCCACGTCCCGTTTTCTGTACACAAACAGAGGAGGCTCTCTCTCTGGTAGTGGACTCCTGGCTCGCAAGAGGTGGGCGTCGATCTCCAGGAGCCTTTGCCTTCCATGCCGACGTCAATCTCAGCGATCGCATCTGGAATATAGTCATTTGAGTTACTTATTGCGCTCGTCCATAATCTCAAAGTCAACTGGTTGAGCATTGCCAAACAATGGCCATGTTTCTGGCTGAATAAAAAGCGACTTTAGTGTGCAGTTCAGAGCATACCTTCTCAAATAATATGACTAGAAAGTAAGTGAAGAAAAAGAAGAAAACCGTTTAAGTTCATACGGCCACAAGCTTGTCGGTGATAATAAACTTCGTGAAAAAAACTAGCTCATTTTGGTTTTTTCAAACGCGGTAAGCGGTTACCGCCGCCCTGCAACACCAGGAAGTGTGATGATAACCTTTTGACCCTCCTCCCCCCTTTATTGGGCCTCCAGTGTCCTAACTCACTCAAAATGGCACAGCACAGGAGCTTCTTTACGCCGGTTGTTTGTTAGTAAGTATATTAGTTGGTTGGGAGTTTGGGACAGAGATAACAGAGTAGACTTACCTAGATGGATACTTGTTTCTGATGAGGATGATACTGACCTTTGAAGTGTCCGAATTTGTCTACGAAGTGGCAATTGCGCGTATCGCAGATGTACCTATGCTGGCTGTTGCAGCGGCACCAGTTGCAGTCGTTGAGTGCGCGCGCATTATGCGTGCAATGCTGGCGCCATTCTACCTCGGTGACCGCTATAATCATTACAGGAATAGCTGGTTAACACGGCCGTAGCTAGGGGGGCATGCGGGGCAGTAATAATACAGTCTAACATACATAATAAAATAAAATACACATTTCTTCTTTTTGATTAATACGTGCGGCGCGTAGAGTCAGCTGGTAGCCGTCCTCGAAACTTCCGAAAGACGACTCTCTGCGGCCAGAAGTCCTCCCTAATAAAGGTCGCCAGGGAATGGGTCGGTACTCTCACTACAAATGAGCTAACGTTCACTTTGTGGCGAGACTCCAACCGTTCGACCCTCAGCGTCCAGTTGGATTTCTTTCGCACGTAGTCAACGATTCCCTCGACCTTCATTAGACCAGTGTAGGCGGGACACGTACAGCTGCGTAGTGTGCGTCTCGGGCTGTAACGAGCTTTCCGTTCTTATCGGATACCATACCATACCTTAAAACCACAACGCCCTACCTTAAAAATGGGACCCCCCCTCGTCGTAGATCGTACGGTACGAGAAGACGCCCCTCTTCCGTAACCTGCTGCCCTACCTTCAATCGGACTCTAGCTACAGTTCTGCAGGTTAAGTTGGTCCTGCGCCACTTCGGATGCCGATCTTATTACCCATGGCCCCTGACCGCCTGAGGTCCTCAAATTCCTGACAGACTACTGCGCTATTCTGTGTCAGATATGGCTGTAATAACAGGATTATCTAGCAGGTTAAGCTGCTGATCCCTCGCTAAATCCCATACCTAGAGGTATTTTGATTTGGAAATGATTATTTACGCGTTTTGGAAATTATTCTGAACGGGTCCTGTTCTGGTACACTGTTGGGGTTGCGAAGATGGCAGCCGCTTCATTGTAATTACAAGAATCGTAGCTCGTGATCCCAGTGTCACTCTAATGGCACTAATGGCTCTAACTTTGGCCGCAACTGGGAATGACGCGCTTGGATGATTGGTGGACTTTGATTACCTACCAATCGGAAATAAATCCAGTTCTGTTAAGGCTTTTTTATGTTATAGACGGATCGCCTGATGGTAAGCGATTGCCGCCGCCCATAGACACCCGCCAGACCAGTGGAGTCACAAGTGCGCCGCCAACGTTTAAACCCCCTTTCCACCGGATTGGGCCTCCGGTACCCTCACACTCGCAGCGCAGGCAGAGCTGGCCCATTCATGCCGAAGCGTGGCTCTCCCACGGTACGGAGGCTGGAGTACGTTTAGCCTTTTATTAGTTTAATCCTCATAATTTCTATAATAAATTAGATCATCTGTAAATCATAGTCATAATTTCAGCCAATAGACGTCCATTGTTGGACACAGGCCTTATATATATTAAATGGGTTTGCACTTGACCTCATCTCACCTGATGGAAAGTGACAATAAGGTCTGAGATGTATCGTGCTTACCCAAAAGAAGCCTATTCACTCTCGACTTAAAGACATAATTGTAGCTCTCTGGGCCTCCCCAAATGTTCTCCACACAGAGCCATCTTGGGCCGCGACCAGGTCGTCGGTCCACCTTGTAGGTTGACACGGCTGCGACCCCCTGCATGCGGCTTCCACTCGAGGACCTCTTCACCCCAACAGCCGTCTGTTATCCTTGCAATGTGCCCCACCCATTGCTACTTGAAGCTTGCTTGATTCTTTGGGCTATATCTGTGACCTAAGTTCTCCTTCGGGTCATGCAACACATCGCGACATCGGACATTCGCGATCACCCAAGGAGACAGAGCATGGTCCTCTTCATATATCGATGGATAAGTAATAAGATATTTGAGCTAAAGTGTGCTAAAAAAACAAGGATGCTCATTTGAGCGGCATTATGCAACGAACAAAATGCTGATGAAGATGAACATAATATCTAACAGCGACTGCAGAGCATGCAAGGAGGATATGGAAACCATACAGCATCTTCTATGTGAATGCAACTCACTGGCCAGAGGCAGAATGTGTCTTCTAGGTAATGCCACAGTAGATACAGCGTATTTATCGACTGTGGTAATGCTTACCCAAAACCAGAAGCCTACTAGACCGACTCTTAAATCCGGAAGACATAGCGACGCTGATGAAACGAATCTTTCGTGAGTAGGAGTGCAAAGGATACGGGAGGTATGAAAAATGAAAATGGCCCCTAACAGTGACCTAAAAATGTACTTACGCTTCGTTTGCGATGAAAACATGTTATCAACCCATAAAAATTGTAGGAACAGTATGAACAATTCTTTAATCATTTTCCTGACTTGTTAAGTCTGTATCTAAATTGTATTTCGACATTTTAATCAACAAACCAACATGGACAATTAACTTTGTAAGTAAAATGGAAATAACTGATGAGAAATTTCGAGTACGTAATACCTATGTTATTTTTTTTATGTGATATGTGGCAGACAAGCAGACGGATCGCCTGATGGTAAGCGATTGCTGCCGCCTATCAGTGGAGTCACAAGTGCGCTGCCAACCTTTAAAACCCCCTCCCCCTTTCCCCCAGATTGGGCCTCCGGTACCCTCACTTACGCAGCGAAACACAGCACAGTGCTACTTCATGCCGCAGTTCCGACTTTTGCCGAGTACCAAATACCTTTAGAGTAAAGATTTTTTATTGGCCGCAGATAAAACAAATACAATAGGTAATAATACACATAATATTAACTTCACAAGTTCAGACAATAAAAACATAGACGAAGAGAAAAATAAAAAAAAATATTACAAAGACATTGTGGTCAGCAAGGTCGAACTTAAACATATACTGCAAAATCTTGGAGTTGATGCAGCTGGTTTGCCACTAATCTAGTTGCATTTTTTATTAGTACACAGCATTTTAGAATTTTTCATACAATAGCAGGTGTTACACTTATTCACTTTCGTGGTCCCTGGCTCACAATTGCCTTTGTTCTCCAACGTCAGTCTATTCCTTCGCATCGTGATGTTGAAGACTTTAGACAGCACCATCGGCAGCTGTTCAGATAAAGATAACCCTAACTTTTGTATCGGACCCAGATCTTTATAATACGCCTCAGTTACTTTATCCACTACAACTGGTATTAAAGGATGAGACACCTTAGCGTTCCTCAAGGGAGATTTTGGCAAACTTGATTGAAAAGCTGCTGAACTCACTGGTATTCTTAGATTTGAAGGACCATCCTGATCAATATCAGCTTTAGTGTCCTCATCCAATCTTTCACTGTTATCTATTTCGTATTTTTCTGTCCACTCGTCTTCTTTATTATAAATTTGGTAATCTTCTTCATAAGGCAGCTGGGTACTATAGGCTGATTTTGCTCGATTATCATCTTCAACTATATTATTGATATCATCGTCTTCTGTTTCTGTATATTCTTCTACTTCTTCGTCTTCTTCATCATTTATTTTGTCGTCATCCATATTTACGTCATTTATATTTAAGTCATTCTTATTTACGTTATTCATATCTACATCTATCCTGTGCGGTGCTTCTGGAATCGGCGGGGGATTGTCTTTGATTTGATTGTCTGGTTTGAATTGTATTATGACATCTTCACTAAAATCCGATTCAAGTGTGAATGGAGTATTTGGAAAAGTAGAAGTAACTGTAGAGGATGCTGTATGGGGCACTGCAATAGTTGTATATGGAAATGATTTTTCTCCGTGTCTAAGCGATCTTCCTTCATCTGGTATAAGTTCAATCGCTTCTTTAATTAAGTCTTTGCCGCAAATACTTAGGTTGTAAGATCCTAATTGCAGGCTCTGGTGAAAATAATTGCCCGTGTTGCAGACAAGCTTATTTTCATTGATGCAGAAGCAGAACTGGCAAGGGGCGAGGGAGTACCAGTTTTTAGCTTCACAGTTCCCGTAGACGCTGTTGCCAGATTTTCGTCTTTTTGGAGCCAGATCTCCGCAGTCGTTTTTAGTACATCGTCCTGTGTCGACGGTACCTTTCGATGTGCATTTACAGACGTTGCATTTGACGTAGACGAAACCATCGGGATGGCACTTGGTTTTCTCTACGCTGCTAGAGGGCAAAGATGCGAATAATTCGGCACAAGCGCTGTGGGGCCACCTGCCATTCTTGTCACAGATGCATGTGGTAGTTTCTTGCAGGTATATCTTTCCTGGTTCACACGCTTGGTCATATGTTGTATTGCCACCTGAAAAAATAAATAATGGATATTACATGACAGTCATCATAGTAAACGCATATTGCCACACTTGGTGAGCTAAGACATAAATTATCAATAATTACAAGGCATTCCATATATTTTCGTTTCCTTCGTTTTTCATTCATTTCTCAAGAATTTGCTATGCGACTTTCAAACCTTCAAGGAAAGAGAGCATTTATTTTTTTCAAAAATAAATGATGTTCCCTACATTTTTATTTATTTATTTATTTAATATAATTTTTGGCCGAGTGGATAGGATATTGTGTATGGAACTGCTGATCTAAACAAATGCTTTTCACCAAAAAGATGTAAAAATAATGGTGTATTACCAGCTTCATTACGGCTGTGGAAGCTGTCAGGAGATCCGGTGAAGTTCTTCAGTTCGCACTCGTACACGTAATTTTCTGCGCAGGAGCACGTCACGCGGCCATTTTGTATCACGTCGCCGACGTCACATGCATTTGCCGACGGGAGATCTTAACAAGAATTTTTTCATAAGAATTGAAACTGATAAATTGGAATCTGAAAAAACTTTTGACCTTGGCAGGGCCACGTTTGTCGCGGCGAACTGCCACAATAACTTTTATTATTTGATAGGTGGCTGACGAGTATATGGATTGACCTAATGGTAAGCGTTTGTTGCGACCCGCAACACCAGCGGAGTCACAAATTCTCCTTCCCCAAGATATTCTTGACGCATTTTAGAGAGATAGGTACCAAAATGTACAATGTAGAGCCAATGTCCCGAAACGAAGTGAGGTCGAGCAACTATTTAAAAATAATTTCTTTCCTCCAAAAAAAGTTGATTCCTTACCAACTACAGAATAAGGGGACACATCTCTACATAGAGCCACCAAAATTACAGTAACGACGATCATCTTTAGCGAATGTAGAGCTGAAAGTGGGTTTAATGAAAGAGCCATTTCACGATCAATTAAAATAATTAGGTCAGCTCAAGCATGCTAGTTCTGCTTGTCATTAAAATGCTATTAAAAAGATTTCAAATCATTTCGTTTATGGCAATACGAAGCTTAGCTTAATTAACTAATTAAATCTGTATCTAGTCGACTGTTTACTGTTCCATCCACATCATATAGCATAGTGGTTCTTAGCCGGTGGTCTGTGGACCACTGGTGGTCGCTGAAAGAATGAAATGGTCCGCGAAGTAATTCGTACAACAAGCAAAAACAACGCTTCAACCAATGCACATGAGGCGCATACCTGCATTACGCCTAGGCGATATTTCACAGTAATTGTGAAGTCACAATAGGTCACTAATTGACCTTCAAGAGACGAGTGTAGACCCTACAAGGCCGGTAAGGCGTAAGTGGCTCCACTGATCTCACTGATTCATGGGCGCTGGTGATCATGTAACCTTCGGATACGCCTCTTGATCATTTTCTGCCTCTAGCATAAAAAAGGGATAGGGTTTTAATACATTACAATTGTCCGCGCAATAAATATGTGACTATGACGTAAGAAATGGCTTTCTATAAGGTGCCTAATTACACGAATACTACGGCGTTCCCTTCGCTGTCGATCTTGGATTGTAGGGTGAAGGGGAATGGCGAAGTAATGTGTGCGATGTTAATTTTAAATAAAGAAAAAACAGAATCTTTTTCTATGTCGGTACCACTCATGACAGAGTGGTCGCGGTCGTCACATCAGGTGTTTGTGGCAAGCTTTACAAAACGCCGCCACTCCTCTGATGGCCGCCCTCCTCGTGTATTGAATAAGTGATGATGAGTTATTTACTTTATTTGGTCATTCCATCTCATAGTATATCTTTCTTTATCTCTAACTTTCCTTGGACAATAAGTCGCTCAATAGCCACATATCCTCGGAGGTGTACGTGAACAATAAAGTTGAGTATACGAAACTGTACCAAAGATGATAATCGTTGTTTGATGCGATGTTCTCGAGGTGTGGACATCTTGTTACGAAAATCAGTTCACGATACTCCGAAACACAGAATCAGGTAATTAAAATATCAGGCCTAGAAGCTGTTGAAATTGAAAATGAAACGGCAGTGTCAAGTGAGGACTCGATTGACTGGTTTATTGGCGGCGAGCCAGAATATAACTTAAGCGAAACATCTAGTGATTGTATCTTCTTGTTCTTGGCATATTTAAATACATGCAAAGCCAATCCAAATGTGAAATATAGGCATAGCCAAAGGAATCTTGGGATGTAAATGAAAACAAAGTATCATGTGAGAATTTGTTTGACACGTTTATTGGCGGCGTCGAGGAAGGAGGGTCGCACGTGCTGAAAGGTAGGCGCATTGCAGCGGAAGCAGTGCTCCTCCACCGGACCAGTCCCTCCTCCTCGTCCCAACACCCGCATCTGCAGAAGCCAGAGCAGCTAAGGCAAAATATACCTTAAGGGAATCATTTAGTAACTATATCCTGTTGTGACCTTGACATCACACACGTCCATCATGCGCATGCCGTCCGCAATAGCCAGAGCTGCCGAGCCTAATGATACTTCAAGGGAACCATCTAGTAGTTATCCTCTTGTCCTCGGCATATCTAAATACACGAAAAGCCAATCCAAATAGGCAAATCTAGGGACAGCTAAAGGAATCTTGGGATCTAAATGAAACAACAGTATCAAGGGACTCGCTTGACTCGTTTATTGGCGGCGTCGAGGAATGAGGGCCGCACGTGCTGGCAGGCGGGCGCGTCGCTGCGGAAGCAGTGCTCCTCCACCAGCACCAGACCCTTCTCCTCGCACTCGCATATGAAGCACGCGTCCATGACCCTTCCTGCGGCGGTGCACGCGTATTTTGTATGCATGTGCTTGATTTGGATGTGACGTATTTTGTTTGTGTGGTCTCCTGTGAAGTTGCTTATTCCTGTGGTAACTGCACTTGTGCCATTGTCTGTTACTGTGCCGTTTGTGGAGGTTCCATTGACTGGAAAAAAAATTGTGGATTAGAAAAAATATCATATTCCTGACTTGCAGTGGCGTAGCGTGGAGGGATGACACCCAGGCCGGATACTCGTAGTCAATACCGTACATCTGTACCACGTTTAGACCTAAGTTTCATCGGCAAAACTCGTCTACGCAGAAGAGCAAGTTAATTCCGATTGATTACGATATTGAAAGCAGCTGAAATACAGACTTTATACAATAAATCTAGAGAGGAATGCTATCTCTCTCTTATCCCAACTTAACACAATAGAAATTGTAATTTTTGGCGCGTGTAAATGGAGCGTTGTGATTGGTTAACATTTTGCCGCAGTATTCGAAAATAAGACTTTTGCGCAGGTACATTGGTGTTACTTATAAAATGGTAAAACTGTACATTTCTTTTACTGATGACGATTTGTTAGAGCTGTGTACAAGCCTATGCAAATAAAGAATATTTGACTTTGAGTCAGTCTAAACCATCTTGTGCTCTGGTGGCGTTGCAAGTGGTAACTTAGGGTTGCCAAATAGTTGAGGAACAGTCGAGTAAAATTTTTTTAGGGTGCTCGAGATTAGGGTGATCCCACAAGACCGACTTTGTCAGACCGATTATCAGTTTGGCCGATTTTTCCTACAAATTCTGATCGACTTTTTTTAGGACTTATGCGTTGTACTATTGAAATCAGTACGCTTCTTTTTCTCTAGAACTATTAAGGACAGCACTATTAGTGGGTCACACTTTAAAGCGACGGCTGTGCAAGAGGTCCCGGGTTCGATCCCCGGGTCGTGTCAATAAAAATTGTACCTAAATTTTCGGTAAGAAATTCTTAGTGGCAGCTTGGAGTCTGGAAGTTGGCGGTCTTGTACCCCTGTGCCTCGGAAAGCACGTTAAATGTTGGCCCTGCGCCCGATCCCTTTCCGCTCGTGTCACAGTAGTGTCCCAACGGAATATGAGGGTAAGGGAATAGAGAGTGCAATTGTGTTTACGCACACACTTGAGCGCTATAATAAATCCTGCGTACGTGGATGATCGTTAAAATTGACTGCCGTAGCCGCAATCGGTTTTAGGATATTATTATTATAAATTGAAGAATTTAATTAATTATTGTAATTTCTTTGTATACATAACACTAGTGCTGCTAATGAGATATTATATATATGTTTTTATTATATATCCGCGACCATTGACTATAAATTACTACTACAGCTACTGGCACATATAACATTGAAAGAACCAACCTTCGTCTTTCCTCCGGCCAGAAGGCAGGTAGTTATAGTTAGGGAACGGTTGCTCGCAGTAGGTACCCTTTGGCAGGGGGCGGCAGAATATGTTGATGTTTCCTCTGTACGGGCAGATGCACTGGCGACATCTGCAGGCAGGAAAGTAAGTGGTGGATCTAGGATTCGGGAAGTCTGAATAATAAAGCGACTGCCGTCTGACCTTCGCAAGCTATTATTAAATCTGTGTTCGCAACCCTTAGACAGGGGAACTAGAAAAACTGAATCACGGTTCAGAATAATTTCTCTTCTTTATCTTAGTGGAGATATTGCTAATTGTGTATGATCATCTCACTAGGGAGGGAGAGAGACATTACCGTAGCTACGGATATTTTTAGGGGAGGCCATTAAGGTGCGTCTCGTCCCCGATCCCCGGCGGCTCATAATTTGTTACGAGGTGGCCCTCCGGGGGTCATCACTAGCTACGAAGGGATCCGAGGCGGCTCATGATCACTGTATCTCAGAAAAGAAATAAAAAAAAAACGAAAATTGTTCTCTAAACTGGAAATGAGAAAGATTGGATACCTAATAATGTACATCGAACCCGCAGAACAGGCTTTATGCATATCCGAGCTGGCCTGGTTGAAGATCATGCAGGATTCTTCCCTCCTAGACTGCAAGAGTCCCAGGTCCTCAGCGCCCACGTCAAAAACTGCCTCAGGGTCAGGTGTGGAGATCTGGGTATCCTGAAGAATATGATTTGAGTGCCACTCCATATGAATGGGCCGGCTCGAGCGGTCTGAGTCATAAGTACCAAAGCCTCTCACAAAACTGGTATGAATCACACAGGCCCAATAGGGAAGAAGAGGAAAAAGGTTAAAATATTGGCAGCTCACTTGTGACTCCACTGGTGTTACGGGTGGCCATGGTAGGCGGCAATCGCTTATCATCAGGTGATAACTCAAATCGTCTGTGACTTTTTTAGCCTGTACCGTCCCACTGCTGGCCAATCCTTGTAGACATATAAAAAAGGTGTGGAAATGTAAATATGCAATCCTACTAGGGAAAAAAAGTACGAGAAAATGGTCTTACGTGGTCTCCCACAGAAGAAAAATTGCCAGTGGCATGGCATGAGAACTCAACAGCTCAGAAAATTCTAAATAAATAACGACTTGTAGTTACTCACTGTTACATTTGAATTCACTTTTTTCTCTTCCTCACAGTTGGTCTCCATACACGTTGCGAAGGACCTCAACCCCACATCGGTACATGTGCATATCTTGCAGCCGACCTCAAACTCCTCTCCTGAGAAGCACACGTCCAACTGCCTGTCATTCATAGGAGCCACCTTGTTGTCTATCAAATTCTTGGATAACCTGAAGATCTTCTTCCATGGAGTATCAGAATCAGCACAACTGTGATTTGTACATACTCTATCAGCTTTATCCCCATTTGGAGGACACACGCAGACATTACAATCGCTACTGAAGAATTCCCCAGGAATGCAATCATCAGATCTCAGAAACGTCTTCTCGCAGATTTTCTTTGTACACTTCGCTACGTTTTTGAAGCCATCGCGAGGGCATAAGCACACGTTGCAGTCCACCAAAAAGTAATCCAAAGGCTCGCATGTAAATTTCTCCTCATCGACGTCATTCAGAGGAATAACCTCTGAACATTTGTTTTTGGTGCACGCTCGATCTTCCGTCAGCCCACTATCAGGGCATATACAAAAGTTGCAAGATACCTTTGATATCTGACCTGGTACACAGGTCTTACTCACGACTCTGGGCAGAGGCTTGACTTTAATGACCTTATGAGTATCCTCTATAATTTTTTTAGCATTGCAGTCATCATATGTGCACCAATTAGGATCAATTTTACCACTTTTAGGACAGTAGCAAGTGTTGCAGTTGAACTTAACGAATTTTTCTGGCGTACACGACATTGATTCGTTGAAATCTATCCTGACGACATTACTTATGTGACCAGCTAGAGGTTTTCTGATTATTGTTGTGTCGGTCACAGAAGTGCAGAGCTTGAAATTTGTACTGCCATTGTCAGGACATAGACAGTATCTCCCTTGGTCCAAATACATAGAATTGGGTTCGCACTGCTCGTTATCTACTGTTCGTTTAATATTTTCTTTATCAAGTAATTGATTGTGTTGTTTGTCTTTCAGGAACTGTTCAAGAACGCTAAGTTTGCTCTGATAGGAGCACAATTTAGAGCAGTAAGTTACGTTCAGCTTACCATTATGAGGACAAAAGCATTCCGTACAAACTGGGACCATTTCTCCGGGACTGCATGTAGTTTTTGTAAAGTCATACTTAAAATCGTCGACTTTTATGCACTCTAATTCTAAACAAGCATGTAAATTGATGTTTCCTTTGGTATTGCAGCTGCAGTAAAAGCATTTAGGTTTAGAAAAGCTATTTGGACGACATTGTTCATTGGAAACAGAATTCTTCAAAGCATCGAGGGTGGAGAATCTCGAGTGTTTGTGGACAACTCGCTGTAGTGCAACGCTTTTGGTCCGGCGTGCTGTTGTCGGGGCACCAACAGATGTTGCAGTTTTGCCTGTAGAATGTTCTTGAAATGCATCTCCTGGAGGGGTCCGTCTGCTGCGGCCGGTGGCATGTCTCCACACATTTGTCTAGGAGAAAGTACCCACCTTCAGAGCACAAGCAGTGTAGACAAGGGAAACAAATACATGACGTTAGGGATACAAATATTTTTGTTGACGGAGAGCAAGAAGTCAGATGATGAAGGTGGCGATCGCTGGCACGAGTTGTCGAGAGCGCAGTGTGCTTCTGCCGTCACTCCCGAGGCTGGGCAGACGCAAATACTGCAATTTATATAGTAATACTTAAAAGGAGTGCACCAGGGATTAGAAGGGTCCAGATCGGAGGTCCTGTTTGTAGTAGATCTTGTAGTAGTTTGACTGGAGTTGCTGTGACATTGAGCGTTGTTGCAAAGGAGCTGGCCGTTCTCTTGACAAATGCATTGGTTGCAGCCCTGCCAGACTACCTGGCCGGCCGTGCAGCTCGCACGTTTACCAGTTACGCAGTTGGCGTCGGTCCACCGTCCGAGGTGGTTGCATTCGCAAGTACGCCCGCTTACAACAGCCTTTGTGTTGGGGACACACGCAGTTGCTGGAAATCAAGATGGATTTGCTAAACGTCTTTTACAAATTTCGCAAGAAAAAAATCGATTAACCACAGATAATTTTTAAGGAAGAACTTACAATCCTTGGCCAGAAGGGGAGACAGCTGTGAGATTAAAACTAAAAATGTCACAACCATCACCATATTGGATAATTGTAAATATGTATTCCTTTTTTTCTAAATGTTTGTTATTTAATCTAAAACTTCAATGGGGTGTAAAAAGATAAATTTTTGCTTTTCAATTGGTATTTTAATTTGAATCCGCCTCAGGAATGCTCGTTAACTTTTCAATCAAGTTTTATGTGTTGGTTTTAAAACAACCTTTGTTAATTGATTTTCGTAACTACACAACATAATACTGGATGTTAATATTTTTTTATATATTTATATTTGCATGTTATATAAAACGATAGTCTGTACGTTTGAATTAATATTTAATATCTACACCCCTTATTATTACTGCCTCGATGGCACAGTGGGTCGTGGGTCGCACTTTTAATTAAGGTGACGGGTAGGGCATACTAGTACATATAATCGGTTTTAATTTTTAGCTACTAAACCGGATCTATTTTAAACAATTTCGGGGTTACAACCTCTCGGCAAACACTTTACTATTAATCGAATAACCATGCACAAATGTTGGGTCCGTTTTTGTACGAGAAAAATTGATTCACCACGTTTGGCGTGAATCAATTTTTCGCGTACGCGTTGGACCCAACATTTGTGCATGGTTATTTAATAAAAAGTGTTTGCCGAGAGTTTGTAACCCCGAAATTGTTTAAAATAGACCCGGTTTACTAACTACGATTCCGACTTATATCGAATTTGATTTTCTCATTGCAAGTAGCAATCACAAAAAAAAACTCTATTTTTTTGTCTGATCAGACATGCAAAAAAATCCTCCATTTTTTCGTCTGATTAGACAAAATAATAGACGATTTTTTGTGATGAAGTAACAAGAAGAAAATCAAATTCGAATATAAGTCAACTTGTACCATCTTTCACAGGACGCACAGAATTATCTCTAAGTAGGTACTTGAGGAGAAATTCTCAAGCACTCTACATTGATGTCGAATTTAGAGATTAAATTAAAATAAATAAAATAAAAAATAGGCCCTCTGGCGTCTAGAAGACCTGGCAAAAACGTATCTTTCAAAAGATTGGAACATATGCAACTGGATCTGTGCACAGATGCGGAACAGTGAAACCACAGAGTGAAACGCTTCATTTGGAACATCGACTCTCAGATAGATCCGTGATTCAATCCGCTTATTTGGCTCACTCGGATCATACAGCTTATTCGGATCATTCGGCTCATCGGATCATTCCGCAAATGGACAACATTTCATATTTTTAACATGTCCATATTGTTTTTTTATATGAAAATAGACATAAAATGAACGGACCCATATTTTTTCTCTTTTCAAAATTGGTCCATTTTCATGCATAAAATAATTATTAAAATTCTTTATATTCTAAATAGACGTAAGCGTCATCGGACGGCTGAATACAGCGATATTCCTTTGCTTATCATTGTTTTAATAAAAAAAAGGTACTACTGTCAAAGGTAAATAATACTAGTGTCAACATTGTCAACGTCATTCATTCATTCAACGTTGACAAGTTGTCTTTTTTTTTGACAGTTGCATGTCATGGGTTTGGCATTTCGTAAATTTAAAACTATAATGTGCTAGGCAAAGAAATATTTTACATTCTGCCGTCCGATGACGTCATCTTACGTTTTTTAGTTTTTAATTTTTTTTCTCAGTAAATAAGCAATATAAAAAATTAATAAATATATATATTCGCGCAGCGGAAAAGTAAATAAAGAAATGGTATTTTTTGTTTCAGAGCTTAGCAATTTTGAAATGTTGTCCATTCGGATCATTCGGCCGAGTGAGCCGAATGATCCGAATTAGCGGTCATTCCGATCATCCGGCTCATCGGATCATTCAGCTCATTCGGATCACTCGGATTCGACATCTATTTGAGTCGAACGATACTTACAATCTGAGCGAACATTACAGATTCGGAGAAATGTATCATTTGGCTGAGTCGGATCACTGAGTCATTTCAGTAATAGTTACGTCTAGCGTTTAGGCTTATTCTCGAGCACTTGACATATTACATTACATTCGTCCATAAAAATCTCTTAATCGACTTAATGAATGCATGATAATCGGCCCTCGTTTATCTTACGAAAAAGGAATTGGGAAATGAAACGATAAAATTGGTCATACATAGTTTATTTTATGACATTGCTGCTTCTAATCTAGATTATTCTATTAGTCCTTGATCTTCGCCGTTAGTCTTCAATCTAGAAGACAGATGTATATTTTTATTGTGATTAGATTTTGCATTCAGTAATTCCTGACTATAAGCAGAGTACCATCTTTGACTGATTTCCCGACGGTTAAGACTTAGGGACCTTCAAGAGAAGAGAGTACTCTTTTTTAAAAAGGCCGGCATCACTTTAGCGATCTCTCTGATTTCGCGGATGTTCATGGGCGGCGTTGATTACTGTCCATCAGGTGACTCGCTTGCCCATTTGTCCGCCTCTAGCATAAAAAAATGACGCTATGTTCAAATGTACCATTCTTACAAATTAAGTAATGTTAAAATGTATCATTGCCGTGTGGTCCCCGGCAGAGTGGAATAGGCCACCCTCACTCTTACCGCGGTGTCGTAAAAGGCGACTAAGGTAAAGCTGCTGGCATGATCATCAGCACCCAGAGAAGGAAAACTCTGCATTTATATCAAAACCCTCGCCAACCCGTCTGCCAAGCGTGGTGAGTATGGCAATTACCCCTCATGTGATTGAGGGAGGCCCGTGCCCCAGCAGTGGGGACTTAACTACCATTGTTACAAATTGGAAAACAAAGTATAACCGAAATTGTGTAGCAATGTGTGTCAAAATATACAATAAAGTACCGAAATACCTGAAATCTCTAAATACTAGTAGGTTTTCAGTAAAACTGCGTGAATGACTTACAGGAAAAAAATAATATAGTGTAGATGAGTTTCTTAATGACAAATGATTGTAAATTGATCAATTGATTGATGTAGCGGTGTTCCCTGATCGCTATGACATGTCCTTTTTTAAACGAGGTTTGAAAATAAAAAAATAAAAAAAAAAAAATAAAAACTTTTTATTTACTTAAAGCTAGGCGGTAACAATAAGGTACACAAAGACAGGCGAACATTAAATTAAGTAAACACAAGTATACAACAAATAATATGATATAGACAGTGGACCTCGCACTAGGCATAGCCTGTCCTGCGAGGACCATATCCATGATTTACAATATTGATTTAGGAGGAAATACAATTAAAAAGTTTCTTTAAAAGTTTCAAAAGAATGGAAAATTAAAATGCTACAAATCATAGTAATTCTAGAGTGAATGAAAAAATAAAAATAAAAAAAAAGGGATTACAAAATTAATTTTTAAACAGGAATCCTAAGGAACTGCTCAGTCTCTGTATAATTCCATGTTATGAGCTCTTTGAAGATTTCTGCTTTAGCCGCGGAATATGAACTAAGGTGTATCTTACATATTTTAATAAACTTGTTATATAAGTATGGATACATAAAAGAACGGAACCGATTTGCGAAAGAAGTTTTAACTGCTGGCACAGGAACTTTGAAAACTCGCTTTACCGTCTCCGCACGATCAGCTTTGCCAAGGACTTTCCGGTGAGAGGTCAGGACAGCGTGTTTGATGTACAGACCTCTTACACTTAAGGCTTCTGCCTCGCGGTGTACTAGGTCTGTTGGGTAACGCACTGGTTTTCCGAGCATAACCTTCAGGACCGAACGCTGGGCCCTCTCAAGCTTTATCAAGACAGAGGTTGCGGCACCTCCCCATATCGATATACAGTACGTCAGTATCGACTCACACAGCAGCACGTAAACTGTCCTGATCAGCCTGAAGTCGGTCACGGGCCTTAGTGTTTTCATGATAAAGATCAGTCTACGGGCGCGTGCGGACACGGTGACGATGTGCTCTTTGAAAGTAAGCCTTTCGTCTAGGGTGACGCCCAAGTATTTAAGGGACGATGATTTTTGAATAGGCTCACAGATGCAGTTGGGGAGAGGCCCCGAGGTTGACATATGCCTTCCGCACCTATGAATCAGGAGATTTGGCACTGATTTAGGAGCTGATGCAGCTGTCTTATGAAAGCACAGAAACTTGGTCTTGGCCGTGTTAAGCGTTAATAAATTATTATCCAACCATGATGCAGCACAAGCCATTCCAGCTTCAGCGCTTTGAACACAGTTGTACCAATTCGAACCGTGAAATATCAGTGCCGTGTCATCTGCATAGCAAAGAACCTCCGAGTTGGGCAGTGGCAACGATGTAATGTCGTTGATGTATATCAGAAACATTGCTAACGCATAGCGAATGTAATTTTTTGCAACACCTACCAGCAGTACATTGTAACACATTCTTATCTTTGTCTTGAATTGGTAAGAGACATGCAGAGCAACTCGTCATTTTCCTTACTTTTCCTTACCACTATAGCACGCGACAACAAAACGATATATTTCGCGGTATCGAGGTGCGGAGGCTATCGGGCGGTCAGCAACGACGTCACCTACGTCACTTGCGGCGCTCGGCGGTCGGGTGCTGTCGCTGGGCAGTCGGCTTCTGTCGCTCGGTGCTTGGTCGAGCTGCGCATGCGCGATGATTCAGCGCGCTCTGCTCTGCGCAGCGGCGGTGGACGGTGTTGTTGTGGGAATTGTATCTTGAATAATGTTAACCGATTAGCACTTCTCACTGACTTAACACACGACTTATTGTAACGATTTTAATCTGAAGTATGCCAATCGAAAGGTAATTTAATACGCTTTTGAATTCTCGTAAGTTAAAACAAGAGTATCCACTTTTAACTATCAAATTGATTTTATTTACGTCAGCAAATAGCCTGTGTGTGTTCCTCGGTTGCCGTCACGGCGTTTACTCATACTCAAAGAGTTCTTCTCTCACGGTAGGCAGCGGCATGACTGTGCTTCGGCATTGTTGATGTCTATGAGCGGCGGTTACCGTTTACCATCAGATGGGCAAGCTCGTCTACCTACTATAAGCAGTAAAAAAAAATCGGAAATAATAATACAATATTATTTAATTTAAAAGCCGTGTGGTCTCCGGCAGAGTAGAATAGGCCACCCTCACTCTTACCGAGGTGTCGTAAAAGGCGACTAAGGTAAAGCTGCTGGGATGATCATCAGCACCCAGAGAAGGAAAACTCTGCATTTATATCAAAACCCTCGCCAACCCGTCTGCCAAGCGTGGTGAGTATGGCAATTACCTCTCATGTGATTGAGGGAGGCCCCTGCCCCAGCAGTGGGGACTTAAATGGGCTGATGATGATGATGATGATGAAGTGAATTTCCTTATGACACGTAAAATGTACTAATTTGTTGTTTTAGTTATTAATTATTTGATTTATATTTTCTATTGCATGCCATCATAACTTTGGCAAATTGTGAGTCATTGTTAATGTTTCCACCTACTGTACAACATTTTGGGAAATAAATGATTTTATGATTTATTGGTGAATAAATGACTGTGACAAATTTAAAGCTGGCCTTGATAGTAGCTACATCTGTCTTCGAGATAGTAAGAAGTTTACTGGCGCGCCTGTTTCTCCAGCAGAAGCTTCTGCTTCTTCAGCTTGATGGTCTCCACGTAGTTGAGGCAGTACTTCTGTGTGCACCTCAGGGTGCCGTCGGCCTGGCAGTAACATTTGTTACAGTTGTTTCTGAAAATGTATGTAATCTAATAATATCCTCGAACCGATTACGATTACGGGGACCAATCTCAACGATCAGCCACATAACCAGAATTATATTATAGTGCTCAAGTGTGTGCGCAAACACAAGTGCACTCTCTATTCCCTTACCGTCCGATAGGACACCAACGTGGCAACACACTGGCGTTGATTACTAATCAACGCCGTCCATGCTTCCGCGAAATCAGAGAGATCGCAAATGTATTGCCACGCTGGTGTCCTATCGGAGGGTAAGGGAATAGAGAGTGCACTTGTGTTTGCGCACACACTTGAGCACTATAATATAATGATTACTCTCCATCAGGTGACCCGCTTGCTCTTTTTTCGTCTCTAACATAAAAAAAAACTGTGAAGGGTACCATTAGCGACGCCAAGTGATTTATTTATTTAACTACTGAAGAATCTATCTTTCTTACCAATTGCGGACCGTCGGAGTCTCGACAAACATAAATACCTACTATTACTATATACTATTTAATCATTCATCCAACTCGGCTGGGAAGCGTTCGGGAAGCTACGCAGCATATTTTCGGTCCATCTACCGCAGTGTCTCAAGACGAAAGTCTGCAATGCGTGTGTGTTGCCAGTGATGACATACGGAACCGAAACGTGGCCGCTTACAATGTGCCGATTAAGGAGGCTCAAAGTCACCCAGAGAGCAATGAGAGTGCTATGCTCGGGGTCTACCTGCGTGATCGTATCAGAAATTATGAGATCCACAGGAGAACTAAGGTTACAGACATAGCCCAAAGGATAGCATGCCTCAATGGGCAGGGCACATAGTGAGGAGAACAGACGGCCGTTGGGGCGGAAAGGTCCTCGAGTGGAGGCCACGTACAGGAAGTCGCAGCCGTGGCAGGCTTGCCCACAAGGTGGACCGACGATCTGGTGAAGATCGCGGGAATCCATTGGATGCGGGCGGCACAGGACCGATCTGTGTAGGAGAACATTGGGGGAGGCCTATGTCCAGCAGTGGACGTCTATTGGCTGAAACTGATGATGATGAATGATGATCTAATCATTGTGCATCAAGAAACTATCCGAAGCATGCCGGTTTCCTAAAGATGTTTTCCGTCACTGCCGACTTTTTGGTCTGTTTTTGTCGTCGAAAAAGCGGCCACTTTTACCTCACGCCAAAGGTAGTGCACGTATAAATGTTTGCCTAGGGATTGGAGATCCGAAATTTTAAAAATATTATCCAGTTTAGTGGCTAATAAATTAAGGCAATGGGTGTAATCGCGTGCGAAAAAGCCGCAAGATGGCGTACTGTAGGCACATTATTCATGTGCTATAGGCCTGAAGTCCATCTACAAGGTAATTGGGTATTTTTAGACGTGATATGTCAAATTGTCAACTAACGAATAAATCAGCCAATCATGTTACAGTTGGACTTCAATTCATAGGCACGCTATCTAGCGGATATTTCACACGCGATACAGCCCTCATTGCAGTCACTGGTGCGGGGTACATGTCGCCTTAAGGTGAGAGTAATACGCATATCCAGACTTTGAAAAACTTACTTGTACACAGCATCGGGCAAACACCTGTCCTCTTTCTCCAAGTTCAATGCCAGCGTCGGCTTCACCTTCTTCAGGGTTCCGTGGAGCTGTCTCAGGAACTCGTGGGGGGGCTGGCAGTCGTACTCCGCTTCACACTTCGTGGTCCCGTTGTTGCAGGAACACTTTATGCAATCTGATGTTGGGGGGGTCTCGTTATCCTGGCATTCGAGGCCTGAGGAAAAACATATTTATCAGAGAGTTAGGAAATAACGGTTTTTTTTTCAGACAGATCACGTGGTAAGCGATTGCCGCAACAGCATTGGAGTTACAAATGCGCTGTCAACCTTTAAACCGTCCTTTCCTGGATTAGGTCTCCGGCATAGAGTAACAAATATATACGGAGATAGAGGAACCAGTCTGCTAGCCAGTGCTAGCGCCATCTAGAGGAAAACGACCAATACTCAACGGCTATGTAGTACGGCCACCTTCGATAATCAGTTAGGGAGACGAGTAAATAAAATATCAGAAATAATTTTATTTCCTATATAGCAAAATTCCCAATACCTTCTACATAAATAAATAAATTTAAATATTTCACAACATTACATACATTGATCTGACTCCGAGATAGGTAGCTCAAGCACCTGTGTTACGGATATCAGAATCAACAGTGGCATTACAATTATATACATAATATAATACTTTTCTTTTGTAAATACATACTTATTATACATAGATAACACCCAGACTAATACAAACAGCTATGTTCATGCACACAAATGTTTGCACTGTGCGGGGATCGTGCAAACGGGTCGTCAGTTCTACATTTCTGGTTTATTTCCCATACTTTTTTTTTAAATTGCTAATGTGGGCGGCGGCATTAGGTCATTGTTTCGGAAACACGCTTTACTATCGCGATGCAAAAATGCTTAGTGCCATCTACCGAAAGAACGCCGATCCATTTGCATGATTGCTTTTTAAAGCTCCATCTAACGCAAACCGCTGAACTATTTTCCCATACTAACCTAAAATATAGATTTGGAAAATTCAGAGGTGCATGCTCGGATTGGAACTCGGACCCCCCGTATCGAAGGCGCGTTTTGAAACACTGAGCTGCCATCTCTACCAGTTCTAGATTAAGTAGTTGATATCTGATTCAAGACAAAACTCAAGACGAAAGTCTTCAATGCCAGTGATGACATACGGAACCGAAACGTGGCCGCTTACAATGTGCCGATTAAGGATGCTCAAAGTCACCCAGAGAGCAATGGAGAGGGCTATGCTCGGAGTCTCCCTGCGTGATCGTATCAGAAATGATGAGATCCGCAGGAGAACTAGGTCACAGACATAGCCCAAAGGATTGCATGCCTCAAGTGGCAATGGGCAGGGCACATAGCGAGGAGAACAGACTGGCCGCTGGGGCGGAAAGGTCCTCGAGTGGAGACCACGTACAGGAAGTCGCAGCCGTGGCAGGCCCCCCACTAGGTGGACCGACGATCTGGCAAAGATCGCGGGAATCCATTGGATGCGGGCGGCACAGGACTAATCTGTGTGGAGAACATTGGGGGAGGCCTATGTCCAGCTGTGGACGTCTATTGGCTGTAATGATGATGATGATCTGATTCAAGACCCTTACCAGTTTTCTGCTTAGCCTCAATCCTCACCATGTCATCGGGGCTCAGACACAGCAGATGATCACAAAACAGACTGCGGTTCCACAGGCACAGGCAGGAGTTGCAGTGCACCCCGTATGACTTGCCCGGCTCGCAACGGGACCCCATGTTGGGGAGGGTTGTGAGAGCCTCGAACTCTGGCTTCGTTAAAGCTGGTTTGAAGTCTTCGGGGGCGAAGGGTGGGATTCCTGTAAAAATGCAGTGAGATTGACTAAAGATACCACTGCCTCACAGAAGACCGGCGTGAAGCAGCGCCTGCGCTGTATTTCGCCGTGTGAGTGAGGTTACCGGAGGCCCAATGGGGGGGAAGGGGAAAAGATTGGCAGCGCACTTGTGAATCCACTGGTGGTGCGTCCATGGGCGGCGGAATTGCTTACCATCAGGTGATCCGTCTGCTCGTCTGCCACCTCTCATATAAAAAAAAAGATGATGACATGAGTTTTTATGGGTCAGTATAACAAAATTTTTGAAATTTATTCTTAAGTGCATTATTTGCATTAAAGATGATGACGCCTTGCTTTGCTTATCCGAAACCAGAAGTCTACAGGCACTTCAATCCGAGAGATATCGTGATGTTGATGATGAAAAAATCTTTCGTGAATAAGACTATAGATAAAGGATAGTGGAGAAACAAAAGATCCCACAGAGTCGACGTGCTCCATTGAAATGGCCTTTAAAGGATAAGATAGATGCTTTGTTTTTCTCTATCTGGATATCTTGAGGGCAATATTTAATCAAGCATCTCCTAGGCAAACGCGTAGTATCATAACTTTCGACCAGGTGAGACTGTAGTCAGGGGCGGCCCTAGACCAAGGAAGCGCCCAGGCGTAATCAATAACCTGGCGCCCTCTTGTTTCAAAATGCGCGACCAAAATGGAATATTTACAACATGTTCGAATACCTATAGGCAGTCGCTTCATTGTAATTATCAGACATCCCGAATCCTACATCATAGTCTAAGCGTACCCCGGGCTTCGAAGCGACAGCATTGGACGCAACTGGGAATCACACGCTAAGATGAGGAGAACGATCAGTACTCGCGCCCGCTCCTTGCGAAGCGTTACAGTGGAGGCTCTATGTGTAGCGAGGGGCTCTCGGCGCCCTCTAACATCCGGCGCCCGGGTGCACCGCACCCCCTGCACTATAGGTAAAGAAGACGCCCCTGATTGTGGTCCAGTTAGCCTAGACTCAACAACAAAGAAACGTTTTCCTTCCTTTTTATTCCAACTTATTACGGCATTCTATAAGTTTTCAGACTTTTTTTATTCCAGTCGCATCAAAGAGCAAGAGCAAGATCACCTGATGGTATGTAGTATATGATCATCATCAGCCCATTTTAGTCCCCACTGCTGGGGCCCGGGCCTCCCTCAATCACATGAGGGATAATTGCCATACTCACCACGCTTGGCAGACGGGTTGGCGAGGGTTTTGATATAAATGCAGAGTTTTCCTTCTCTGGGTGCTGATGATCATGCCAGCAGCTTTACCTTAGTCGCCTTTTACGACACCTCGGTAAGAGTGAGGGTGGCATATTCTACTCTGCCGGGGACCACACGGCGTAGTATATGATCATTGCCGCTCATTTAGGTACATTTGATTTTTATCGAGTAACTAATCATGTCACGACGACTGAAACCTCTCGATAGCCTTCAGTCAAACGGTTCAATCACTGTGCGGTAGGTGGCGCCCGTCATGGTTTTTAATTTGGGCAAGTCGAGTGTGCTCGTTCATTCTCATGAACATGTCAAGTCCACGCGTAACTTCCTATTATCATTAACGGTCGGCAGGGCTTGTTGGGTGCTTACTACTTATAGCTTTCAGTTTATCGACCGCTCTTCCACTCTCCTCATAGTTCTCAGAAGATGGAAAACATTTAATCGTACTAACTAAACCTCACCTGATTCACAGACATTCTTCTTCTTCGAACACACAGCGACTTTATCCTGCTGACAATAACAGCCATAGCAGTCCTTCTGGTACAACTTCCCTGGAACACACTCCCAGTGTGGGAGTTCTGGAAACGCCATCGTTGTCTTTGGCAAAGTTCTCTTTCTTTTCCTTGTCTTCTTTCATTTTTTTACTGTCCCATCTTCTTCTCTTTCCCTGGGTTTTCTTTTCCGTTTTGTTTCTTGTGTTTAATCTTTTCCAGTTTGCCGTCGGTTACACACGCCATCTTGGTGCATTGCAGGTGGTTGTTCGCCTCACAGCGACAGGTGTTGCAGTCCATTTTATATACCTTGTGAAGTTCACAAGGCTCACCATCTTTGATTTCAGGGAAATTGTGATCTGATTGCAGAGGAGATAAGCTGTCTGTAAAGGGAGTCGAATTTTAAACTCTGGGATCTACGTCATTTGGAATAAATGATTTAATCGAATCTCTGAAACCCAGCCGATATCTCTTTATTAAATGCACTGCACCAATTAAAGACTAGGATTTCTTATATTGAGGGCTATCGCGCGCGAAAAATCCGAAAGATGGCGCACTGTAGGCCTGAGGTCCATCTACAAGGTGATTGGGTATTTTTAGACGTGATATGCCAAATTTTCAATTAACGAATAAATCAGCCAATGATGTTGAAGTTGGAACTCGATTCACAGGCACGCCATCACGATTTTCATGCGCGATAGCCCCCAGGTTGAAATCACAACTGGGGCCAAAAATTTGTACTTACCTTCGCTTCTCTGTAAAGAAAGTCTGTGCTCGGGCTAGCACAGACTTTCTTTACAGAGAAGAAGCACAGAATAATATAGGTAGAGCCTTTTTGTCGCTGGGGAATGCCGGCGGCCCGGAGTGCAATAGGCCAACGTCGCCGTATTTCTTGAGTGCCTTATGCATACCTCCCTGCTCCCCAGCCCACCTCATTATGTCGGGCTTACCTCTAGCGAGGGTTAACGGTAAACGCAAAGAGAGTGCAGTCGCGCAGGTTGAGATCGGGTGCTGTTGCCGTAGGCCAAAGGACATTGTGGGATAGACCACGGACAACATTGATCACGGCCTTGAGAGATGGGGACCTCTCTCTACCGACCGTCCTAGAGAAGATGGTTATTAGCGAGAATGCTTGGTGGCAGCAGCCTCCTTCTTCGAGGAGGCGATGTTGCAGAATGAGACTGCAGAGCGGGAAAGCGAGCGAGATCCGTTCTCACTTCGGCTTCGTCGCGGATGGGGCGGACGCGCTAGAAGAGGAGCTCGTCACAATAACGCCCCGCCTGGAGGGTCTCGGGTGGTAACACCGGTGCGGGGGTACCGGCTGTACCATAATGAGACACTATATGGGAAGAATGACGCGCTGCACGCGGGCGCGAAGTCTTAAAGTCAAGGAGTGGGTGCTATTATAACACCCCTCTGAGGCGGCCTGCCCATTTCGTCTGGCAGACGTTGGCCGTAGGTGAGGTCAAACGGACTGCTGAGTCACCGTAGGCCTCGCCTATAAATCAACAGCGAGCTTCGGAGGGTTTTTGGTGGGTATAAACCTCTGAGAGTCCCACACACCCCGTCAGGTCCCTCGACCTGATGGGAAGGTGCCTAATTCATTTTCCCTTCGTTACAAAAAAAAAAGACCAAAGGACATTATAATCCATTTGTTTAGATACTTAACTAAATGAAACAAACCTTAAAAGGGGTTCTTTTTAGGGCCATTTCCATTGCAACATAAAACGCCTTTCTTGTGAAAAAAGTAATGGACAACCCTACTAAATCTAAAAGTTATACTGCTCGGTAGTGCGGCATCACTTTTGACCGATATTTCACATGGTCGGGTTTCCAGCATAGACGCCAACTGTGAACTTTACTTGAAGAGACAGATCACGATTCGAATAAAAGGTTGAAAATCCCTGAACTCCGCCATTTTTGTTGTTTACCTTTAGTTAATTACCTAAACAAACAGAGTATAGAAACAGATTGTAAGTAAGTAGATAAAAGTGCAAAGAACATTAAAGTTATAATTGTAGAATAATAGATATGAAAAGAAACAATAGGTAGGTAGAAGGCTATAGGCTTTCATTATAGGGCAGAATACAATCAAAGGCTATAGGCTCCAACACTTGTTAGGAAAGTCAAAGAATTAGTGGAAAAACTACGATCGATCGTATCAAATGAATTTAATTGAAAAACAGCAGTTTGCTACCGGCAAACGAATTGGTGCTGTTTCCAAAGATGCTGACACACTTCTAATTTCTTTATCTGATTTTTGCGAAAGTATCGAACCTATTTTTTTTAGACATACCTAAATGTCTTGTACACAGGGTTCATTAGTAAACAGTTACATCTATCTGAGTAATGGTTTATTTTATTCGCTATTTGCAACCACTTTGACTAAATAATATGTTCCATTTCATAATTTCACGGTTTTACTTTTATTGATTATAAATGTAATATGATACGACGCAAGCGGACCCCGGGCTCCGAAGCGATATAATGGGACGCAACGGATACAAAACTAAGAAGAAGATGATGATGATGATGCAATATGCTACGAATCAAAATCTATCGGATTTTTTTTGTATACGGATAGGTGGCAGAAAAACAGACGGATCACCTAATTGTAAGTAATTGTTACTGTCCATGTACATCTGTAATACCAGTGGAGCTGATGCATCCTGATTTCTCCAAAAACAATCCTTACAACATTTAATTAAACCTTGTCTTAATTTTGTCTTTTATTCCATAAATTTTTCATTAACCCTGTCTTGTGTTAAAATATAACTAGCAACTTGTATTATTTTCTCGCAAATGCTACAATAGAGAACCTCTCAAACATTACAACTATTTAGTTTTATCGGCTTTATCCATAGTTCTTCTTTCATATTCTTTCAAATCTTCACCAGGTTCCCTTTGTTCCAGCATCGTCGCTTCAAGCGCTGCTTTATCCACCACATAGTCATCCAAGCAAATCATAGTCGTGCACGTTGGTATCCCTTTTAAGGAACAAACACATGTATTGCACTTGTGCCTATATTGCTGATTAGGCACGCAAACACTGTCCCTACTCTGGAGCTTCGGCAGAGTGTGGAAGGAGTGCTTCTTCTCTGACCTCAAGCCAGGGTTAGGTTTCAAACAACGCTTATCCGTGCACGCCAGAAGACCAGTCTCAGTACATATGCATCTATTACAGTCTACTTGTCAGAACTGTACGTGGTTTGCAAGCGGTGTTATTTGAGGGTGAGACATTGGATCTCATCCAAGTTTTCCCAACCTCCATGATAGATTCAATGTTGGCTGCACGAATTTCTTGAATAGGATCCTCAGATACTTTAAAGCAAAGGCGATCTATGTAAAGATTGATGTCGCTGCAAGAACACAACTCAGTTTTGGTTCGAAGTATGTCTCCGTATTGGCAGGGATCGACTTTGTGGCCGATGGTACAACGGCGATTGGTGCAAGAAGACAGTTCTAGGAAGCCGTTTTTCCCACACGTACAGACGTTGCATTCCAATAAGTGCAAGGAGTTTCGGTTTGCAAGCAATGTTGGTTTTTAACTTCTTGACTTTGTTGAGCTTCGGCGTCAGGATGCGGAAGGTTTCTTTGCAGTTGGTGGACTTCCAGTAGCCATCAGGGCTGCAAGTGCAGTAAAGTGATCCTTCACGATAAGTATGATTCGATTCGCATTCTTTCACTTGTTCTTCGATTTCAGCTTTGTTGTCTGCAATGAGAAAATGTACCTAAAGAATGTGTTGTAATAGGTGAAAAGGCTTTGTTTACTGGTTCATGGCGAATTCGGTGAGCCTAATCTAGCGCATTTGGTGAGCCTAATCCATGGCGCATTTAATGAGCTTAATCCATGGCGCATTTGCTGAGCCTAATCCTGGGCGCATTTGGTGAGCCTAATCCATGGCGCATTTGGTGAGCCTAATTCATGGCGCATTTGGTGAGCCTAATCTATGGCGCATTTGGTGAGCCTAATCCATGGCGCATTTGATGAGCCTAATCTATGGCGCATTTGGTGAGACTACATATAGGACTTACAAATATCCACTGGGAATATTGCTATAAATATTTTACCACCAGTTAAGATGAAACTGCTTAATTCGTATGATTTTTTTAGGTAGGTATAGCATTTTTTTGCAATTTATTCTTAAGCCTAATCCATGGCGCATTTGGTGAGCCTAAATGAAACCCGAAGTGGATCCTCCGACACGAGCATTCGCCATTTTGTTGTTTTCAGCCAACTGTCGCCAATCCGGCCTTTGTAGGTGACCGAGATCTTTATCAACCTGGCCACGTTGACTCGGCCACGTTGAGAGAATGAAGTCGGATCGAGATGTGAAAAGAGCATGGGTCGAACATCCGGGAAGCGCGCGTAGTTCGCCCTAGATATCGCTGGAGAGAATGTATAATTAGTCTAACCTAATACTCACTTGTATCGTTCAAGCATGCGCGCGAGCGGCAGTTATACGTGCCGCGCACGTCGCACACGCAGTCGTGGCAGCTGCCGTGCGCTGTCGCCGTGGGCACGCACCGCTCGTCTGGCTCCACTGGCAAGGAGGCAGCCGGATCAGAAATCAGAATCAGGATCAGAAATCATTTATTGCGGTAAATGTGGTTACAGTAAGTTACATAATTATCGTTTAGATTCTCACATTTAACCGAATAATATCGGCATGCAATAACAGAGAGTTAGCGTTGTCTTAAGTTATAATAAAATAATACATAGTCAAAATAAAATCAATACAAAAAATTAGTCACTCAAAAAATAATTAATATAATGTCAACAAAAAAAAATGAAATCTTACATTCCATAAATTCTTTAATGCTGTAGAAACATCTAACACACAACCATTTATATAAACTATTTTCGATTTTTTTATGGGTAAATCCTTGAATGCTTCTGGCAACTTATTGTATAATTTGACAGGCATATAATGACAATTTTTTTGGTAGCTCGTTGTTGAGCAAGATGGCACCACCAAACGATTCGGATATCTGTTAGAGTAAGCGCACATATCATTTTTCTTCTTGAAAATACACAAATTATTTTTTGTAAAAGTGCATGACTCGAAAATATACATTGATGGCAGTGTTAACAAGTTATATTTTTTAAAAAAAGCGGTCTGCAGGAGTCCATCGGCCCAATACCACTCATAGCCCTTAGACACTTTTTTTGTATAAGGAAAGCCCTTCTAACGTCTACTGAGTTTCCCCGGGAGACAATCAATACAATTTAGGCCTTTTTCCTCTGATTGCTGTGCTTCGCAGCGCACTTGTTACTCCACTGGTGTCTATGGGCGGCGGCAATCGCTTACCATCAGGCGATCCGTCTGCTCGTTTTTACAAGCCATCTAAGTCAAGTTCCGGAACCAAACTCGTTCCAGCGCCTTTTTGGAACAAGATGATGATCTTTAGTACTGTAATAACTGATGATCGCGTTTTGTAAGAGCGTGATTTTAGTCCTTAATAAGGTCGTATTTTTTGTAATGACTTTCTCGTAGGTACAGTAACATTGTTCTTTAATTTAAGTAGCGATGAACAATAATATGTATATGTAAGATTATGACCATAAATTTGTTAATAGATTTAAGTTATCTCGCAATAAATATTTATTGATTGATTGAAACGTGGTTTAGAGCGAGTGGCAGAGATGGTGGTTAAAATGATGTAACTGTTTACCGATACACCCTGATACACTTGAGGTCACAATAATCGACCCACTCTTTTTCATACAATTCCGTGCTCCATCTAGAATCTCACGCAGCATTATTACACCATAATATAGAATACTTGCTAATTATATTTTTGTCCACCCCTGCGAAGAACAGTCTTAGGTGCTAACTCTCCAGCATCAAGACTTTGAAATAGTTCACCGGTTAGGTCTTTCAAAAGGCATGTTAACGACTTTCTGCGTCGGCTAAGGCACAGTAATTTGAGTAGATAAAATTACCCGAATTATAGAAGTAGTTAATTTAATTTTATTTATAGTATTTAAGTCCTAATTTTTTTCTTTAAGCATGCTTCCTTTAAGTAGGTATCAGTTGCATTTAGTTTTTAAGAAATAAACTCTAATTAGTATTAAGTATTATTGTAAACATATGTTCGTTGGTATAAATGAATAAATAGATACAGAAGAGGAGATTACCGTGGGAGAGCCAAGCTTCGGCATGAATGGGCCGGCGCCACCGGAGTGATACCACGGCCTCAAAGAAAACCGGCGTGAAGTAGCACTGTGCTGTGTTTCGCTGCGTGTGTGAGGGGCCCAATCCGGGGGATAGGGGGGGTTCCAAGGTTGGCAGCGCACTTGTGACTCCACTGGTGTCGCGGGTATCCATAGGCGGCGGCAATTGCTTACCATCAGGTGATACGTCTGTTCATCTGCCTACCTATTACATAAAAAAAGGTATAAATGTTTCAAATTAATAACTTTTTTGTACAAACACATAATTTCATGTGATAAATTTTATTATCTTTTCACTAAAATCCCATAAGAATTATATATTACCAATTCATTCAAAATACCACAAGCAACTAATTGTATTTTTTTCACATGTTAAAAAGGAGAGAAATGAAAGCATACAAAGAAGAATGAAGACAAGATACAGATGTAAATTCAATAATTGTATCGTAAAACTTTTACTCACGTAGCAACGAATTTGCTCGAAAAACTACGAAAAAACTAAGCACCGTGATTCGGAGCACCATATTGGAGGTCCACCCAAAGCTCACTTGAGGCAATTATGGGTAAAACATAGCCGATTCTACCATAATACGTTAGTTAAGGTTTTATTGATTTGTAATTAAGGTTATGGGTTGCAATTAGCTATAAAAAGGCACATGATTAATTAAACTGACTGATTAAGTCATCTAAAGATAAGATTTTATTGTTTGGTTTGGCACCGCATTTCATAGTTTTGTTGGTTTTGTCTTACGATTATCTCCATCTGAGAAGAACCATGAAACTTAGAGGAAAAAGTTTTTTTGTTAATCATAGGTGGCAGACAAGCAGACAGATCGCCTTATGGTAAGCGATAACCGCTGCCCAAGGGCACCCGCTATACCAGTGGAGTCATAAGTACGCTGCTTTTAATTGGGCCCAATTGGGATGGGATGGGTTACCGGAGCCCTTTTATGTCGGTATTAAACTCTAAAACCGGTTCAATGTGCCGCTAAGAGACTTGTTGACCTGATTCACCGCAAATGACGAATCGGAGGAAGCATTTATTTGCCCAATAGATGGAAAATATAGCCAAGTAAAAAAAATGTCAATCAATAAAAAACATACCTAAATCGAAATTCGTTTATTTTTTGAAAAACTCTCAATCCACACCTTATGTCTAGTTACATATTAATACATGATTGTACGCTATGTACTGGAAATTACAATAAGCCGCTTACACAAATTTTCACTAAGTATTGAAGACACGGCATCCTTGACAACATACTCTTATTCTAAAGGAATGAAAATGAAAGTAACTAAACTAGACAGCTTCATCCTATTTTTAATCCAAATTTACTAAGACATTTGATTACAAAGACAACATCGAGAACATGCAACTTTTATAGTCTTTAAGTTTTTTGTCTTTAACATCTATCATGATATCATAAATGGGGCGATGGGTCGATTTTTTTGCACGCAAGTGTTTATGGCTTTGAATTGAGTCTCTGTACTTTGCATAGGTTAAATAATATGAAAAACATATTTGCGGAATAGATGTTACATGAATAATGCACTTAAAAATGTATTATTAAGTGCATTATTTACTTAAGAATAAATTGCAAAAACTTTTTATACCAAAAAAAAACTGATAATAGATACACGAATGAAATTAAAATTAAAATACTAAAAAACACAGACTTTTCAATTTCAAAAAATATCTGGATGAAGCAAAAAATGATGATGACAAATTTACTAACTAAATTCACACATAAAACACATCAATCTTATGATCTACATAAGCTAAATAAAAAAGCAACTATATCTAGAAAATAAAAAAATAGAGTCATACCTACAGGAAAAATCGGTAAACAGACATCCATCAAAACAATATCTATGCTTTTACCCATTCTTTGTAAAAAAACAAAAAAAAAACACTTTTAGCGTAGGTAATAACTTGGAAAGTGGAAAAACATTTATGTTAATTTTCCAAAGCCAGTTGGAAGAAAATGGTGTCATGTTTCTAAAGCCAGCCTTTGTCCAGATTTTGTCTTGGGATAGAATTAAATGTGCAATTTTCAAAAAAAATGTGTATAGGTAGGTCTGTCTGCCCTATTTACCCATAGAATAAAAAGTTGAAACAATAGGTTTGTTTCTTAAATAAATAATGTTTTCTGTAAATAAATGCATTGTGCACTTTTTTATGTATAATAATAATGAATCTACCAGTGAATTTAGGCTTAGATTCGTACTGTTACAAAAAATCAAAAGCTGCTTTCTTGAGCATAAAAAAATATTAAGTTGCTTTTCTATCATCTCACTCGCTCTCGTATAAACTAAGTAAAAGTAGTCACAAATACTTAAAACACAAGACACAAATCCAATTGCATCCACAATGTTGATAGCATGTAACAATAAGTTACTGTAAGTTATAGCCTTTCTTACAAAATCTTCGTACTATTTTGTTGGAACTATATAATTTTAAGACTTACACAAGGATATTTTCTTTTTATCTTTACTATTTATAAGGTAATCACTTCTATGGACCATCACCAGATCGCCGGTCCGCCTTATGGGGGCCTGCCATGGTTGCGACTGTGTTCGGATAGGAATGTATTCATATTAATATCAACTAGTAAATGTTAATAGAAACTTACAGTTCTCCAACATTCGGTTTTTATTGTCATTAAAGATAATTTTATATTCTTGTGTAAGTCATCAATGTTTGCTGCAACGAAAGGGAAGGGAAGAATACCACCTTGAAAATTTAAAAAAACTGTTTCAAATACAAATCTTGCATTTTATTAAAAACTTATTCTAGCTGAGCTATGAATTCATAGAACACCCTTAAAATTGATACAGAAATTTCGGGAAACAGAGGCGCTAAGTCTAGTATCAAAAGCAGCTAAGTCCCAAACAAATGTTTAGTACTTAGCTGATTTTGATTACGTTAGCTAGTTTGACATAATAATTTATGTATAAACTTTTACATCAAAATGCTGACCTGAATTTAACTGGAAGAATCGTTTTGGAGAAGAATCTTTCGTGAGTACAACAGGTTCTATAGGGTCTAACAGATCCATGAAAAATCCCTATCTGTACTTTTTATAAAGAGGTATATTCTAGAGTCAACGATAAAGAGTAAAAAAAAGGTAATCCGAAAAGACGAAACACTTGCGCGATGTAATCGACATTCAGCGCCATCTATTGGCAAAATTTGAAACTAGTATTTAAGACGTGAAACAAAGTGAAGGCGGGCCGTCTAAGATAAGATCATTGTGTCGGAATGTTTTCTGGTGTAGGATGTGTTCAAGGTGGTATTTGAGGAGTTAGGGCGAGATGCTCTGCGGCAGGGCCTCGTCGCAGAGGCGAAGCGTGCAGAAGGTGCTACGACCGTCGGCAGAGCAGGTGCAGTCCTTGCAGTCCTGCTTGAACTGCTCGCCAGGGTTGCAGCGGAATCCGGGGTCCGGATCTGGAAGTTAGGGCAATTATGATATTTTTACGAGCCATCAGGTTTCGAGCGGTCTTTGATGAGGACCACCAAAGGGGTGCTGTCCTGTTTTTATGTGAAAGGTGGCAGACGAGCAGACGGATCACTTGATGGTAAGCGATTGCCACCGCCCATGGACATCCGCGACACCAGTGGAGACACAAGCGCGCTGCCAAGTTTAATACCCCCTTTCTCCAGGATTGGGCCTCCGGTACCCTCTCTCACACTGCGAATCATAGCACAATGCTGCTTCACGCAGGTTTTCTTTGACGCCGTGGTATCACTCATGTTGCTAGTGGGACAAAATCAGCACGTAGAAACTAAACGTGCATGATTGCGTGGAACTGGCAGGAGTACGTAGGAGGTGTCATCTATACTCGGCGCTTGGCGCCTTTACCACGCGTAGGTAGAGTTGGCAAAAGTAAGCTGATCCAATAAGAGTCCAAAGCAGGTGCCAAGCCCAGGGTTCACTTAGACCTTGATCCAGGATTGGTATGTCTCTCGTACCTGCACCGTATCCAACGGGAGAGAACTTCGTGCTGCCACGAGTGCGGGGCCCAAGAAGCGTCTCCGCACCACACTTTAGCTGAGTGCCAGACATGGGCCTCCAACGAGATGCACTGCTACGTGTTGTGGGAGTGATCTGACACTCCCGACTGTTGTGCGGGCTATGCTCGCAAGCGAGCAGGCCTTCACGGCCTTTGTCTCTTTCTGCGAGGACGTGATGTGTGATGATGCGCACAGAAGGGCAAGGAGGGGGAGGAGACGCCAAACTAGCGCGCGTCTCCCTCCTCTCTGTAGGGGAAACCAGTCAGCGATCGGTGCGGGGGCATCGATGCCGACAATGCACAGGTTTCTTCTGCAGCCCCGTAGGGACGGTTCGGTGCTCCCGGCTGTCCCTATCACCCCTCCAGGATATCCGGAGGGGGCAGTGTTGGGCTCGCTCTGTTAGCGGGTCTTTGCCTGGGGAGGTACATGAAGGGAGATTTCAAAGTCAGATTCTCATGTCTCCTCCCTACTCTGGCGCAGACGGGAGGACCCCTGAGGATTTAGTCAGTAAACCTCCGCCAATAAATTACTTTCTGGTCTTCATAACCTTAGACAGGGAAACAAGCGGAACTTGATCATTGTTATACGATAAGAATCTTTGCTGTACATACAAGCATTCTTACCTCATCATCCACCTGCCACATTCCCTGGATATCTAGGGTCAGCGCAGTGTGTACTCTTCTATACGTCTCTGTCATTTGTCATGGATACATCAACCCAATTCTACACATAATCCACCCGCATAGGCCCTACCTGCAGTGTTCAAATTGCTGTCTAGATGGTTGGTCGTGCACTGCTCGTTGGTGCACTTAGCGTGGCCGTCCTCGGTGCACCGGCACGCGTTGCAGTCCGACTGGAACACGGAGCCGGGCTCGCAAGTCGCGTCGGTCTTGACCAGCTCGCTGGGAGCTTCTGTAAATTAATTCTCTTTAGGAGACATCTGAGTAAACAAGCGAGGGCAGATAGTCGTGGTCAAGTCATCATCATCATCATCATCATCAGCCCATTTAAGTCCCCACTGCTGGGGCACGGGCCTCCCTCAATCACATGAGGGGTAATTGCCATACTCACCACGCTTGGCAGACGGGTTGGCGAGGGTTTTGATGTAAATGCAGAGTTTTCCTTCTCTGGGTGCTGATGATCATGCCAGCCGCTTTACCTTAGTCGCCTTTTACGACACCTCGGTAAGAGTGAGGGTGGCCTATTCTACTCTGCCGGGGACCACACGGCGGGTCAAGTCATAAGAAGTTTTAATTAAATGTTGATAATAATAGATAGAAGTAAAAATAGGTCGTTAATTAATAATTTAGGTACTTACAAAAAAAAATATTTCGATGTTTAAGATGTAGACGAGAAAGTCCCATTTTCAAAGTTGAAATGTTTGGCGCCAAACAAAGTGTTAAGTTTATTAAATTGATAAAATACTTAAAGTTTGATCTACTCCCTGCAGCCGAATTCTTACATCGAACCACTCGCAAGCGATTGTCATTCCATCATCCTCATCATCTCGATGGATGGCGGTCTAATACAGTGCGTTTTTCCCGGAACTTTCTACCACGTACCTCAGTTCTGTGGAACGGTTTGGCTGCAGGAGTATTTCCGGACGGCTACGACTTAGGGACCTTCAAGAGAAGAGCGTACTCTTTTTTTAAAAAGGCCGGCAACACATTAGCAATCTCTCTGATTTCGCGGATGTTTATGGGCGGCGATGATTACTTTCCATCAGTGGACTCGCTTGCTCATTTGTCCGCCTCTATCATAAAAAAAAGTATGTACCTCTACCTACTTCTAAAAATAATCCCCCCTACTCTCGGTCCGCCTGGACTGGCCAGGGGGGAGGGGGCCATGACCCCCCTGGATCCGCCCTTGAACTGCAGAGGGATCAGATAGTGAAGACCCTGGAGTAAAGTAGACTTACCACGCTTAGTCCTGGTGTTTCCGCCATTATTCTGGCTGTTGAGGGCCAAACAGTCCATGCGTGTACAGGAGAAGGCCAGGCCCTCGTTATCGCAGAGGCACTTGTTGCAGTCCAGCCGGAACTCCTGCCCGGGTTGGCAGGCCTTCGGCGATCCCTACTGGAGACACCAGGGGGTTATAATTAGAGGAACTTTGGGTTTTGTAAAAGCGATCACATAGCTCAATTAATCAAACAAAACTTCGAATCTGCTTAAGGCGACGGGTAGGGCACACTAGCTACGCCAATTGATTTTAATTGTAAGCTACCAAAACAAATATATTTTAAATAATCACAGGGCTTCCGTCTCTCGGAAAACACTTATTACTATTTATTTAATAACCATGCCTAAATGTTAAGTCTGTTTTTGAACAAAAAAAATAATTAACGCCAAAAGTGGCCGATTTTGGCGATAATTCAAATTTCGAGTGCAAAGCCATCAAATAGCTAACCATAACTATTAAATAAATAGTATAGGTGTTTATAGAGAGACTGAAGCCCCCAAGTTGTTTATAATAGATCTGGTTTAGCTAACAATTAAAATCAATTGGCGTCGCTAGTGGGGTATACCCTTCACATTAATATTAGAGGGCTCTACCCTCCCTAGGATTTTGCCCTGCAGTTAGACATACTGACTTCCTTACAACGCTGGCTACTACCACCAGATTAACTGAATCATGGTTACACGTTACAGAAACTATCTGATCGAGCTAATGGTAGAAATACGCACATAAATTTTGACGACCCGTTTGGAACAGTGGTAGGGAACGCTGCGTTTGGTCCAAGGGTTGCGGGTTCGATCCCCGCACAGTATAAACATTTGTGTGCATGAACATGTCTGTTTGTATTGGTCTGGGTGTTTCTATGTATTATAAGTATGTATTTACAAAAAAAAAGTATTATATGTATGTATTATGTATACATATTTGTAATCCCGCTGTTGATTCTGATATCCGTAACACAGGTGTTTGAGCTACCTATCTCGGAGTCAGATCAATGTATGTGATGTTGTGAAATATTTATAATTTTATTTTATTTAATTTGAAAAATCCAAAGGTGCATGCTCGGATTCGAACCAAGACCCCTCGCATGGAAGGTGCGGTTCTGAACCAAAAATTTCGGCCCAAATCAAAAATGTTCTTACTTTTCCTCTTAATTATTAATAGCTTTTAATCGTATTCATCATCATCATCATCAGCCCATTTAAGTCCCCACTGCTGGGGCACGGGCCTCCCTCAATCACATGAGGGGTAATTGCCATACTCACCACGCTTGGCAGACGGGTTGGCGAGGGTTTTGATATGAATGCAGAGTTTTCCTTCTCTGGGTGCTGATGGTTATGCCAGCAGCTTTACCTTAGTCGCCTTTTACGACACCTCGTAAAATAATAATAATAATCGTATTATTAATATACAAATTAACATTTAGGACCAATATCATATTTTATAGACTTAGTGAAACCCCTGTCTAAAGATTGCTATTAGATCATCGCAATCATTAGACAGGGGGATCAGAATAGGCCTACAGTGGTAATCAATAACCCGCTTACAACTCACGAACTTATGATAGTCCCGGGCCAAAATTCGTGCCATCCCCTTTGTTAGAACAAAAAGTACAAAAAAAAGTGTAGGTATCGTGTTAAATGTTACCTGAGGAGTTGCTCTGACTTTTCTGTTCAGGGGTATCTGGAAAAGACAAATTCCTTTTTGATAAAAAAACAATTAGTCAGCATGCATTTTTAAAAGTTGGTACCACCAGGATGCCAATTTGGTAGATTAATAATTTAAAAAAATAAAATAATCCAACACCACAACACTGCCGCAATAAGAGTCGTTGATTAACATAGTTGGCTACTTAAGAAAAAATATTGACACTTATTTTGATACGCATAAAGACTACCGATACTAAAGTTAATGAACATTAGCTTAAATGTCGTCTTTGAGTGCGGCCGTAAGAATATTTGTCAATACGATGCGATGCCCACAACCAAAACTAACCCCCTTATTACCAAAATGCGATTGAAGAATGGTTCTATAACTAAAATCGTGCCAGCTCATTTTAACATTGCGTGTTGGAACGAGATGGCATGAGCGTTAGTGCGCGAAAATAAAAATAAAATAAAATAATGCAGATAATATGTAGACAGGACACCACAGTAGGCCACCGAAAGATGAAAGGACATTACAAAGTTAGTAATAAACACTGTATCTAAATTGTCACTGAGCATTACTGATGGTACTGAACAAAGAAACATACCTAGCTAAAACCCACGAATATCTATAATAACTACGTATTATTAATAAGTACTAAACCAAAAATACATTTGAATCTATAAGTACCCAAAAGTGGAACCCATTGGCAAAACTAAGCTTAGTACGACTACTTTTGTAGGCGTACTAAGCTTTTACTTTTGTACTTTTGTAGGTTTTTTTTGTTTCTGTGAATATTTGCAGGTAGGGGGGAACTCGCCCTATTAAAACTCGTCCCAGAATTTTAGGATTTTTTGCGGGCCACTGTTCTAACGTAACCTAACCAATATTTTAGGTTTTGTAGAGTTCAGTATGTAATTACTGCCACAAAAATATTGGTTGGGCTAGGTTAAAACGGTGGCCAGCAAAAAATTCAAAAATTTTGGGACGAGTTTTAATACGGCGAGTTTCCCCCTAACCCAACATTTGTACATCCCTTTAACCACGTGTTTACCGACCATTCTGAATAACATTCTCAACAACACTCATTATAACAACTATAATGAGTTTTGGAAATGCGCATAAAAATATTTCAACTTTTTATACTAAGTCAGTCACGTGACTTTGTCATTTTGTATGGAGAGTCGAAAAAAAAGTCGTAGAACGGTACATGACTATTTTTTTTTTATTTTTGCAATCAAAAGACCTCTCAATGATAGAAACATCGTTGAAAAAATCACTTGATTCTCATTTAAACCACCTGAGATATCACAACTTTAAAATCACATTATTTTGGGCAAACCCAAAACGCTCCCTACAAATGGCTACTAAGATGTGACGTCACACTTAAGTATTTTGTATGCATTTCATTTGAATTTTGTATGGTAGCTATATCAAATGTTTCGTTTATGTCAATGGTTCTATTATAATAATTGGTGCAAATTGTATGGGTTATTTAATGGTATAATTATTTTTTAATAATTTCATAGTTTTAAAATGGACTTGCCCATGAATCTTTGAATGACCATAAAATCGGCTAGACGTAATATTTTTAATTGAGAATTTTTGCTATTGGCACATATTGACCTATATTTTGATAAAATATTTATATTTTGTAAAACCTTGAGCTTAGTCATATACCCTATTATTGTTGCTCAGAGAGGTTGCTAGAACACTTAGTTAATGTTCACAATACAATAATAATATGTGTGTAAGTGTTCACAGATAGAAAATATAAATAGACCAACGCCACACCAAGAACATTAAAGAAGAAATTTGAAATTCTTTATTCAATATAAGTCTACGCTGAAAACTTATATAATCGAATCACTGTGCAATAGTTCTAATTGTCTATTTCTACTGAGTAACCAGCAAAAACTCAGTAGCTACTCTTGTCCTGTTCAATCGGCAAATTGAGGATATTTCACAGATTTTTAGGCAACCAGATAGACCCACACCATCAGACCCAAATCCGAAGCAAGAAAGCTACTATAATGGAAACCTTGTCATCGTTTAGAACTCCCTCGATCTCGATTTTGTCTTCTAGGTTCAGGCAGGCTCGCCTGGTGCAGGAAAAGGACTTCCCGTCAGCATTGCAGCGGCACATGTTGCAGTCCAGCTCGAATACCTCGAAGGGGCGGCATTCTTTCTTTATTATTCTGAATTCCTGTTAAAATTTGTTCTTCAGATTATCTTTGTTCTTCGGGAATATTAATTTCAAGCAGATATTCTTTATTGTTTCTTTTATTTTGTCTTCGTCTTGCATGAAAGTCTGAAGCAGTCTGCTGCAGTTTCTGACTTAAATTTCTGTCTTATATTTTTGTATTATAATTTATACATGTCAGTGATACATATTATCTTAATCACTTCGTCGTCATCTTATTTTTCTGTTTTATGTCACTGTCTTATATTTATCATGTGTCAGTCCCACGTTTATTACTTGTGTATGTCCTTAATCTTCGACCCCAATATTTTAATGTGTTTTATAGTCGCTATTTTGATTTAATCTAAGGTCTTAGTCTTATCCGTCAAACCTAACATTGTTTTTATGAGATTATGTCTGTATTAAATGTCACTGTCTTTTGTCTCTATTCAATGTCTTGTTTCTAGTGTTGTCGTGTCTCATGTTTTGTGTCTATTTCATGTATTTGCTTTCTATTTTCTGTCAATCTTTTGTCTCAGATCCGAACTTTGTCTATGTTTTTGTTACTGTTTTGTCCATATCTGTCTTTAGATGCACTAGAACCCTGTGCCACTGCTTCCTCCTGATTACCTCGGGCGTCTCCACAGCGGGCTCGTCTGGCAGCTCAGACACACAGACTTTCCGGGTACAGAAGAAATCGGTGCCAAACTCGTTGCACCAGCAGATGTTGCAGTCCTTGATGAACATGGCCTTGGCTACGCAGGTCTGGTTGGCTTCCTTCTTGAGCGATGGGAGCTAGAATGAGGAGTGGCTTAGGGTCCTAATATGATCATGACATCAACGTTCGTGACGGTATATGGTGATGATTCTTATTTCAATTTAAAATTCTAATTTAAACAATATTTTTGAGACAACATGAAAATCAGACGTGGAGAAACCGGAAGGTCGAATATCGAAGAATCACCCATATGTATTTGTCCGGAAACACACTGATGTCTAGAACTCAACAGAGCCCAATCTGGAATCGGGTAGAATCTAAAAAGGTTTTACAAATGCTTTCAGAACGTTTACTTATTGTTGAACATAATCTTTATTCATTTCTAGAGGGTGCTCCCTCAATTGAAACACATTGAGTGTGAAGTGAACATACACACTATTCTAATGTTAGTGACTATGTACGTTTAAAACAATAATAATGATGAAACTCTCCAAAAAATACACATAGGTTGGAACATTAACAATTCATGGCATTCACTATGGTTAAAAGTGGTACTGAAACAAGAATCTTTTATACAAACTATAATTAAAAAAACAAGCAAAACCAAAAATCAGAAATGTTTAATTCTCATAGATACAGTGCACAAGCAATAAGTAGATCTTATCTCCTCGGAGGCTTGACATCTTCAGACCCTGATATGCTCTGGCTCATCTCGAGAACCTCAGCACTTCCGGATATGCTTTGACTCATTTCCGGAACCTCAGCACTCCCGGATATACTCTCACTCATTACTGGGACGATGGGTTTCATCTCCTGCAAAATATAATAATTTCTAGAATTAATTTCATTTCAATGGGTACTACAAATGAGCTTTTGGGGTGTGTTCATCAAATTTGGAAGTACCCTAAGAATAATACCTATAATCGGTAGCGCCTGCGCTGTGTTTTGGCAAGTGACTGAAAGTACCGAAGGCCCAATCCAAGGGGAATTTAGGCTTAGTAGCGCACTTGTGGCGGTGTCTGGTTGCTTACCTTCAGGTGATCCGCCTGCTCGTCTGGCAACTATCACATGTGGTTGTCCTTCACCCCTAAGTAGGTGACAACCGGTTCCCCTTTGAGTAGATTGGGATCGGTTTCCCCATACTTAATTACGATCCAATCAATACCAGAGAATGGCAGTGACACCTCATTTACCACAACGCTTCGTTTCCAGCGCTCTTTTTTCCCACGCTCGTGCAAAATGAGCTTCCAGCAGCGATGTTTTCTTATCGCTGTGACATGTCCTTTTTTAAACGAGGTTTGAAAAGAGTTCTTCTTTCACGGTAGGCAGCGGCATGACTATGCTCCGGTATTGTAGATGTCTATGAGCGACGGTTACCGTTTACCATCAGATGGGCCGCAAGCTCGTCTGCCTAATTAATGCAATAAAAAAAAGCGAGTTCCCATTCTGGAAGGAGGATGAGGTGTAAACGACAAGAATCCACCCCTAAGCTACGCCGTTAGGTCATCCCGCTTTCTCACTTGTCTCGTTTTGAGTCACTGAGCCAGCGCAGAAAGTTAGTAAATCTTACATTTAATTCATGGAACAGCTCCACATCATCAGGCAGCGGGCAGGGTTTGTTAGTGCAGGAGAAGTCTGTGCCATCATAGTTGCAGTGGCAGGTGTTGCAGCCGATGTAGAACGTGTCCTGAGGCTTGCAGACCGAGTGGCGCTCGATGTGGTCTACTCCCTATAAATGAGGCAAATTTTATGAGCAAATGAAAGACCATATCTTAACGTTATAGTAAACCGTCCTAATCGCCGTGTCGCAAATATACCCCAACGCTTACGCGGCTACGATTTGGGGATGAATTAGTTTTATATAGTCTGTGTCACCCGTCGGCTCACGCAGCGCACTGACCCGCCGTTTGCCGACGAAAAGAAGTATAATAGGATTGCGGCGGGTAGGGCTAAAAGAAGCCGCCCACGCGGCTTCTTTTAGACAAAGCAATTCAAAGGTTTTAAATTAGTGTCTAGTGGTTTTTAGTGTGTGCAAGTTTGGTGTTTATTTGTGCAGTGAAGTGCCGCAAAGTGATCCTAATAATAAGAATCGTTGGATTGTATCGTTTTTAACACTGCTATTGTGTGTCGAGTGCGTTGTCTCGTGACAACTTGCTTGGACCTAATAGAGTCTTAAAACCCGCGATTGCTTTTAGAGTGATATCCGCTGAATCCGTAGGTCGATAAAACGCAAAACACCGGCGTTTTATTGAGTGACAGTGACTTTGACTGACTTCGACTGTTGACTACCTACTTGTTCTCAATAAGTTACTTGACATTGGCGAATTATCTTCGGTTGTCCCGCTTAATAATGCCTAAAATCTAAAACATGATAATGGCAGGAGTAATTCTCAGTCGAGAAGTTGATTGCCACAAATAAAATAAGAAGAAGAAGAAGTATAATAACAAATGACAGGCGGGAGATTCGGATTCACGCTCGCTTAGTGTCAACATTGTAAAAGTAATATCTTCACATTATTTGAACTGTTTTCACTGTAATTTTCTATTTAAGTAGTGCTAAATTAGTGCCCTTTCTGTACAATTACGAACTTAACTAAAATACAAACTATTTCGTCACCAAAGTGCAACTTTTATTTCAATCAAAAAAGTCTCATGCGAAAACGTGTAATTCCTTAACCTGCCGCTCTGGAGCTCTGGAGTACATGGCCACGATTCAGGATTTGGGGAGTATGGTAATTATATTTTTTTCATGTAATAGGGGGCAGACGAGCAGATGTATCACCTGATGGTAAGCGATTACCGCCGCCCATGGACACCTGACACGTCAATAGTCATAGCGCACCTGTGACTCCTTTGACGTGGCAGGTGTCCATGCCGGCCCTTTTAAAAGGGAGTACCTACGTTCTTTTCTTGAAGGTTAGGCAGGTCGTATCGGTCCGGAAACACCGCAGGCGATAGTTTTGTAGTGAATGAAGCGACTGTCGTCTGACCTTCACAATCCTTCCCTTTACAGAGGAACCAGCCAGACCAACTGAAGCGTGGTTACACATTTTTTTTTGTTTTTTTTTTTGTAATTACACGGACACTGGTTCCGTGCCTTTATTGTGCTCGTTATTTAAGTGTTACAAATTATTTTTTTTACACATTTTGGAAACTATGTGAAACACTGCCAGACCAGAGGCTGGATGTGTCTTATCCGAAACCAGAAGACTACAGGCGCTTCAATCCGAGAAACAGAGTGATGCTGCTGATAGAGGGTTTGGCTGTTTAGGCTGATTTTTGACCGAGGGAGAGCCGCGCTTCGGCATGAATGCGCCGGCTCGACCGGGGTGATACCACGGCCTCACAGAAAACCGGCGTGAAGCAGCACTTTCTGCGTTTCGCTGCGTGAGTTTGGGTACCGGAGGCCCAATCCGAGGGAAAGGGGTTTTAAAGGTTGGCAGCGCACTTGTGACTCCTCTGGTGTCGCGAGTGTCCATGAGAGGTGTCAATTGCTTACCATCAGGTGATCCGTCGTGCCGTCTGCCACCTATCACTTAAAAAAATTGGTTACATGTTTATCAATAGGACAGACATTGTTAAGTATCGCCCTATATACTGACCCACTGCAGGGCAAAGGCCTCCATCATAGAAATCAAGTCATCCCTACTATGATCGCTACTATCATGGGACTAGGCTTAATCACCACGCTTGCCAAATGCGGATTGGTAATCACAAACCCGAGCTATGTTCGAAAAATTCGAAACATACTTTTGGTTCGATTCGGGAATCGAACCCAGTACCCTGAGATCACGGCCCGGTACTTAAACCACTTGACATACGCAGAGACAGTAATGCTACTGAAAGATTCCTCTGTTTCTTGAGTAGAAGTGCAAACGAGATACAAAAGATCGGAGTGGACGTGATTTATAAAAATTTAATTAAAAATTTAAAAAACTCCCGATACAACTAAAGCTCTTCCATTTGATACCTATATTGAGGCAGTTGGAACAACAAATAGGTTATTCGTTATTTTCTGACGGCGGCCATCTTGGATTTGATTTTTTTTACAATTAATATAATATACTGCTACTCAAGCCTTTTTATATGATACCCATATTGTGGGAGTTGTGTTAAAACATTAAATCCAAATCTATGTGACGGCGGCCATCTTGGATCGATTTTTATCCAACATAGCTAAGAACACTCCCTCCTTATTCATCTTTCAAACAAAAAAAAACATAATCAAAATCGGTTCATTTGTTCGGGAGCCATAGACAGACACACAGACACACACACAGACACGTCAAACTTATAACACCCCGTCGTTTTTGCGTCGGGGGTTAAAAATGATCGAGAACAGGTCAGAAAATTTACCTCACTCTCCATGAAGACCTCGACTTCCTTCGTCATATCCCTCTCCAGACACTCGGCCTGTGTGCAGGAGTATGACTGGCCATCTGCAGAGCACTTGCAGGAGTTGCACTCGTTCTGAAAGTCCTGGTTCGGCTTGCAGACTGGACTTCGTTTGAGGACGTTATGCACTATCTGGTCTTTTAACTTGTTTATTTGAGCCTCTTCTATTTCCTTGATTCTGTCTTGTGTCTGGAAAGTAGGTTAGTATTTGTAAATACGATTGATGATTAAAAAGTGATTAAGGTGACGGGTAGGGCACACTAGCGACGCCACATTTTTAGCACGCACATTTTTAGCTACTAAACTGGATCTATTTTAAACAATTTCGGGGTTACAACCTCTCGACAAACACTGATACTATTTATGTAAAAAATTGATTCACGCCAAAAGCGGCCACTTTTGGCGTGAATCAATTTTTAACATACGCGTTGGACCCAACATTTTTACATGGTTATTTAATAAATAGTGTAAGGGTTTGTCGAGAGGTTGTAACCCCTAAATTGTTTAAAATAGATCCAGTTTAGTAGCTAAAAATTAAAATCGATAGGCGTCGCTAGTGTGCCCTACCCGTCACCTTAATTTACTATCTATTATTAAATACGGTTGTGGAAAACACATCAAGCCGTTTTTCCTGCGCCGAATCTTTCTGGTCGTGACACACTGGAATCACAGCGGAATATGAGGGCAAGGGAATAGAGAGTGCACTTGTGTTTACGCACACACTTGAGCACTATATCATATCCTGCGTACGTGGCTGGTCGTTGAGATTAGCCGCCTTAGCCGTAATCGGTTGAAAGATATTATTATAATAAATTAAAAAAATGTACTTACCTTTTAAGTTTGATGTGACTGTGCATCCAAATCCAATGAAGAACCCACACCACATAAAATTACATGAAGTGCAAAATTATGCCACTTAATAACACACACCCCTTTTGAGAGGGGATTCTGTCGCGGGTAGTAGAACGCAACATGCCGGCATGATGCAATTCAAAGATTTAAAATTAGCATTTGGTGGTTCTCGTGTTTATTGTGCAATGAAGTGCCGCGAAGTGATATTAGTGTACGAAACATTGAAGTGTATGTGTCGTTTTTAACATTACTATTGTGTGTTAACTTGCCTGGACCTAATAGAACCTTAAAACCTGAGATTGCATTAAGAGTGGTGGTCTACGGAAGAATTCGCTAGTCAATATAACGCACCACCGGTGTTTTATTGAGTGACTGTGACCCTAACTCACTTCGACAGTTAAGAGAGCGTCGTTCAAATTCAATTCACGGCGAGCTTCGCCGTTCTCACATCTCGCTATCTCAGTTGCACCATCCGCGACCATTACGTGCGAGTAGAAACAGCAAGGTAGCTGTTTGAAATTATTTAGAAAATGATGTGCATGATGAACGAACATTGATTATATTTTGATTTTCTTTAAGACATTTCTGTAACTAGACAATATAAGCTGTGTCTCTGTTAAATTTTCATAATGAATAATTGAGTTTTTCAATAGCAAAAAAGAGGCAGAAAATAGGCCATTAACATCGAAAAACTTACGAAATATAATTGTATATATGTTAAATGGGTAAATATTTTTAAGAGCAGGTGTTAACCGAGACTGAAACCGAGAATAGATAAATACTTCCTTAATTTGCAATTTTATGATATCCTCAAATTGCAAATTATTTTGGTATTACGGTTGTAATAACAAAATATGTAGTTGTAGTAATATTTGTTCGCCGGCCCCTTATAACATTAACCTAACCCACTTTTTCAAATACTTACATATGGTCATTTTCATAGAAAAGGGTAGCGCCAATACTCAATATTTTATTTGGATTTCACAGTGTACATTACATGATCTTAAGTAAACATTAAACACATATAGATCACTGTGAATCCAGTCGGGCACAACAAAAAAAGAAGAAGAGGAACACCATTATTCAAAAAGAAAAGATTAAGGTACGTATATTTACATATTAAATTGTATTGTAATTAGCTATATTGCATACCTAATAAACTTTTTTCAAAACTTTTTGAGGTTTGTGGCATTTCTAATAACAATAGTGGAACGTTAGATACTGTGCAAATTCAAGATGGTATAACAATCTTGATGTGTGCCATATTAAGAAGTCACAACACAAACTAAATAGCACTAAAATGTATAAGTTAATAAAGGTACTCGTATGTATCCTTAAGGTACTGACTGGTGTTACGAGGTGTAATGTAACATGTTACGAGGCGTAATGTAAAATATTAGTAGGCGTAATGTAGCTCGTAACATGCTACGAAGCAAACATTTATGCAGTCAGTACGGGGAAACTTGTTAGTGCAGCGTGCCGCTCGCTGCTCGACCCAGTCAGTTTTTCGACAAATTCTTTGAGCAAGTAAGTCGCGCCGCAGCGAGCCTTTTGTACATTTATTTAGATGACATTTGGAATACGGGCGAGCAACGAGCGGCTCGCTGCTACTGACTGCACGAATGCTCGCTTCGTAGTAAATGTTACATTACGCCTCGTAACACCCGGTCTGTTACGCGGATTATTCGAAATAGACACGTATCGTGTTAACTGCAAACGATACATTTACTGTCTCGTAACGGCAATCAATATAATTTACTGTCATGGATACCATGACCTTAGTGCATTGTTTTGTTAATAAACGTATCAAATAAATTATAGTTAATTTGTAAAATGGTCTTTTGAAAATAATGAAGACACTTACGGGTTCAGTAACTGCTTCTTCTTGTGACGTTTTGCCTGTTGTCAAATCAGGTACGGGAAGTTCTGGAATGGAAACAAATCCACATTATTCCTAAGATCTATATGTATTTTTCTTTTGTATTGTTTTTGTATCTGTCTGCCCCCATATTGCGCATCTGTTCAATTACCTATCTGTTTCTTTTTTTTCTGTCTCAATCTCAATTATGCATGCATGCATGCATGGATATGGAACAGATGCGCAATAATGTAATGGTAGTCGCTGAAAACCAGCGTCGAGGTTGGTCTCATGGATCAGCACCGACTATAGCTGAGCGGCCGCCTGTTTGGCACATACAGGGATAATGTTGTCCTACTTTTCGTCATTATTTATGTCTAGGTTATGTTTCTTATTAAGTTTCCTTGTTTTGTATTGTGCCAAATAAAGTTATCATTCATATCATTCATCTATATTATAGACCAGCGGTCACCACATGGAGAACACAGCTATTTGCACAAAAGACGAGCGGACGGATCACCTGATGGTAAGTGATTGCACTCACCGGTCTTAAAGCATCGTATTTTCGTGCAGTAGCTGCCAGAGCCTGACGCATAGCACCTGCAGGTATTGCAGTCTTTCTTCCACTTTGTGTGGGGGGTGCACTTCATACTCTCAGGCTCTAGAATGTCAGACATTAATATTATACAGGCTTATCTTATTGTAACTAGTTTTTTTTTTAATTATTTTTCCTCTCATTCTTTTTAGCCGAACCGGAGCAAATTAATCATAAGCACAACTTATTATATTCACTCATAGTTAGTGGTAGCGATACAGGTCTGCGAGCCTAGTGCAATAACTAATGTAACTCGATGATTGTAAGTGCTTTCATGAAATAAACATTTTGAAATTTAAATTTAATTTGAAATTTATCAGGTAGGCATACATCATCGACCAAGATTCTATGGGTTTTATCCTTTGAATAGGGAAATTAAGGTGACGGGTAGAGCACACTAGCGATGCCAATTGATTTAAATTGTTAGCTACTAAACCGGATATCTTTTTAACAATTTCGAAGCTGCAGCTTCTCGGAAAACACTTATACTATTTATTTAATACTTATAATTAACTTTTGCATCTACTTTTGTACTCGAAATTTGAATCACCGCCACTTATGGCGTTAATCCAAATTTCGAATGCAAAAACAGATCAATAAGCAGAGCACAATTATTAAATCAATAGTACAAATTTTTGCTTAGAGGCTCCGCAATTGTTTAAAATAGATCCGGTTTAGTAGTTAACAATTTAAATCGATTGGTGTCTCTAGTTAGGGCTACCCACAGATCACCCCCGTCGCCTTGATGGCGTCACAAACGTAAAGTAGAAGATTTTTATTAATTAAGTATTGTGTTTTCTTTTTTTTTGTTTATAAGTTTGCATGTGGATTCTATTTTTTGTTGATTTTCTGTGTTATTTTATTTTGGTACCAAATAAACATTTTTTCTTTCTTTCTTTTTTCTTTCTTTGATAGCATACTGGCACTGGATGGATTGAGGTCGCACTTCATAGGCATTGGTTCTTTCGTCCGTCTAATTGACATTTAGACAAATCACTTAAGGTGACGGCTAGGGCACACTAGCGACGCCAATCGATTTTAATTTTTAGCTACTAAACCGGATCTATTTTAAACAATTTCGGGGTTAGAACCTCTCGGCAAACACTTATACTATTTATTAAATAACCATGCACACATTTTAGGTCCGTTTTTGTACGCGAAAAATTGACTGGCCACTTTTGGTGTGAGTAAATTTTTCGCGTACGCGTTGGACCCAAACACACCGCATGCACTGCTTCACGCCGTTTTCTCAAAAAACCCCGGATTAGATACCTTATTTTCTGGCCGTGGCCAATAACAGGGAGTAATGGCGACTTGTTGTGTCGACGGACAAGATCCTACACGCAAACTAAAAAGAAGATACTATTCTATGTGTCACTGAACTGACGGAGTGAGTCTAAGCATAGTGAAAACATCCAGTCATCGTGCAGGAGCCGCGCTGGCGCTGGCTGCACCAGCGGGGGAATGAGTGAATAAGTGAGTGATCGAATGGGTGAGTGACTGAATAAGTGAATGATTGAATGAGTATACCAACCGAAGTGAACGCATCCTATCAGCGTGCAAGCACCGTGCCCACGCTCTCTGCACCGGCAGGTGCCAGCGGAGCGAGTGAATCAGTGAGTGACTGAACGGGTGAGAGAATGAGTGTAACCGAAGCACACGCATCCTATCAACGTGCAGGCGCCGTACCACGCTCGCTGCACCAGCAGGAGTAAGCGAATGAGTAAATGACTGAATGAGTGAGTGACCGAATGAGTAAGTGACTGAATGAGTGAGTGACTGAATGAGTAATTGATTGAATGAGTGAGTGTATGAGTGACAGAAGTAAACGCATCCTATCAGTGCAGGCGCCGTGCCCAAGTAAGTGGAATAAGTGACTCAATGAGCGAATGAGTGAGTGAGTGAATAAGTGTGTGTATGAATGAGTGAGGGTGGCCTATTCTACTCTGCCGGGGACCACACGGCAAACCGAGGTGTCGCAAAAGGCGACTAAGATAAAGCTGCTGGCATGATCATCAGCATCCAGAGAAGGAAAATTCTGCATTTATATCAAAATCCTCGCCAACCCGTCTGCCAAGCGTGGTGTAATTGAGGCAGGCCCGTGCCCCAGCAGTGGGGACTTAAATGGGCTGACGACGACGATGAGTGAGTGAGTCTAACCGAGATGAACGAATCCTATGAGAGTGCAAGCGCCGTGCCCGCGCTCGCTGCACCAGCAGGTGTAAGCAGAGTGAGTGACTGTATGAGTGTATGAATCTGACCGAATAAACGCATCCTAGGCGCCGTGATCGCACTCCCTATACCAGCAGGTGCCAGCGGAATCAATGATTAAATGAATGTGTGCATGAGTGAGTGAGTGAGTGAATCTAACCGAAGTGAACGCATCCTTTGAGCGTGCAGGCGCCATGTCCGCGCTCGCTGCACCAACAGGTGTTGCAGTCGTACTTCCACCTCGTGTTAGGAGCGCAGTACATCTTCTCAAGCTCTGAAAATTAAAACATTACATGGGTATCATGAACAGTTACTTCTACAACCTTTGTCTAAAAGGTCTTCCGAGTTTCGCAACAAAAGTTTTTGCTATGCCAATACAAAATGACGGAACAGAACGGCCGGCTTTGCGTCGCGACGCCAATCTTCTCAAGAGAGAGAAAGAGAGAGACACAGAGAGAGAGAGGCGATTACAGAAAGAGAACAGAGATTTCTGGAAGCTAAAGGCCAACTATTTAACATTCAACGATCTACGAAGGAATGACATTCGCAGCGAGCCGATGCGGAATGCAGAGTCGAGCTAAGCAAAATTAAACCTTGGTGCCTATATTGTAAAGTGATGAGCGCGGTGCCGAGATTTGAGAGTTACCCCCACGATAATTGTTAGTGTTACCTCAAAAAATTTATGTTGGTATTTAAAGTAATTGTTTACTCTAATTCTGATTCTGTTGACTCTTGCCCCACACAGTTTTTTGTAATTAGTTTATTTAAGTTATTTTCACATGTAAGTGATTTGCAATCTTATGAGAAAAATAAATATCTTTAAACCGAACATTAAGAGGCACACAAAGAGGAAGAAAAAGCATCGTTAATTTTTTTAACGTAATAAAGTATCATTATTGCCGGGTGGACATTCTATTTAGTATGGAACAGCTGATTTTTTCGCTTATTTTGTTGATCTAACATGCTAACTTGACTTCCTTAACGCTATATGAGGTTTTCGTTATGTAAACGATAAAAAATAACCGTGTAGACACACTTTGAAGAATGTGCAAAAGCTACATGAGGTGGTTCCGCAGAGCCCATTCCATTATCGGGATGCTAAGCGAACACTGGATTACATCCTTACATAGATGATGTTCCAGCCATCTGCACTAAGTGCGACGCGAACTCTCTTTAAATGCGAACAGCCACAGAGTAGAACTCATTTCCCACCGAGGTCTTTCCTGAACAATATAACCTCCTCCTGCTTAGCGTGGAATTCCCAGTTCGACCAAAGCTGCCGCTCTGGAGCCGAGGGTACGCGTTGACCATGCTTTTTAACTTGGAGAGTCTGGTAATTACAATGAAGCGAGTGCCGGCAGACCTTTGCAACCCTTTAACAGGGGAACCAGACCAACTGAATCATGGTTACTAGTTTCAGAACTATCCGAAACTTGCAGGTTTCCTCACGATGCTTTCCCTCACAAAATCAAGAGGTGCATGGTCGGAATCAAACCGGGACCCCTCGTTTGGAAGCCGGGTTCTGAACGACTGAGCCACCATCGCTCTATAACCACCATTGCGCTCCTGAACACTATAACCTGGACCTCTTTAAGGCAAGAGGGATAGGCTTTCTCAGCCAAACATACGAGCAGACCACCTTACCTCATCTTCACTTGAAGTAAGGTTAAGGGTGTGGCTACGTCAGCCACATGCGAGCACACCAACGCCATTTTGCTAGGAGTTAAAGCGGTCGCCGTGGTCGAAATCGGACTCCATCAGCATCAATGTTAAATGCTTGGCATGGTGCCAGGGTTCGCCCTTTTGCACCCATGACTCCTCCCCACTTAATGAGGGGTATGAGGGGAAAACCACTGGGGTTTAATCGGTAGACATCTGGCCGGCTTCTCGTTAGGCCGCCAGAGCCCAACATAACCCTCCTGCTGCAGAGCAGGAGGGTATGCATAAGGCGCCGCTGAAAGGCATTCCGGGCCGGCGGCATTCCCCAAAAAAAGTTTTATTGCTTGTCTGTCGTATCATCATTATCAGCCCGGCATATATCATCGTTTACATCCCGAATACCTGATTATAGGTATCATGAATAAAGTCTATTTAGCATGTGGACAGGCAGCTACGGGGCGATGAAATAATACGACGAAATGTTCTTTACAGCGATGTACTTTCAAAGTAAGGTACAAATGTGGTCGTCTGTACAATCGAGAGGCGTCGATCCTTTAGGCTGGTAAGATGGCAAGTGAAGCTAGTTTCGGGCGGCGAACCGTCGCGACGCGGGTCGACAGACGATTGCGGGGACTGGGGTGCGAGGGGGGCGAGCGGCGTAGCGAGCGCGGCGCGGTTGGTCACGGCGTTAACAGCATGTTAGATCAATAAAATAAGCGAAAAAAAATCAGCGGTTCCATACATTATTGCTAGGTGGATATTCTATTTTATATGGAACAGCACCTTCCTCAGCTGCTCGGATCCATGTAGTCCCATGTCCCCACGATTTTGGTGATGTCGTCGACCCATCGTGACACTGGACGACCAGGATTTCGACAGCCGGTGTTAAGATATCATTCGGTCAGGACTTCAATGTTTTTGTTTGTCTGTCGTATCCACAGACTAGGTAGTAGATACTGTCATATTTATAATACTCATATGTATCTTGCTTATATGTAAACCAAAAAATCGAAATACCAGCGCGATGTAATCGATGGCCCAGCGCCATCTGTTCTGAGAACTTGTAACTAATGTCCCGAAACGAAGTCAGGGCCACTAGTAGATACCTAATAAATAAAAAAGAAGATGGAATCTTACCATTCTCCTCCTTCTCACACGCTGTTTGGTTGCAGACCGCGAGCCCCTCCTCGGAGCAGACGCATTCGCGGCACCTGCTCCTCCACGTGGACCCTGCGGCGCACTGCTTGCCGGTGGGCAGTTCCGCTGGCCGTGGTGCTGGAATTAGGAGAAAATGAGGTGTTACTGCATCTCGCTCGCATCTTTGAGTTGGATCTACAAAGTAGATTTTCATCTGTACGGGTTTGGACAATCAGCAACAGTACGGGTTTGGACAGACAACCCATTTTTATATGTGATAAGTGGCAGACCAGCAGACGGATCACCGTTGAGTGAAGAGGGTTAAATTAATAATACACTAGACAAGCGTCCGTGGCACTCATTCAGCTGGTCTCACTGAAAACCAGCGTCATGGCCTTTGTCTGGGCTGTGACATAAGCTGAGTGAGGGAAATTTATACTAGACGTCATAACACATCATACATAATATTCATTTGGCACTGTCTGGACATGTTTGAATATAGTTTTGTTTTTTTTTATGTATTTTTAATCGTTTTCTGTTTGTGCCAAATTGTGTTCTGTTTACAACTGCTAAAAGTTCTGTGTTGTGATGTCTATATTAATAAATATTTATTTATTTATTTGGGAAACAAACAATTTGGTTATTTTAAATAATTTACACAATTAAATAATACACAAATTAGCAAAGTTTCCACAGAAAATTAAATGTCAAACGTAAATTATAAAATAAATACAAAAAAAAATTAGACGAATAATAATAGTTAAATAAATAATAACAGTCAAAATACAATAGAAAAATACAATGTCAGGTAATTTAAAAGCTATAACTAAAATTAAATAAAAGAACAAAACACACTTACAACCACCTACACCTACATTAAGATTATTATAATATATAAATGTCAAAATTAATAATAATAAAAAAGCATAATTAATAAAAGCATAAAAGTTGGAATCGATTAAGTCAAAAAAAAATCGAGACGAGACTCATGAATGTAACTTTTCTCTTATTTGCCTTTTGTAAGTGCACACATTATTAATATTAAATAGATCAATGTCTTTAAAGTTTCTTTCTTTAAATTGCTCCACGAATGCCGAATTAGATTTCCTGGAGACTATCCTGTGGGTGGGTTTCCAGGTAGAAGGTTTATTTTTTGCGAAACAAGCTCCGCTTTCACATTTTTAGTTAAGACAGGTTTTCGATAGATTTACAAATATAAATACGTTTATTGTTAAGACATGACACATATAAGAAACATAACAGTAGGTAAAGTAAGTACATAATATACATTTGACGACCTGTTTGGAACAGTGGTAGTGAACGCTGAATTGATTCACGCTAAAAAGGGCCACTTTTTGCGGTAATCAATTTTTCGCGTACAAAAACGGACCCAATATTTGTGCATGGTTATTTAATAAATCATATAAGTGTTTAAAGCTAACAATTAAAAACGATTGGTGTCGCTAGTTAGGGCTACCCGTCGCCTTAAGACTAAAAGCCCGTATTCTTCATTGCAATGTCTTCTTTCTAGTTTATGAACATTGTAATGGCAATAAATGGCAAGAATATAAAACTCACAGAGTCAGAAAACAATTTAGCCATTAGGTTATCTATCATCATCATCATCGTCAGCCCATTTAAGTCCCCACTGCTGGGGCACGGGCCTCCCTCAATCACATGATGGGTAATTGCCATACTCACCACGCTTGGCAGACGGGTTGGCGAGGGTTTTGATATAAATGCAGAGTTTTCCATCTCTGGGTGCTGATGATCATGCCAGCAGCTTTACCTTAGTCGCCTTTTACGACACCTTGGTAAGAGTGAGGGTGGCCTATTCTACTCTGCCGGGCACCACACGTCCTCCGGGCACCAAACGGCCTAGGTTATCTATAGAACATTATAAAAATATACCTTTTTCCTCTTCTGAGGAGCATGGTGAATCTTGGCCGTTTTCCGAACATCGGAGTACTGTAACAAAAAAAACAATGTTAAATTAGTACAATGCACAAAAAGAGTACATAATATATTCTTTAATATACATTATACATTCATACAAACGTTTAATACATTGACCTAATTGTGAACTGAGTATTTTTTTAAAGTGAGGAACAAATGGAACAACAGGCGACGGGTAGCCCTAATTAGCGACACCAATCGATTTAAATTGTTAGCCAATCAACCAGATCTATTTTAAACCATTTCGGGGTTGCAACCTTTCGGCAAACACTCATACTATTTATTAAATACTTATACTTAACTTTTGGGTATGTCTTTGTACTCAAAATTTGAATTACCGCCAAAAGCGGCCACTTTTAGCGTGAATCAATTTTTCGCGTACGCGTTAGATCCACCATTTGTGTATGGTTATTTAATAAATAGTATAAGTGTTTGCCGAGAGGTTGCAACCCCGAAATTGTTTAAAATAGATCCGGTTTAGTAGCTAAAAATTAAAATTCATTGGCGTCGCTAGTGTAACACACTTATAAACTTCATCTCGTGTTCAGGTGGGATTCGAACTTTTTACAAATGTTTGACCACCAGTTAAGATGGTAATATTTCCACTGGATATTGTAAATTTATCCACAATAATGATGAGACTATCAACAGCTCATGTCAAATCAAGCACTTACAAATTTCTAATTGGTAGAACAGCCTCCCGAATTGTGGAAGATGTGGGTTCGAGTCCCACCTGAACACGAGATGAAATTTATAAGTGTGATAAATTGCAAAAGATTACTATAAAAATATATTAAATACTTTAAGGAAAGTATTAATGAAATGCTTTTAGTCTAGCCGTGAGTCGACGATTTTCGTCGACATATCAAGGTCTCCGGTAGCTTAATCTGTAAAGCAGTTGCCCAGTTAGTAAAAGATCGTAAGTTCGAGCCCCACCCGAAGACTGTGGAAAATATTTAAGTGCATTATTTACTTAAGAATATTTGTTTTTTATTTGTTTATTTTATACACATTACAGATTACAATTATTGCGAATCCTAAACATACAATTAAAGGTTATAATCTAGATTATAATCCAACAATATGTGTATTTTAGAAAATAGTACGCAAAAGAAGAAAAAAAAAAGGAAAGCTTTATAATTATAACTAGTAAAAAGAAAAAATAATGATCTTATAGGTATTCAGCAGGCATGCCGACCAGACCCAGAGCCGTAGCCAGGTCTATCGGGTGTGGGATGGAGGATATCAGTCACTTTTTTAATATAATTTCTAAACTTTGATTCAAAGACGTCAAGCATGGGATTTTCTTTTGCCGTCTCGTTGTACTGACGAGCCATTATGACTAGGGGGCTGTAAAACGAAGTATTTGTTTTTAAAAGTATGAAGAACAAAGAGATTCGTTTTATTAGATCTACGAGCACTGTGTTTCGTGTTCAAGGACATTTCATAAAGTAAATCAGGAGTATCTATGATTGAAATGTAAAATCTTGTATAAATATATAAATCAAAATATTTCCGACGCACTTCTAATTTATTCTAATAAATTACAAAAGATTGCTATACCCAAAAAAATCATTAAATATTAACATTTTTTGAGACGAACTTATGTTAATAATTACTTCATAAAAGTAACAATAGTTTCCAAAATTGTTAGAAGGCACCTTTCTCTAGGCAACTCTCGGATTCCTTTTTCACCAGAACCCCTGCGAAGCTACAGAAGAATTTCGACATTCCCATTCGAGTCGTGTAGTAATTATCCAGTCAATTGTTTCCCGCTATTAATAGGACTGCAATTGCGCGGGCCAGAGGGCAACTGAGGACCGGAGCCCCAAACGTCATGCTTCACGACAGCCGAAATTTATAGGACGTTTCGAACTTTGGTAGATTAGAATCCGAGCATACATCAGCTTGAATGCCGAAACGCACCGAAAATAGGAATCGTAGTTCAAATCCGAGCATAAACATATGGATTAATTTTTTGTGAAATTCAAATTACAAATTCAAATTCAAATAATTCTTTATATGCATAGGCTTGTACATAGCACTTACAAATCGTCATGCATTTGAATGACTTAAAACTATTTATAAGTACTTATGTATAATTTACATGTTAATACATATATATATTATGTTGATACATAAAATATACTAAAGAAATAAATAAACATAATGCGATTCTACCACCGGCTCGGAAAGTTGTTTCTGGTCGAGAAGATCCGGCAAGAAACTCGCCAGTTACTCTTTTTAATCGCCAACTTTTTTACGATGGTTTATCATCCTCATACCAAGTCATACAGTCTAATGCAACACAAAATAGAATGAAGCAAATTAAAAGCTAAATATGAGGTAAACCGAAGCGGACCAGTCCCCAAAGGTGGCACCTGTTCACAAGTATGACATATGTGTCAGCCATCATTTCACTCAACCATATTAGTGGGAATGTAATGACCCGCCACATAACGCCACCACCTCAGAGACATTTGAGTGAGCATGACTACTTAGGTTCCCCTCATAGGTCACAAAGAGTAGTAGTTACTTAATAGGATATTACTGATAGGTGGCAGACGAACAGACGGATCTTCTAATGGTAAGCGATTGTTGATCCTGCGTACGTGGCTGATCGTTGAGATTGGCCACAGCCATAATCGGTTGGAGGATTTACCTCTCCCCTATTAAAGCAAGTCTGGAAACGTTTTCTTTTACATAGAATGAATATGAAAATTTCGACCGGTTTTGACTGGAGACGTCTTGGTACATGTAATGTAGGGTGCCTTCAGGCCAGATGGAGTGACGATCTGCGCAGGATGGATGGCTGGAGCTGGAGTAGCCAATGATCGATTGGAGTGGCAGACATTAGGAGAGGCCTATGTCCAGCAGTGGACTGCCACAGATGATGATGATTTGCAATATTCATACGCGTTTAAAAGTTCAATCCGGGGGAAAGAGGGGCTAAAGTATGGCAGCACATTTGTGGCGTGCGTGTCCATGGGCGGTGGCTTGAAGACTAGCTTACTATCAGGTTTTTTGTTTATGTGATAGGTGGCAGACGAGCAGACGGATCAAATGATGGTAGGCTATTGCCGCCGCCTATGGACACCCGCAACACCAGTGGAGTCACAAGTGCGCTGCCAACTTTTTAACCCCCCCTTTCCCCCGGATTGCGCCTCCGGTACCCTCACTCACGCAGCGAAACACAGCACAGTGCTGCTTCACGCTGGTTTTCTGTGAGGCCGTCTGTCTGCCACTTATCAGATATACAAAAAAAAACTTAATTAAAGTTGCATATGTATTGCACGCAGGATCAGCACGCTGAAGTGGAAATGGGCCGGACATGTCTCTAGACGAACTGACGAAAGACGGAGTCGACACGTTCAGGAATGGAGTGTTCGCCACGTGCGCAAACGCAGTTTGGTACGCCCTGCGGCGCGATATTACTTTCCTCTATGGGCGCGATGGACTGACGATTTGGGAAAGATTGCTGGGTGAGTTGGATGCTCAGGACCGGGTTGGTAAGCGTTCTTTGGGGGCCTACGTTCTAGTGGACGGCAATAGGCTAATTGATCGATTGACGTGTAGGCACACTTTTTAAGTAACTATTATTATTGACGACCCGTTTGGAATCCCAATCCCTTCCAGAACTCTTCGTTTCCAGCGCTCCTATTTTCCGCGCTCGTGCAAACTCTGGAATGAGCTTCCAGCCGCGGTGTTCCCTGATCGCTATGACATGTCCTTTTTTAAACGAGGTTTGAAAAGAGTTCTTCTCTCACGGTAGGCAGCGGCATGACTGTGCTCCGGCATTGTTGATGTCTATGAGCGGCGGTTACCGTTTACCATCAGATGGGCCGCAAGCTCGTCTACCTACTATAAGCAATAAAAAAAAACAGTGGTAGTGAACGCTGCCTTTGGTCCAAGGGTTGCGGGTTCGATCTCCGCAAAGTACAAACATTTCTTTATTTTATAAAATCGCAGAGCAAGCCTTTCGCGTCTTTTGTCGTCTCACACCAACAGATAACTCCATCAATCCCTTCGTTCACTCGTTCTCTGTTCACTCTTACTTCATTCCATTCTACTCATCTTCCATTCCGTTTCACTCTCTCACAATCCCACATGTATTTACAAAAAAAAGTATTATATGTATATATTTGTAATCCCACTGTTAATTCTGATATCCGTAACACAGGTGCTTGAGCTTCCTATCTCGAAGTTAGATCAATGTATGTGATGTTTTGAAATATTTATTTTATTACTTATTTTTATTTATTATAGATAGGTAGGTACGAGTCGCCATGATTTTAGGTTTCCATAGCCGAATCATTTCGATTGACGAAACGCAGTCATTCTTCGTCACTTCTCCTTTATGCACAATTTCCTTCTACGCTGCACGATTACGGAGAACTGTCGATGATAAGGGGAATTCCGACTTCAAATAAATAAACAATATTGATGCGAAACGTAAACATAAGTTACAAGTAACAATATTTTCCACGTAACACCAGAGTCAAGGTCCAAAACAGAGATAAACATTTAAAATGTCAATATCAACATTGTAATCTGATCACACAGCAAATGATATTTATTTATTGAACAATTAAGAAAATTTAAACAATAACTGAGGCCTAAACCTAACCTAAAAAAAAATAGCAAAGTTTTTTTTATGTGATAGGTGGCAGACGAGATGGTAAGCGATTGCCGCCGCCCATAGACACCCGCGACACCAGTGGAGTCACAAGTGCGCTGCCAACTTTTTAACCCCCCCTTTCCCCCGGATTGGGCCTCCGGTACCCTCACTCACGCAGCGAAACACAGCACAGTGCTGCTTCACGCTGGTTTTCTGTGAGGCCGTGAGGAGTTTACGTCTGTCTGCCACTTATCAGATATAAAAAAAAACTTAATTAAAGTTGCATATGTAATGCACGCAGGATCAGCACGCTGAAGTGGAAATGGGCCGGACATGTCTCTAGACGAACTGACGAAAGACGGAGTCCACACGTTCTGGAATGGAGTGTTCGCCACGTGCGCAAACGCAGTGTGGTACGCCCTGCGGCGCGATATTACTTTCCTCTATGGGCGCGATGGACTGACGATTTGGGAAAGATTGCTGGGTGAGTTGGATGCTCAGGACCGGGTTGGTTAGCGTTCTTTGGGGGCCTACTTTCTAGTGGACGGCAATAGGCTAATTGATCGATTGACGTGTAGGCACACTTTTTAAGTAACTATTATTATTGACGACCCGTTTGGAATCCCAATCCCTTCCAGAACTCTTCGTTTCCAGCGCTCCTTTTTTCCGCGCTCGTGCAAACTCTGGAATGACCTTCCAGCCGCGGTGCTCCCTGATCGCTATGACATGTCCTTTTTTAAACGAGGTTAGAAAAGAGTTCTTGATTCACGGTAAGTAGGCAGCGGCATGACTGTGCTCCGGCATTGTTGATGTCTATGAGCGGCGGTTACCGTTTACCATCAGATGGGCCGCAAGCTCGTCTACCTACTATAAGCAATAAAAAAAAACAGTGGTAGTGAACGCTGCCTTTGGTCCAAGGGTTGCGGGTTCGATCCCCGCAAAGTACAAACATTTGTGTGCATGAACATGTCTGCATGTATTGGTCTGGGTGTTTCCTATGTATTATAAGTATGTATTTACAAAAAAAAGTATTATATGTGTATATTTGTAATCCCACTGTTAATTCTGATATCCGTAACACACACACAGGTGCTTGAGCTTCCTATCTCGAAGTTCGATCAATGTATGTGATGTTTTGAAATATTTATTTTTATTTATTATAGATAGGTAGGTACGAGTCGCCATGATTTTAGGTTTCCATAGCCGAATCATTTCGATTGACGAAACGCAGTCATTCTTCGTCACTTCTCCTTTACTCCTATTCTTTTAATCCTAATTCTTTTTATTCTTTTTCTCTTTCTCTCCTTTGTCAATTCTGACGGCCGAAAACTCGCCGTAAGGGCTAGTCTGAAAACCAGCGCTTGGGCATTTAGCCGAGCAAATGCTGAGACTAGTACCTTTTGTCAATAATTGTACTACAGCCATACTTAGTTTATAGTTTTCGATTATATTATTTTATAGCCTTAGATTTATTGTTAGTTGGTTTTTCTATCTTTTTTATTGACAATAAAGATCTTTTTACTTTTTTTACTTTACTTTATGCACAATTTCCTTCTACGCTGCACGATTACGGAGAACTGTCGATGATAAGGGGAATTCCGACTTCAAATAAATAAACAATATTGATGCGAAACGTAAACAAAAGTTACAAATAACAATATTTTCCACGTAACACCAGAGTCAAGGTCCAAAACAGAGATAAACATTTAAAATGTCAATATCAACATTGTAATCTGATCACACAGCAAATGATATTTATTTATTGAACAATTAAGAAAATTTAAACAATAACTGAGGCCTAAACCTAACCTAAAAAAAAATAGCAAAGTTTTTTTTTTATGTGATAGGTGGCAGACGAGATGGTAAGCGATTGCCGCCGCCCATAGACACCCGCGACACCAGTGGAGTCACAAGTGCGGTGCCAACCTTTAAACCCGCCCTTCCCCCGGATTGGGCCTCCGGTACTCTCACTCATGCAGCGAAACGCAACACAGCTGCTTTACGCCGGTTTTCTGTGAGGCGGCCCATTCATGCCGGGTCTCTACGGTCAACTTCAGGGAAACGTTTCCAACGGAAGTACAACTAGTTGGACCAAGGAATTTTCCTTGAATGGTTCAATCCGAGTGAGTTGTATTTACAACTCACTCGGATTGAACCATTGGTAAAGATATTTCACCATAGGACGACGAGTTGAACCGTGGATAAATTTACTTCTCCGTATTACAACCAGTTGGACAACGCAGTTGTACCAGGGTCGGGAGGGACACTGTAAGGTTCCCGACCTGATGGGAAAAGCCCTGGAAAAGCTCTGTAGCCAAGGCCTACGCCAAACTCAATCGACACCGGTACATGGTAGAAATACCAAAAGTCCGCACAATGAGGTTTGAATCCTGTTTCCTTATTCGTACTGCGAAACAGTGGAATCAGCTGCCTGAGGAGGTGTTCCCTAGAGGCTACAATTTGGGGATTTTCAAAGCGCGAGTGAATAGGTATCTTCTAGGTAATCGTGCTACATCTTAGACCATATTATCACTTACCATCAGGTGAAATATGGTCAAACGCATATCTATCTACAGTAAAAAAAAACTGGTTGAATTGGCTTGAGATGAAATGAGTATTTTTAGAATCGGCGTAGGTATATTATGTAAACGCCATGTCGCTAACCGGTAAAAAATCTCAGGCTTTTGGTCGGAGTCTAGAGTTCAACCGCCTAAACCTGTTTAGCATCAAATGGCTATGATATTGGCCGCAATAATACTATGTTTTGCATATTATGACACGGGTCAGGGTAACGCCCCGGACTGGTTGGTCCGGTGTCTGCTAGCGTAGTGATGTTCTTGAGTGAGTGAGGGAGTAGTTCACTCAGGAAGGAACAAAGAAGGAATCATAATACAGTGTGACAAACTTGGTGTGGACACCAATCCGGAGGGGTACTAATTAGTACTTCATCATTATTCGGTATTACAAAAAACAGTCACATCTTATGTGTTATGGAATTATCCCTGAGGGGCCATTAATTGGTACACAGCGCGTGGTCTACAAAAAGAACGTAACTACAAAGCTACTAGCTAACGAAGCTATCCATGTAGTTTGTCGCTGGGTTTCGTAACTTGAGTGAATTGGTACAATTGAGTAATTCACTCACTCAGGAGAGTGAGTAAGTTACTCGATTGTCACTCATAATAAGGCTAGCAGACACGCCGGCAGACCCACCAGTCCAGGCCAGATCTGTGTCAACTTAAATACAAAACATACTAAATAAATGGGTCCAAGATTATAGTTATTAAGCTAAACAAGGTATTTGAACCCGAGGCTACGACCAAACTGCTGAGACTGTTGACCTGTTAGTGACACGGACTTTACATAATATGAATGGGTGCTGATCAAAAAGTCTTAATACTTTCCTTAATGGATTACGCGTCTCAAATCTACTGGCGGTGCTAGTGACGTCGATGAAAAATCTGAATTCGCTTATTGATTCGAGTGATTTACTTAGATGATACAATTCTATAGATTCAAAAAAACTTCATTAATCTTTTCAGTTCAGTGAACTATTTTCTGCAAGCTTACACTGACCTAAGTTGAACTGGTTGGACCTTAGTTTTCCTTATCCTACTGCGGTAGATAAATGTAAAGGTTAAGGGAATTATAATTTGTCCATGGTATTAGTAATAATAATATAATATATTATATCCTCCAACCGATTACGTCTATGGCGGCGGATCGTAACGATTAGCCACGTACCATATATTATAGTGCTCAACAGTGTGCCCAAACACAAGTACACTCTCTACTCTCTTGCCCTCATAATCGGATGGGACACCAGATGCCCAATTCTCGTGCTTGTGATATTTTAAGAACATGGCGGATATCATCCGGAAACCATTTAAAAAAACTATGTTTTAGTGATATATGTCGTATGAAAATTAATGTCATGAGCCCGAGAATTGGGCTCCAGTGTGACACGAACCAGAGAGGGATCGGACGCAGGGCCAACGGTTTAACATGCTTTCCGAGGCACGGGGTACAAGATCGCCAACTTCTAGACTTCGGGCTGTCACTGAGAATTTCTTCAGGTGACGGGTAGGGCACACTAGCGACGCCAATCGATTTTAATTTTTAGCTTCTAAACCGAATATATTTTAAACAATTTCGGGGTTACAACCTGTATAGTAGCTAACAATTAAAAACGAATGGTGTATCTAGCGACGGCGTGAATCAATTTTTCGCGTACGCGTTGGACCCAACATTTTTGCATGGTTATTTAATAAACAGTATAAGTGTTTGCCGATAGGTTGTAACTCCGAAATTGTTTACGTCAGATCCGGTTTAGTAGCTAAAAATGAAAATCGATTGGCGTCGTTAGTGTGGCCTACCCGTCACCTTAATAATGTTAGTCTAGTCTAGCAAAAAAAAAAAAAAACACTAATTCAGAACTCGCCATCCGTACGTGAGGTGGTGGCTCGAATCCGTATTAGGCTCGGCGTATTTCTACCATTAGCTCGACGGTGAGGGAAAACATCGTGAAGAGAACTGCACGTTTCGGATAGTTTCTGAAACGTGTAACCATGATCTGGTTCCCCTGTTAAAGGATTTCGAAGGCCAGACGGAAGTTGCTTCATTTATAGCGTAGCTACTTTGGGAGTGGGTTGTGTTAGTACTGTGAGGGTTGGTTGGTAGGTAGCCAAAACACTTTATGGAGATTTCTTCGTATATTGTCTCAATTAACACAAAATAATTAATTATTTTATCGGAGTACAACAAAACATGGACGCGGTTGGTTAGCGAGAGAGTTAGGTAGGTGTGGGGGGGGATAGGAACTCCCGTACCAATCAAAACCAGTGTTGCCCTGCGCGCGTATACAGAACTAACATGACATTGAAAATAAGTGCTAGCGGTACCTAACCGGCGGCAATGCATTGCGCTTAGGGCGCGATAGAGGGCGCTGTCTCGCTGTACATTGAATTACCAGACTCCCTAAATTCTGAATCATGGTCTAAGCATGGTATATGCAGAGCTTATGATGACGCATTTCAAAATTTGTTCAAAAAGTGAGAGAGCCACGCAGGCCCAATCCGGGGGAAAGGGGGGTTTAAAGGTTGGCAGCGCTCTTGTGACTGCACTAGTGTCGCGGGTGTCCATGGGCGACGGCTATCGCTTACTATCATGTGATCCGTCTGCTCGTCTGCCATCTGCCAGCACACACACACACACACACAAACACACACACTCAAACACACACACAAAAATAAAACAAAGCACAGTCATTTAAATTGTTATTCATTAATCTACAGGTGGGACCTGGAGGCATGAAATAAAGGGTTGCCCTAGCTTAGGCTCCAGATCATACGCAGAGCATTTATTCCTAAGTTAAAACCTGTAATAGCATAGCATAGCATTGTGTGATAAATAAAGCATTTTTTTTTATTTATAAAAAAATAATCCGCCGTGTGGTCCCCGGCAGAATAGAATAAGCGAGGTGTCGTAAAAGGCGACTAAGGTAAAGCTGCTGGCATGATCATCAGCACCCAGAGAAGGAAAACTCTGCATTTATATCAAAACCCTCGCCAACCCGTCTGCCAAGCGTGGTGAGTATGGCAATTACCCCTCATGTGATTGAGGGAGGCCCGTGCCCCAGCAGTGGGGACTTAAATGGGCTGATGATGATGATGATGAAAAAAAATAATGAGAAGTCTAGTCAAAAAATGTTTTTTCTATCTTTCTTCACCATCGCACTGTACCGTACCTACCTACCTACCAACTGAAGGAAGTGTGGAAAGGTAAATAATTATTATGATTAAACCTATTTACACAATTTTCAGGAAAACAATGTAAACTGACAAGGATTACAAGAATTTAATTAATGTCTGACAAGATAAACGTTTTCCCTCAATTGAAATGGTTATAAAGTCTGTTACAATACGAGAAAAAATTGAGAGCGGTAGGATGGTAGCTGAGTGAGCAAGCTCATTGTGCACTCAGAGCTGAGTGCACAATGAGCTTGCTCACTCAGCTCTACTATCCTATCGCTCTCAATTTTTGAAGGACCTTAACTCAGGCCACCTTATTACAAATCGCGTCCTAAAGTTATTACCGTACTAAAGCTCATGTCATCCCGTTCTAATACGTAATTATAAAAGGGACTAGCACGAATTTTGTTCCGGGACTAAACTTAGTTCGCGATTTGTAATAAGGGAGAGGAGGTCAATTATTCGAATCCATGAGCGATGGTAGGCTCAGTGGATAAGAACCCGCCCTCCATTCGTTGGGTCGTGGTTCGGATCGAAGCATACACCGGATTTTTCATTATCACAATCTTTATTGCTTCATATGGATACGGTCAACAGCACATCACATATATACACTTGCAGTACGATAATAACGCTTATGCCCCGGACATAAGGGCGGTCTCAAGGTCAAAGTGTATAGTCTGATGTGCTTTTGACTATACATAACAGATCTTAAATATAATAAAGTTCAAGTCGATGTACATATTTCTACCATTTGTTCGGTGAGGGAAAACATCGTGAGGAAATAGTTTATTGCCACAACAATAATGTACAGTCAGCATTGGACCAAGTTACCCCCCTGCAGTGGAAAAATAGCACTTATGCCCCAGACATAAGGACGGTCCTAAAGTCAACAAGGGTAACTCGAAGTGTGTACATAAGGATGTTACCAAAATGTTAGAACAATGTTATGGACCCGGCAGGGTCGCAACTTAGGGTTAGGAGAGAGGAGAGTTACGCTTTTATAATAATCGACCTTGGGAAAGCCACGCTTCGGCATGAATGGGCCGGCTCGACCGGAGTGATAACCACGGCTCGTCTTACCACGTCGTCTCGGCAGTGCTCGTCTGCCACCTCTCATATAAAAACAAACGGTCTCACAGAAAACCGGCGTGTAGCAGTACTGTGATGTGCTTCGCTGCGTGAGTGAGGGTGCCGGATGCCTAATCCGGGGGAAAGGGGGGTTAAAAGGTTGGCAGGCGCTCTTGTGACTGCACTAGATGTCGCGGGTGTCCATTGGGACGGCTATCGCTTACTATCATGTTGGATCCGTCTGCTCTATGCCATCTGCCACACCACACACACAACACAAACACACACCGCAACACACACACAAATAAAACAAAGCACAGTCTTTACATTGGTATTCATTATCTACAGGTGGGACCTGGAGGCATGAATAAAGGGTTTGCCCTATCTTAGGCTCCGATCATACACAGAGCATTTAATTCCTAGTTTTAAAACCTGTAGTACATAGCATGCCATTGTGTGCTAAATAAAGCATTTTTTTTTATTTATAAAAAATAATCCGACCGTGTGGTTCCCCCGGGGCCAAAGAATAGAATAAGCGAGGTGTCGAAAAGGCGACTAAGGTAAAGCTGCTGGCATGATCATCAGCCCCGGAGAAGGAAAACTCTGCATTTATATCAAAACCCTCGCCACCCCGTCTGGCAGCGTGGTGAGTATGGCAAATTACCCCTCATGTGATTGAGGGAGGCCCGTGCCCCAGCAGTGGGGACTTAAATGGGCTGATGATGAAAAGATAAATAATGACGAGTCTAGTCAAAAACGATTTTTTCTATCTTTCTTCACCATCGCACTGTACCGTACCTACCTACCTACCAAGTAAAGGAAGTGTGGAAAGGTAAATAAATTATTATGATTAAACCTATTTACACAATTTTCAGGAAAACAATGTAAACTGACAAGGATTACAAGCATTTAATTAATGTCTGACAAGATAAACGTTTTCCCTCAATTGAAATGGTTATAAAGTCTGTTACAATACGAGAAAAAATTGAGAGCGGTAGGATGGTAGCTTGAGTGAGCAAGCTCATTGTGCACTCAGAGCTGAGTGCACAATGAGCTTGTCTCACTCAGCTCTACTATCCTATCGCTCTCAATTTTTGGAGGACCTTAACTCAGGCCACCTTATTACAAATCGCGTCCTAAAGTTATTACCGTACTAAAGCTCATGTCATCCCGTTCTAATACGTAATTATAAAAGGGACTAGCACGAATTTTGTTCCGGGACTAAACTTAGTTCGCGATTTGTAATAAGGGAGAGGAGGTCAATTATTCGAATCCATGAGCGATGGTGGCTCAGTGGATAAGAACCCGCCCTCCATTCGTTGGGTCGTGGTTCGGATCGAAGCATACACCGGATTTTTCATTATCACAATCTTTATTGCTTCATATGGATACGGTCAACAGCACATCACATATATACACTTGCAGTACGATAATAACGCTTATGCCCCGGACATAAGGGCGGTCTCAAGGTCAAAGTGTATAGTCTGATGTGCTTTTGACTATACATAACAGATCTTAAATATAATAAAGTTCAAGTCGATGTACATATTTCTACCATTTGTTCGGTGAGGGAAAACATTGTGAGGAAACCCAATACTTAATAGTTTATTGCCACAACAATAATGTACAGTCAGCATCGGACCAAGTTACCCCCCTGCAGTGGAAAAATAGCACTTATGCCCCAGACATAAGGACGGTCCTAAAGTCAACAAGGGTAAACTCGAATTGTGTACATTAAGGATGTTAACCTAAAATGTGAGCACATAAATTATCGACCCGAAAGGGTCGCACTTAAGGGTTAGTAGAGAGGAGAGTTACGCTTTTATAATAATCGACCTTGGGAAAGCCAGGCTTCGGCATGAATGGCCGGCTCGCCGAAGTGTACAACATGGCTCGTCTTACCATGTCGTCTCGGCCGTGCTCGTCTGCCACTCTCATAGATAAAAAAAAACGGGGGTCTACGAAACCGGCGTGAAGCAGTACTGTGCTGTGCTTCGCTTCGTGAGTGAGGGTGCCGCTGCCTAATCCGGGGAAAGAGGTTTGCCGTGCCGAAACGGTCTAGCCAAATATGTAGAGTACAAATGTTGTTTCGCATAATAAATATCGTGTTAATCCCCGTATAGTTATAACATTATAGTTATAATGCAACGCGAAAATCTAAAAAACTATCGAAATATAGTTTTTAAATAATTTGAACAGATGCTGAGCGGAGACCTTTTTAAGTGCCGCATTGAGAACTACGTACTATGTTGCTTTGTAATTTTTATTTTTGGTACTTAAATAAATAATTTCAATTTCTAAAACAATAATTCAAATTATTTTAACATGCACGTCTCGAGTAGTTTCTCAAAATGGTAGATACCTACAATCAGCATCATCATCAGCCCATTTAAGTCCCCACTGCTGGGGCACGGGCCTCCCTCAATCACATGAGGAGTAATTGCCATACTCACCACGCTTGGCAGACGGGTTGGCGAGGGTTTTGATATAAATGCAGAGTTTTCCTTCTCTGGGTGCAGATGATCATGCCAGCAGTTTTACCTTAGTCGCCTTTTACGACACCTCGGTAAGAGTGAGGGTGGCCTATTCTACTCTGCCGGGACCACACGGCCCGTGTGCCGATACCTACAATATTTGAGGTATATAATGATCCATAACGTGTAACCGTGAATCAGTTGGTTTCGTTCTGAATCATCTTCCTAAATCTGAGTTATTCTAGGAAGCTATTTTATTGTGAACTTTCATCAAAAATAATTAATTAGTTTTTGCGTGACAGGGCAACAAACATAGCACATATCAAACTTTAGTAGGATGTAAAAGTGATATACCTACTTGTTTTTGCCCGCGGCTTCGCTGGCGTTAAAAAGAGACAAAAAGTAGCCTGTGTTACTTTCCATCGAATCAACTATCTCCACTAAAAAACCATGAAATAGAGTATTTAACTAAGCTGGAGACTTTACAAAATAAAAATATTTTATCAAAATATAGGTAATTATTTGCCAATAGCAAAAATTCTCAATTAAAAATATATCGTCCAGCCAGTTTCATGATCATTCAAAGATTCATGGGCAAGTCCGTTTAAAAGTATGAAATTATTAAAAAATAATTATACCATTGAATAACCCATACAACTTGCACCTACTATTATAATAGAACCATTGACTGTGATTTTAGAATGTGATTTTAAAGTTGTTATATCTTAGGTAAGTTTAAATGAGAATCAAGTAATTCTTTCAACGATATTTCTATCATTGAGAGGTCTTTTGATTACAAAAAAAAATCAAATACCGTATTGCCGTTTTTTTTCTAGACACAACCCATATTACAAATCAGAAACTAAGGATAGTCCCGAAACAAAATTCCTGTCAGCCATATTTATGGATGACTTGAGCTTTAGTACGGTAATAACTTCAAATCGCGATTTAGAATAAGGTGGAATAAGATGTATAACTCCTTAAATAAGCTAAAAGTCACCATACTATAATTAAATTTTGATTTAAGACTATATTTCAAGGTGTACCTATATTAAATAGAGATCGTGAGCCCAATTCTCGTGCTCGTGATATTTATTTTCATCCGACATATATAACTAAAACACAGTTTTTTTGTATGGTTTTTTCAGGTGATATCCGCCATGTTTTTTTCAAAACGGACCCAACATTTGTGCATGGTTATTTAATAAATTTAGTGGCAGTTGGCTGGCCATATTAGCCGCAGAACCGACAACCGATGGGGTAAACGAGTTCTGGAGTGGAGACCGCGTCTTGGCAAACGTAATGTAGGGCGCCCTCTGGCTAGGATGCGAGAAGCCATGGATAGATCACAGTGGCGAACAATTGGAGAGGCCTATGTCCAGCTGTGGACTGCGATAGGCTGATGATGATGATGATGATTTAATAAATAGTATAAGAGTTTGCCGAGAGGTTGTAATTTGAAATTGTTTAAAATAGATCCGGTTTAGTAGCTAAAAATTAAAGTGTGCCCTACCCGTCACCTTAAGACAAATAACGGTACCCCTAAGCCACACAATACAAACGTTGGCGAATCCTGTTCGGTGTGCCACTGCGCTAAAGACCTCACACAACATACCGCCATGTTTGTTTATTAGGAACGGCCCGTTGTTTATGCTGATTTTATGCCATTTACACGCGTACCAATATCCGCCATCATTGTGCATTGATGCTAATGTTAGATGGTAGGTTCAAAAAAGCACAAAACAAATAAGTACAGTGGCGGACACATCAAGCTATACATAACTGACAAATTTCTTCATTCGATTATAAACCTTATTGTTACACATTGAGTTTGAAATCGATTCAGGAAATGTAACAGTTTTGTATAGCTTGACCTGTCCGCCACTGTACCTACTTAACACAAAGAAAATGGGCTCTAGGACTGTAGCTAGATTTAATGGACAATGGCGAACATCCACATAATTTTTTTGTTAGTATATTTTTTTTGCGTCTTGGTATGAAAAATGACGCCCCGTTGGTCTAATGGTTTAAGTACCTCGGTGGCGCAGTGGTTAGTGGGTCGCACTTTAAAGCGACGGCTGCGCAAGAGGTCCCGGGTTCGATCCCCGGGTCGGGCCAAAAATGTGTACCTAAGTTTTCGGTAGACATTCTTAGTGGCAGCCCAGAGTCTGAAAGTTGGCGGTCTTGTACCCCCGTGCTTGTGAAAGCACGTTAAGCTGTTGGTCCTGCGCCCGATCCCTCTCCAGTCGTGTCCCATTGGAATATGAGGGTAAGGGAATAGAAACTGCACTTGTTGTTTGCGCACACACTTGAGCACTATAATATATCCTGCGTACCTGGCTGATCGTTGAGATTGGCCGCCGTAGCCGTAATCGGTTGAGAGGTTTAAGTACCGAGCCGTGATCTCGGGGTCCTGGGTTCGATTCCCGGGTCTGGCAAAAAGTATGTTTCGAATTTTCCAAACATAGCTCGGGTTTGTGATCACCAATCCGCATTAGGCAAGCGTGGTGATTAAGCCTAGTCCCATCATAGTAGCGATAACTTTATTTCTATGATGGAGGGCTTTGCACTGCAATAGGACAGTTTATAGGCTGATACTTAACTTTTTTTTTCGGTATGAAAAATATGTAATTTAGAGTTCCTCAACAGATTGACGCTAGAAAAACGATTGTCGTAAGTCTAATATTTAGTACCTATTTCAACTATAATACTCAAGTTAAACCACCTGGACCCCTAGTTTAAAATGAGTACTAAAATAATAACATCAAAATATCGATTCAGTAACCATGACAACTTACACATGTGACAGTTCATTCCGTTTTACACGAAAGTTATTAGTAAGAAAGTAGTCAATTTATTTATTGCATTTAATCCCAAAAAAGAAAGCAATTCCTATGCATATTACTTGGAAACCATACTTAGGTCAATATTTTAATTTATTGTTGCTTATAAACCATTCTAAAATAATTTTACTTCAACAAAACAAGGTTGTGTAAAATGAAATGTCACTGAACGAATGCTTGAATGATTCTATCAATTTTGACACTATCTTGCGGTACTAAGTGGTCTATGGTTAGTCGAGGATTTGTAATAAAAAATTAAGTACTAACATTATGCCGTAATAATAATGAATTTGCTAGTTTAGGTTTAAGCCGGTATCAGAGTAGTTTTTTGTAATAAGAGGGGAAAAGACATAGTTTTATCGTACTAATAAATAATTACAGAAATATTATATACTGGTTTTTATTAATTTGATCCAATATCTTTAACATAAAAAGGAATTATTTACAAAACATAACTAGGCTTATTCTTACCTGAAATAGAGAAACTACATTTAAAGCTAATTGCTCATTTAATTTATTATCATTTTAACAGTTTTTGTCAAGTTTTTGTATAATTATTTTAATCGTCAACTTTGACGTAAGCCCTATTTCGTTAGAAAACGTCACCCGAGATTATTTATGGTTTATCCATAAGGTTTTAGTTTTAATAAAGGCATATACTTTATTTATATGAATATGAATATTTTTTTCTAATAAGTAACACAAAGGGAAGTTGTAAAAATAGTGATAATAAATTTTCAGGAATTCCTTGTTAGGCCGATAACGATATTTTATTTAATTATCCTGTTTCTGACTCGCGTGCCAAAGGTCCATCTCGATAAGATACAGAGGGCACACCTCTACGATAGTATCGGTCACAGAAATGCAGCACTGCAACATACAAAAAGGGTACCGGAGGCCCTATCCGGGGAAAGGGGGGTTTAAAGTTTGGCAGCGCACTTGTAACTCCACTGGTGCCGCGAGTGTCCATGGGCGGCGGCAATCGCTTACCATCAGGCGATCCGTCTGCTCGTCTACCACCTATCACATAAAAAACTAATAATATCGAAATATAGTTTATTACTATAGGTAATTATTTAAATAATTTAAACCTGCACGTCTCGGATAGTTTCTCAATCATATCTAAAATGAATGAATGAATGAATGATAACTTTATTTGGCACAATACAATACAAGGAAACTTAATAAGAAACAACCTAGACATAAATAATGACGAAAAGTAGGACAACATTATCCCTGTAGGTGCCAAACAGGCGGCCGCTCAGCTATAGTCGGTGCTGATTTTCAGCGACTAACATTACATTATTGCGCATCTGTTCCATATCCATGCATGCATGCAAGCATGATTGAGATTGAGACAGAAAAAAAAGAAACAGGTAATTGAACAGATGCGCAATAATCTTATAAAACAAAATCTTAATAATAAAATCTTGTTGTTGTGTTGTTGTTTGTTGTTGTTGATGGTTAAAGGACGTGTCGTATCTTCCTCTATTTTCTTTTATGGCATAGGTGGCAGACGAGCAGACGGATCACCTGATGGTAAGCGATTGCCGCACAGTGCTGCTTCACGCCGGTTTTCTATGAGGCCGTGGTCACTCCGGTGAAAGCGTGGCTCTCCCCGGTCAGGTTCGCCACTACCTGTATGGAACGCTCTCATCCTATCCACTGAGCTACAATCGTTCACACACGACCGAACAGTGACCGAACCCAGTAAACAACAAAAAAACCTCCAGGGTTGTGATTACTGATACGCGTGTTCCGATGACATCATTCATGAATGAACGGAGAACGGAGGTGACCCCCGATAACACTGCTACGTCACAGTCACGATACTGTGGTTGTAAACACTATACGTATCTACCGGCTTTGTATGAAAAGACGAATTTTAATTTATAATTCTAATTCTTATCCGTGACTTAGAGCGTATAGTCCTAGTCACGGGAGAGCCAAGCGCTAGCAGCTACCTCGCCTAGCGAATTTCCATCGCGGCCTAGGGTAATGCTGCCAGCATTTTGGGGACACCGCCACAGGGACCTACTTTGTCTTAAGGTGACGGGTAGGGCACACTAGCGACGCCAATGGATTTAATTTTTTACCTACTGAACCGTATCCATTTTAAAAAGTGACCGCTTTTGACGTGAATCAATTTTTTGGCGTACGCGTTGGACCCAACATTTGTGCACGGTTATTTAATAAATAGTATAAGTGTTTTTCAAGAGGTTGTAACCCCGGAATTGTTAAAAATAGATCCGGTTTAGTAGTTAAAAATTAAAATCGATTGGCGTCGCTAGTGTGCCCTACCCGTCACCTTAATTTCCTTTTTACTTAGGAACTTTTAGCTTAGCTTTAGGCCTCAGTTATTGTCTTAATTTTCTTAAGTTTTCACGTGACAACTCACTCGACACACAATAGCAGTGTTAAAAGCGATACAATTCAACAATTCACTTTGCGGCACTTCACTGTACAAAAAACACCAAATTTGTAGACTAAAAACCACTAAATTATAACCTTTGAATAGCATCAGCCGATACGACTCGTTCTACAACCCTCCGCAGAAGCCAAGGACTAACTCGACAGACATGCTCTTTCGAATAAAAATAATGACAAAAAATCAAAATAGGTCAATAATTGGCGGAGAAATCAAAAACTAAAACCCGACTACCAAAAATACACGCTCTAAAAAGTACGAAACAAGAAAATTGTCTCTGCTGAAACTATTTTGCCGTATCGCCGTGCCCGTATCATCGCCATCATCATCATCATATCAGCCCACATCCACTCACTGCTGAGTATAGGCCTCTTCTTTATCACGCCATTTTCTTCGGTCCCTTGCCAGCCTTATACATTGTTTCCCCGCTGCCGTTACAATATCGTCGGACCTTCGGGCAGGTGGTCTACCCACAGGACATCGCCCCATTCTTGGCTGCCATTCGGTAAGCTTTATAGTCCACCTATCATCTTTACGCCTTGCCAGGTCGTTACGTCCTGCCCATCTCCACTTTAGCTCACACACTCGCGTGCCAACGTCTACTACCCTGGTTCTCCTTCGAATTTTGTCGTGGTCGTATCATCGTCATCATCGTCAGCCCATTTAAGTCCCCACTGCTGGGGCACGGGCCTCCCTCAATCACATGAGGGGTAATTGCCATACTCACCACGCTTGGCAGACGGGTTGGCGAGGGTTTTGATATAAATGCAGAGTTTTCCTTCTCTGGGTGCTGATGATCATGCCAGCAGCTTTACCTTAGTCGACTATTACGACACCTCGGTAAGAGTGAGGGTGGCCTATTCTACTCTGCCGGGGACCACACGGCACGTGGTCGTATGCCACATTGATTTTATTTAATTATTATAATGAATCTGTTTTGCTACAGTAGGTGGCATACGACCACGGCAATACGGCATAATAATTTCAGCAGAGACAATTTCCTTGTTTCGTACTTTTTAGAGCGTGTTTTTTTGGTAGACGGGTTTTAGTTTTTAAACTTTATTTTTATTTCAGAGTTCATTCTGTATACATGGCCCGCCAACTCCCATTTTAGCTTCGCAGTTTTTCGACCCACACCCGCGATTCCCGTCTTGTACCGTGAGCATTCTGATCTTTTGATCCCTAGAATGCTACGTTCCATAGCTCTTTAGCAAATCTGGAGTTTGGTTGGACTTCATGACATTTTTATTAGATACTAGTAGCCCGCCCTAACTTTGTATCGGGACATTAGTTCCACTTTTTATACCAATAGATGGCGCCATGTGTCGATTACATCGCGCAAGCGTTTAGTGTTTTCGGATTACCTATAACCGTTGCGTCGGCGTCTCACTCCGAGAGCGTCTCACTCCGAGATCGAATCAGAAATGAGGTGATCCGGCAGAGAACCAAAGTCATCGACATTGCTCACCGGATTAGCAAGCCTAAGTGGCAGTGGGCTGGCCATATTAGCCGCAGAACCGACAACCGATGGGGAAACGAGTTCTAGAGTGGAGACCGCGTCTTGGCAAATGTAATGTAGGGCGCCCTCTGGCTTGGTGGAGGGACGATCTGCGCAGGATGGCTGGCAAGAGCTGGATGCGAGAAGCCATGAATAGGTCACGGTGGCAAACAATTGAGAGGCCTACGTCCAGCAGTGGACTGCGATAGGCTGATGATGATGATGATAACCGTTGCCGCTGTCTGTATTTACCTCTTTATAAATAGTATAGATAGGTACTTTTTTATGTTTGTATCGAACATAAACAGAAAAGGTCTGTCCTGCTAATTCTATGGTATCGAATGACTCAAAAACAGCTGCAAAACCATTAGTAAGTACACTCAGCGTCCTATCAGTCCAATTAAACGTTTACAATCAGACGACAATAGCTAGAAAGAGCCGCCAGAAGGAAAACAGGCATTCCCACAGCTAATTGAGGCATTGTGTAAGCGACACATTTAGCCATTAATTTAATTGTATTTGTATTGCGAGGCCTGAAGCACAGCCTGAAGACGTTGCTTCAGTCCATAGAGTAAGGTAATAATAATAATATAGACGTGCATCCTAACCAGACTGAGCCCTTTCATAGTAAGCCATACTTATAAATCCTCGCCAAGACGTCAATACTGTGGTGACGTGCTGGGTGACGTTCTTTCTCTATCGCACTCGTATAATATCCTCCAACGGATTACGGCTACGGCGGCCGTTCGTAACGATCAGCCACGCAGGATATGTTTAGTGCTCAAGTGTGTGCTAACACAAGTGCACTCTCCATTCCCTTACCCTCGTAATCCTATGGGACACCAGCGTGACACGATCGGAGAGAGATTGTGCGCAGGACCAACGGTTTAACGTGCTTTCCGAGGCACGGGGGTACAAGACCGCCAATTTCCAGACTACGGGCTAACACTAAGAATTTCTTACCGAAAACTTAAGTACCAATTTTCGACCCGACCTCGGGGATCGAACCCGGGACCTTTTGCGTAGGCGACCCACTAACCACTCCGACAATAAGGCAGGCACCCGCACCCGTATAGAGATGCATTAAGGTGTCGGGTAGGGCACACTAGCGACGCCAATCGATTTTAATTTTTAGCTGCAAAATCGGATCTATTTTAAACAATTTCGGGGTTACAACCTCTCGACAAACACTTGTACTATTCATTAAATAACCATGCACAAATGTTGGGTACAACGCGTACGCGAAAAATTGATTCACGCCAAAGCGGTCACTTTTGGCGGTAATCAATTTTTCGCATACAAAAACGTACCCAACATTTGTGCATGGTTATTTAATAAATAGTATAAGTGTTTGCCAAGAGGTTGTAATTCCGAAATTGTTTAAATTATACTACCTTAAGTTATTAACATAAATAGACTGTGCCTTCTTTGGATAGACAGCCACACCAGGTTACCACAATCCGTCAAATTTCCTCAATTGATAATGAACCAAACGTTTTAGATTAAGGTAAGAGCTGATTAAAGAAATTTGACAGTTTTATTTACTTTGATGTGTGGCTGTACGTACCTACACACATACTTATACCTACATAATATGTACGAAATTAGTTTGCCAAGTCATGGGCCATTGTGTTTTCAGGTTCAGGCCCGCCAACTACCAGACTCCGAGCTAAGACTTTTCTTACAAAAAAAAAAAATTTGGCTCTACCAGGGGATCGAATTTGGGAGAGCCCTTTTGCCCAGCGTGCGCATAAGTGCCACCATTAATAACCACTGTGCCAGATTATACCTAAGTTTTTTTATGAGGTAGTTAGCAGGTAGGCGAGCGTAACATCATTGGCAAGACTAAAGCGTATCGACTTCGCTGTCTCGGCCACCTCGTGAGAATGGGAGAAAATCGTGCAGTAAAGAGAGCGTACCTGGGGCGTCCTTATGGGCGAAGGCCAGTCGGCCGTCCAAGATACCCCTGGAAAGGTGAGGTCAATAAGGATTGCGCGGACTCTTGGTGGTTGAGTGGCAGGAAGTGGAGCAAGACCGACCGAGATTTAGGCTCTTATTATCGGAGTCCAAAACTCACTATGGGTCGCTGCGCCAACCTAGTTAGCTAGTTAAGGAGCAGACGAGCTGGGTGTCGTCAGATAGGTATCAATATAAAACACTTAGGAACGAATCCTGAAGGCCTAATTTAAAGCAGGTGTCCCTCTCTTTCACACGCGCTGTGTGTCTCCTTAGTTTGGATGCGACAGGTATATTCTCGTTCGTTACGGGATGTCTTTAAATTAAGTCACCAGGTTCTATGGTAGTCTAGTAGCGGTGTAAGTACCGAGTCGTGATCACGGGGAGATTCGAACCCCTTCGATGGCCTAGGAAGCAAAAGTTCGATTCTTGGGTCTAGCAAAAAGTTTGTTCTGTATTTTTCGAACATAGCATGCGTTTGTGATCACCAATACGCATTATTATGGCATACACTACAGGTTACAATCTTAACTTATATTAAATAGTAACATAAAATAATAATTGTACTAGATATAAACCCAAAATCGTGTACACACAGCATGAATTATAATTAGCACGTAAACAACGAAAGAAAAACCAAATTAAGTATCTAGGTTGGTTCAGTGGAGAATATTTTTTACAGTGTACCTAAATGCAACATATTTATTTATAAAAATATCCAGCTCATCGTGGTCGAGTAACAACTCGTTATAGTAACGACACATCCTAACTATTGGGTTATAGTGTGACGTGTTGTTCTTAAATGTCTGCAGAGTGAAAAGTTTTTTCCGGTTTCGCTTATGAAGTTTAGTGTTGAAGTTTATTAATTTAAGTAGATTAAGCCTAATCCCGTCACACCTACTAGCGTACATATCTCAGACTGCCTTTTCATAGAAATCCATACTGCAAAAGCTGCGCGAAGCCATTAGTACTGGCGTGACGTGTTGGGCGACGTTCTTTCTCTACCGCACTCGTATAGAATCTGCGTCTGGGCCGGTTGGATCTCTTTCACACTCTGTGACGTTTTTTTCCGAAAATGATAGCGCTTTTAAGTAATTAACATTTAATGACCACAGACAAGATTTACAAGGATAGTTAGCGATGATTTGATTTCTATTATGGAGGTCTGTGCTCTACATAAGTACGTGACGTACGTTGCCTAAGTCTCCGCCTAAAAAGCAGCGCTGCAGCGGTTTAGGCCACTGCAGCAAATGCAGCAAAAATTGGATCTCCTCCTCCAGCAGGATCAAAGAAAGATGTATTTAAATAAAAAAAAGATGTATTCCAATATCACATGACAGTTTCATAATATTCATTTCGTTCTATTTTATTTAATTGAATGCTATTGGTGGTTGTTGCTATGGGTTGGGCGACCATTGCGCATCCAGTTGCAGTGCAGACTGATCCCGCGTTCATCCCGCGTGCCTCGTCCGGTAGCCATGGGTCGATATAGGTACTTAATTATAGGTGCATAATAACTGTATGCGCGCGCTAGAAGTTGTTTTGATTTGTTAGCCGTAATAATTTTATATTTAAACTGTAGATACCCACACTCCTATTTATTCATTATAATAATTTAATAGTATGTATCTCATTATTTTTTGATATTTTCTCCTTAGTAGATATATATACCCACATTACACATACACGTTAGGTATACAAAATACACTAGACAAGCGTCCGTGGCACTCATTCAGCTGGTCTCACTGAAAACCAGCGTCTTGGCCTTTGTCTGGGCTGTGACATAAGCTGAGTGAGGGCCATTTACACTAGACGTCATAACACATCATTACATTCATTTGGCACTGTCTGGACATGATTGAATATAGTTTTGTTTTTTTTTACTTTTGTTTTATTTTTATGTATTTTTAATTGTTTTATGTTTTGTTTTCTGTTTGTACCAAATTGTGTTCTGTTTATAATTGCTATATGTTCTGTGTTGTGATGTCTATAATAATAAATATTTTCTTTCTTTCTTTCTTTCTTTAAATTACGGTCAGTTAATAATATAGTAATAGCACCTGCTAATACTGGTAAAGAAAGAAGAAGTAATAAAGCTGTAATTCCAACAGCTCAAACAAATAAAGGTATTTGATCAAAAGATAATCCATTAATTCGTATATTAATAATTGTTGTAATAAAATTAATTGCTCCTAAAATAGATGAAATTCCAGCTAAATGCAATGAAAGGTTGGGCCTTGTTGGCAGAATTAGTTCAATTTGTGTATTTATGTTACTCGTGTATAAATTTGTATTCTGTGGTCAATAAATAATAAATAAATAAAATGTCCATTATTTCAGGCAAATTACTCCCACAATTACATTAATCATATCAATTATTAAATAAAAATAAAAATTATTTTTTTTGTTTTTGCGTGTAGTGTCGATGAGGATGGTGAGGAAATTATAAAGCTGAGATCCGTTACATTAATTGCGTTTACTTCAGGGTTATGTTACAAAGTTTCAAAGACGACAGTTAGAGATGAACCGGACATAGAGATTCCGAATAATGATGTGCAAAATCTATCTCGGACCGATTTGGTTGGGCGACACGGCGTGCGACGTAACCGGAACCGGCCGTACCGATTGGTCTTCGCTGAGGGCTCTGCGGATTGGCTCGACATACAGTCGTGTACCATTTTAATTGGCCTCAGGTGCTGGACGTAGTTGATGCGTTTCGTGCTGTCTCTAAAAATTATGCGTTTAGTTGCGTGCCGCAACAATTTTATAAAAACCCTGCGCACCACAGACGCACGCCTCTTGCGCGTGGTGGCGTGGAAGCAGTGCGCGCGCGCCGCCAAATGAAATCTTTATCTTTACAGAGAGAAAAAAAGAATAGGCCGATCCCACTGATACTTTATTTTACGTTCCTTTTCATTTCATAACAGGACTTCGAAAAACTGCTCGTCAATATTTTAAATGAACCATCACCGCCAGCCTTGGCCAGTATTTTATTCATTACCATGGCCTAATCTGGCCCAATCTCGTCCAATTGGTGCCAATTCCCACTTTCGTCCAATCGATTGCTTTCAATCGAAATTCATCAGTTCGCTTTTTTATATGTCCGGATTGTTTGCGTCGGTTTGATTGGCGGAACAATCAGTAATGTTTATTCTGAAGATGAGCCTATTAAGGTGACGGGTAGGGCACACTAGCGACGCCAATTGATTTAAATTGTTTATAACTTAACCGGATATCTTATTAACAATTTCGAAGCTGCAGCCTCTCGTAACTCTCAAAACGTAGTTTTTTTTGTGTCGATTTCATGCGACATCTGCCATGTTTTTTTCATATTCATTTCAGGTGCCTTAATTCAAAGACGTCCCATAATGAGAATGTACCTGTAGCTTCCAAACAAAGACGTGTGTGACGTGCGTGTGTGAAAGAGAGGGAAACTCCAATTCGGTCGTAACGTCAGCTTTAAATTAGGCCCTCTAGTTCTTTGTACCGGGTGTCATAATATGACATTGGACATAACCAGTCGTCAAAAAAAACTAGACAACACTATAGCCCATTATACTCTAATAGAAAATTGATAATTAGTCAGACTCAATTAGAATACAATGTGATACAAAAAGGCTTCGTCAATTACTATGATTAAGTGGTTTATTTATGATGTCCCATGATGTCAGAAACGGACCTGACTCAACATATTCCACCTTATTATAAATCCTGATCTAATTACCGTACTAAAGCTCATGTCATCCTGTTCCAATACGCAATGTTAAAAGGGGCTGGCATGAAATTTGTTCTGGGAATATCCTTAGATTGCGATTTGTAATTAGGTGGTATGAGAGTAGATAATTTTTTTCTTTATGTGAAAGGTGGCGGACGAGCAGACGGATCATCTAATGGTAAGCGATTGCCGCCACCCATCATCATCATCTTTTTTCTTTGTTTTCTCAGGGGAAAATGTCCGCTGGGGGGCGGATGGGTTATGTCGGATGCCCCCGCATATCGACAGGGGGATACCGACTAAAACCCCTGGGACCCAGGAGAAATGCGTTACACATACATATCCGTCTGTAAACGGATGGGTTATGTCGGACTCTTCTCTGGCGACGGCTTCTCCTAACGAGAAGCAATTATTAGACATTCCGAATCCTATATCATTGTCCAAGCGTACCCCGGATTTCGAAGCGACAGCTTTAGACGCAACTGGGAATCCCACGCTAAATGTGGGAGAGCCACGCTTTGGCATGAATGGGCCGGCTCGACCGGAGTATGCGTCTATACTCGCACCCCACGAGTGCGAGTATAGACGCAAATAGTGTGCGAGCGAGATGTGAATAGATGCGCCGCCATTTCTGATCCCATTCTTTATCCGCACAGGTGTACCAGCAATATTTAGTTATTATTATCAAATTATTTGTAGTTATTTAGCTGTTATGTAATGTACAAATCATTTCAAAGTATTTTTTTTTATTTGATAGAAATGGGGTGAGCCCTGCGTCTCATAGCCACTGCGAAGAGTAGATGATCTATTGTGGCAGCCCCGTAACCTATTACAGCACCTCATGTAGCTCCAGTTCCAGGATAAACCCGAGAATGGAGCTGATGGGGAAGCTCTTGATCTCGTCAGCTGAGATCATGTGTGCTCCTAGGTGCCGGCTTCTGCAGCGGTGCAGCGCTATGCACTCGCCGAGGACGTGGATAATCGTTTCCTCGTCCCCTTTTTATTTCAAAGTAAGCACAATAAACTATTTGTATTTGTATTTGTAATTATTACTAGTATGCGGTTCGAATAGAAGCGGCGGTGGTTGACGCCGGTTGGTTCGTAACAAATGTTACTTTGACATGATACTAAAGTGTTAAGCTACTTTTGATGCTGACCGTACCTACATTCATAGTATGTATGTTACTAACGAGCCATTCAAATCTTAATGATGAATCCTCTAACATTGACGAAAGGACTATTTACTTGTCTATTCTCGGATCACCAAATATTTGGATTGCTAATTAGGTACCACGTCTCAAATGCGGCTAAGTGCGAGCCGGACTCGCCCATAAAGGGTTCCTTAGCAGCAAGTAAGATATATGGAAGGTAAATTGCGGTTTACGGTTTATTTATAACATATTTAAAAAACTACTTACTACATCTAGTTCAATCCAATTTTCTTTTTTAGTTTTTATGGTAATGTATATCATATTATTTTTTTTGTTTTATAATTACTTTTATTATGTAAGTTAGAGGGAGAGGGGGGGACACTTTTAACCACTTTGGGAGCGTCTCTTGCGCAAAGTATTAAGTTTAGAAAATAATTATATTAGAAACCTCAACATCATTTATAAAGACCTATCCAAAGATACCCTGCACGTATGGTTTTGATGAAAAAAAAATGTAGAGTTTCAGTTCTGAGTATGGGGACCCCATAATTTTTTTCCTATTTTTGTGTAAAAGTCGTAATGCGGTTCTATTTATCATTCAATAGTATCTATTTACCAAGTTTCAATAGTATAGTTTCGGAAAAAAGTGTCTGTGACATATACGGACGGACGGACAGACAGACAGACAGATCGTCGATCGAGACGTGACGAATCTATAAGGGTCCCGTTTTTTGCAATTTGGCTACGGAACCCTAAAAACCGATACAGTGCGAGTCGGAGTCGCGGACGGTGGGTTCCGTATCAAACTAGTGGTAGTTAACGCAGTACATTAATGAAAGAAATATTAGTAAGCAGGTACCGTAAGTTCTTATTAGTTCAAAGAACTGAAAACGGTTCCTTTTAGGTCTGGAACCCTAAAAACTCATCGCCGAGGCAGGAAAATTGACTCAAGACAAACATTTTAACTTAATGTGACGGGTAGGTAGGGCACACTAGCGAAGCCAATCGATTTTAATTTTTAGCTACTAAACCGGATTTATTGTAAACAATTTCGGGGATACAATCTCTCGGCAAACACTTATACTATTTATTAAATACTTATACTTAACTTTTGAGTCTGTTTTTGTACTCGAAATGTGAATTACCGCCAAAAGCGGCCACTTTTGGCGTGAATCAATTTTACGCGTACAAAAACGGACCTAACATATGTGCATGGTTATTTAATAAATAGTATAAGTGTTTGCCGAGAGGTTGTAATCCCGAAATTGTTTAAAATAGATCCGATTTAGTAGCTAAAAATTAAAATCGATTACTGTCGCGAGTGTGCCCTACCCGTCACCTTAAGGTGACACCACGTTGATCCTAGGCGCCGCCAAGTGATTTAGATATATTGATTGAATAAGAATAATCTTTATTGCAAAAACTGGGTACATAAATAGATAGTAATTTTAAACAACGTGTATCTGTGAACATTGACATCTCTTTAACCACGTGTTCTACCAACCATTCTAAACAACATTTGTTCAACGACTTTTCGAAATTCATCGAAAAATTTTTCGACTCCCCATACAAAATGACCAAGTCACGTGATCGAGTTTGTATGAAAAGTTGAAATTTTTTCATGCGAATTTCCAAAAGTGATTGAACAAATTTTGTTCATAATGGTTAGTAGAACACGTGGTTAAATGTACTGTATGCTAGGTATCAACAGTTACCCGTATCAGACTTGCAATCAATTGAGGCGAATAAGAGATATTTGCAATTGATACTTTAAGGCGACGGGTAAGGTACACTAGCGACGCCAATTGATTTTAATTGTTAGCTACCAAAAAAAAATATTTAAATAATTACGGGGCTTCAGTCGCTCGGCAAACCCTTATACTTTTTTTTTAATAACCATGCCCACATGTTGGATCTGTTTTTGTACCAAAAAAATGTTTCACGCCAAAAGTGGCCGCTTTTGGCGGTAATTCAAAATTCGAGTGCAAAAAAGATCAAAGAACTAACGACTAACTATTAAATAAATAGTTAAAATAGTATAGGTGTTTACCAAGAGAATGAAGCCCCGAAGTTGTTTAAAATAGATCTGGTTAAAATCAATTGGCGTCACTAGTGGGGTATACCTACCCTTCACCTTAAGAAAAGTATGAACAGTTTTTTTGATGAACTTGAAAGTTGATTGATAGCAAATTTGGAAATTACTGTTACATTGTAGAAAGTACTTATTACATAAGTGGATCGCTAATATTTGTTGATACTTACCTTAAAGTATAATTGCCCACTTTAAAAAAAATCTCTTATTTTTTTGTGTTACCTACTCTTAATATCGTCAATATTTTACCAGATTATAGCCGTTGTAAGTTTTGTAACACTGAATAAATGCTTTTATTACTATTTATTCTCCACAATGAATTAGAAATATTTTTAGTTTGCCTCATTGTAGAACCAACCTGGGTAGGTGTGCTCCTTTATACCGGTGTATGCGCTCATATAATGACATAAAGGATCATAACATAGATGTTTTTCATGATTCCATCCATACATATAAGCGGAAGTGTAATGATAAGCTGAAGGATTGTGAGTTGTAGATAAAAATTAATACTTAGTAGATAATATACCTAATATAACTTAAGTTCAATAATGCTGTATTTACCTATAATAGGCATATCTTTTAGTTAAGGCATCTTTGTACTGGTATTGTATGTGCAAACTGATATGTTGTTGGTTAATCTTTATCAATAAATAAATAAATATAAATCATTTGTCGGCGATAGTGTCGTCGCGGTGTCCCCTTAAGGCACAGATTATATGCTTAAGGCCGTGGAACAATACTGCAAAACGGGGAAAGAGGAAAAGGGATAGATTTACTGGCTAATGATGATGAAATGATTATGCGAAATGCAAATATAAGGTGACGAAAACGGAAAAGAGGAAAGTCCCTACCACTGACTAGCGATAAGACCGCCTTATTGTACCTACCGAGGTGCGCTGTGTATCCTGGTTTTATTTTTACTTAAGGTGACGGGTAGGGCACACTAGCGACGCCAATCGATTTAAATTGTTAGCTACTAAACCGGATCTATTACAAACTACAACCTCTCGGCAAACACTTATACTTTTTATTAAATAACCATGCACAAATTTTGGGTGCGTTTTTAAAAAGACACGTTGGACCCAACATTTGTGCATGGTTATTTAATAAATTAGTTAAAGTAAAACGCCCTGTTGGTCTAGTGGTTTAAGTACCGGATCGTGATCTCGGAGGGTCCTGGGTTCGATTCCCAGGTCGAGCGAAAAGTATGCTTCAAACTTTTCGAACATAGCTCGGGTTTGTGATCACCAATCCGCATTTGGAAAGCCTGGTGATTAAGCCTAATCCCATCACAGTAGCGATGACTTGATTTTTATGATGGAGGCCTTTGCCCTGCAGTGGGACAGTTTATAGGCTGATACTTTTGTACACTAAATACCACTAGACACTAATTGAAAACCTTTGAATTGCATCAACCCCCCAAGGGAACTTGGGGACCCCAGGCGAAACCGTCGCTTTAAAGTGCGACCCACTAACCATTGCGCCACCGAGGCAGTCAACCATGGTAATATCATCATCATCAGCCTATCGCAGTCCACTGCTGGACGTAGGCCTCTCCAATTGTTCGCCACTGTGATCTATCCATGGCTTCTCGCATCCAGCTCTTGCCATCCTGCGCAGATCGTCCCTCCACCAAGCCTGAGGGCGCCCTACACTACGTTTGCCAAGACGCGGTCTCCACTCTAGAACTCGTTTACCCATCGGACATGGTAATATGTAAGGTAACGAATGGTAGATATCTAAGTACACCAAGTAATAGCTAGGTATTCTTTAAACTAATAAAAAAACTGGAAGCAATGGTGTTCTAATCAGTAAATGATTTTAATGATTTTGTACGGTCAGCATCAAAAATAGCTTAACACTTTAGTACCATGACAAAGTGGCATTTTTTACGCACTCCTTAGAAACTGACTATAATAGGCAGAACAGTTAGTTACTTTGACCTGGTAATAAATAATAAGGATATTATCGTTGGATCGTATCGTTCATGATCGGTTGGAGGACCAACCGATTATGGTTACGGCGGCCAATCTGAACGAACAGCCACGTACGCAGGATATATTATAGTGCTTAAGTGTGTGCCGGCCGAGTGGTCCCCGGCAGAGTAGAATAGGCCACCCTCACTCTTACCGAGGAGTCGTAAAAGGCGACTAAGGTAAAGCTGCTGGCATGATGATTAGCACCCAGAGAAGGAAAACTCAGCATTTATATCAAAACCCTCGCCAACCCGTCTGCCAAGCGTGGTGGGTATGGGAATTACCCCTCATGTGATTGAGGGAGGCCCGTGCCCCAGCAGTGGGGACTTAAATGGGCTGATGATGATGATGATGCTCAAGTGTGTGCGCAAACACAAGTGCACTCACTATTCCCTTACCCTCATATTCCGATGCGACACTACTGTGACACGACCAGAGAGGGATCGGGCGCAGGACCAAGAGCTTAACGTGCTTTCCGGGGGGTACAAGACCGCCAACTTCTAGACTCCGGGTTGCCACTAAGAATTTCTTACCGAAAACTTAGGTAAAATTTTTTGGCTCGACCCGGGGATTGAACCCGGGACCTCTTGCGCAGCCTTTGCTTTAAAGTGCGACCCACTAACCACTGCGCCACCGATGCAGTCAACCGAGGAAGTCAAAGTGTCTTTGACTTGGTGTTAAGCTACTTTTGTTGCTGGCCGTACTTACTTTCAAATATATATACCCTTAGAGCAGCAACGAAAACCAAATGTAATAAAATGTAAATAAAAAGTTAAGTAGGTACCGAAGCTCATACAAATTGAGAATTTTGACCAATTTTGCTGTTCATAACATCAGGACAATGTCTTTTTAAGTATTCGTTTTTCTATTACAATATCCATTACACCGCAATTTCTCGCCCATGCATCACAGTTGCAAAAACGATTTAACTATAAGGTCTTATGATGAATTTAAGGTAAAATTAGTGCTCTAATGATTGTCATTTCCAATTAATAAAGTTGATTCATATAATGCCGATTTCTAATGCACTTTGCTGCAGTTCCGTTGGCATTTTGATGTCGGAGGCCAATATCCACTATGGGTCGGTGAGCCCGCAAAATACCGGGCTCTAAGGAAAATTCGGAAAACTTTTCTTCCAAATTTTCCGAGTTTCACATTTCTTCCATAGAAGTTTAAATTAGATATTTTCAACTTACCACTGCTTTCACCATGGCCCAGAAGGACCAGAAAGCCGGTCAAAATAAACCACTTCATCGCACTCAACTTTCCACTTGTCACTCGCGACGCGTCCACACCGCGCGACGGTCAAAGCACGACTGACACAACCGACTGACAGATCTCTTGGTAATTCTGATGCTCACGCGCATCTTTACAATACCAACCTTTGGAGCAAAATTATTGTTTCTGTATCAGTTTTAAAGCTTTTAAAGTTCAATTTTGATTTAGCAAGTGTAATAGTAAGTTGGTTTTTCGTAATAACGTTATCTCGTAATTATGATGATTGTTATTTGTGTACCTACGCATTTGAGGGTTAAGTCCAGTAAGATTACGTACGTAGTAATAGGGTTAAAAGTGGGTGAAGTGATGTGTCACGTGAGGGTTTCTAGGAAATTATAATAATTAAAATAAGATAACACAGTTTTGAAGTCTTTTCATCACTTTAAACTCTTTGGTGAAGCCCAAGACACGCGGCATCAATTATTTTAATGCATTTATATTTATTTTTTATTCTTAGGCATTATGCAGTTGAATGTCGTAGCCTTTTTTACTTTTTTTTTTACTTCATTATACCGCTAAAATTTGGAAAAGCTGCCTTTTAATTATTTTTGCTGCACGCATAGTGTAAGTCATTGTTTTGACTTGACTGACCCGATGGTGCATTTGGCAGTGATCCTGTTAAATGGATTTCGCAGTTGGAATCGGCATATCCCCTGAATTAAGAGATACCCAGCCAGTGGGGTGAGATGTTGCTGACGATGACGATGATGACGTATGTATTTTATTTCAAAATTTAACACCGATTAGTTGTCCCTGTATGTAAGCTGTCATACCAACTGTTTTTAAAAGCAGACAGCCAAATATATGCCGCCATATCAGTTTTAGTTGTGCAATGTCATTTCAGTGACATAAATCGTCGGTTTCCTAAAAGGATCGGGACGCAACAACATTTTCAATTATTTTTTATGCCAGAGACGACAAACGAGCAAGCGAGTCACCTGATTTTAAGTACTTAATCACCTCATTTACCGCCGCCCATGAACGTCTGCGAGATCAGAGAGGTCGCCGATGCGTTGCCGACGTTTTAGAATTACCGGAGTAGGTACCGGAGTTATTTAATAAATAGTATAAGTGTTTGCCGAGAGGTTGTAATCCCGAAATTGTTTAAAATAGATCCGGTTTAGTCGCTAAAAATTAAAATCAAATTTCGTCGCTAGTGTGCCCTACCCGTCACTTTAATAATAAATAATACCTCAAAAATTAAAAATTGAAAAAACAAAAAAAAACGCAATCTAAAGATGTCTTATTTAATAAAATAATTATTTGTAGGCAACTAAGTAGTTGCGAAAAAAGGAAAAATCTATCGTCTTTGGCAACTGATTGATTAGCAAGAATGTTAGTTCTTCTTCGGCAACTGGTTGTGAATATTAGTTGCCAATGTGGCCGGAGGGCATAAAAGAAGTCCAATTTAATTCAATATTTTATTGCGATCCAAAATGTACAATAGGTGAATAATAAAAAAAAATCCTTGTGGCATACGACCACGGCGATACAGCATAATCATTTCAGCAGAGACAATTTTCTTGTTTTGTTATTTTTAGATCGTGTTTTTTGGTAGTCGGGTTTTAGTTTTTAAACTTTTTTTTTTATTTAACATATTTTTAGTTATGTAAATATAATTACATATTTAAAATGTGCTAAAAAAAGCTCTTCTATTTGATACCCCACACGGTACCCTCAAGCAATTTTTTTTTATGTTCCTTACTCTAAGTCCCCTAGAGGGCGCTGTAATAAATTTAACGTGACGGCATGTTGCCTATAACCTGAAGACAACCAAGATGCTCATTTGTTCAAATATGATAACTAGTTTAGAAGTTAGATACGTGGAAACAGATGAACATACATACATACATACATACATAGCCTGTCAAAATCATAACCCTCTTTTTGCTCTGCCGTAGTCGGGTAAAAATGCATGGTAATGTTAAGATTTGGTGTTTAATAAAATAGGGTTATATCCTCATTTCGCATGCTTCATAGTTGTGGCCACAGGTTTAATAATAGTGTGGGTGTCACTTTTGATAAATACCTAAACTTCAAAATCTAAATACCTATTAACGCAGTACGCAGAGTTGAATTTGGCCATCATCATCAACGCCCTGTGGCTAGGGGCGTTTAAGAATAATGCCAAGGTTCCCGGCCTGTCGTAAGAGGCGACTTAACGGGCTTTCGGAGTACGTGAGCGTATCCACTGCTGGGGAGTGGCTTGCTCAGCATACGACTCCGCGGGGGACGACATTACTGTGTGTCCTGGTAGGTCGGACAGCGATGAAGGGCTGTATTGCGCCAGATACGGGTGAAGCGGCGAGCGCGATTAGCGGTACGGTCTAGTCCCGGCTGTGGGGTTTCCGACCGCGATTGCGCGGAGATGGACACCCCAGGGGTTTTAGTTAGGGTTTGAGTCCCACACACCACCTTGTTCCCTACATGTAGCAAGATGACGGCCATGATGGTTTCCCTGGGAAAAAAAATGGCCATCATCATCATCTTATCGTGTCATTCCCGGTAGCGTCCTTCGCAACCACATATTAATTTTTGGGCGCATCAAAGCCTTGGGTCCCGGGATATGTAGGTTCTACGTTTGAATGAATGAATGAATGAATATAGGTACTTTTATTGCACTCAAAATAAAGTATGAAAACTTAAAAACTAGGTATTACAGGATGTGTACAACGAAGGCGGCCTTATCACTATGAGTGATCTCTTCCAGGCAACCTTTGGGTAAAGTACACTTGATGAAGGTGTAGGGCGGAGCAATCTTATATATTTATATCATCATCATCATCAGCCCATTTAAGTCCCCACTGCTGGGGCACGGGCCTCCCTCAATCACATGAGGGATCAATATTTATATACTTACACAGAAAGTTTAAATACAAATACATAAATAAATTATGAATGTACTAATACAAATATTATATATAATGATTAGTTATAGATAAAATAAAATTGTCTTTATCTTTATAAGTATAGCAACTAAAATACTAACAATGGATCACAAAGTAGACGAATGATTCTCAGAGGACAGGAAGAGATGAGAGGAAGTGGGAACAGTGGTCTCAAAGGTTTGGACCATGAAATTGGAATTTACTATTATTAATTCAATGTAAATTCTAATTAAATTAATTAAGTTGGTATGCAGTAATTTTATTACTTATCTGAGTATTCGTCGAATTTCGTTTTGCCGAAACCGAAGGAATTTTCGCTTATTAAAAAGCTAAACTAAAAAAGATTTCGACTTTTAAGAGCGAGAGGTCGGCTTTGGCGTTATTTAAAAATTAGACAATCCTGTGTGTTTTCCAAGTCGTAAAGGTTCCGTATGCGTGTTGAAAACTTTTCCAATTTTATCACCACACCAGCAACCAACTTATCATCTTTCCGTGCGTATTTTTACCATTGGCTCGGTGGTGATGAAAACATGGTGTGGAAACCTGCAATGTCTCGTATAGTTTCTAAAAACAGAAGGAAACATTGCAAACGCGAAAAATTGATTCACGCCAAAAGCGGCCACTTTTGGCGTGAATCAATTTTTCGCGTACAAAAACCGACCCAACATTTGTGCATGGTTATTTAATAAATAGTATAAGTGTTTGCCGAGAGGTAGTAACCCCGAAATTGATTAAAATAGATCCGGTTTAGTGGCTAAAAATTCAAATCGATTGGCGTCGCTAGTGTGCCCTACCCGTCACCTTAAATGTATTTGTAATTCCGCTGTTGATGCTAACCGTATCTGTTGATGATATCCGTAACACAGGTGCTTGAGCTACCTATCGCGGAGTCAGATCAATGTATGTGATGTGGTGAAATATTTATTTATTATCCTTGGTAGCTAGAACATCGAAATTAACTGTGTGTTTAAATGACAATATTGTATGAACTTTGAGTATTACGCACCGATTCATATTGAACCTTGCACAGAATAACTGGAGCAGAAATCACGGATGTTATTGATAAATAATATGTGACGATGTTTCAAGGCATGTGTTTACTTTTGTTCGTTCAGTACTAAATTACTAAGCGATAAGTTGGTTTTCGACGTCACTTAATAGGTATTATATCTTTCAACCGATTACTGCTACGGCAGTCAATCTCAAAACGATCAGCCACGTACGCAGCTTATATTATAGTGCTCAAGTGTGTGCGCAAACACAAGTGCACTCTATTCCCTTACCCTCATATTCCGATGGGACACCAGCGTGACGCAACCGGAGAGGGATTGGGCGCAGAATACCGACAACTTCCAGACTCCGGGCTGACACTAAGATTTTTTTACCGAAAGCTTAGGTAAGTACAAATTGTTTGGCCCGACCCGCGGATCGAACCCGGAACATCTAGCGCAGCCGTCCTTATAGAGTACGACCCACTAACCATTGCGCCATCGAGGCAGGACATAATAGGTGTTAATAATGTATTTTCAGCTGAAAGAGGAGGGCGTCGCGAGCTGAAAGGGGTAGAGAGAGAGGCAGAAGGTGGGATGGAAATGGAATATCTTTTTTTTTTCTTTCCTGCTCAATAACTATACACCTAGAGTCCGCGCTGCGAAAGCAGCAAAACACGGATCTAAAATGTTGCATTCCTTGTGTATATACAAATAAACCTCAAATTTGAATGTCGACGTGACAGAAATGGCGCCTATCGCGGGACTTCTTTGGTGGTGTGGACTGTACAAATGTAAACTACTTATAAAATGTAAACTTTTATCAATTCGTATTATTTTGTAAAGATTATTTAATTTACTTGTAATATTATTAATTCCTACTGTTAATTTGAATTCTAATTTTTATTCTGACAAACTATAATATTAATCTTGACATTGTTTATATACTTTTTAATATATTAATTCATATTATTTGTTTGTATTTAATTTATTTGTATAATTATTTTATTGACATTGTTAATTTGAACTCTAATTATTATTCCAATTTTATATTCTGACAAACTGTATTATTAACCTTGACATTGTTTATATTCCATTCTAAGCAACGTAAAATATGTAATTTAGTTTTTAGTATGAATTTTGTTTTTACAATTATGATATAATATGTGTAATTATGACAACGAGCACATCTGGCGTTTTGGGAAACTGTTAGCCAGTATGTGTCAAATGTTTATAATAATATAAATTATCAAAGAGCAAGTTGTTAGGAAAAGATAATTTTGAATGATTTTTCTAAGTACCTACTTATCTATTTAATCACTAAACATCAGCAGAATTAAATGTATCTATGGACATGTGTCCATGTAACCTATGTAGGTATACGCATTAAAAACTTTATAATTGTTCCTTAGGACCTAAACGAGTTTTCCCGGTATAATGGTAAATAAAATTGACATGACATTCTGCAGTAATCGGATATTTTCTGTGCCACCATCGGGTCCCGGTAAAAGCAGATGCTGCTTCCCACCGGATTTCTGACAAGCTCCGGCCCTTTCATGCCGAAGCGTGGCCCAAACAAATAGACATAGGCTGTTTGTTTGGTTGCACTTTTCGAACGTGGGACAGCCACGCTTCGGCGTTACCTCGGCCTCACAGAAAACCGCCGCAGCACTGCTGTGTTTCGCTGCGTGATTGAGCGAGGGGGGATTAAAGGTTGGCAGCGAACTTGTGACTCCACTGGTGTCAGTGTGTCGTGGACGGCGACAATCGCTTACCATTAGGCGATCCGTCTGCTCGTTTGCCACCTATCACATAAAAAAATCTTGAAAAATAATGTGCGTCCATAGAATTATATTCTATGTGTGCGTCAGAATGACTGGTTATCTGTGGCGTTGGTCTATGAGAGTTGATTCGAAAATTGCGACATAATAATTCCTTATGCTTATAGCCAAAGGATGGTTTTCGTATCATCCCAACGAACTATAGAAATTGATTCGTTAGGCGCAAGCGGCGGCTCCTGTCAAAGACGAAACCCGCGATTTTTACATTTTTACGGCTCCTCTCCAGGAATGCTATTGGTTTTAAAAATAGAATACGCGCTCTTTTGCGTTTGTTTTTTTTCCGCCGATGCGAGTGGCCAGTGTGTTGCTAAGGCAGTTTCGTTTTTTTTTAGGAGCCGATTCTGTATACCGGTAAAATTTTAGGCCTGTTCACCGCGTGACCTCTAGTATAGCAACAAGCTGACACTAAAAAACTACTACTGTTGAAATCCTGGGTACGATTCCCAATGGACAATACGACAAAAAATCATTTTACGAAATGAAAAGTAGGTACTTCTTATTTCTAGATTAGACTTATACAAATTTTACCCCTAAAAATATTTTCAGAATTTTAAAATATAAGTATTTATGGAGAAATTTAAAAAAATGCTCACGTTGATTTAAAAAAATGGTAATCCAAAAACCAAACGACAAACAATGACATGACCAGTCGCCTAAACTTTTTTAATGTAAATATAGCACCGACATCACAATATGTTAAGCCAAAGTTTGAGCCTCAGGACTTCGTCACTTCCGGCATATTGTAATATTAAAAAAAAATCAATATAAACATACTAAATATATTTATTGAAAACTAAAAAATATGGGCCGCCTTTTTTTCTTTCTTTATTCGAAAAGCGTATAAATATGGTAATATATTTTTTCTCGTCTTGTCCATTAAAAATAAAAGTTTAATAGTAATTTCAGGTTAAAGAACGATGCGCTATTGGAAAAACCAGCCATAGATTTTTTTTACGTGATAGGTGGCAGACAAGCAGACGGATCGCCTGATGGTAAGCGATCGCCGCCGCCCATAGACACCCTTTAAACCCTTTTTACCCCGCATTGGGCCTCCGGCACCCTTACTCATGCAACGAAACCTAGCACAGTGCAGCTTCACGACGATTTTCTGTGAGGCCGTTCAAAGTCAAAAGTTTCTTTCTTTGCATAGGCTTTTTTTATGTCATAGGTGGCAGACAAAGAGACGGATCGCCTGATGGTAAGCGATAGCCGCCGCCAATAGACACCCGCTACACCAGTGGAGTCACATTAATAGAAACCTGCTTTTTATCGCTCGGGCAGGAATAAACATAGACGGACAGAAATAGCCGGGTCTATAAATAGAATGGGTCCGACGGCCTATCATGATGCACGTAGCGACCATAGGGTCCATTGGCCGTAAAGTTCAAAGTTCAGTTTACAAAAATGTATGGATGAAAATAAAAAAAAACCGACCGTGGGAAAGCCACTCTTCGGCATGAATGGGCCGGTTCGACTGGAGTGATAATAATAACCATAGTATACAGGGATAGTGTCGCTGGCTGGTGTCACATCACTTTTACAGTAATTTGTCTATGGAAAGGGCCTCTACGTGTTGGTACCCACGCACGACATAAAGGCCCGAGGTTTTTTTTTTTAATTTTAAGCGGGCGGCTATGCAGGTCCTATTCAGACCAGTATCACTGCGACCAGTTTGATCTATTGTGATCGCCACTGTGCTACATATCAGTCTCCAAACCCTACACTTTTCAGAAAGTGTATTAATTGTTTGGGACTGAGATCCCTAGCTTCTTTGGGGCTCAAAAAGTGATTTGCCAGATGTAAGCTACGTTAGCGCATCAAGTCGGACGCATTCAGTGATTATGTGTATAGGGGTTTCATCCGCCACGTTACACATTCTGGAGATTCTAGTTTCACTCAGTCCTATAATGGCCTCTACCCTTACTCACGTAGCGAAACACAGCATAATGCTACTTCACGCCGGTTTTCTGTGAGACCGAGGTATCACTCCGGTTGAGCCGGCCTATTCATGCCGAAGCGTGGCTCTCCCACGGGTAGATATACGATAATAGAATACTTTCAAATATTATAAATAATAAATAATATTTCACAACATCACATACATTGATCTGACTCCGAGATAGGTAGCTCAAGCACCTGTGTTACAGATATCAGAATCAACAGTGGGATTACAAATATATACATATAATACTTTTCTTTTGTAAATACATATTTATAATACATAGAAAACACCCAGACCAATACAAACAGACATGTTCATCGAACCCGCAACCCTAGGACCAAAGGCAGCGTTCACTACCACTGTTCCAAACGGTCGTCAATTATATACATCGAACAATATTAAAAACCGCCACCAATTAAATACACTACTAAACAATTAGCCACCTTTCACCAACCATCAATGACTAATTACGTATTCATATGTAACCTGACTGTATTATGTATAATTGACTGACTGTATACGTCGAAAAGATACGTTTGACGACGTAAATGACACCCTCTCACAAGTGCTACATTGGTTTACAACTAACAACTTGCTTTTAAATGCCAAGAAAACCAAATGTGTAAAATTCACTATGCCCAATGTAAAGCAGGTCAACACTAACGTCGTTCTGAATAATGAACAAGTTATTAATTCGACAATTTTCTTAGGTATTACACTGGATGCCAAACTGCAATGGAGACTAGTAGTAGTTCCGCCGCATATGCGGTTAAGAAGATCAGGAGCCCAATTCTCGGGCTCGTGACATTTCTTTTCATACGACATATATCACTAAAACATAGTTTTTTTGTATGGTTTTCAGGTGATATCCGCCATGTTTTTTTCATATCGAAATCCCGAGAATTGGGCTCCAGACATCTGACTGATATTGAAACCGCGAGACTGGTTTATTTTAGTTATTTTCATAGAATAATGTCATATAGTCTTTTGTTGTGGGGGTCGGCGGCTGAGATAAAGACTATTTTTGTATTGCAGAAGAGGGCCATCCGCTCCATATACAACCTTAGGCCTCGCGATTCGCTGAAAGAACTGTTTAAGAATATCGACATTTTAACTGTAGCTTCCCAATACATTTTGGACTGTATTTTGTACGTGCGTAAGAACATTGATATTTTTTCTAAAAAAATCTCCAAATCTGAAGCTCCAAAAGATTAATGGTTCATTTGTTGGACAAAGTATTAAAATGTAAGTTGCCACAAAATGTAATTGAGTTACCAACGCATAAATTTAAATCCCACGTGAAAACCTGTTTAATGAGTAAAGGATACTATAAAATTGTAGATTACTTAAATGATAAGGATTCGTGGACATAATGACCTCCGTGCCTGCACACATGTAGTAATTTTATAAATATTTACTGAAATCACTATTATTATATAATTAATCAATTTTAATAAATTAGGCTTAGCAGCATTTATTATTGTATACAAATTGATTAGTATTGATTAATCAAACAATTGACAAGATGCTAACCACCTACTATTGTACACCTCGTCCTGCAGTTTAATAGTATTGGATTAAGTACTCTGTGACCTATGAGGGGAACCTAAGTAGTCATGCTCACTCAAATGTCTCTGAGGTGGTGGCGTTATGTGGCGGGTCATTACATTCCCTCTAATATGGTTGAGTGAAATGATGGCTGACACACACGTCATACTTGTGAACAGGTGCCACCTTTGGGGACTGGTCCGCTTCGGTTTACTTCATATTTAGCTTTTAATTTGCTTCATTCTATTTTGTGTTGCATTAGACTGTATGACTTGGTATGAGGATAATAAACCATTGTAAAAAAGTTGGCGATTAAAAAGAGTAACTGGCGAGTTTCTTGCCGGATCTTCTCGACCAGAAACAACTTTCCGAGCCGGTGGTAGAATCGCATTATGTTTATTTATTTCTTTAGTATATTTTATGTATCAACATATATATGTATTAACATGTAAATTATTACATAAGTACTTATAAATAGTTTAAATCATTCAAATGTATGACGATTTGTAAGTGCTGTGTACAAGCCTATGCAAATAAAGAATTATTTGATTTTGATTTTGATTGAATATGTATGTTTATAAAAAAATATTTTATTTTTCTATTTTATTTTATTTTCTTTATTTTATATAAAAAAATATATAAAAAATATATAAAATAAAAATAAATTAAACAATAAATAATAAAAAATTAGAAAACTTCCCTCGAAAATCCGACAACCATAACCTAAATACTAGAAATAAACACAAGCTTGCTGTTCCACATCTCAGACTTCATAAGATTGGTAATTCATTCGTAGGAATGAGTATTAAAATATTTAATAAGTTACCACAACAGCTTGTTGATTTACCAATGCCCAAATTTAAAACACATGTTAAAAAATATTTAATGTTAAAAAATACTTAAATGACAAGAATTTGTGGAAATGATAAACTGTTCGCCTAAACCCATGATACTGTACTTAAAAAAAATTGGTGATTAAAAAGAGTAACTGGCGAGTTTCTTGCCGGATCTTCTCGTCAGAATCAACTTTCCGATTCCGGTGGTAGAATCACATTATATTTATTCATTTCTTAGTATATTTTTGTATCGACATATATGTTTAATTACATGTATAATATACATAGCTATAATTTATATTTTTCATGTATGACGATTTGTAGGAGCTGTATATAAGCCTATGCAAATAAAGTACTTTTGAATTTTGAATTTTTGAATTTTGGAGGTTACGTATGAATAAAAACGAAGTTTTCAGTCCTCATGGAGGTCCAACCATCCATGGAGACTTGAGTTAAGGCAAACGGCACCGATATTTAACTCAAAAATAATATATTTTAATAAGAGCTAACTATGAGGTCATGGGAGTTAGTGACTCAACGGAACGGATGGCAGATACCAGTCCGGAACCGAACCGCGCTATCCGTGGGAACATCCTCCGCTATCAGCCGTTACGACATCGCGTCACGAGGATCATGGACTTTCTACATCCTCCCTGCAGCAAGGCTGGTTTGGCCGAAGCCGAAGTAATAAAGTCCAAGAGACCACCTAAGACATTAAACATCTGTAGGTTAGAATAGTTGTTTATTTTCTGTCACCATGGTAACTGTCAAACAAACAAGCAATGAAGCTTCTCCTGGTGAAGGGGAGGACGAGGTTAATGATTCAAGAACCTCTGGCTCAGGTTTAGCGTCAGAAGACAATTTCACTGCAGACGTACCCCCAGCGTCTCCTCAACCTGCGGTAACGACACCTGCACCTAGACTTCGCAGGTGTCCCAGGGTTGATTACAAGAATTTCTTCTAAGTGCTGATATTTCAACTAGGGGTAGGAGATGTTATGTATGTACATACTCTTTTACATATAAGTACATCGATAGCAATAGATAATAGTGAGTGTGTGGCTGCGTCCACACTTGCTTCATTGCTTGTTTGTTTGACAGTTACCATGGTGACAGAAAATAAACAATCTGGTTAAAATTGGCGTATATATTATTTTATCCCTAATTTAAATATGTAACAAATAGTTATTTACGAGATTTCTACCATGTACCTTATTTTTGAGTTTCCTATATTTCCGATTGTTATTCCGTGACCATGGCGCTTGCAACAGTGCCGAAATATCGGAAACTCAAAAATAAGGTACATGGTAGAAATCCCGTATTCAAGTCTAAAAAGCTACCACAGTCCTTGAAAACGAAGGTGTTCAACCAATGTGTGCTTCCGACAATGACGTACGCCTGTGAAACCTGGCCGTTCACCGCAACACTGATACGCAGACTTAAAGTTGCACAGAGAGCTATGGAACGTATCATGCTCGGGATATCCTTACGAGACAGAGTGCGCAACACCATCATCAGGGAACGCACAAAAGTGATAGACGTAGGGTACCGAGACACAAAAATAAAATGGGTGTGGGCCGGTCATGTGTGCAGAAGGAATGATGAAAGGTGGAGCAAGGATGTCCTTGAATGGAGACCAAGAGACGGAAAGAGGAGTGTTGGCGGACAAACTGCCAGATGGTCCGATGACACCAAGGCTCAAGCTGATGTAGCGTGGTCCAGGAAAACCGACGACAGAAGAAAGTGGAGAGAAATCGGAGAGGCATATGCTCTGCAGTGGGCAAAAAAAAACCAACGCCCTGTTGGTCTAGTGGTTTAAGTACCGGATCATGATCTTGGGGTCCTGGGTTCGATTTCCGGGTCGAGCGAAAAGTATGTTTCGAATTTTTCGAACATAGCTCGGGTTTGTGATCACCAATCCGCATTTGGCAAGCGTGGTGATTAAGCCTAATCCCATCATAGTAGCGATGACTTGATTTCTATGATGGAGGCCTTTGCCCTCCAGTGGGACAGTTTATAGGCTGATACAGTGGGCTAACACATGCTGCAAATCAAGAATTATTTGACTTTGACTTTGCTGAAGAAGAAGAAATCCCATAAATAACTATTCTAATGTTAGTGCCCATGAAAGTTTAAAACAATATGTGAAGGTTAGGTATCTATTCCTAACTGTATGTATGCGGCTTCCTAGGTTTAATATCCTCCAACCGATTACGGCTACGGCAGCCAATCACAACGATCAACCACGTACGTAGGATATATTATAGTGCTCAAGTATGTGCGCAAACACAAGTGCACTCTATTCCCTTACCCTAATATTCCGATGGGATACTGCTGTGACACGACCGGAGCTGTGTGGTGCTTTCTTAGGCACGGGGGTTTCTTACCGAAAACTTTGGTACCAATTTGGTACAAATAACTGTAATAAATCTGCTTACGTAATACTTGAACGTCCCCTTATGCTTATGCTATAGTAACAAAGCTGTCGGTCATTATCCTTGGTTTTATTTGAGTTCAAAAATCAACATCTTCATACATTTTCGACTGACCGGATGGCGCAATTGGTAGTGACCCTGCCTCGTACGCCAAAGGTCGTGGGTTCGATCCCCACTCTGGACAAACATTCGTGCGATGAACACTTGTGTTTGTTCAGTGTCTGGGTGTAATATATGTATTTAAGTATATATTTGTGTTCCTCTGTTGTCTGATATCTGTAACACAAGTGCTTAAGCGACTTAGTACGGAATCAGGTCAACGTAAGAGATGTTGTGAGAATTATTATTATTATTATTTTCAGTGAATTAAAATCAACAAAAAACAAAAGAACAACAACAATGATTTCAAAAGAAAAGTATAACTTCATCGTTATTTTTTTTATGTGATGGGTGGCAGACGAATCTAAGCGATTGAGTGCTCTGCCTACCTTTAATTAAACCCCCCTTTGCCCCGGATTAGGCCTCCTCACTCACGCAACGAAACACAGCAGATCCCGGAAACCTCATAATAAGTATCGTGAATAAAATCCATTTAGCATGTTAGATCAACAAAATAAGCGAAAAAAAACCAGCTGTAATGTATGGAACAGCAGATTTTTTTCCCTTATTTTGTTGATGTTAGATCAACAAAATAAGCGAAAAAAAAATCATGCTAAAGGCTTTACACACAATGCCAATTACGAGGTTTTCGAGACGTAAACGATTTGTACACCCTGTTCAAAAGAAAATAAACTATTCTATCCCAAAAAAATTACGGTGTACATAGTAATAAAATCCCACTGTTGATTCTGATATACATAACCCAGGTGCTTGAGCTACCTACCTCGGAGTCAATTCAATGTATGTGATGTTGTGAAATATTTATTTATTTATTAATTGACTGACTGGATGGCGCAAGTCGCAATTGGTAGTGACCCTGCTTCTTACGCCAAAGGTCGTGGGTTCGATCCCCACCCTGGACAAACATTCGTGCGCTGAACACTTATGTTTGTTCGGTGTCTGGGTGTAATATAAATGTATTTAAGTATATATTTGTGTTTCTCTGTTGTCTGATATCTGTAACACATGTGCATAAGCTACTTAGTACGGAATCAGGTCAACGTATGAAATGTTGTTAGATTTAAAAAAAAATATATTTTAATATGGCTCTACCCGAAGATAATTCGCCAATGTCAAGTAACTTATTGAGAATAAGTAGGTAGTCAACAGTCGAAGTAAGTCAGCGTCACAGTCACTCAATAAAACGCCGGTGTTTTACGTTTTATCGACCTACGGATTCAGCGGATATCACTCTAAAAGCAATCGCAAGTTTTAAAACTCTTTTTGGTCCAAGCAAGTTGTCACGAGACAACTCACTCGACACACAATAGCAGTGTTAAAAACGAAGCAATCCAACGATTCTTATTATTAGGATCACTTTGCGGTACTTCACTGCACAAATAAACACCAAATTTGAACACTAAAAACCACTAGACACTAATTTAAAACCTTTGAATAGGGTATATGACTAAGCTCAAGATTTTACAAAATATAAATATTTTATTGAAATATAGCTCAATATGTGCCAATGGCAAAAATTCTCAATTAAAAATATAACGTCTAGCCGGTTTTATGGTCATTCAAAGATTCATGGGCAAGTCCATTTTAAAAGTATGAAATTATTAAAAAATAATTATACCATTGAATAACCCATACAATTTGCACCAACTATTATAATAGAACCATTGACATAAACGAAACATTTGATATAGCTACCATACAATACAAATGAAATGCATACAAAATACTGTCGTGTGACGTCACATCTTAGTAGCCATTTGTATGGAGCGTTTTGGGTTTGCCCAAAATAATGTGATTTTAAGTTGTGATATCTCAGGTAGTTTAAATGAGAATCAAGTGATTCTTTCAACGATGTTTCTATCATTGAGAGGTCTTTTGATTGCAAAAATAAAAAAAATAATTGATATACCGTATTGCATCAGTCCATGCGGCTTGTTTTAGCCCTACCCGCCGAATCAAAAATTAAATAATAAAACTTTTTTTTTGCTATGCCAAATCTTGACATTTGAACATAATCAGGAGGACAAGCTTAGATTTGATCTATGGGGACAAGTCGTAACAGAATACAGCATTTTTTTTTTAATTACATCAAAAAATTAAAGTCCCAGGATCACACGTTCGGTTCAATATCAATTGAGGAACTTAGATAAATTGTGGTAACCCGATGTGTGACTGTCTGTACCTATAATACTTACCTAGGGTAGGTAGGTATAGCTATTATGTTGTACAGTTGTCCTACATCCGTCGATCGATCGCAATCAATAGTCATTTGACGCAATTTGCTTTGTCCAAGTGCAAACTTAACATAGCGTTTATGTGTAATTTTCTCACGAACAAAGTAGCTCGCAATAACAAAATAGTTTTATCTCACTATTGAAAACTGATAGCAAAATGAGCATAGTTTTACTTTAAACAGCGGATGTTATACTTAATAATAATATCCTTCAACCAATCTCTCCACGATCAGCAATTTACGCAGGATATATTATAGTGCTCAAGTGTGTGTGCAAAAACAAGTGCACTCTCTATTCCTTTGCCCTCACATTCCGATGGGACGCCATTGTGACACAACCGAAGAGGGATCCGGCACGGGACCAATGGGTTAGCATGCTTTCCTAGGCACGGGGGTACAAGACCGCCAACTTGCAGACTCCAGGCTGACACCATGGACCATATAATATAATTAGTCTATACACAGAAATTCTTACTGGTAACTGTGGAACAAATGTTGGCCCGACCCGGGGATTGAACCTGGGACCCCAAGCGCAGCACTGCACCAACGAGCCAGCCGAGCGGTTATTATTATAAGCTTTGCGGGAAAACCCTGAATGTGCTGGCATAACCATTAGCATAACAATAATTAATTATGAAAAATCATCTCCATGGATCTAACGGGGTTCACATACCTACCATGCCATACCAATGGCGTTATCCAGACCATTATTATCTTACTCCATGGGGTTTTCTAAGAGGGTTTCATACTATTATTAATGACTTAAGCGACAGTGGCGTCATCATATTTTTTCACAATTTTTTTGTCGAATTAACTTCGGCAGTTTAAAAACATTATCTTTGTTTCATTCGTATAATAAAAAATAAAAATGTCAAATTATTGTCACTTTGACAGAGGATTGTTCCTATAAGTAAATTTTAAAAACTGGGCACAAATTGCACGAAACATTTCAAATTCAGTACTGCAATTTAAGCAAATCTGCCAAATATTAAGAAAATTCAAGTAACCAACTAAAAATGTACTAGAACGTTCCTGATTGCTATACATCAAAACATTCCTAAAAATCGTAATGAAATTAACAACACTGTAGCAGCCAAAAAGAAAAAAAAAGTATTGAAATTAATCTTTTTATTCAAAAGGAACTATTTCGTTATTTTCCTAATACACAGTTTGATGCAGTCGTAGTTAGAGTGATATGGAGGAAGGAAACTCAATTATATACGGTCTCGAACATCAGGTTAAAACTTTTATAATATAAAATTTACATTTTCGTAAACTGCTATTCATAAACTTTTGATAACAAAACATACTTTAAGTTAAAGCAGCAATCACAATCAAGTCTATACACTTTTTTTTGCATTGTTACATTGCTGGGTAAGGGCCTCTTTTAAACTACTCCAGTGGTCTGTTTGAAGCCAACACTGCCTAAATCTTCACGCCATCTTTTCCTGGGTCTGCCTCTCAATCTCTTTTTTTTAATAGTGACACAGTATATTGGCTTTCCTCAGCCTGATGGTAAGCAAGAGCCCACGATGCAGTTACAATGGATGTGATGTCAAGGCATCACTTTTCTTGGCACTGAGGTTGGACCTTGTTGTCCACTTGATTTAATTCTGTTGCATTGGTAATGTTTTATGTAACAGTTGACATAAAATAAAATAAAAAAAAATTGGTTTATTGCTCTCAAAACATTTTAGCAAATTGTCCATACTTAATATTTGTTCCTTTCTGTCTTATTGTTAACATCTTGTTGTAATTGAATTCGTGTTTGTGGTCAATAAATGTTTTACTTACTTACTTTCAGACCAGAGCCCTATCCCCTCAGTATGGAGAGAGTGACGCTATCCGCTTCCTCATTGGCACACAGAGCCTGAAGCCACAGTCCAACCAAGTGCATGTGGTGGAACTTGAAGAAGACACTGGTGCTTTGCATACAAAAGTATGATGAAGAACAAAGTATTTTTACATCCTTTACTAATAGTTTAATTTTTTTTTTACGCCATGTGGTCCCGGCAGAGTAGAATAGGCCACCCACACTCTTACCAAGGTGTCATAAAAGCATGATCATCAGCACCCAGAGAAGGAAAACTCTGCATTTACATCAAAACCCTCGCCAACCCGTCTGCCAAGCATGGTGAGTAAGGCAATTACCCCTCATGTGATTGAGGGAGGCCCGTGCCCCCGCAGTGGGGACTTAAATGGGCTGATGATGACCAATAGTTTTATAATAATCGGGCACTCATTTACTTTAACTAAATGTTTTGAAAGATTATTAAGGACATACCCCTTTGAATCCCGCTTGCAGATTTGCTCTAAAGGTCCTGTTATTAATAAAAATGTTACCTAAGTGCAAATATTTCTTAGAAACCAATTGTAAGATTCATTCATTCATTTGCCGTGTGGTCCCCGGCCGAGTAGAATAGGCCACCCTCACTCTTACCGAGGTGTCGTAAAAGGCGACTAAGGTAAAGCTGCTGGCATGATCATCAGCACCCAGAGAAGGAAAACTCTGCATTTATATGGTAATTACCCCTCATGTGATGGAGGGAGGCTTGTGCCCCAGCAGTGGGGACTTAAATGGGCTGATGATGATGATGTAGGATTCATATTAAATTGAATTATTTCATCTTGTCAAATAAATGTGATTTAAAAAGTCTGCGTGCTAAGTTTAGGTAATTAAGTGTCCAATTATCCGATCACTATTTATTACAGTAACAAATACTAATTAACCAACTTATAACAATAATAATACTTAAACTACTATACTTTTCTGCAAGCAGGAGGCCTATGCTGATGTGTTAAGAAATATACTATGGCAATTATTTAAAACTAATATTCCACCATTACTTATTATTTGATAGAAATGGGTTGAGCCTCGCATCTCATAACCACTGCGACCAGTAGATGATCTATTGTGGCAGCCCCATAACCTATAACAGCACCTCATGTAGCTCCAGTTCCAGGATAAACCCAAGAATGGAGCTGATGGGGGAGCTTTTGATCTCATCTGCCGAGATCGTGTGTGCTCTCAGGTGCCGGCTTCTGCAGCGGTGCAGCGCTATACACTCGCCGAGGACGTAGATAATCGTTTCCTCGTCCTCGCGACAGAACCTGCAGATTTTGGTATCTGAAAGGCCCACCATCACTTAGTTTCGAGACAATAGTTCCACTTTACACCAATAGATGAAGCTAGGCGTCGATTACATCGCGGAAGCGTTTCGTGTTTTGAGATTACTTGCCTATAAGCGTTGCCATTGGCTGTAGGATTTACCACTTTATAAACAGTATAGATTATCTGTACCTAGCTCTTATCACTGAATACCATGGAACTAGAAAAGCGCACTTTAAACGGAATGTGCCATTTTCGAAAAAAACGTCACAGAGTTTGAAAGAGATCCAACCGGCCCTGACGCAGCTTCAATGCATCTCTATTCGGGTGCGGTAGAGAAAGAACGTAACCCAGCACGTCACCACAGTACAAACGGCTTCGCGCGGGTATTCAAGTATGGCTTTCTATGAAAAGACTCAGTCCGTTTAGGGTGCTAGACAAGCTAGACGTGCACCCTGCTGAATACATGGATTTATTACTATTACTAAGACGCCGTGTGGTCCCCGGCAGAGTAGAATAGGCCACCCTCACACTTACCGAGGTGTCGTAAAAGGCGACTAAGGTAAAGCTGCTGGCATGATCATCAGCACCCAGAGAAGGAAAACTCTGCAATTATATCAAAACCCTCGCCAACCCGTCTGCCAAGCGTGGTGACTATGGCAATTACCCCTCATGTGATTGAGGGAGGCCCGTGCCCCAACAGTGGGGACTTAAATGGGCTGACGATGATTACTATTACTGAAGTTTTGTGTGCCTCCTGGCAAAGACCTCCCCCAACAGTTTCCACTCTTCCTCTTAACATGCCACCCTAGATTTAGTTTTTGACAACTTCCTGGACTATTCAACCTCCAATTTTCTGAGGATCACTTCTTCTCCTCTGGGGTACGAAGTTATGACGTTAATCGTCCAATTGGTTCATCAATCTGAAGGAATAATGATGCCATAATTTCTGTGTCAGTATCTTTATTTTGATCGTATACATCCCGAAAACCTCAGAATAGGTATCGTGAATAAAGTCCAGTTAGATCAACAAAATTAACGGTAATTTTTACCTTTTATGAGGCTAACCCTCAGTAGGAAAAGCCTCAGAATAATGATGGGGACAATCAAGGCCACTGTCCCCTAAATAAACACCTAGGGTGTAACTAGGCGACCGACAGCCCTATGCAGGATATGCTTCAGCGCCGAGGAATCAGTCACACACGTGGCCCTGGAATGCGATGCGGTGACCAGACAACGCGAAGAAATCCTCAGATCGGCGGGGTCACTCCGCGAAGCCTGTGAAGAAGCTTCTGGGCGGAGTTAGGCTGGCTAGAATAGCCAGGACCCAACACGCACAATAGACCAAATGAGAGTCTAAGTGCGGAAAAAGGAGTCCACTTTACATTACATTACCTATTATGAGGTTTTAGAAATGTAAACTATAAAAAATAAAAGTGTATATATGTACCATAATGATAAAATAATTTTATATAACGTACCGTAACGTTTTATGTAACGTACGAGACATACCAAGCTGTTTTCGGTACCACAGGTGACTACAAATTATGCACAAATTTCGCTTGTGAATAGACTACATAGCTGCTACAATAAGAGGTTTAGTTCTGTTGATATTTTCTGTAGTACAAAGCGATTATTTAAAAGGCAGATTCTGGAGGTTACGGAAGATGATTTATAATAAGAGAACACAGACACATACACACACACACACACGATCACATATACACACACACCTACACACACACACACAAACACATGCTCACACACTGCATGCAGCTATTTTTATTAATGAATTATTTTTGTTGTTGTTATGATTATATTGTTTGTATCGTGATGTTTGCTGTAGACCGTTCACAAAAGTTATGTTGATAAATGTAAGTCCGTTATTGGCTGTAAGAAAAATATGTTTACTGTAATTATTATATTTAAGAGCTGTGGATTTTGTAAGAATAAATAAATAAATAAATAATTTGTCGCAGGTGTTCAAGCATGACATCGGAGAAATCTGGCACTTACGCTGCTCCCCGCACAACGCAGCGGATTTACTGACCACTCACAACGCATATGACCCTAACACGTCTCAGTGCACCATGGGAGTGTCACTCTTCCGGTTACCCACTATTGAGGTATGCAAAATATTCAGACTAGTAAAATAACAGGCAACTACATACGTTAGTGCCGTGTGGTCCCCGGCAGAGTAGAATAGGCCACCCTCACTCTTACCGAGGTGTCGTAAAAGGCGACTAAGGTAAAGCTGTTGGCATGATCATCAGCACCCAGAGAAGGAAAACTCTGCATTTATATCAAAACCCTCGCCAACCCGTCTGCCAAGCGTGGTGAGTATGGCAAGTACCCCTCATGTGATTGAGGGAGGCCCGTGCCGCAGCAGTGGGGACTCAAATGGGCTGATGATGATGATGATGACATACGTTAACCTCGTCTCAAAGTTGTGAAGTAGTACTTGTGTCATGGATATCAGGTTCAAAGGTTGACTGCCTCGGTGGCGTAGTGGTTAGTGGGTCGCACTTTAAAGCGACGGCTGCGCATGAGGTCCCGCAAAAGGTAAGCAGCGCACTTGTGACACCACCGGTGTTGCAGGTGCCCATGGGCGGCGGTAATCGCTCACCATCGGGTGAGCCGTCGACTCGTCTACCTCCTATAACATAAAAAAAGGCTGATAGATACTTTACTTTTTGTACTTTCCATATTTTTCCTACAGGTAATACCCAAAGACTTGGATGACCTGAGTGCGATACAGGGGAGGAACGCTGAAGACATGGAACTGCTGAGAACCATCACTCCAGAAGTAAGAATAAGAATTATTTATTAAGGTGACCGGTAGGGCACACTAGCGACGCCAATCGATTTTAATTTTTAGCTACTAAACCGTATCTATTTTAAACAATTTCGGGGTTACAACCTCTAGGCAAACACTTATACTATTTATTAAATAGCCATGCACAAATGTTGCGTCCGTTTTTGTACGCGAAAAATTTATTCACACTAAAAGGGGCCGCTTTTGGCGGTAATCAATTTAAAAAAAAACGGACTCAACATTTGTGCATGGTAATTTAATAAATAGTATAAGTGTGTTTGGCCGTGTGGTCCCCGGCAGAGTAGAATAGGCCACCCTCACTCTTACCGAGGTGTCGTAAAAGGCGACTAAGGTAAAGCTGCTGGCATGATCATCAGCACCCAGAGAAGGAAAACTCTGCATTTATATCAAAACCCTCGCCAACCCGTCTGCCAAGCGTGGTGAGTATGGCAATTACCCCTCATGTGATAGAGGGAGGCCGGTGCCCCAGCAGTCGGGACTTAAATGGGCTGACGATGATGATGATGATGATAAGTGTTCAAAATAGAACCAGTTTAGTAGCTAAAAATTAAAATCGATTGGCGTCGCTAGTGTGCCCTACCCGTCGCCTTAAGCATCGAACATAACAAATTAATTCGAACTGTTATATTACACGTCTTATTATGGCATAATGTATTCACTTACCACCTCACTAAAACTCAAGCTATCCCGTTCCAACACACAATATTAAAAGGGGCTGGAAAAAGTTAAGTTCCGGAACATTTCTTTCATTGCGTATTGTAATAAGGGGTTGTCCATTAATCACGTGAGGCTAGAAGAGGGAGGGGGGGGGTGTAGTAAGATATCACGTGTATTTATTTCACGTGTATTATTATTATTATTTTTATGACAGTCAAAAAGAATTTGCAACCTAGTCTAGACATTTTTATCATGGTCCTTAATTTCAGAATAAAATAAAATTATTGTTTATATCTACCTGTATTTAATTACCTATATTTAAAAAAAATTTAAATTCTTTATAGGTACTAAAAATATACGTGATGTTGCGAATAGGGGGGGGGGGGGGTTGTGATAGTCCTAAACCTCACTACGTTTCACCAAGGGTGAGGGGGGGGCTTAAACAATGCTAAAAAAGATCACGTGATTAATGGACAGCCCCTAAGGCTAGGAGAACGGCCCTCAGAGACGTCATTTAAGCTAATGTTCATTAACTTTAGTATCGGTAGTCTTTATGCGTATCAAAATAAGTGTCAATATTTTTTCTTAAGTAGCCGACTAAGTTAATCAACGACTCTGAGTGTGACAGTAACCCCCTTATTTAAGTGTATCTAATAGGTACAACCCGTGCGGATAAAGAATGGGAGCAGAAATGGCGGCGCATCTATTCACTTCTCGCTCGCACACTATTTGCCTCTATACTCGCACTCGTGGGGTGAGAGTATAGACGCAAATAGTGTGCGAGCGAGAAGTATATAGATGTGCCGCCATTTCTGATCCCATTCTTTATCCGCACGGGTTGTACTTCAGTTAAGTTTCAGTGAATAAGTTTTCAGTGGCGCAGTGGTTAGTGGGTCGCACTTTAAAGCGACAGCTGCGCTTGGGGTCCCGGGTTCGATCCCCGGGTCGGGCCAAAACTTGTAGCTTAGTTTTTCTGTTAAGAAATTCTTAGTGTTAGCTCGGAGTCTGGAAGTTGGCGGTCTTGTACCCCCGTGCCTCGGAAAGCACATTAAGCCGTTGGCCCTGAGTTAATCCCTCTCCGGTCGTGTCACAGTAGTGTCCTATCGGAATATGAGGGTAAGGGAATAGAGAGTGCACTTGTGTTTGCGCACACACTTGAGCACTATAATAAATAAATATTTCACAACATCACATACATTGATCTGACTCCGAGATAGGTAGCTCAAGCACCTGTGTTACCGATATCAGAATCAACAGTGGGATTACAAATATATACATATAATACGTTTCTTTTGTAAATACATACTTATAATACATAGGAAACACCCAGACCAATACAAATAGATGTGTTCATGCACACAAATGTTTGTACTGTGCGCGGATCGAACCCGCAACCCTTGCACCAGAGGCAGCGTTCACTACCACTGTTCCAAACGGGTCGTCTAATAATACATCCTGCGTACGTGGCTGATTGTTGAGATGCGTGCCGTAACCGTAAACGGTTGGAGGATATATTTTTTGTATAATTTCATTTATATTCATCATCATCATTAATTTCGTCTACTGCTGCACTTCGGCCTCCCTTATAGGGCGTAACTCAAAAAACGTTATAAAAGCCAAATTACGAATCTTCCATACAAATGTCTTTACCCCCATTTCACTCTTTTAATGAATGACTTGAAAAAAAAAATTTAAAACAGGTAAATTTTTATTTTTGATAAATAAACATACTCATTATTTTCAATTCTCTAACATCAAGAATGACAGACTTTCACACTAACATTAACCCCCCTTTAGATAAGATAAGATAATAATTTATTGTCAAACTGTGTTTGACAATAAATTATTATCTTATGACAATAAATTGACGACCCGTTTGGAACTGTGGTAGTGAACGCTGCCTTTGGTCCAAGCGTTGCGGGTTCGATCCCCGCACAGTACAAACATTTGTGTGCATGAACATGTCTGTTTTGTATTGGTCCGGATGTTTCTATGTATTATAAGTATGTATTTACAAAAGAAAAGTATTATATGTATATATTTGTAATCCCACTGTTGATTCTGATATCCGTAACACAGGTGCTTGTGCTACCTATCTCGGAGTCAGATCAATGTATGTGATGTTGTGAAATATTTATTTATTTATTTTATTTATGTGTTACAATTGTTGTTAAAGCGTTATAGTTAGTATCAACACCTATTTAAGGGTTGATTTTTTGAAAAAAACCCTTCATAGTATGCGCCCACATAATAAATACTACTTTTATCTAAATTTCATGATTTTTGGTCGAGTAGTTTCCACTGTGCGTTGATAGATCAGTCAACCAGTCACCCGCCGCGACGAGGCGTTACCTCTTTATAAATTAGTATTGATTTAAGGTAGGATTTACATCTTTCAGTAAATAGCATCAATGTGCATCTTCCATCGCATTTACAATGGGGAATGTTCCGAGGAGCTGTTCGGCCTTATTCCAGCTGAAATTTTTCACCACCGCACATCACGTCAGAACGCCAAATTCCATCCACATCACCTGGATGGATTTATATCGACTACAGTGCGTTTCTCACGTCATTTCCTACTACGCACAGTAAAACTGTGGAACCAGTCATCCGTGGTGTTTCCGAACAGATACGACCTGGTGACCTTCAAGAAAACGGTTTACGCCTTTCTTAAGAGCCGGCAACGCATATGTGATACCTCAGGTGTTGCAGATGTCCATGGGCGGCGGTGATCACTTTCCATCAGGTGTGCCGTCTGCTCGTTTGTCCGCTATAATGTAAAAAAAAACCTAAAGGCAGCGACTTCATCGTTTAATAAACTAAGACAATACAAGGCTTTCCGCAGAAACCAGAGGAAGAAGTTCGCTGCGCAGAGTGGCACGCGATGGACCCAAACAGGGTGGGCATAGTTTACGAGGGGGGGATCCTCATCCACGACCTGGAGACGGGCGCGGCGGTCGCAGGCACGGGGACAGGGGGGCGCGCTCGCACCAAGTACCAGGGCGGCAAGTGGAACCCACACCAGGGACATTTCCAGGTTAGTACTCATCATCTCAGAGGGTTCACTGTCAAGAAGCATAAAAATTTTAAGCATTAAATAAGTTAGCATAATGTATATTTATGTATATTTAATATATATTTTTTTATTTTTGTAATCAAAAGAACTCTCAGTAATAAAAACATTGTTGAAAGAATTACTTGATTCTCATTTAAACTACTTGAGATATCACAACTTTAAAATCACATTATTTTGAACAAACCCAAAACGCTCCGTACAATATGGCTACTTAGATGTGACGTCACACGCAAGTATTTTGTATGCATTGCATTTGAATTTTGTATGGTAGCTATGTCAAATGTTTCGTTTATGTCAATGGTTCTCATGATAGTTTTTTAGATTTTCGCGTTGCATTATAACTATAATGTATCAATACGGAGATTAACACGATATTTATTATGTGGAACAACATTGTGTACTCTACATACTTGGCTCGACGTTTCGGCTACGTTACAGCAGCCGTGGTCACGAGCGGACTGGCGGAGCACGGCGTTATTTGCTGGGAATCTTCGGACACCCTCACATTTTTTGATATTAATTCGACACTAGATGAATTGTCAGTGAAGCTACTCCGACACACTACACTAACAGTATCGGTGTTTGTTTGCGTTAGTAACGGCCTAGCACGGGGTTTGCACTTGTTAATTACTGGATTCCATGTCGATGATATTTTAAATCCATCCTCCCGATTGAAAGTCTTATACTTCTTGATCTCAATCGCTTCACGTACTATCCTGGTATGAAAATGACGATCGGTGGAGAGGATTTTCGGGTCATGTAGTTCCATCCAATGATTAACTCTCATTTCCAGTAGATGTTCTGCTATTGCCGACTTATTCGCTTGTCGATTTTTAACGGCTGCTGTAACGTAGCCGAATCGTCGTGCCAAATATTTGAGTACACAATGTTGTTTCACATAATAAATATCGTGTTAATCTCTTATAATAGTTGGTGCAAATTGTATGGGTTATTCAATGGTGTAATTATTTTTTAATAATTTAATACTTCTAAAATGGACTTGCCCATGAATCTTTGAATGACCATATAACCGGCTGGACGTTATATTTTTAATTGACAATTTTTTTTATTAGAGGTACATGTACAAAAGCATGTAAAATTGCTTATTTATAGTAATGAATTGAAGATTTTTGTTTACGAGCATAGGTGAATCACTTGCTCACAGCAGCGAAAATGCAGATAAGTACTAGAAAAGTTATACCTAATTTAATATAAGTACCTAAGTTTATTCGCACCACGATATCTCCTATTGTTTTTTGGGGTTATTTCTGTCGTAAAATATGTAGATGAAAAAGGTTATTATTCCGTGAAATAACGTTTATTTTATTAGAACATTACTTATGAATCATAAGAAAGATAAATTTGATTTTTCTGATCGTCGTTCGCATGTTAAAACTTCACAACAACCATTTTGACGAGTTCCGCTCAGCGACAGATACGAATTCGAAATGGCGATTGATCGCGCCGATCTAGTTTTAATAAACGTACACGAACGTTTGTCCATGTACAGTGGCGGACAGGTCAAGCTATACAAAACTGTCCAATTTCCTCAATCGATTTCGAACAATGTGTAACAATATAAGGTTTATAATCGAATGAAGAAATTTGACAGTTTTGTATAGCTTGACGTGTCCGCCACTGTACTTTGGCAGACGGGAACGCGTCCACATGCCACGTCCCGTGTTAAATTGTCTAAGATTTATTGCTTTAGTTTAGTTATAAGTTACATCCAAGATTTTATGTTATGTTTTACAATAATATTGTGTTACTATAACCTGCCATTTTAGCGTAAAAAAATTATTGTACAACTAGCGGCCCGCCCTCACTTCGTTTCGGGACATTAGTTCCACTTTACACCAATAGATGGCGCTAGGTGTCGATTCCATCGCGCAAGCGTTTCGTTTCGGGTCGGATTAACATAGATATAAGCGATGCCGCTTTGTCTGTTGTCTCTTTATAAATAGTATAGATGGATAATGTCGGATATGTACTTTTGTCATTTTTATTTATTTTGTATACCCTAGTTTTAAGTCAATTTGAGCTATAATAAATTCATTTTCATTTTTTTTATTTTCATAAGTTATTAACCTGCAAACCTTTGGTTGCAGTTTGCAGCGTTGCAAGATATGCACATAAAGTGCTTCGACACGCGCACAGACTGCACCCGCTACGCGTGGTGCATAGACAACGCCCATAGACAACTCACCAGGGATCTAGACTTTAACCCCAACAGGTAAAAAAAAGTGAAATGGAAAAAAGTTTTTTGTGAGGCGTGGAAGACGAGCAGACGGATCCCCGTAACACCAATGGAGTAACAAGTTCGCTTCCAACCCAGGATCTGATGATGGGATACTGGAAAAATTGAGGGGACCCTCAAATTTTATAGGCGTTTCGTTTTACACATTTTCTGAAGGTTAACTCCAATTCCCCCATATATATAGATATGTTGACAACCAATAACCTTGTAGATGGACCATCTTAAAATACGCCATCTATCGTCTGCGCCACGAAAGGATCCTGTGATAAGCGCGACTTCTGTCACGTCTACATTCAAAATTGAGCCTTATTTGTATATTCACAAGGTATCTAAAATTTTTGTTCCGTGTTTTTCCGCGGGTCTTTTTCGTAGTGCGAACTCTAATATAACCCAAATTGTGTGACGATGACGACTGCCTCGGTGGCGCAGTGGTTAGTGGGTCTCACTTTAAAGAGACGGCTGCGCAAGAGGTCCCGGGTTCGATCCCCGGGTCTGGTCAAAAATTTGTACCAAATTTTTCGGTAAGAAGTGCTTAGTGGCAGCCCGGAGTCTGGAAGTTTCCGGTCTTGTGCCCCCATGTCTCGGAGAGCACGTTAAGCTGTTGGTCCTGCGCCCGAACCCTCTCCGGTCGTGTCACAGTAGTGTCCCATCGGAATATGAGGGTAAGGGAATAGTGAGTGCACTTGTGTTTGCGCACACACTTGAGCACTATAACATATTTTTTTGTACCTACTTAGCTGATCGTTGAGATTGGCCGCCGTAGCCGTAATCATCATCATCATCATCATCATTTCAGCCAATAGACGTCCACTGCTGGACATAGGCCTCCCCCAATGTTTTCCACACAGATCGGTCCTGTGCCGCCCGCATCCAATGGATTCCCGCGATCTTCACCAGATCGTCGGTCCACCTTGTGGGGGGCCTGCCACGGCTGCGACTTCCTGTACGTGGCCTCCACTCGAGGACCTTTCCGCCCCAACGGCCGTCTGTTCTCCTCGCTATGTGCCCTGCCCATTGCCACTTGAGGCATGCAATCCTTTGGGCTATGTCTGTAACCTTAGTTCTTCCTGCGGATCTCATCTCATTTCTGATACGATCACGCAGGGAGACTCCGAGCATAGCCGTAATCGGTTCGAGGATATTAATTAAATGTATGATGTGTTCAGGCAGTTCCACTTGGCGTCCGCCGGAGACGATGCGGCACTAAACATCTGGGACTATAGAAGTTGTAAAGAGCCGATATTCACGAGGGTCGACCATTCTCATTGGTAAGTTTTTATTTTATTTTATTATTAGGAATAACAAACAGTTACACATTATATGCTTGTAAATTACATTATTGAGTGTATGGGTAAATGCGCAACGAACGCCGTTATCCACGGATTATCGAAAAAGAATTGAGCTGCTAAAGATTATACAAACTAAAAACATTTTTAACTACATTGAAAATTAAGTGCTTGAATAAAAGAAAACTATATAAAACTATTTTTTTTTGTTTTTAATTATATCAGCAAAAAGATATCGAGGTTATTAAAGTTGATTATTATAAAGTTATTTTAAATTAAAATTAAATTTAAAATTTAAAAAACCCTACCGACACAACTAAAGTTTAACCGAATATTAAAGTTAAGTATATTAAGTATTAAATAAATAGTATGAGTGTTTTACGAGAGGTTCTTCGAAATAGTTAAAAAGATATCAGGGTTAGTTGCTAACAACTAATCAATTGGCGTCGCTAGTGTCACGTCTGTTGGCTTAAATGATGATGATGACCCATATTTTGCGAATAAAGAATTATGAACGTCAAGATGGCGGGACCACGGCATGATTTTAAAATTTCAATAACATTAAGATTAGGACGATATTTCTACTATTTCTAACCTCCATAGTAAAATTCTACAATCATACAAAATCAAATTATTCCATAGAAAAACTAGCCCCGCTACTTTGATATCAAAATGGCGGGACCGCTATTTAATTAGTAGAGACCCATGGCTAAATCATAATTTCAACACTCCAAATTTGAATACGTTCAGTACGACAGTGAGAAAATCGATTAATATGTAGTCGTATTAAATCGTAAGGTACCTACCTTACGATTTAATACGACATGATTTAATACGGTATGGCATTTAACGCCCAGTGTGTAATAACGCCCGAATGCTAAAAATGGAAGATAATGTCGCGCGAGTTTCGATACACTTCACGCACACATAGAATAAACAAATAGGAAAGCGCCAATGCAGCGCGGCGTTGATCACGCCACGAATATTGTCAGTTGCGAACCACACCGCGAGGACGTCGACGGTGCACCCTGTTATTATAAAATATACTCTCACAAATTGGTAAGTTTTAGTTCATTTTTCTACCTACCTTTGTCTAATTTTGTGATTAGCTTTTATTTTAGATACCATTATACCATATTTCATTGAATGTTTGATTGATTTGTTAGTAATTATGTGTGAAAATATGAGAATAATAGAAGGTACTATTCGCATAATAACGCCCAGTAAATTGAGGTTTGGGCGTTAATAGCCTGTATGGGCGCTATTATCCATATTGTGGGCGTATTTATACAAGGCAAAAAATTATTTGTATCATAACAATCTGTTTTTTACAGATCGGGGAAATGACTCCAACTAATTCCACACGTAAGAAAAGAGGAGAGAACAAAAACGATGAGGATAAAAAGAAAAGAATGAACCAAAAAAACAGAGAAAAACAAAAAAGATAAGATTAAGTTAAAAAAAAAAGTAATAAAAACAAAAGATAAGAAACAACGAAATATAAAGAGGATTAATGAAAAAAAAAAGATACGGAAGAATGGTACTGCTATGCATGTCATGAAAATACAAAATTGGACATGAGAATTTGTAAATTTTGCAGGAAGTGGTACCATAAGGAGTGTGTGGGCCTCTCGAAACATGATAAAGACTTTATTTGTTCAAATTGTGAATAAATGTAAAACGTACTATAATTCCAAAGGACTGTAAGACTGATTACTGATAGGTACTCTGAATAGTTCTTAGGATATAATTAGTTCATTACTGATCTCATTAATGTTTAAGCTTTGCACTTAATTTTAGGGCGTTAATTGACGCACTGTTCTGGGGCGTCATTAGCCATCTACGTTTAATAGCGCCCAATAAGCATTTCATAATAAATTATATTTTTGAGAAATATTACTTTTATGTTGATTTTCTATAGTTATTAAACATGTTAGAAGTGAGATATATTTTTTATAGATGATTAAATAGAATGTACGAGATGTGTTGGACGTGTTACAAATTTTAAATATTGTAGTATTTGTAATTCATTTATGAAAATTATAATTCTTTCTAAAAACAAACAATATCATATACTTTTGGTTTTGTACGGCTCTAAGTCAAAATATTTAATGTTTATTAAAATAATTCGTAAATTACTATGTGGGCGTTACTAAAAACTGTATGCTCAATAACGCCCATGACAGGGAATTCAAAAATTCTATGTTTGCATAATTTTATACGATTTATAGCTCTTAAGTGTTACTTTTTTAGATTTATTTTTTGGCAATAAAACTATTTTTCTAACCAGTTTTTTAATTCAATTGTTACATTAAATAATATATTAATTTGAAATTAAGTGGGCGTTAATTGCCTACGATACCTTATTAAAATATGATATGCATGGTGTAAGATTACGCTAGGTGTTTTTATTAATAAAATAAGTAGTGGTCCCGCCGATTCATGTATGAATGTAGAATTTTACTATGAAAGTATGAAATAGTAGAAATAGAAAGTCTAAGTCACATTTAAATTGGAAACATTCGTTGCCGCCTTCGTTGTACACATCCTGTAATATCCTGTTTTAAGTTTTCATACTTTATTTTGAGTGCAATAAAAGTATATTCATTCATTCATTCATTCAAAAATATATCGTGGTCCCGCCATCTTGACGTTCATAAAGAATTCGTATTGTGATGTATTCGTATTGTGGGTATTTGCTATATATTATAAGTATGTATTTACAAAAGAAAAGCATTATATGTATATATTTGTAATCCCACTGTTGATTCTGATATCCGTAACACAAGTGCTTGAGCTACCTATCTCGGAGTCAGATCAATGTATGTGATGACGACGACCCGATTGGAACAGTGGTAGTGCACGCTGCCTCTGATACAAGGGTTGCGGGTTCGATCCCCGCACATTACAAACATTTGTGTGCATGAACATGTTTGTTTGTATTGGTCTGGGTGTTTGCTATGTATAATAAGTATGTATTTACAAAAGAAAAGCATTATATGTATATATTTGTAATCCCACTGTTGATTCTGATATCCATAACCCAGGTGCTTGAGCTACCTAACTCGGAGTCAGATCAATGTATGTGATGTTGGGAAATATTTATTTATGTATGCGGCAGGGTGTGGACGGTGCGCTACAACACGTACCACGAGCAGCTGTTGCTGACGGGCAGCTCGGACGCGCGCGCTCTTCTCACGTGCGCCGCCGCCGTGTGCCGCGACCCGGACTCCGCCGCGCAGGTGTACGTGCCCTTATAGACTATCAAGCGTATTCTCGCGCTGCGATGGCGCAAAGAATAACAGATATCATCATCATCACTAAGGATCGTGAGATGCGATCATCCCGCAAACTCCATCTCGCATTCCCACTCCACCACTCCACACACTCCTACTCACAATCCTTCACTGTCCAATCCACCCGCCTCTGGAACAACATACCCCTATCCATCCGGCAATCCGAATCCCTCTCTATTTTCAAGTCCCGAGTTAAAGATCATTTCTTATCTTTCTAAGCCTTTGTAGTTCCTTTCATTGTCTCCTATTTCCCTGGTTACGTATCTATCAATCCAATAAACTGTTAGTATGTATGTTTATTTGTTTTGTAATGTACTAGTATGTATTAGTATTTATAGCTAGTATATATTTATTTAATATAATGTATGTATGTATATAACATACTCGTATTTATACAATGTCTTTTTTTTTTCTCTTTTTCTGACTTAATTCCCTTTTCTTAATTCGCTATACTTTTCCTCTACCCTGAGGTTGTCTGGAAGAGATCGCTATTAGCGATAAGACCGCCTACATTGTTTAGTATAATAACTTAGGCTAAGATTTGTAAATTTTGTGCAATAAAGTGTATCTATCTATCTATCTATCTATCATCATCATCAGCAACCCACACTCGTCCACTGCTGGACATAGGTCTCCCCTAATGCACGCCACTGCTCCCTATTTTCGGCCACTCTCATCCAGCCCACACCAGCCAGCCTTCGAATGTCATCATCCCATCTTGTCGCAGGGCGTCCTACACTACTCAAGGACTTTACGGCTCCAACGGCTGTCAGTTCTGCGGCAAATATGACCAGCCCACTGCCACTTCAGTTTGCTAATTCGGTGGGCTATGTCGGTGACTCTGGTTCTCTGTCGGATTACATCATTTCTGATGCGATCCTTCAGAGATACTCCGAGCATAGCCCTTTCCATAGCTCTTTGAGCGACTTTGAACCGGTAACGGTATAACAGATATACCTATAGTCTATTCTAATTATGAAGTTCTTTTTGACAGATGTTAATAGTTCACAACTAGGGAAGTATCCTTAGAAATCGATACTCAGCGGCATCGATTCTCGATTTGTAACCAATTTTAATCGAATTAACTTTCAACAATTAAGGTTAATAGAAGTAATCAAATAACACTTTTAGACATGCAACATTTCTAATCTTGGATGCTTAGCATAGTTATATAGATAAAGAATGACGTAAAAAAGGGAGCGTTCAAGTATTACGTAACGCAATTTTTAAAGATTTTGAAAGAAGAAGAGAATTTGCACTAACTATTATAATAGAACCATTGACATAAACGAAACATTTGATATAGCTACCATACGACATTCAAATGAAATGCATACAAAATACTTGCGTGTGACGTCACATGTTGTTATTTATATGGAGCGTTTTGGGTTTGCCCAAAATAATGTGATTTTAAAGTCGTGATATCTCAGGTATTTTAAATGAGAATCAAGTAGTTTTCTTTCAACGAAGTTTCTATCATTGAGAGGTCATTTGATTACAAATATGAAAAAATAGTCAAATACCGTATTATACTTTTATTTCTGACCGGATGGCGCAATTGGTAGTGACCCTGCCTCTTACGCCAAAGATCGTGGGTTCGATCCCCACCCTGGACAAACATTCGTGCGATGAACACTTGTGTTTGTTCGGTGTCTGGGTGTAATATATGTATTTAAGTATATATTTGTGTTCCTCTTTTGTCTGATATCTGTAACACAAGTGCTTAAGCTACTTAGTACGGAATCAGGTCAACGTATGAGATGTTGTGAGAATCATCATCATCATCATCAGCCCATTTAAGTCCTCACTGCTGGGGCACGGGCCTCCCTCAATCACATGAGGGGTAATTGCCATACTCACCACGTTTAGCAGACGGGTTGGTTGGTTTTGATATAAATGCAGAGTTTTCCTTCTCTGGGTGCTGATGATCATGCCAGCAGCTTTACCTTAGTCGCCTTTTACGACACCTCGGTGAGAGTGAGGGTGGCCTATTCTACTCTGCCGGGGACCAGTGAGAATTATTATTATTATTTACTACATGTAGCTTCTAACCAAATCGCAGTACGTAATATTTGAAAAGGCGGAACTCCTTCCAGGCTCGAGGATGGCGTGCTGCAGTCGTACGAGCAGCACGAGGACAGCGTGTACTGCTGCGAGTGGAGCGCGGCGGAGCCCTGGACCTTCGCCTCGCTGAGCCTCGACGCGCGCCTCGTGCTGTCGCGCGTGCCCAAGCACTTCAAATACAAGATATTGTTGTAGTACACTTCAACGGACAACTCAATTTAAAGAGAATATTCAACAAATAGATCTACATTCCGTGTATTGAATATTAAAGTCTTATTTATTACATTCAAGGTGTTTTTCATTTGCATTCATCATCAGCCCATTTAAGTCCCCACTGCTGGGGCACGGGCCTCCCTCAATCACATGAGGGGCAATTGCCATACTAACCACGCTTGGCAGACGGGTTGGCGAGGGTTTAGATATAAATGCAGAGTTTACCTTCTCTGGGTGCTGATGATCATGCGAGCAGCTTTACCTTAGTCGCCTTTTACGACACCTCGGTAAGAGTGAGGGTGGCCTATTCTACTCTGCCGGGGACCACACGGCCGTCATTTGCATTAGTGCATTTTATTTGCTATAATCCATAAAGAAAAGCATTAAGGTGACGGGTAGGGCACACTAGCGACGCCAATCGATTTTAATTTTTAGCTACTAAACCGGATCTATTTTAAACAATTTCCGAGTTACAACCTGTCGGCAAACACCTATACTCTTTATTTAATACTTATAATTAACTGTTTAGTCCGCTTTTGCACTCGAATTTTAGATTACCACCAAAAGTGGCCGCTTTTGGCGGTAATCAATTTTTCGCGTACAAAAACAGACCCAACATTTGTGCATGATTATTTAATAAATAGTATAAGTGTTTGCCGAGAGGTTGTAACCCCGAAATTGTATAAAATAGATCTGGTTTAGTAGCTTAAAATTCAAATCGATTGGAGTCGCTGATGTGCCCTACCCGTCACCTTAAGATTTTTTTGAGATGTAAGTACTTGTGTAAAATTATCTTCGTAGGTACTAGGTAACCAAAATTCTTATTATTGCCTTAGTGAAAACTGGAATGAAGCAGCACTGTGCTTTATTTCGCTGCGTGAGTGAGAGTACAGGGGCGTTTAAAGGTTGGCAGCGCACTTGTGACTCCACTAGTGTCGCGCAATCGCTTATCATCAGGTGATCCGTCTGCCCGTCTGCCACCAAAAACATAAAAAGTTTATTTTTTTTAAATTGTCTCATTATCGTTACAATTAATACGAATCTATTGGCGGCGCACAGCAAAATCTAAAAGAATTCCAGCCGCGGTGTTCCCTGATCGCTATGACATGTCCTTTTTTAAACGAGGTTTGAAAAGAGTTCTTCTCTCACGGTAGGCAGCGCATGACTGTGCTCCGGCATTGTTGATGTCTATGAGCGGCGGTTACCGTTTACCATCAGATGGGCCGCAAGCTCGTCTACCTACTATAAGCAATAAAAAAAAATAGTAATCACATGCCAAAGAGGGATGGAAAGGACCATAATGAGAATAAAACGTCTGCAAAAGATTAACCACTCTCTCATCAGAAAACGTACGGGGTCCATAGATGCACTAAGCCAGGCCAAGAAGTTAAAATGGAGATGGGCTGGTCATGTAACCAGACTCCAGGTTGCGAGGTGGACAGCAAGAACCACGTCTTGGAAGGGCACAGGAGGTGGACGAGAGGTCGGCCACTGGCGCGCTGGTCCGATGATATTGTCACCTTAGCGGGACCCAGCTGGATATGGAGAGCCCAAGACCGGATACAGTGGCGAGATTTGGGGGAGGCCTAGTTAGTTAGGAGTATTCTAAACATGTATACAGGTTGTATCTGTGAAAATTTACATCCCTTTAACCACATATTCTACTGACCATTCTGAACAACATTTCTTCTATGACTTTTTATATTCATACTAGCGGCCGCCCGCGACTTCGTCCGCGTGGAAAAGTAACTTTTAACCCCCCTTTCAACCCCTTACAACCCCCTTTTCGCAATAAAAAGTAGCCTATGTTCTTTCTCAGGGTCTAAATTATCTGTATACCAAATTTCATTTAAATCCGTTGAGTAGTTTTGGCGTGAAAGAGTAGCAGACAGACAGACAGACAGACAGACAGACAGACAGACAGAGTTACTTTCGGATTTATAATATTAGTAAGGATTCATATTCTTTATTGCTCTCCATAATGTTACAAAAGGTGGTAATAACATAGTGCAGTACAATTATGGACCCTGTCGTGCACGGCATAGATAAGAGAGGGGAGGAGTCACCTTACACTTTCATCTACAAGAATAATTTCAATAATATTTTTTTACTAGACAGCTAATTTTAAATTCGTCGAAAATTTTTTCGACTCCCCATACAAAATGACCAATTCACGTGACCGACTTTGTATGAAAAGTTAAATTTTTTTTATGCGAATTCCCAAAAGTTATTGAACAAATTAATGTTGTTCAGAATTGTTGGTAGAAAGTGGTTGGAGGTATGTAAATGTTCACAGATACACCGTGTATATACTTTAAAATAACTACTTAATAATTGTAACTGTTTAAACTTAGAATTAAAGGCTTTTTTATTTATTATTGGCGGCGCTAGTTTCGTTCATGCGTCACCTTAAGGCTACTTTTGCACATAAAACAAATGTGGGAAAGTATACTGAATATAAATAAATAAATAAGATGATCTTAAGGATTAAACGGCAATAAAATAAAGTTATGTGAACCATAAATATATTTCATTAAAACTAAAATCTCTCTGCAACTCTGTTTGCAACGTTTCGTAAATTTCCATAAACTTTTGAAGGCGGAGATCCCATGATAAGGTTACAGATAGCTCTCCGAGCTAATGCGATGTTCTGATAACTGCCTAGTATGTGAATCTTGGAATCTGCCAGCACTATTCTCGTTTTGGTCACATTTTCTATCGTGAACTTCGTCCGGCCAGCTTTTCCAGCTAGACGCCCAATAGCTCGACCCAAATGGTCTCCTTGTAGTGTCTTTACATCTTTCACTTCAAAAGATTCAACGAATAGATCGTCAAGTCTGAGGAGTGCTAGTGCGTCTTCGACATCAAATCCATAGATGAATGCCTGTAATTGAAAAGTAGCTATTAGACTATATTTTTACTAATATTACATAGGTTATTGTATTTATATACAATTATTTGTCTGTACAATTTCAACAGAAATAATTTTAATAATAATTTCACTAGTAAAACCCTGAGTGAAATGATGGACTCCCTTTTTACATTTTTTTTATGGTGGTTTGAACACAGCAGAAAGATGTAGTGTTGAGAGAAACATGTTGTGTCAAGGATTTAGACCAGCTCATCAATGTACTGGCTTATAACAATAAAAAATCCTAACTGTAATCGATACATAAAATGTCAAAGGTATGATGAGTATTGCCTACATATTCTCTAGTATTAAGAAAAATAGTCTGTTTGTACATAGTTTGACATTAGTTTAAACTGGTAATTTATATTTCTAACGTTATTAATCACTATGATTAACTATTCCCATGTCTTAAAATAAGGTTAAATAGGCATAAGTACGATAATATTTTCTGTTACACCTACACATACAATGGACCGAAAGAGAGTCTAAGTGCGGAAAAGGGAGTCCACGTTACTGTTACACCTACTATAAGTAACCACCCTGTTTATAGCGCATAAATTATTTGATATTTACTGAGTAGATGTGGACCACCCACATGGAAATTTTCCGCACATGGACTCTCTTTCGGTCCCAGTAAAATATTACAGCAAAAGGTCTCATTTTAGCAGGAAAGGATAGAGTTGATATTTTAACTCACTTTCACAAAATCTGCAGCTTTCTGTAGGTTAGCTATGTCTTTTGTCTCTGGTCCAACTTTGATTTCCACATTCCGAGTTTTCGTGTTAAAACGAACTTGCAGTAATAAATGCTCCACGATTGGTGTGAAGATCTTAAGCCAGCTCTCTTTCAAAGGTGTATATCTGAAATAACATATAATAATATGTGTAGTCCGATCATCGCACACTGGAGGTGTATGCACGCCTAAAGGAATGTGGTTGGGATTGGAACCAGATTGTGTCAATAAAATACAGTTATCTGCGTGTGTTAAATGTTTTAATTTAAGGTTTTCTGTGTACATAGATCATCGAATAATAGTTCTCCAGGAGATATAGATACTATAATGAATGAATGAAACATTTATGGACACAACGAATACATAACAGATATCACACGATATAGGATAAAAGATTAATCTGAAATATAGGTATATTCATTCATTCATTCAGGATAGTTGAACATCTAAATCAAGCTACATCTACAAATACAAATTTTAACACAATAAATACTACAAAAGATATATTTCAATGTACAAAAGTGTAAGATTTCTAAAAATTTGTTGTTTCACAAAAGTGAACATTTTTTAGGAGCTATTAATACACATTTTGAGGTTATACCTGTGGGCTGGCACTGGCACTTTTCTCATGTTAACTTTAGCTTCATTAGGCTCTACGTTCTTCTTCGACTTCTTAGCTCTCGGTCGAGTGTGTTTAGCTTTCCCTTGAATACCATTATGCTCTTCCACTTCCATACCATCACCAGATTCAGACACCGCTCTTCTTTTAACATTTTTAAGCTTCACAGTATTTTTGGCAGGCAGAAAGTCGTCCACGCTGATATTTTCCGTTTCCATTTTTGTCTTACAACTTACTAGGTCTGAATTTTTTAAAATAAAGTAAGATTTGAGATATTTTTATGTTGCAAAATAAATCACACACATGGCTCGCACGAGCGATCACAGACTAAAAAGGAATCTGTCTATATTTACCCGACTGTTTTGACATTACAGTTTTTTGTTCGGAAACAATACTTGCATTGCATTTAAAACAAAAAAGTTCATTAAACTTGTAAAAAAAATAAAAATTAGAAAAGATATTGATAATATTCTAATTAAATAAGCGGAAATCTAAGATAAATTCATGATCTTATACTGCAACACCCTACAAAAATAAATACATGAAAATGTTCCTCTTTTACTTTGGTTAGTTTTATTTCTGAACACTGTCCTCCTGAATGGTTATGTCACAATTTCACTGAGAATTTTTGTTTTGAATCGTTTTGAGGTAAGATTAGCTCCTATTCCTTTCCTTTTTACATCCAAAACCCTCTAAAACTCTCCAAAATTTTACTTTCAGGTATCTTGCTCCAGCAGGTACCTCCAGCCACAATGGCAACTATAGCTAGAACTGCTGTGGTAAAGATTATAACCCCTGGTCATGGGAGTAAGATCGCAGCCTGCACCTTCGTGCAGCACAGGGGAATAGCCGGTAGAGCGCTCAGGGACTCCTTGCCGCCTCCCCCGCCCAAGCCGGCACCATTCGACTACGTAAACAAGGATTACACCTGGCTTAGAAGTCTGGTGGACCGCACCACTCACAGATTCGACGCAAACACTAAAGTGATCGTGGTCGAAGGCCCAGTGGCAGTCGGGAAGACAGCATTTGCCGAAGCTCTAGCCTGTGATCTCGACATGAAGCACTTCAAAGAGGCAAACATGGATATCCACTACAAGAGACCGAATGGCTGTGATCTCCGCATGTTTGACGACCAGGTCCCTGAAGATACCAGAACATTTGATCATGTCAACTTTAACCTATCCCCGAACCATCGCTTGGCTGGGAATTTCCAGATTATGAGTTACATTGCTCGGTACAGCCAGTACATTGATGCATTGGCACACTTGTTCAACACCGGGCAAGGTATTGTTCTTGAGAGATCACCATACTCGGACTTTGTGTTTTTGGAAGCAATGGTTCAATCGAAGTACATCAGCAAGGGAGTCAAGTCGGTGTACTACGAGCTGAGGAACTCTACCATTGAGGAGCTGATGAGGCCCCACCTGGTTATCTATCTTGATTTACCAGTTGATGGTGTAAGTATGAAAACAGATATGTTTTGAACTATAATGTATCAATATGGGGATTAACACGATATTTATTATATGAAACAACATTGTGTACTCACATATTTGAGACCGCTCGTGACCACGGCTGCTGTAACGTAGCCGAAACGTCAAGCCAAATATGTGAGTACACTATGTTGTTAATCCCCGTATTGATACATTATAGTTATAATGCAACGCGAAAATCTAAAAAACTAGATATGTTTTGCATTGTAAAGTGGACATTTGTTTCCGCACTAACCCCTTATTACAAATCGTGAACTAAGGATAGCCCCAGAACAAATTTCGTGCCAGCCCCTTTTAACATTGTATGTTGGAACGGGATGACATGAGCTTTAGTACAGTAATAAGTATAGATTGTGATTTATAAACATGTTGACCAGTGGTAAACATGTTGACATTCATAAGTGTTCTGTATGGACCTAAATTGAATAAACTATTATCATTTTCATATAATAAAATAGTAATAGTCCTATTTAGTCTATTATGCATAATGTTACATTATGCTTTACATCAGTAATCGCCAATAAGTCCAATACATAAAGTAGTATTGCCCTGTTGGTCGGTTTATTCTCACTGTCCACCCTCTGCTAGTCCCCCCTGGGTGGACAGTGAAATAATTGTTTAAAAATTCTCTCTGTCCACCCCCTCTTTCCACCAAGAAGGGTGGACAGTGTGATTTTTTAAATACCTGTTTCGATGTCCACCTGGGTTGGATTAGCAGAGGGTGGACAGTGGTAATAAAGCTGTTGGTCGGTTGGTCTAGTGGTCTAAGTACTGGGCTGTGATCTCGGGGTCCTGATGATCTGAAATGTAATCTACTGAATACAACCTGTCTGAATAGCTAACGTATCTAGGGTCAAATGAAGGTACATGCTATTTTATTGAAAATATCCTAGATCTAGCTAGTGATTTTAAATTTTAAAATATGTTATTAAATACAAATGCCTCAAAACGGTTCTTGGATTAGAACCTGTTTAATTTTTTCCCATACCCCATTCCAGGTGATGAATGCGATCAAGAAACGCGGCCACAAGCACGAGGTGGAGGGCAAAGCCCTCACCAAGAACTTCCTTCAGGAGATAGAGAAGCAGTACAAGAACAAGTATCTCCGGGACATTTCGAGCCACGCTGAGCTCCTGGTCTATGACTGGAGTGGTGGTGGTGACGTAGAAGTGGTATGTGAATTGTGTTGTTTTCAGAAATAGTATGTATCGCACTTGGTTTGAACAATCCGCCGTTTTACAGTACGGCTTACGGCTAGCTGTTATCATAAACATGACCATATTTGAATGATTTCATGGCCTTGAACACACATACACACACACACACACACACGCACATACATACAAATACTCATAATCATACACAGTCGCCTCTTAGTATAGTTTAAATTTAAATAATGTAATATCTAACTTACCTATCTATGTAAATTATGTAATAAATATCACAGTCCCAATACTAAAATTTTAATATAATAAGGAAGAGCGGGGTTTCCAAACACAGGCTTTTCAGCTTAAATGGAGACTCCATCCACTAACTACTTAATTCAAACTTTGTTTACGAAAATAAATATTTTTATTTTAATTTTATTTTTTTGAAATGCGTCGGTTCAACGATTAGCTGGGTTGTCGTTCTTCAATAAGGTGGCCCACGTTTAGCTGTATCGTACTACTTAGTAGCTATGAAACTCGGTCCTTTGACATTATTTTACTGCTCCAGATTAAAAAGAATAGATTTTTTTTTATTGCATCTGAAGATTGTTCATATAGACAGACATATTTTTCTGGGGGAAAGAGGGGTTTAAAGGTTGGCAGCGCACTTGTAACTCCACTACTAGTGTAGCGGGTGTCCATGGGCGGCGGCAATAGCTTATCATCAGGTGATCCGTCTGCTTTTCTGCCACCTATCACATAAAAAACAAACTATTTTTTTTAATGATATAGGCGGCAGCCGACAACCGATGGGATAAACGGGTTCTGGAGTGGAGACCGCGTCTTGGCAAACGTAATTTAGGGCGCCCTCTGGCTAGGTGGGGGGACGATCTGCGCTGGATGGCTGGCAAGAGCTGGATGCGAGAAGCCATGGATGGATAGATCACAGTGGCGAACAATTGGAGAGGCCTACGTCCAGCAGTGGACTGCGATAGGCTGATGATGATGATGATGATAGGCGGCAGACGAGCAGACGTGTCACCTGATGGTAAGCGATTACCGCCGCCCATGGACACCAGCCACGTCAAAGAAGTCACAGGTGCGCTGCCGGCCATTTTAAAATGGAGTATGTATGTACTTACGCTCTTTTCTTGAAGGTTAGCAGGTCGTATCGGTCCGGAAACACCGCAGGCGATAGTTCATTCCACAGTTTTGTCATTTATACGACAGGTAGTCGAAGACATCGAGCGTCTCGACTTCGACAAGTACACCGAACGCGAGGACCCCAAGATGAAGGACTGGCGGCTGCCGCGCGAGGTGGAGTGGGCGGACCAGCGCATGCTGTACACCAACAACAAGCATTTGTTGATGAATCTGCTGGCGGTCCCGCGCACCGACGTGCCCGAGCTTATCACCAGCGCCGAGGACTCCTACCAGAGAGATACGGTAAAAATCTAATGTTTACTTAGTTTTTTACATTTTCTTGCATTATAACTATAATTGTGATACAACATTGTATACAGTTTTACCAATTTTATAAGTTACACCAATGTACCTGCGCAGAAGTCTTATTTCGTCGTAGTCGAATACTGCGGCAAAATTTTAACCAATCACAACGCTCCATTTACGCGCGCCAAAAATTACAATTTCTTATTGGTTGATGCGTCAATAATAATCAATAATTAAATCTTTATTCGCTTTAAAAAATGGTGTTTAAAGGTATAATAATAACATAAATGCATACATGTTTTGCTTAAAAAGCACGCAATTCTCATAATTATCGCCCAGGGCGCTATTACTGTGTTAAAACCAGAGAAAATGATTGAAATTAGGCTAGTGGGTCTGATCATGAACCTCGACAAAACCAAGGTCATGCACAATTGCCATATATCTGAAAGACCTGTGGCCCTAAATGGTATTTCTCTCGAGGTTGTACAAGAATATGTTTACCTGGGCCGAACTATTCAACTTGGACTTATTCGTCGACACGTACTGGAGTGGAGCGGTCGACACGTGGGGAAACGAGTGTTGGACGCCCTGCGGCGCGATGGACTAACGATTTGAGAAAGATGGCTGGTGTGAGCTGGATGCGGACCGCTCAGGACCGGGCTGGTTGGCGCTCTTTGGGGGAGGCCTACGTTCAGCAGTGGACGCCCCCTATGTCCGGCGCCCCTGAGCGGTCGCCCAACCGCGCCCTGCCCTAACGCCGCTACTGATCATCTCAAATATTGTAGGTTTCCACATTTTTGAGAAACTCTCCATGACGTGCAGGTTTCCTCATGATGTTTTCGCTCAACACCAAGCTAGAAGTAGAAATATGCACATAGATTTAAAAAATCCGGAGGTCCATGCTCGGGTTCGAATCACCACCCCCATTTGGAACGCGTTTTGATTCACTGAGATACCATCGCTAGGGATGCAACATCGCTGTTAAAAAACATCGATATTAGAACATCGATATTTTCAAAACTGAAACATCGATGTCGAAAACATCGAAGTTTATGAACTATCGTTCGTATCGATTTTTTTCGATGTTTTTTATCACCATTTATATATCGAATAAATATATTTTTTTAATAGAAGTATCGCAGGCGTTTGTTTTATATTGCAGATTGCAGAGGGCACAAAACGCTAAATAACAAAATCAACGCTTGTGTTGTGTGTGACTGAAAGAAGTGTCAGTTAGGCAGTGTTGCCAACTTAGTGGATTTTCTACTAAAACTGGTTGTTTTTACTGTCCATTTAGTGGCAAAAAATTACTTCTAGTGGCTGGTGGATATTTCTAGTGGTTTAGTAAAATTCAATTTCAACGGAAGATAGCACTATGATAAAATATCGTTCATAAAACATCGCTCATGAAGAACGATGTATCGTCGATGTTTTAGGTTTCAACATCGATGTTAAAACATCGATTTTTATGAACGATACATCGATGTTTTTGAAAAAAATCGATGTATCGTTTGCATCCCTACATCGCTCTCAAGATCTTTCAAGAACCAGACCAAGTACTAAGTACTTGTACGACTTAGGGACCTTCACGGGGCACTGCAAATTAAACAAGCACCTGCACAACATGGGCCTTTCAGATACCAAAATCTGCAAGTTTTGTCGCGAGGACGAGGAAACGATTATCCACGTCCTCGGAGAGTGCATAGCGCTGCACCGCTGCAGAAGCTGGCACCTAGGAGCACACATTATTTCGGCAGACGAGATCAAGAGCTCCCCCATCAGCTCCATCCTCGGGTTTATCCAGGAGATGGGGGCTACATGAGGTGCTGTAATAGGTTATGGGGCTGCCACAATAGATCTTCTACTGGTCGCAGTGGCTATGAGATGCAATGCTCACCCCCATTTCATTTGAATAATAATAATAATAGGGACCTTCAAGAGAAGAGTGTACTCCTTTTTAAAAGGGCCGGCAACGCATTAGCGATCTCTGTGATTTCGCGGATGTTAATGGGCGGCGATGATTGCTTTCCATCAGGTGACTCGCTTGCTCGTTTGTTGCCTCTAGCATAAAAAAAAATTAACTAAAAATTTCACATCACAAACATTGATCTGACTCCGAGATAGGTAGCTCAAGCACCTGTGTTACGGATATCAGAACCAACAGCGGGATTACAAATATATACATATAATACTTTTTTTTCTTTAATTTAGTATGTATACTGTCCCACTGCAGGAGAAAAGCCTCCATCACAGAAATCAAGTCATCGCTACCATGATGAGATTAGGCTTAATCACCACATTTGCCTAATGCGGATTGGTGATCACAGCAATCTCGAGGTATGTTCGAAAAATTCGAAACATGCCTCGACCGTGGGAGATCCAAGCTTCGACATGAATGGGCCGGCTCGACCGGAGTGATACCACGGCCTCACAGAAAACCGGCGTGAAGCAGCACTGTGCCGTGTTTCGCTGCGTGAGTGAGGGCACTGGAGGCCCAATCCGGGGGGCGGTAGGCGAGTTTAAAGTTTAAGCGCACTTACAAGCGCACTTGTAACTCCACAGGTGATCCATCTATCATCTATCTATATATATCTCGTCAGCCATCTATGTCAAAAAACAAAACCTTTGCACGACCCCCAGGACACTGAGATTACGGCCTGGAGCCCAATTCTCGGGCTCGTGACATTTATTTTCATACGAAATATATCACTAAAACATAGTTTTTCTATATAGTTTTCGGGTGATATCCGCCATGTTCTCAAAATATCACAAGCACGAGAATTGGGCTCCTGGTACTTTAAACCACTTGACCAACGGGGCGATCAATTATTTGAATGTTTGTTTTTATAATTTCAGGTGATATACAACCACCCGGCGTTTGAGTACGAAGTGGGGTACTCGAAGAGCGACTCCGGGCTGCTCACCAAGAACAAGATGCCGAAATATACCCAGTATGTGTAGGCGAACACGCGATCTGTAGTTAATGGGTTATTTAATAAAATTATTGTAAATTATACTATGGTTTTTTTTTTCACCTGTAGCATTGAGTCACCATATACTTACTTAATGTTTACTTTGAACAACCAACAAGATAAACTCTGTTACAAGCAGAAAAGCAGTTTGTAAAAATGGTGACTTATAACTACTTGTTTGCAGATACGCCTGTATGGTAGGATTGTGATAATGTTCCCAGGTAGGTCGCGAAAAAATACCGGACAACTCAAACCTGGTTGTATATGCTAGGTTGCAAAAAAAATGTATTGTTCTGTCCAGTATGACCATTTATTTTTTACCGGACAAGCCTCAAAAATACCGAACTGTACCCTGGACAGCTGGAAACCCTAGTCCGTGAACGTGATTGACCGTGGAAGGCCACGCTTCGGCATGAATGAGCCGGCTCGACCGGAGTGATACCACGGCCTCACAGAAAACCGGCGTGAAGCAGCACTGTGCTGTTTCGCTGCTTGAATGAAGGAACCGGAGGCCCAATCCGGGGGAAGGGGGGTTTAACCCTTAATTGGATATGAGTCAGTGAAAAATTTCATTGGTTTTCGCTCTTATGCCGTGACCCATAAAGTTCAAAATGTGGTGGGATCTATTTTCCCACTGCCCAATTAAGGGTTAAATGTTGGCAGCTCATTTCTAAATCCACTGGTGTACCAGGTGTCCATGGGTTGCGGGCCGCAGCTTGCGGCAATCGCTTAACATTGGTAATCCGTCTGCTTGTCTGCCACCTAACACTAAAAAAATAAATGGTGTGAATAAAACCCTAAAACAGTTCTTCATCAATGGTTTATTCATTTTAATAAAAATCGTAAAAACATTTTAACACAGCACCAGTCCATCGACAGAACGAATATCATCATTACATTACATTTAGTTGGAGAATAAAATCCTTTCCATAAGTATACCGCATAAGAATTGGTACTAAAAGAGGGTTTTCGCGTGTGAAAAATCCGCTAGATAGAGTACTATAGGAGTGAGGTGATTGGTTATTTTAAAACGTGATCTGTCAAAATGTCAATTTGTCAAATTAAACCACCAATGAAATTGATGTTGGACATCAGTCCAACAGCACGCCATCTAGCGGATTTTTTACACGCGAAATCCCTCATTACTATTAAATGACTCGACAAGGCTTGTTTTTAACCCTTAACCAGGCAACTAGTCATCGTTTATTTCATTGGTTTTCAACCTTATCTCACCTGCACAAAGTTAATAATGTGGCGGTGGTTAAAGGAATATAAATATTCACAGATAGAACCTGTATAGCCTTGTCAAAATAACACAGCCTGTATAATACGGTATGATAAAATAGTATAATAAATTATTACAATGCTAGCGTCGTTCTGCCGATATGATATAATAATAACTAAATACTTAAATTATTTCTTACCAGAGCTATTTTCCCCATAATTCAGTCCTATCCTAGCCAATTTTAATAAGATTTTACAATTTTTATTAATGGTACATAGAATACAAAAATGTTAGTTAGAAATTCGTTCAAGTAAACCCACCTTATGCACTGCTTATCTTATAGTCTATTCCAATTATGAAGTCCTTTTGACAGATTCATACTAGGGAAATAGTTCAGTACTAGGGAAGTACCCTTAGAAACGATACTCGGCGGCATCGATTCTCGATTTGTAAGAAATTGTAATCGAATGAACTTTCAACAACAAAGGTTAATAGAAATTGTCGAAAGAACACTTTTGGACATGCAAAACTTACAATCTTGTTTTTTGCCGAAAAATAAATATACAATTGGATGTTAAGTATGGTAACAACAAAACAACAAACAAACTCAAGAAAAACGCGTAAGTCTTATTGTCGTCGTAGGCTTTTCTGCACTCGTCTCGTACTGACTAAAGTGACAAACAACATGGCAGATGATCATTGATAAACACGGATTTTCAACTTGGCGATCAGAGATATAGCGATTTATATCTCTGGAACATGACCTCATCCTCAGCCATTCATCACGTTCAATGTTCAGATCAAGTTAATTTATTTTGTTATTTAGACAGTTTAAATATTACCTGCAAATGACTCTACTTTTTATTACGTTTTATTGTAAAATGCATCATAATTTTTAAGCTATAAGCAGCCCCAAAGGCACGTCACTATGTTTAAAAGTAAAACATAAACCATAGTACGTAACCGCAATCGCGCAAAAAATATCATTTTATTTTGAAGTTTAGATTATTTTGAGCTTTATATTCAAAAACGATATGTTAATTTTGCTTATGAATTAACTGTAGGGTGTTTTTGTATAATTGTATATTTTTTAGTTACGTTTTTCGAAATGTCAAAAAGGACTTCATAATTGAAACAGATTGTAATGAACTAAACTGACAGACGCAAATAACCATTTCCCATAAAGCGCCTTTACGTTCCATGGTCTCACATGCATCTCACATCTGTCAAAATAGGTCAACTGCATGGGAATTGACATCTATCAGTTTGGTTGACATAATTAAAATCAGAGTTGGAAAATCAGCAACATTCAACATGAGACATTACACAACATTTTTTGATAACCGAAAAACATTTTCAAATATCACCATTACCATGTTCGTTAGTATACTCCTAAATACTTATCATAAGATCAACTTACAATTTTTACATACTAATACAATTTTACAATATAAAAAAATATAGTATTGTCTTCAATAAATGATAATAAAAAATGGTAACAGTTAGTATATTGTTCATTAATATTAAGACAATATTTACACAAAAATAAAAGAAATGCATAAGCACATTCGGAATGTTAACATATAATGAGAAAACAGAGATCCTAAATAATATTTAAAAAAAAACTTTTTTTTAATAAGAATTTAAGCACATTGCATTATTAAGTAATATTTTAAAAATAAAATGGCAATATTTAAAATATAGATGTAAATAAGATTAATTTGCGCATTTTAGATACTTTCTTGCAAACTGCAAACTATTTTGTGTTTTTTTTATTAAGTGACATTTTGCATTTGTCAAAAGGATTCAAAATGTATGGAATTAACACATTGACATCTGTCAGTTCAGTCCACATAATTAAAAATCATAGTAGGTATATTTTTCGATGAATGGAAAATAATATGTAAAATTTTGCTTCTTTAGCACAATATGTAAAATATATTTCCTGATAAATGTCAATTCAGGCGAAGTAATAATAAAGGCCTGCTTTAAAATGAAGATAGAAAAAAAAACCCGCCTTCCAGGAATCAGGAATTGGTCGACAATCGGCCTATGTGTGCAGTCTTTAACGCCCAAATACCCGAAGGCCCATATTTACCAAACCGCTTCCCGGTCATATTCAGCCTCGATTTTTCATATTTATGCTTGAACTCCTCATGTCAGTCCGTAATTTCTGAAAATAAAATTTATCCAATCAGGGTTTTTATTTTACAGAAAAATCCAATACCCTTGAATAATAAATATTTCGGGGAGGAAGAAACTCGCCCTATTAAAACTCGTCCCAGAATTTTAGGATTTTAAACCGGCGTGAAGCAGCACTATGCTGTGTTGCGCTGCGTGAGTGATGGTACCGGAGGCCCAATCTGGGGGAAGGGGGTGTTTGAAGGTTGGCAGCGCACTTGTGACTCCCCTCGTGTTGCGGGTGTTCATGTGCGGCGGCAATCGCTTACCATCAGGTGTACCGTCTACCGCTCGTCTGCCACCTAACACAAAAAATGGTGTGAATAAAGCCCTAAAACATTTCGTCATCAATGATTTATTCATTGTAATAAAAAACTTTGTAGTAAAAACCTTTTCTTTCAGTAATCCACCTAACACATAAAAAAAATCTACTTCACTGTCCCTATTATATTTTTTTTATTTATGTGATAGGGCAGACGAGCAGACGGATCGCCTGAAAGCAATTGCCGCCGCCCATAGACACCCGCGACATCAGTGGAGTCACAAGTGCGCGCTGCCAACCTTTAAGCCCCCCTTCTCCAACGACTCACGCAACGAAACACAGCACAGCGCTGCTTCACGACGGTTTTCTGTGAGTCAATCGATTCATGTCGATCCATTCATGTCGACATTGCATAATTATGCGCAATAATTATATGTATAATCAAGACACAGACAAGGTTGGTCGCACCTGCGCAGGCGGCTACAGGTCGAGCAGGTAGGGCGAGTCCAGCGCGCCGAGCCCGGCCGCGACGCCGCCCTCGTTGGCGTCGGCCAGCTTCGTGCGCAGCATGTGCCCCACCTGTTTGTTGCTGTAGATCTTGTCCTTCGTACTGGAAGGTAACAAAACAACTACATTGGAACCAGCAATGAAGGTAACAAAACAACTACATTAGAACCAGCCATGAAGGTAACAAAACAACTACATTGGAACCAGCCATGAAGGTAACAAAACAACTCTATTGGAACCAGCCATGAAGGTAACAAAACAACTCCATTGGAACCAGCCATGAAGGTAACAAAACAACTCCATTGGAACCAGCCATGAAGGTAACAAAACAACTCCATTGGAAGCAGCCATGAAGGTAACAAAACAACTCCATTGGAACCAGCCATGAAGGTAACAAAACAACTACATTGGAACCAGCCATGAAGGTAACAAAACAACTACATTGGAACCAGCCATGAAGGTAACAAAACAAATACATTGGAACCAGCCATGAAGGTAACAAAACAAATACATTGGAACCAGCCATGAAGGTAACAAAACAACTACATTGGAACCAGCCATGAAGGTAACAAAACAAATACATTGGAACTAGCCATGAAGGTAACAAAACAACTACATTGGAACCAGCCATGAAGGTAACAAAACAACTACATTGGAACCAGCCATGAAGGTAACAAAACAACTACATTGGAACCAGCCATGAAGGTAACAAAACAACTCCATTGGAAGCAGCCATGAAGGTAACAAAACAACTCCATTGGAACCAGCCATGAAGGTAACAAAACAACTCCATTGGAAGCAGCCATGAAGGTAACAAAACAACTCCATTGGAACCAGCCATGAAGGTAACAAAACAACTACATTAGAACCAGCCATGAAGGTAACAAAACAACTACATTGGAACCAGCCATGAAGGTAACAAAACAACTACATTAGAACCAGCCATGAAGGTAACAAAACAACTACATTGGAACCAGCCATGAAGGTAACAAAACAAATACATTGGAACCAGCCATGAAGGTAACAAAACAAATACATTGGAACCAGCCATGAAGATAACAAAACAACTCCATTGGAAGCAGCCATGAAGGTAACAAAACAACTCCATTGGAACCAGCCATGAAGGTAACAAAACAACTACATTGGAACCAGCCATGAAGGTAACAAAACAACTCCATTGGAAGCAGCCATGAAGGTAACAAAACAACTCCATTGGAACCAGCCATGAAGGTAACAAAACAACTCCATTGGAAGCAGCCATGAAGGTAACAAAACAACTCCATTGGAACCAGCCATGAAGGTAACAAAACAACTTCATTGGAACCAGCCATGAAGGTAACAAAACAACTCCATTGGAAGCAGCCTTGAAGGTAACAAAACAACTCCATTGGAACCTGCCATGAAGGTAACAAAACAACTACATTGGAACCAGCCATGAAGGTAACAAAACAAATACATTGGAACCAGCCATGAAGGTAACAAAACAACTACATTGGAACCAGCCATGAAGGTAACAAAACAACTACATTGGAACCAGCCATGAAGGTAACAAAACAACTACATTGGAACCAGCCATGAAGGTAACAAAACAACTCCATTGGAAGCAGCCATGAAGGTAACAAAACAACTCCATTGGAACCAGCCATGAAGGTAACAAAACAACTCCATTGGAAGCAGCCATGAAGGTAACAAAACAACTCCATTGGAACCAGCCATGAAGGTAACAAAACAACTCTATTGGAACCAGCCATGAAGGTAACAAAACAACTCCATTGGAACCAGCCATGAAGGTAACAAAACAACTCCATTGGAACCAGCCATGAAGGTAACAAAACAACTCCATTGGAAGCAGCCATGAAGGTAACAAAACAACTCCATTGGAACCAGCCATGAAGGTAACAAAACAACTACATTGGAACCAGCCATAAGCCATGGAAATACCCGTTTGGAACAGAGGTAGCGAACGCTGCCTATAGTCCAAGGGTTGCGTGTTCAATCCACAGTTTTTTTTTGTATTGGTCTGGATGTTTTCTATGTATCATAAGTATGTATTTGGGTCGTTTTTTTTTTAAAGACAATGAGCCAAACTTACAAATAAACATTTAACTTTTATATAACAGACTACAAATGATAAATAGTATGTCCTAATTATTCGTTAATGTACTATTTTACAGACGGACTATTATTTTACGGATTGAAATTAACACCTCCGTCACGTCCCCCGAAATTAGTGCCTCTTACACACCTCTGTCACGCTTTATAATATTTTTTTACATAGTTAAATACCTACGAGGTGATAAAAGAATGTCATTATTTCATGGAAAATTAGGAATATTTTGATGGTGTAACGTATATTATTCCAAAAACATGTGTACACATCATGACATCAAAAGCAATGAGTCTAAATAAAAATCTCTACTATTTAAAAAAGCAAACCACAGATCTTGAAATAATCATTACAAGTAATGATTATTTCAAGCGGCTTGCGGCTATATTGTTAATAATATATAATGACGAAATCTGTTAACTTACCCTATAATAACTCCAAAGATACCCAACTCCGAGACTAAATCAGTTACAGGTGGCGGCACCGCTGCTCCCGGCCTGACCACGTACCCAGCTACCTACAAAAATAAACAAAAAATATCAAAGAAAGTATTATTTTATTGCATACTAAACATCATCTCCCTTATTTCAAAACGGGGTAGGGATGTAGGCGGCGCCTCGCGTCTCGTGTGGGCGTGGCGTGCGCACGAGTACTCACGAGCGGCGGCAGGATGCGCTCCGTGAGGATGTAGGCGGCGCCTCGCGTCTCGTGTGGGCGTGGCGTGCGCACGAGTACTCACGAGCGGCGGCAGGATGCGCTCCGTGAGGATGTAGGCGGCGCCTCGCGTCTCGTGTGGGCGTGGCGTGCGCACGAGTACTCACGAGCGGCGGCAGGATGCGCTCCATGAGGATGTAGGCGGCGCCTCGCGTCTCGTGTGGGCGTGGCGTGCGCACGAGTACTCACGAGCGGCGGCAGGATGCGCTCCATGAGGATGTAGGGCGGCGCCTCGCGTCTCGTGTGGGCGTGGCGTGCGCACGAGTACTCACGAGCGGCGGCAGGATGCGCTCCATGAGGATGTAGGCGGCGCCTCGCGTCTCGTGTGGGCGTGGCGTGCGCACGAGTACTCACGAGCGGCGGCAGGATGCGCTCCATGAGGATGTGGGCGGCGCCTCGCGTCTCGTGTGGGCGTGGCGTGCGCACGAGTACTCACGAGCGGCGGCAGGATGCGCTCCATGAGGATGTAGGGCGGCGCCTCGCGTCTCGTGTGGGCGTGGCGTGCGCACGAGTACTCACGAGCGGCGGCAGGATGCGCTCCATGAGATGATGTAGGCGGCGCCTCGCGTGTCGTGTGGGCGTGGCGTGCGCACGAGTACTCACGAGCGGCGGCAGGATGCGCTCCATGAGGATGTAGGCGGCGCCTCGCGTCTCGTGTGGGCGTGGCGTGCGCACGAGTACTCACGAGCGGCGGCAGGATGCGCTCCATGAGGATGTAGGCGGCGCCTCGCGTCTCGTGTGGGCGTGGCGTGCGCACGAGTACTCACGAGCGGCGGCAGGATGCGCTCCATGAGGATGTAGGCGGCGCCTCGCGTCTCGTGTGGGCGTGGCGTGCGCACGAGTACTCACGAGCGGCGGCAGGATGCGCTCCATGAGGATGTAGGCGGCGCCTCGCGTCTCGTGTGGGCGTGGCGTGCGCACGAGTACTCACGAGCGGCGGCAGGATGCGCTCCATGAGGATGTAGGCGGCGCCTCGCGTCTCGTGTGGGCGTGGCGTGCGCACGAGTACTCACGAGCGGCGGCAGGATGCGCTCCATGAGGATGTAGGCGGCGCCTCGCGTCTCGTGTGGGCGTGGCGTGCGCACGAGTACTCACGAGCGGCGGCAGGATGCGCTCCATGAGGATGTAGGCGGCGCCTCGCGTCTCGTGTGGGCGTGGCGTGCGCACGAGTACTCACGAGCGGCGGCAGGATGCGCTCCATGAGGATGTAGGCGGCGCGCTCGCGGCTGTGGCGCATGCGCAGCAGCGCGGCGCGCACGTCGGCGCCGTACAGGTTGTTGCCGCCGCCCTCGCGCTGCGGCTTCAGCACGAACCTGACGAACACACACTGGAACTCACTACTTAGGGCCGACTTTAACCACCTTATTATTATTATTTTTGTCTTATTGTGATATCAATCTCATTTATTTATTTCTCTTCTTACGCTATCTTTACAGGGCTTAGCCTAATGCGAGAGTGCAACTATCTAATTATTTTATATAAAGCTTTCTAATATATACAAATTATGTGGTACAACATTGTGTACTCACATATTTTACTCGACGTTTCGGCTACGTTGTAACGTAGCCGAAACGTCGAAACGAGCTGCTGTAGCAGCCGTGGACAGTCCGCTGTTGACCGTGACATGAATGATTAACCCTATTTCTAACATAATATATATAGTGTCGTCCTTGCGAATTCACTCATAATATTATGTATATGTATAAAGTCTATTTTTTTTATTTTATTTGAGCACAAGCATATTAGTTTATAATCTATTATCACTTTCTTACACATTTTTTAAAGTTACTAACGCCATCTATTATCAAACTGGTGAACTAGCTTCTCGACCTTCCTCTCAGCATCAGCAAGCGCCATCTCTACAGCCCTCTATAGCCTATGCTATCTATTATCACTTTCTTACACATTTTTTAAAGTTACTAACGCCATCTTTTATGAAACTGGTGAACTAGCTTATCGACTTACCTCTCAGCATCAGCAAGCGCCGTCTCTACAGCCTTCTATAGCATAGCGCTATCTATTATCACTTTCTTACACATTTTTTAGAGTTACTAACTCCATCTGTTATCAAACTTGTGAACTAGCTTCTCGACTTACCTTTGAGCATCAGCCAGCGCCATCTCTACAGCCCTCTACATGAAACTAGAAAACGCGCGCTTTAAACGGAATGTAACATTTTAGGAAAAAACGTCACAGAGTGTGACAGAGATCCAATCAGCCCTGGCGCATATTCTATACGGGTGCGGTAGAGAAAGAACGTCGCCCATGCTGTAGAGGGCCATAGACATGCACCGTCGGGTGCATGTCTATGGCCCTCTACAGCATGGCGCCAGCCATTATGACTTTCTCACACTTTTTTTAAGTACTACTCTCCCATCTGTTATCAAACTGGTGAACTAGCTTCTCGACTTACCTTTGAGCATCAGCCAGCGCCATCTCTACAGCCCTCTATAGCCTATGCTATCTATTATCACTTTCTTACACATTTTTTAAAGTTACTAATTCCATCTGTTATCAAACTTGTGAACTAGCTTCTCGACTTACCTTTGAGCATCAGCCAGCGCCATCTCTACAGCCCTCTATAGCCTATGCTATCTATTATCACTTTCTTACACATTTTTTAAAGTTACTAACGCCATCTATTATCAAACTGGTGAACTAGCTTCTCGACTTACCTTTGAGCATCAGCCAGCGCCATCTCTACAGCCCTCTATAGCCTATGCTATCTATTATCACTTTCTTACACATTTTTTAAAGTTACTAACGCCATCTATTATCAAACTGGTGAACTAGCTTCTCGACTTACCTTTGAGCATCAGCCAGCGCCATCTCTACAGCCCTCTATAGCCTATGCTATCTATTATCACTTTCTTACACATTTTTTAGAGTTACTAACTCCATCTGTTATCAAACTTGTGAACTAGCTTCTCGACTTACCTTTGAGCATCAGCCAGCGCCATCTCTACAGCCCTCTATAGCCTATGCTATCTATTATCACTTTCTTACACATTTTTTAAAGTTACTAATTCCATCTGTTATCAAACTTGTGAACTAGCTTCTCGACTTACCTTTGAGCATCAGCCAGCGCCATCTCTACAGCCCTCTATAGCCTATGCTATCTATTATCACTTTCTTACACATTTTTTAAAGTTACTAATTCCATCTGTTATCAAACTTGTGAACTAGCTTCTCGACTTACCTTTGAGCATCAGCCAGCGCCATCTCTACAGCCCTCTATAGCCTATGCTATCTATTATCACTTTCTTACACATTTTTTAAAGTTACTAACGCCATCTATTATCAAACTGGTGAACTAGCTTCTCGACTTACCTTTGAGCATCAGCCAGCGCCATCTCTACAGCCCTCTATAGCCTATGCTATCTATTATCACTTTCTTACACATTTTTTAAAGTTACTAATTCCATCTGTTATCAAACTTGTGAACTAGCTTCTCGACTTACCTTTGAGCATCAGCCAGCGCCATCTCTACAGCCCTCTATAGCCTATGCTATCTATTATCACTTTCTTACACATTTTTTAAAGTTACTAACGCCATCTATTATCAAACTGGTGAACTAGCTTCTCGACTTACCTTTGAGCATCAGCCAGCGCCATCTCTACAGCCCTCTATAGCCTATGCTATCTATTATCACTTTCTTACACATTTTTTAGAGTTACTAACTCCATCTGTTATCAAACTTGTGAACTAGCTTCTCGACTTACCTTTGAGCATCAGCCAGCGCCATCTCTACAGCCCTCTACATGAAACTAGAAAACGCGCGCTTTAAACGGAAATGTAACATTTTAGGAAAAAAACGTCACAGAGTGTGACAGAGATCCAATCAGCCCTGGCGCATATTCTATACGGGTGCGTTAGAGAAGAACGTCGCCCATGCTGTAGAGGGCCATAGACATGCACGTCGGGTGCATGTCTATGGCCCTCTACAGCATGGCGCCAGCCATTATGACTTTCTCACACTTTTTTTAAAGTTACTAATTCCATCTGTTATCAGACTGCTGAACAAGCTTCTCGACTCACCTCTCAGCATCAGCCAGCGCCATCTCTACAGCCCTCTATAGCCTATGCTATCTATTATCACTTTCTTACACATTTTTTAAAGTTACTAACGCCATCTATTATCAAACTGGTGAACTAGCTTCTCGACTTACCTTTGAGCATCAGCCAGCGCCATCTCTACAGCCCTCTATAGCCTATGCTATCTATTATCACTTTCTTACACATTTTTTAAAGTTACTAACGCCATCTATTATCAAACTGGTGAACTAGCTTCTCGACTTACCTTTGAGCATCAGCCAGCGCCATCTCTACAGCCCTCTATAGCCTATGCTATCTATTATCACTTTCTTACACATTTTTTAAAGTTACTAACGCCATCTATTATCAAACTGGTGAACTAGCTTCTCGACTTACCTTTGAGCATCAGCCAGCGCCATCTCTACAGCCCTCTATAGCCTATGCTATCTATTATCACTTTCTTACACATTTTTTAAAGTTACTAACGCCATCTATTATCAAACTGGTGAACTAGCTTCTCGACTTACCTTTGAGCATCAGCCAGCGCCATCTCTACAGCCCTCTATAGCCTATGCTATCTATTATCACTTTCTTACACTTTTTTTAAAGTTACTAATTCCATCTGTTATCAGACTGCTGAACAAGCTTCTCGACTCACCTCTCAGCATCAGCAAGAGCCATCTCTACAGCCCTCTATAGCCTATGCTATCTATTATCACTTTCTTACACATTTTTTAAAGTTACTAACGCCATCTATTATCAAACTGGTGAACTAGCTTCTCGACTTACCTTTGAGCATCAGCCAGCGCCATCTCTACAGCCCTCTATAGCCTATGCTATCTATTATCACTTTATCGCACTGAAAATGAGAATAAAAAATGCCTTTTTTATGTGATAGGTGGCAGACGAGCAGACGGATCACCTGATGATAAGCGATTGCCGCCGCCCATGGACACCCGCTACACCAGTGGAGTCACAAGTGCGCTGCCAACTTCTAAGCCCCCCTTTCCCCGGATTGGGCCTCACCCTCACTCACGCAGCGAAACACAGCACAGAGCTGCTTCACGCCGGTTATCGGTGAGGCCACGCCGGTTATTTAAGGGGCAAACTCCATTATTAAGGTAACAGAAAGCATTCCTACCCAATAATAAACAGAGAAAAGAATAAAAAAAAACGACAAATTGGAATCATTCCGCGGGTCAATATTTATTTACATTGTGTTCAGGTGCGGTGCGTAACAAAAAGGCACACTCAGCTTAAGCCACAATTTAAGGAAGGTACAGTCACAAGCTTTAATTTTGGACCTACCTGAGGTCGTGTAGCAAACATTAATAAGAGCTAATATTTTAACGTGTCAAAGTCATAATATTTACCATCGACAACTTTACTTTTCTAGGGGCAACCGTGCAAAAACGTCAATTTGAACGAGGGCATGTGATCAATAACGATGTTTTCCGAATTGTTTCTTGTCACATTTATTTGTGGTGATATTTCGTGAATGCCTACTCTTTGTTCATGCAAATCAATAATTTGAACTCTTATTTGGTCACGATTAGCCGCAAACATTTATTAATTGCTCAATTACTATTTGTAAAAATGTAACAATACCTGACACGAGTGACACAACATGTTCGTAATAAGAAAGCCATAATGATAGCTTTCTGCAAAAAGGTTATCGTTTCAAGGGTCGATTAGAAGACATTTTATGTCTTAACTTGACATTCAACATTATTGCACTAAGGTGCATTGTGAATGTTCTTACGACAATTAACGGGAATGGGCCCCAAATTAAAGCTCGTGACTGTACCTTCTTGTAGGCCATGGCGCTGGTATTATTTGAGCCCAAATAGTGATTCGCCTGGTCGTCTGCCACCTATAAGATAATACTCACGTGGATCTCTCCACCCGCAGCCGCGCGTCCCACTCGCGCGACGATGGGTATTGCGCCGGTTCATACCCCGACCTGTAGTAAACCACCGCTACGGGCCGCCCGTCTCTGCACACAGTTTATTTATTTATTTATTTAAACTTTTATTGCACAAATTTTGATACAATAAGGCGAACTTAATGCCAAGAAGCATTCTCTACCAGTCAACCTTTGGGTCATGCAGAAAGTGCAGTGGTGCGGCGAAAGGAAAATTTGTAGTTACTAGTAAGGAGAAAAAAAAATACTAATATTAAATAACTACATTATATACTATATACATACCTACATTTATAAATATATTTAAATAAATATATTATTAATAAGTACATTTTAAATAAATACAATATATGCTGCTAACTAAAAACAAAAAAAAGTAAAATACATAGGAAAAAAAAATACTACATATAAAATGTTATTTATATACATACAAGCAATTAAGTCATGCGGAAAGATTAGATGTCAAAAAATGCTCACGAACCCTTTTCTTAAATGAATGCCTATTCAGTGAGGTTTTGATATTAATAGGCAGTAAATTCCAAAGCCGTATTGCCTGCACGGTGAAAGAGTTGGTAACGAACGAGGTGTGGTGTCGCGGGATGTAAAGACGCAGGTTGTTTGCAGTTTAATTGTAATATAATCACCAGTGATCGGAATTTTGGTAAAAGTAAAGTATATGAACATACGAGGCTGCGCCCACGACGTTACTCACGCAGTTTTAGTCTTTATTTACACACTTAGAATTTCCTAACGAAATCTTAGGTGCAAAATTTCGCCCGACCCGTGGTTCGAACCCGGGACCACTTGCGCAGCCGTTGCTTCAAAGTGCGACCCCCTAACCACTGCGCCACCGAGGCAGTCATTACCAGTGATCGGAATTAGGTGTGCAATTTTTGACGAAATCTTAACATGGGACACGCCAACGACGCTTACAAATGGATGAAAACTTCGATAAGAGTCGCTAAACTAAATGTGACGTTTCACTGACTATAATATATGTAGACTGACCGGATGACGCAATTGGTAGTGACCCTGCCTCTTGCGCCAAAGGTCGTGGGTTCGATCCCCACCCTGGACAAACATTCGTGCGATGAACACTTGTGTTTGTTCGGTGTCTGGGTGTAATATATGTATTTAAGTATATATTTGTGTTCGTCTGTTGTCGGATATCTGTAACACAAGTGCTTAAGCTACTTAGTACGGAATCAGGTCAACGTATGAGATGTTGTGAGAATTATTATTATTATAACAAGGCATGATAATAGATAGATAGATAGATATTCTTTATTGCTCAAAAATAAAATACAAGCATGATACAACAGCAACAGACAGTACAATAAGGCGGTCTTATCGCTTGTAGCGATTTCTTCCAGACAACCTTTGGGTAGAGGAAAGAAATATCGTATTCTAATCGATCGAACGATAATCTATATTAAAAGCCTAAATAATATAGAATAACATGCCTTGTTGTATTGTACCTACTGTATCTCTGTTTAGTGTGACCAATAAATTAATAAATAAATAAATTTTATAATATTATTAAGTGTTTATTATCTAGATATATGTATTTATACTATAAATTTACTTAATCAATATTCAAAATCAAAAGGATTGCACCACCCTCCCCTCTTCTATCTAATGTCCTTTACCTGAAGGTTGTCTGGTAGAGATCGCTCCCAGCGATAATACCGCCTAAATTGTACATTGTATATCTGTTTACCTAGCTTTTAAGTTTTGTATGTTGTGCAATAAAGAGGATCTATCTATCGATCTAAATATAAGTACTGGTTTGTTTTTAATTTCTGATAAGAGAAACTGTATTTTATGTGTATAGAAGATTTCCGGATTCTCGCAATAATCATCATCATCATCATCATCAGCCCATTTAAGTCCCCACTGCTGGGGCAAGGGCCTCCCTCAATCACATGAGGGGTAATTGCCATACTCACCACGCTTGGCAGACGGGTTAGCGAGGGTTTTGATATAAATGCAGAGTTTTCCTTCTCTGGGTGCTGATGATCATGCCAGCAGCTTTACCTTAGTCGCCTTTTACGACACCTCGGTAAGAGTGAGGGTGGCCTATTCTACTCTGCCGGCGACCACACGACTCTCGCAATCCCGTGGACATATCCATACTCAGGTAATGTTTGAGATCGTTGCGTTGACCCTTGATTGCAATACCTATTCCGATCACTGGTCATTACATTAAGCTACATTTAAAGTACTTACACGATGAGTTGCTTCTTATCATTAAGCGTACTCTCTTCGAATATTTCGTTTAAAGTTTTCCTCATGATCTGTAAACAAACGTAAGATTTTAAACTTTCGCGTTACATCACGCTGGAGTCCCATTGGAATACGGGTAAGGGAATATAGAGTACACTTGTGTTTGCGCACACACTTGAGTACAACCTGTGCGGATAAAGAATGGGATCAGAAATGGCGGCGCATCTATTCACTTCTCGCTCGCACACTATTTGCGTCTATACTCGCACTCGTGGGTGTGCAAGCGAGAGGTGAATAGATGCGCCTCCATTTCTGATCCCATTATTTATCCGCACAGGTTGTACTATAATATATTCTGCGTACATGGCTGATCGTTACGATCGGCCGCCGTAGCCATGATCGGTTGGAAGACGCAAGGAGATTCCGAGCATAATCCTCTCCATTTCCCTTGCATGGGTACAGGACTGATCTGTGTGGAGTATCTTGGAAGTAACCTATTGGTTGAAATGATGAAGTTTTAGTCTATACTCGCACTCGTGGGGTGCGAGTATAGACGCAAATAGTGTGCGAGTGAATAGATGCGCCGCCATTTCTGATCCCATTCTTTATCCGCACAGGTTGTACCGACTAACTAAATGCTAACGCTGCCTACCTACATTTGAATGCACGTGAAATAATTTTGTTTTCATTAAAATATAATAATAATAATAATAATAATTCTCACAACATCTTAGGTTGACCTGATTCCGTACTAAGTAGCTTAAGCACTTGTGTTACAGATATCAGACAACAGATGAACACAAATATATACTTAAATACATATATTACACCCAGACACCGAACAAACACAAGTGTTCATCGCACGAATGTTTGTCCAGGGTGGGGATCGAACCCACGACCTTTGGCGTAAGAGGCAGGGTCACTGCCAATTGCGCCATCCGGTCAGTCATTTACCATATTACCTATCAATACGTTATTAACTTGGAAACTAACCACTTAACTATCAAGGAAAGATTTGCCACTTATTTATATGTACTTACATCAACTTTACTACAATACATAACATTCTCGACGACCCGATTGGAACAGTGGTAGTGAACGCTGCCTCTGATACAAGGGTTGCGGGTTCGATCCCCGCACAGTACAAACATTTGTGTGCATGAAAATATCTGTTTGTATTGGTCTGAGTGTTTGCTATGTATTGTAAGTATGTATTTACAAAAGAAAAGTATTATATGTATATATTTGTAATCCCACTGTTGATTCCGATATCCGTAACACAGGTGCTTGAGCTACCTATCTCGGAGTCAGATCAATGTATGTGATGTTGTGGAATATTTATTTATTATTTATTTATAACATTCAAATCTGCAAGTTCTTTCTCTGGCGTACTCATCTACTACAACTACTCTTAAACCTGAACTTCTATCTGTACGGCGCTTCGTGGTCTACTCAGCGGGCACCGTACAGGGGGTTTAAAGGTTAGCAGCGCACTTGTGACTCTACTGTGACTCCCGGCAGAGCAGAATAGGCCACCCTCACTCTTACCGAGGTGTCGTAAAAGGCGACTACGGTAAAGCTGCTGGCATGATCATCAGCACCCAGAGAAGGAAAACTCTGCATTTATATCAATACCCTCGCCAACCCGTCTGCCAAGCGTGGTATGGCAATTACCCCTCATGTGATTGAGGGAGGCCCGTGCCCCAGCAGTGGGGACTTAAATGGGCTGACGATGATGATGATAATGATGTGACTCCACTTGTCTACTGCACCACTTTTCGTTATTATTTAAGTCAAGGTTATGTTTCTAATTAAGTTTCCTTGTTTTGTATTGTGCCAAATAAAGTTATCATTCATTCATTCATTTATACTTGTGTGCGGGTGGGCTCCATGGGCGGCGCACACTGGGGCAAGGTATATGGAGGTGATGCGCAAAATTGAATTTTTAAAATGTGGGTAGTTGATAAAACTTACGACAATTCATCAAATTGTAACATATTTCACGTCAGTTAACATCGATCATAATTATTACAAGATTATTGTTTTGCTATCAGAGTGCTCTAAAGTTCATCTTGTGCATTTGCAATAATTTAATTAAAGCAAACAAAGTGTTATTGCTTGAGATAGGGGATAGTTACATTAAAACTAAGTTATGGCAAGTGAAGATCAAGGTCAGGACAATATAAAAACGAAAAATAATTAATTAAATAAGTTGATTCAGTACTTATGTCTTTTTTTTTTCAATTTTATCTTCTGATGAGCCTTTTAAAAGTTCGCAAAAAGCTCTTTTTAACGTGGGGGAACGAGATGGCATGAGCTTTAGTACGGTAGTAGCTTTCGATCGCATTTTGTAATAAGGGGGCACGTGATTAATAGACCGCCCCTTTGGTGGACCTAACACAAAAAAAATATATGCTAAGATCTTAGTACCTGTATTTCAGGTCTAGTCTCCGATATGTGGAACTCGTGGAACCGCTGATCGCATATGTTGTATGATACCTCCTCGACCACGAAGATGACCACGGCGTTGGGCGCGCCGAACAGGTCGAATGCCTCCACGATGCCGGAGCAGAGGCCTGATAGTGCCCTGTTCTCTGGCATCTGGAATGAAACAATCCTTAATACAAATATTTTATGTGGTCAATAAATATTTAATTACTTACTTACTTAAGATGACGCGAAGGCCCACTATCGACGCCAATCGATTTTATTTTATTAGCTACTAATCTATTTCAAACGAGTTCAGGGTTACAACCTCTTGGCAAACACTTATACTATTTATTAAATAAACATGCACAAATGTTGGGTCCAACGCATATACGAAAAATTGATTGACGTAAATGAATTTTTCGCGTACAAAAACGGACCCAACATTTGTTCATGGTTATTTAATAAATAGTATAAGCGTTTGCCGAGAGGTTGTAACCCCGAAATTGCTTCAAATAGATCCCGAATAGTAGCTAAAAATTTAAATCGATTGGCGTCGCTAGTGTGCCCTACCCGTCACCTTAATAAGAAATATCAATCGGCGTAGATTAGTGAATCGAATATAAGCACACTTAAACTTAAGGCGATGAGAACCACACGCAAGCGATTGTCATTCCATCCTCATCATCTCCATGGATGGCGGTCTAATACTGTGCGTTTTTAGCGTAACTTTCTACCACGTACCTCAGTTCTGTGGAACAGTTTACCTACGGGAGTATTTCCCGACGGCTACGACTTAGGGACCTTTAAGAGAAGAGCGTACTCCTTTTTTAAAAAAAATGACCGGCAACGCATTAGCAATCTCTCTGATTTCGCGGATGTTAATGGGCGGCGATGATTGCTTTCCATCAGGTGACTCGCTTGCTCGTTTGTCGCTTATAGCATAAAAAAAAATAAAAGAATTACAATAAAAACCAGTAAATCTAAAAATATTAATGTAACTTACGTTTTTTATCAGATCATTTTGACCCAATTGCCTTAGAATATAGCTGAAAATATTAAAACGCATTTAAATATATGTAAAAAATACTGGTCGTGTAAGAAAACTTTACCAACATTTTCTAATTTGTACAAAAGAATTCACAAAAAATGCAAAACATAAAATTTAAAAAAAACCTGTAGTAAAATTTTCTTTTATTTGTGACCATTGAATCAATTGACGTAAAAAAAATACTTCTAAGTATTTTTTTTAAGAAAGTAGAAATATATATTGTAAAATATCATTTGTTAATAAAAAATATTAAAGTTTTTTTTTTCGTCAATTTATATGAATACCTATTGGATTAAAATATTAGAAATTAGAAAGAGCAAAAACAACCAAAGAAAACTGAAACAACACAACTACGAAGCGATCAACACAACATCACAGGGCCCCTACGACGAACAACTACAGCAAATGCATAAAAAAACAGCAATAAAATACAGCATTATTAAACTACAGTGCCATTTTTATTTGGTGTAGATAACCGCGCTTTAGATTAACATACCTGTCAAATTTCATCATTCATTTCTGATTTTATTCATATTGTATTAACGGGGGCTGAAACCGCGTATGATATATCTACTAAATGACGTACCTACTACTGGACTGAAGCCATACTTCGACAGCATAAATTTTTTCGTTTGTCAAATTGTCATTTTGACATATCACGTTCAAATATAACCAATCACCTCGTAGATGGACCTCAGATCTACAGTACGCCATCTAGCGAATTTTTCACACGCGACAGTGTCCACACTGAGGACACCGCGAAACTAGCCCCGCCACTTGATTTATATTGATTGTGGCGATTAAGAGACATTTTTTTATGTGGTTCAATAAATACTCAAAGGTAACAAACATTTCGACCAATCTATGTAATATTTTTTTCCTAAAAGTAATAATAATTTCAAAATTGCTAAAAGTGACCACTTTAAGAGAGTTATGAAAATTAACAGAACTAGACAGTCTCAAAAAAAATGATAATACTTACCTTAAAGTATTAATTGAAGTACTTTTAAAAATGTATTTAATTCGCCAGTATCATCGCGGTGTCACCTTAAGTAATTCTGCCATTTTTATTAAGCAACCCAAAGTGTGGTAATCTGCACAATATCTTTACGTAAAGACTATACTCATAAAAAAGTACCATTCTCCCTGAAAATCTTATCGTAAAATTTATTTTTTAAAATTGTTATTAAAAAAAAATTAAATAAAAAAAAAACGAATTGTATAATGTCAAGAATCATCGCAAAATATTCCGAAAAAAAAACTTGTATTTAGGGTAGTAGGAGAATTTCATCAGTTTTATGAACATAAAGTCCTTAAAATGTGTAAAAAATGGCAGTGTATGCATATAAAAATTTGTCTATTTCAAATAGGATGGCAACTGGAAATATTTATCATTCTAAAGTGTTTATAATATTGGTTGGTTTGATTATTTTTATAAGTAAAACCTTACTTACAATCTCGTTGTCATCGTAAAATGTTAAATATTCCAATGCTTTTATATTACACCGTAGTACGACACGAAAGAACCATTATATTTGAAAAGGACAATTTCATCGAGGAATTTAATTGGATAGCCATTTTAATATGAACAGCGAATCAGTTATGTTCCTCCGATCAAAATCATAATATTAAATGCCAAAGTATTTTTAATTTAATAAAAGAAATTGGCACACAATATTATTGTCATGCAAAAATATGTTAATGTTTTATTATAATGTAAGTAAGTAATTAATTTTATTTTAAAAATCTGGTTTATGTATACCGATTAAAATATTTTTATTGTACTATATTTATTATTTTATTTTTATAAAACATCATGGTTTTTATGACTTTAAATATTTGAATTTTTAAGTATTTTTAATTATATTTTTCCTAAATAGTTTTATTATATTGCTATTAAAACAAATTGTTTATTGGGAAAACATACGCTTTCAGTTTATAAACTTTTTATTTTTCTATGGCTACAGCGCGAAATAAATTGTTGTCCTTTTATATTAGGAATTTATAACTTCATTTCGTCACACGTTAAGGCGAAGGGTGGGGGGAGAAGGTCAACGAAGTGTGACGACGATGTCACGTGTCATCAGAATTTAATACTTACTTCAAAGTCAACATTTACAGATTATAGATTTACTTGCGGATTTTCATAGTCGCTTACCAACCAAGTGATTCGTCTGGTCTTCTGCCTCCTGCCTGCAGCTTTTATTAAATGCATTAAAATGAAGCTTTTCTATTGTTTGTGTGTGTAGGAAGACCCTTACTGAAAACTACAATTTGATCTTAGCTTGCAGGCGTTTGCATTTACAAAAAAGGGCATCTATCTGTATAGATTTTATTTTTGCTAAATATACATAAATAAATAAAAAATAATAAATGTATTTTCTTTCTTACTTTCTTAAATGTGCTTTCATAATTTTCAAAATGTCATGAATCTTAAACTTATTAAAACTCTATTTAAATAGGTACAAACGAATTCTTGTCCATATTTATTTGGTACATGTGCATGGGTGAATGAAGCAAAAAATGTCTTTGAAAGATGTGTACCCTAAGCCGTACCCAGCAATGACTGGACAGAAAGAGACAGCGAATCTATCGTGAAACAACACATTTTATTCAATATTTTGACCGACAACACAGGCGTACAGGTAACATCTCTCAAGTGATCGCACTACAAGCCTTCAAATGCGTTCACAATATACATGCACTCTAATCTATATACTAAAGAAATTATTATCAAAATTACACCGCGATATACCAAAGTGAAAAAACCCCAATTTTATTTTCTTTTCTTTTCTTCTAAACAGATATTGCCAAAACTACATTCAAATTTAACCCCACATTGCAATTCAGAAAAAACATATTTTAATTATCCTTGCAATAGATTTTCATCTTTAATCTATGGTGCAAAAGCTAAGCAATACGTGCAAGTCCAAACAACATAAGGAAAACAAAAGAACAAACAAGCATAAACAGTGATTTCAGTGGAAGAGATGGATGTATAGCGTGCATTGGAAATAAAGAGATAGCAGTCACATGAGAGATGTCGACTGATTACATGTCGCTTTGGCACAGAGGGTTTCAATGCCTGGATAATATATATGTTTTTATCAATTTTAAAATGTAATGATATTGGTTCAATTATGTAACTGCAATGGTTTATGTGAGTGATTTTATTGTATATTTTTTTAATGAGTTGATTGTTGGATAGTTTGCATTTTAAGTTAAAATAAAAAGTGATTTATGAAGATAATATTTCACACAACAAAAACGATGCGATTTCTTGACATTCAAAGTACTTTTTATATTATAAAAGGCAAACAATCACTTTTATTGATAATGTTTCTTTAACAAATGATGAATTTGTATATTTTTCACAAATCGAGATAAGATTACATTTTTTCACATTTAAAAAACCGTGTTAGGTTTTATATTTTAGTGTTTTAACGGACACTAATAAAAAATCAATAAATATCATTAAAATAATTATATATTGGTAATTTATAATCTTTACCAATTTTATATATTTTAAAGAATTTGAACTAAATAATTCATGGAGCGAACGAAGTTTGGGCTAGTAAACGAAACTAAAAATAAATTAACATTTTAAATTATTTTTTCAATATTTACTATCCCCTTAATACATACTGAATCATTTTAATAGTGATTGTATCGTTAAACATGTTATTGTTATATCTCTAGTAAATACTAAAATCTCTATAAGTACTAAAATATTTTTCTTTTCTTATTTAAATACAGTTCATATTAAAAAGTATTATTGTTCTGCTCCATAAGTTAACTAATATTTTGGCTTTTTTATATATAGTATTCAAAAGTATTATTTTTCTATCTCGATAAGTAAAAAATATTTTTTTCAATTTAAATATAGTATCCAGGCGTCAACCCCCTGGGCGTATCAACAAACGCGTCGGTACCGAGACATGGCGGGCAGATTGGAGGTGATGGCGCCAAAACTGGAGGCGATCGTGTTAAACTCCACTTGCTTAATGCTGTTATCTTCGTGTTGTTGCATCAGGTAGTCCGATCGAAACAGGCCGAGGCAGAGAGACTGCAAAAGTTTATTTTGTCAATATCTAGTCTTGTCAAAACTAGTTTCTAGAACTAGTTGGAGTAATGTAACTATGAGAAACATCGAGGTATCTGTGAAAAGATAAACGAGTACCTAGCAAATGGTATCAAAAACAGTAATATGTATCTATGATAAAGTCGTAGATTCAACCAGCTTTGATTCTAATCGACACTACACTGAAATTAAATTTAAAATTATATACTAAACTAATTTAGTAAATACACTTCTTTCCAGAATATCTCAATTTAATAATGGTCCAGATAATACTATGTATTAATTTAGATATTCTGATCCCTTGAAATATAATTTATATACAATATGGAGAAAACCCCCTCATACAAACTACAAAATATTATTTTAAAAAACATTACGATTACAATAGACAAAATTTAAAAAACAATCATAATTAATACGCTAGAACGTAATATTCTGTCCACTCATTGTTGGTTGATTACAATTAAAATATGTTTGTACTTGGATAGGTATATGCAGAGTGCATCGACTACAAACATTACATTATTTGGAACAACTTTCGCCCGAAAAAACATTTTATCTTCATAAAACTAATGCCGTTTATTTATAGAAATCCGGCTGCCGCGCCTTTAGGTCAATTAGTGTCGTTATAAAAATACAATCATTTAGTACCTGTTAAAAAAAACAATTTAAGCTAAAGTTGTACCAAATAGTCCTAAAAGTAAAATAAATGTTTTGAAGAATGTAGTAGTTTACCCGTACACCCTGTATGTAGTTGAATCTTTACAATTGCGTCATGTTCTAGATAAAGTATGTAAATAATGGATTGGTACTTTATAGTAGGTCCTCGTTAGCTTGTTTAGTATCATAAAAAATATACTAATTGACTTAATGTTGTGTTAGCGATAAGACACCTTTCATTGTTATCGCTTTAGAATTTTTGTGTGTGTTATTTAACCGCGAATGTACAATTGAATAAAACATATTGGTATCTCAAATATACCTACAAAGACGTGTTTGGTAAGATTACTCGTGTGTACCCTAGTGCATGAATGAAAAAAAAATCAAATATTATTGTCTTATATCATTTTAGCTTATTCTTTAATTATTATTATTATGAATTTATAATTTGAATGTACTTTTAAATTTTAATTAATTCTGAGATCAATAATGTCTTTTCAATAAAATTGTATAATTTTATTTATAAAATTATAAATATTTAAAAAAATATATTATTTTAAAAATATATCAAGCTAAATGGCGACTGACGTAAAAAGGTTTTGAAAAGAGATGTAATTATCTTAAAAATCTATTTTAATCTACATAGAAAGAAAGAAAGAAACATTTTATGTACAAAAATTTTTAGTGAATCATTTTAAAAAGGAGTTTAAGATAACAATATTTCTGTGGTACAGGTCATTGAGCTGACTTGATAAATTTTTTTTATATGTTTTATCATCGATACATAATAAACGTTTAATCATTTTAGGGATGATATTAAAAAATATATATACTGTTAATAACTTTACTATTTGAGTTTATATATTATGAGACAGGAGGCTTTACATCAGGGTTGCCAGAAAGTTACTTTAGTAATGTTTTGTGTAATTATGGAGCCGTTAAGAATACTTAAACGTTACTCTCTTTCACTATGTATTAATTTTCCTAGTTTTAACATGAGTTGGGTCTTCAACCCTAAAAGAGCTAGGTTATTAGTTTAAAAAAATAAATATTTTTATTTATATATTATTTCGAAGTTGAACGGTATGAACACAAATATAAATTAGATAATCATTAATGCCTGAATATCTGAATTTATCCACAGTTTTCACACAAAAATCACATTTTTCAGCCAATTTAGATTACTTTTTAAAATACTGCTGGCAACACTGTTTCACATAGTTATCAACCAACACAGTCTTGTTATGAAACAGACAATGGCAACGTTATTTAACAACATTGATGTAAGTTTGTGTTGTTAATTGGTAATGCATCATTTGTACGTCAAATCGCCCGGTCTTTACAGTAGTTAGGTTTTATTGATCAATTAATTTATGTTTATTGCATATTTACATAGCGACGTGTTTATGTAAGGATATTTGTTGTTGCTGACTCAAAAAGGCATATAATATTTAATATATATTTAAGAAAAGATGCTATGAACAATTTGATTTATTAAAATTATTATATTAAATTATTAAAATATTGTTATACTACTCGAACAAGAGCAGGATCTAAAAATAAAAAATAATTTATATTTATATTTCTTTTTAACGTTGTGAACCTTAAAATAGATGATTTTAAATTATCATCTATAATAAAATGAATAATGAAAACAAAATAAAATAGATATACGCCATTCTGAATCAGCATTAAATTCAGTTCAACTGAGATCGAGACAAAAATGCCAATTCCTCTTAAAGTACTCTTCAATCTCGCTTTTAACAAAAAAAACACTATTATTAACTTTTCTTAATTATCTCACCAGTGATTGGTTAAGGTTAATTGGTTTAAGCATTAAAAGTAATCGTTATAATATAGTTATACTGGCCAACCATGTTTACCTAATTAAAGCGAAATTGTTAATATTCAAATTGCATTTAATATTAATTTTACAAAAGGCTTTTTAAACCGCAAATATTACAAAAAAAATATTTAAAAAAAATGTAAAACAGAATTATATTTTTTACAATAATCGGTTTAAAAAGTCACTTGTATAACAAAAAGTAATACTTTAGTGTCTCAAACTTAGTTAAACTTAATGAGTAAGTAATGTCTGTAAGTTAAATCCTAAAACATGCGAATACAACGAAAACTGTAGCTACTTATATTAATAGCAGTAATTCATCCTATTTGTTAATGCTACCTGTAAATACAGGCCCCATGATGAGAACTACAACGATGGATACTCACAATTAGGCCCAAAATAATTATGTTCAACTTATATTTAATAAAGAATTCAATGGCAAAAGCGTATTTCGAAATTTCACTAACAAAATATACCTTAAATTGCTGCTAGCCACTAAGCTCTTTTTCATAAAAGATAACGGCTAACCGCATATTTTAACGGCTGGCGGTACTTTATTTTTTTTAAACAAATGCCTTAAGCAATTCTCATATTTAATTGTAACTAAGAGTACAGAGGTATTCCACAAAACAGCAAAGAGAGAAATATGAGATTCTCATAACAAGTATCTGAGAGAGATATGATATTGTTACGACTTTGTGCCCCTGCATGCTTGTTCCGTGTGCTCTATGTCTCATATGTCCAGTCGACCGAATATTCTACCCGCTGAATCGAAATTTCTAGAACGTGGTAGAAAGAAGTGGAATAATGTCGAAAAATCTACTGATCTCTAGATACCCTAGTCGCAGTATGCGGACGAAAGTTTGAGACGCTTTGAATCGAAATTTCTACAATGTAGTAGAAAGAAATGGAATAATGTCGAACGTTCTGGAAAAATCTACTGATCTCCAGATACCCCAGTCGCAGTATGCGGTCGAAAGATCGAGAAGCTTTGACTCGACATTTCCAGTAACAAGGATTTACAAATTTCAATTTCGAGAACCTTCTGGGACTAATGGAGAGCGCGAGTATAAAAGCGGGCCGTGTTAGCCCGTCGAGTTAGTTCCGATTTGGAAAGCGAAGCGACTTAGTCTCATGCGAATTAGCAGTAAAGAAGCGAATAACTTGCGAAGTATTTAGAAAGTGTAAAGTGTTAAATAAGTGTGTAATTGTTTCTCGTCAATAAAATTAATTGTCTTTTTGTGACTTTGGCGTTTAGTTGAATCTACGTACCCCGAACCCGCAACAATATTATTATATAAAATAAGTATACATTAAAGTAGAGGAAAGAACACTTGTTTAGACAGTGACGGTTTCAACAATTTAAATATCTATTAGGTGGCTACAGTTTTCAAGCAAGACAAATAACAAAGTCATTGTGTACCGTAACATTTTAGCGCGATACGTAAACAACAACCATTACATATCGCCATCTAAAATAATTTAATTTTCGAAAATTCATTCTCATTCCTTTTTGTGCATTTATAATTAGAGTAGTTATTGCCGCAATGTCTTCAATTTAAGGCGCGACGGGTACTACTAAACCGGGTCTATTTTAACAATTTAGGAGCTCAAGTCTTTAAACAAACATGTATACTACTTTTTTTTCTGATTTTAGACTCGAAATTTGGATTAATGCTATAAGTTGCCGTTTTTGGCGGTAATTCAAATTTCGAGTATTAGTATTTCAAAAAGTTAAGTATAAGTACTAAAAAAATAGTATAAGTGCTTTCCAAGAGTTGCTAACAATTTAACTCGATTGGCGTAGCTAGTGTGCACTACCGGCACCCTAACATAACATACGCTTGTCAAAATGATAATTAGGTATATTTACACTAAATTTATTTACATAACAGTTTCATTATACACGTTCGTTTATTCAGGTGGAAACCAATTGAAGCGACTTTAACAATAATTATAAAATAATTTCTGCTCTGCTTTAGGTATTTTTTACTGTGCCGGTCTGTTCCGTCAAATGTAATATTAATCTCTTCAAAAAATCAAATTGTACATTTTCTAGAAATACCCGAGATCCCTTAAAGTTAGTTTATAATAAAAGTCCAAATCTCAGCCACTATCTACGGCAATGTGATGCTATGTGTGTAAAAATATTTAATTATTTACCTAAACTTTTAAAACTACTACCAATCCATGTATTTAAAAGAAAATTATCTGAATGGCTTAAAGAACATAATTTTTATTCTCTGGAAGATTTTTATAAAAGCAATAGTTTTAAGCTAGATTTGTGAGTACAAGAATTATTAAGTTTTATATAATGTTAAGCTATTTGTGTTGTTCATAGTCTTTAGTTTGTTTAAATGTTTTTATTTTTCGTAGCTATAAGTACCTAATTTTAATATTTGCATGCCAAGTTTGGCAAAATATGCGAACAAATCTAACAATGTTAACAACAAATGTAACCATATTTTACGCAAATAAAAATATTCTATTCTATTCTATCCGGCTTATTCCCGTTGCCGCGATGTCACCCCAAGTTCACCCGCTTATAAGTACCTTCTCATGCTATTATGTACAAAGATTTTTATTTCACTTGAAATATGGTACATAAAGATAACAGGGTCACAGTTTAGGGATTAGGGATACAGTTGTTATGTTTAATAACTTGTTGATCATTGAAATGATTATTTTTAAGGGGACTGGGAAGGTGATTTATTTTTTGAGCACTTACATTACGATCATGTAAAAAATGTTGTATTAATGATTAACATCATGGTGAATATTGACGATAGACGATATAAACCCAGTACAACTTGTGCGGATAAAGAATGGGATCAGAAATGGCGGCGCATCTATTCACTTCTCGCTCGCACACTATTTGCGTCTATACTCGCACTCGTGGGGTGCGAGTATAGAGGCAAATAGTGTGCGAGCGAGAAGTAAATAGATGCGCCGCCATTTCTCATCCCATTCTTTATCCGCACAGGTTGTATACATAATTAGGCGTGCATATAAATAGTTTTCAAAAGCAATTGGGCGTAACTGTGAGCTCCACGTTGTTCTACCAAAGTATACACACAGGAAAGTAGGACAGCTTCATACAATATTAATAATTTATATTCAACTCAACAGCCCCGAAAACACGCGCAAAAACCGACGCTACGACAATCAGAACACTTGAGTTTAAACATATCAAATTAATGTAGTTATAAATGTATTTATAAAGATGTAAATTCTAAAGATAATCGAAAAATACGAAACACTTGCGCAATGTAATTAACACTCAGTTCCATCTATTAGTAAAGTTTGGAACTAATAGCAATTCAGACGAGAAACGAAGTGAGGGCCACTAGTAACTAAATAAAAAACTAAAAAGATCTAAGTATCATTTTTTTCTTAAATCATATGTCCAGTACAGCAGTGGACGTCTACTGGCTGAATTGATGATGTTGATATCTAAACAAATAGAAATTAACTAAAAGAGTAAATCAATTTTTAAACTAAGTGATTCAATTGTCGCATGTCCGTGATAACCTGATTGCAACATCAAAAAACGTTTAATTTATTTTTTAATCTACATAATATGCTATTAATTCATAATATTGCAAGAACCGAGTCTCATAGGGAACACCGCAGCTCCAGTGGATATTGTTGAAACCATTTAGATAAAACCCTATTTTTTTAATCATTTGAAATAGTTTTTATACGCTGCAATGAGGTCTCAGCTAGACACTAATAGGGCCTCACACATACGGTGAGGCTCCATTAGCACGTTACAATGCGTTGCGTCGCGTTGGCGCGTATATAATATATTGAAAACGAAACGTCGTCGACGCTGCGACGACAACGCACTAATGGGGCCTCACTTTTAGAAGCTGGCCTACTCCCCTTACACTTTGGTTCTACCTCTGTATCTCCCTCGACACCGGCCCCAGGTGGCCGAAACCTGAAGCTATGCTGTTTATCTCGACCTGCTTCCACGAACAGTAGGGCGTGTGCTTCGCGCACTGGTTCTCTGTGTGAGGACACCGCGACTCGAGCATGATGTCCGACCGCAGCATGCCTAACGAAATCGGCTGTGCCGGCAGAGACACTACTGAGACTGACTGTAATTCGTCCGATATTTAGCAACTAGTCGGATCATATCCGGCATCTGATTGCAATTTGTCCGATATTTTGTAATTGGTCGGATAATAATTATTCGACATCTGAATGCAATTCGTCCGATATTTAGTAATTGGTCAGATAATAATTATTCGAGCGAATCATTCAGCAGACACAGTATTGATACTTATTGTAATTCGTCAGACATTTAGGAATTACTCGGATAATAGCCATTCCATTAGTCTACTTACATCATATTATTCTACGGATAATTTTGAAACATTCTTAACGACCACAGTGAGATTAATTTAAAATTATCCGATATTTATTAATTATTCGGATAATTATGGCATAACCAAATTCATCATTGTAAAATAATATGATATCGATCAAATCTTAATTAGATTGATATTCAGTACAATTTTTGAACATTAATAATTCATACATATTTCATACATTATAGATTACTATACGAATATATAAGAATTGACTTACCTACAATCATTGAAGTGCCCTATTGATAAGATTTTATTTTCATTCAGATATAAGGAAAACTATGGATGGATGATGAAGCTACGTATTTTAATACTCAGATTTTTAAATATCTGATGTTCGAATATTACGCTACTTAACTTTGAGAGCTGTTGTCTCTATCATAAATTTAAGTAGAAAGAGATAGCATGATGTTTAAAAATATGTATCTGCTGTAAAATATCGGATTATCTAATAATAATAAAATATTTGCGTTCGGAACACTTTCCACACATATATGATATGTTCTTTCATACAGGACACCCTTATGGGATCCCATGTTTTTTTTTATTTCCCACATAGTTTATTTTTACAAATACTACATATTAACAATTGGCTGATATTGCACCCAAGCATTAAACCTTTATTTAATCTGCATGATTAATCATCATGCAATGTTTTAACGTAAAATTACCTATATTGAGACCGCATTATAAATAAAAAAAAATCCATCAAAAGTCAACACAGGAGGATGATATGCCAAATGAATTATATTCTTCAGTAAAATATTTTCTTTGTGATAAATAAAATGCAAACACAATGCTATCACTGAGTTAGAAAGCGGTCATTTTTCCATATTTTTATAAAATTACTACAGTCCGATCAGCGTTATTTGTCACGTGGCAAAAGTCGGAACTAATGCTGTTTTGACATTTTCGCATAGAAAAAACGTTTTACAATGTCACTGAGATGCCTTCTGATCGTGGTTGCAGTGTGCATTTGAGGCAGCTGTTAACTAGAGTGGCAACATAGAATTATTTTATAATTCTATGAGTGGCAAGCAATCCTCCAACATTGCAAGTTATGGACAAAATTGTAGAAAATATTTAGAACAAAAACTATTTTTTTTATTCATTTGTGGCTAATGATGAATGAACTACTATGACTAACATATCCTCCTCACTATGGACATAATATAATATGATGAAATATATAATTAAAAATATTAAGTAAATGGATATACCTGAGTGACCCCCTCTTCCCGCACTTTCACCCATATGTTGTACAGGTTTGCGGTGAACTCATCTACCTGAAGGGCATTCTGCAGGGTATGCTCCAGAAAATCGTCATCATGAGCTACCTGCGTAATAAAACGACATGTTAGACCACATACAAGCAAATATACAGACAGCCACACATCCGGTTACTACAATAAAATTTATAGTTGATATTTTTATAGTAATCTTTTACAATTTATTCTTAAGTAAATAACACACTTAAAAATTTCATCTCGTGTTCAGGCGGAACTCGAACCCACCTTCCTCAATCCGGGTGAATGATTTACCAATTAGACCACTGAACGCGTTACTAAGCCGACGAAATTTGTAAATGCTTGATTCGACATGAGCTGGTGATAGTCTCGTCAATATTGTAGGTATATTTATAATATTCAGTGGAAATATTATTACAAAGCGTTCAATGGTCCACTTGGTAGAACATTCACCCGGATTGTGGAAGGTCGGGGTTCGAGTCCCGCCTGAACACGAGATGAAATTTTTTTTAAGTATGTTATTTACTTTACCATTAAATTTACCTGTAAAGTAAAGTATCAGCCTATAAACTGTCCCACTGCAGGGCAAAGGCCTCCATCATAGAAATCAAGTTAATCAAGTCATCGTTTCTATGATGGGATTAGGTTTAATCACCACGCTAGCCAAATGCGGCTAGGTGATAGCAATCCCGAGCTATGTTCGAAGTATTAGTAATAAGTAACCCAGTACCCCGAGACCAGGGCTCGGTACTTAAACCACTAGACCAACAGGGGCAAAATGTACTTGCATTTTCTGTAATACTGCAATCTGACAATAAAGATTTATGTTTCTTCATTTCAGATTTATTTCACTTGATTTGGAACTAAATGTGTTTTCACATTAAGGTGAGAATCAATGAGGGTTTTCTTAAGAATAAATTGCAAAAGATTGCTATAAAAAATATCAACTATTCCAGTATATTTCCCAATATAATGCAAACCTTAAGGAAAAGAGTGTATTCCTTTATAAAAGGCCGGCGATGTACTTGGGACTCCTCTGGTGTTACAGATGCGGCGGTAATCAGTAATAAGTTACAATCAGGTGGCCCGTCTGATCGTCTGCCCTCTATCTCATAAAACAAATTGTAATCCAAATTACGAACTAACCTTATGCATAAGTTCATTTAAAACTGGTTGTAATTCTATTGCTTTGTTGAACTCTGTCCTCGGGAATGGAGACGGTAATAACACAAATGGTGCAATCTGAAATAATATCATTCAGGATTTAACCAGTGCAGGCAGTTAAACCATACGGGTTCACCAGATTTTGAACTCTGTGCAGACGAGATAAGTTAGTTTGTAGACTAGATGTAGGAGGAAAATGTTTCTGAATGCAGCCTAATGAAATATTGTTTATTAATAATAGAGTGAATGAAGCAAATGATTAAGAACAAACTGAAGATGAACGAAAGAAATGATAGAACAAATGAGATGAAAGTAAGAGTGAGCGAGAAATGTGAGGTGTGTTACTGTAGGTGTGAATGAGGTAGAAATAGACACCGATTTTCTTATGTTTAGCAAGGCTTACTTATTCTCGTCTCTTCTGTAATGGCTCTTAGATGCAAAGTTTGAAATAAAATATTTATTCAATGCAATCCGGCTTTATCATTCCATATCTGAGATGCGGATACGGATTAAGTACAGTATAGTACAGGTTATTCTTATAGAGATCTCATCATGTAGCAGTCCTCAAATCCATAATAAATTATACCTACATAGTGACCTGCCCTCACTTCGGGACATAAGTTCCACTTTAGGTATCGATAACATTGTGCAAGCGTTTCGTGTTATCGGATTACCTATAAGCGTTGCCGCTGTCTGAAGGATGTACCCTTTTTTTTTTTTTTTTTTTATGCTAGAGGCGGACAAACGAGCAAGCGAGTCACCTGATGGAAAGTAATCATCGCCGCCCATGAACATCTGCGAAATCAGAGAGATCGCTAATGTGTTGCCGGCCTTTTTTTTAAAAAAGAGTATGCTCTTCTCTTGAAGATCCCTAAGTCGTAGCCGTCCGGAAATACTCCTGCAGCCAAACCGTTCCACAGAACTGAGGTACGTGGTAGAAAGTTCCGGGAGAAACGCACAGTATTAGACCGCCATCCATCGAGATGATGAGAATGGAATGACAATCGCTTGCGAGTGGTTCGATGTAAGAATTCGGCCGCAGGGAGTAGATCAAACAGTTCTTCAGAGCACTCCCCATGATAAATGCGGTATAGATACCTCTTTATAAATAGTATAGATAAAGGTGTAATTTTTTTATAGAAAAGGCTTTTTACATAATCGGTTCATTTTAAGATTATGATGTACATTTTGAAGGAATATTGGACTTGAGGACTGACAATGACATTTGTATAAGCACAACTCATGACACAACATCACTTTTCAAGTATCAGCTTTCAATAGCCTATAAGAAATACCATTGACACTTGAAATGAAGAGTGGACTCTATTTCTCGCACATAAATTCTCTTTTGGTCCATTGTATTTTGAAATAACATTGTCAGTTATTTTAATACATAAAATTATGATTTTTAAAAGTTAATTAATAATGATTATGAGTAGGTACAATTATACCTTGTGGTTGTATTTATAGTAAAAAATGTATGTGTATGTTCTTTCAATTCATAAGCACAAATTAACTTAACTTTAACTTAACTTAAAAGTTGTTTTTTTATTGTTATGATTCAAGCAACCGAACCAAAGAATTCAGACCTCAATATAGATAGATAGATAGATAGATAGATACTCTTTATTGCACAACATACAAAACTTAAAAGCTAGGTATACAGAGATACAATGTACAATTTAGGCGGTCTTATCGCTGGGAGCGATCTCTACCAGACAACCTTCAGGTAAAGGACAAGGTCAATATTTTTTTTGGATAACTTATTTTTGATAAAATATTGGAATAATAAGATTAATGTTAATACATCATGGTGAGAAGTTATTTATTTAAATACTTTTAGAGTGTAACAAGTAGGTAAGTTTACAGCTCAACATTTGTATATTTTATTGAATCACTGTTTTTGACCATATGATGTTTTATCATTAGAGTTCCTATGATTCAATCATTGACCAAATTGAACAAACCAGCCTTGATTTTAGTAAGTATAGCATACAAATAGAATATTTATCCTCAGTCAGAAAGCTGAGTTACGTCTTTTAATAACTTCTAATGAGCCAGAGTGGTAATTTTACCAGCATTTAAGAAGTAAATAGATCTCAATGCAGTGCCTACTTTATGAACACTTTTCCTAGTATTATGTGGATAAAATCGACAAACTTCTACCTGTATACTATCCTTGTTGAAATGCTTCTTATCTCTCATGCCGACACCATGCATAAGAGCCCAGTCTTTCGCCTTCTCAATAACATTTACAAGAACTTTGTGCTCCATCGGAAGCGGCAAGCATGAACCTAGACGGGCTTGAGACATCTTCTTGCTACAACTGTACAGTCCAAAAGCAACACGAGCGGCTTATCAATTTTAATTTAATCTACAAAACGTGTAGCTCTTCTCACTTGCGATTTATTTTTGAAATGAAAAACCAAAGATCAAGAACTTCGTTTGACTTACGTCAAACACGCCAAAATGTCTAGAGATGTGCACATCGTTAAATCGATATCAACAATAATTAATTTTTTTATCGATTATTACTTCAAATTAACTCAAGAATACATTTCACCATTATTTTGAATTTAAATAATATCACCATCTTTTAGGAGGATATCACCATCTTTTAAGTTCTTTTTGAGGGTGAATGAGAATCTGTTTTACTATGCTAGTCCACTGCAGGTTTGAAAATTTCACATACCCTTTAAAGTTTTTTCATCAACTGCAAGTTTCCTCACGACGTTTTCCTGCGCAGTTCCACTGTGGTAATGGTAGTAATACACAAGAAGATATTTAATAAAATATAAAGCAGGGACGTAAAAAGAAGGTAATAAATCCGAGTGAGCTTATCACACGTATAATCCGAGCTTACGTGTGAGCTCTAACACTCTGGCACACATCTTCCCGGGACTACGAGAAGCAGCGGCGTGGCTATATCTTCTACTTAGTTTGTGCTACCGCCGTATCTGCCGTATCAATTATACGGGGCCTCCGGGCTACGGGGGCCCTCAAAGTGTGTACGGAAAAAAAACTTTCTAATTTATTTTATTTTACAAATGACAAAATTACTTTTTTTACTTTTAAGCAATTACTTTTTTTTCCCGCCCTAAGGCATGCGCTCAAAAAAAATTTTGTAAAATGGTTAAATTATGTTTTGATAAATAAATATTTCTTTTCACAATATTTTTTTTCTTTTATGAAAAATCTTTACCTCCATATAAGGGCAAACATTTATACGGGGCCCCGACAAGGTACGCTACGCCACTGACGAGGAGTGTCGGAGTTGCGGCCGACGAGGCAGAGAGACTGAAAGTTACGAAGCTGAAGGCTTCTATCCGGTACCTACCACTTTGTAGGTTTCGGAGTTGAAACATCGTGGGGTTCCGACGCTCTCTCTTTCCTCCGTGACTTAGCTAAGCGTTTAGACGAAGTCACGAGAGAGCTAAAGCCTTTCAGCTACCTCGCCCACCGATTTTCTTTTTAAAATCCAGCGGGGTAATGCTGCCAGCATTTTGGGGACACTGCCACAGGAACCTACTTTGTTTTAATTTTTCTTTTTACTTACTTTTAACTTCGCTTTTGGTTCCAGTTATTGTTTTACTTTTCTTAAGTGTTTCTACTTTTGTTCATTAAAATAACTTCGCAAAATGTATGTAAATTTATTTATTTATTTTTATTTAAAACTTAATGGACAACATTTCATATTTTTAACATGTCCATATTGTATTTTTATATGAAAATAGACATAAAATGAACAGACCCATATTTTTTCTTTTTTCAAAATTTGTCCATTTTCAACCATAAAATAATTATTAAAAATCTTTATATTCTAAATAGACGTAAGCGCCAAATGACGTCATCGGACGGCTGAATACAGCGATATTCCTTTGCTTATCGTTGTTTTAATAAAAAAAAGGTACTACTGTCAAAGGTAAAGAATACTAGTGTCAACATTGTCAACGTCATTATTTGATTCAACGTTGACAAGTTGTCTTTTTTTTGACAGTTGCATGTCATGGGTTTGGCATTTCGTAAATTTAAAACTATAATGTGCTAAGCAAAGAAATATTCTACATTCTGCCGTCCGATGACGTCATCTTACGTTTTTTAGTTTTTTTCTCAGTAAATAAGCAATATAAAAAATTCATAAATATATATTCGCGCAGCGGAAAAGTAAATAAAGAAATGGTATTTTTTGTTTCAGAGCTTAGCAATTTTGAAATGTTGTCCATTGCACAAAACAATACAATAGGCGAACTTAATGCCCAGAGGCATTCTCTACCAGTCAACCACTGTAAATGTGGGAATTTGAAATATCCATCTATTAGTTTGCTTCAGATGATTAAAAATTTGATCGCTCTCAATAAACTCAACAAAGTAGCTAAAATGAAATATTGAATAATACGATGTGATTGCAGCTCCTGCTCCTCCTTGCGCCTGCATCACGCATGGCATGGCATCTATGCTAAGCGGTTTCCTGCATTAAAAAAATATAGACGAGATGTTTTGCCGTGCATGCAGCACCCACCCACCACATACTTTAATTGATACATCAATGTTCAAAAAGATGTTTCGATAAGAATATTTCTTATCAACTGTTTATTTATATTTTCTAAACACTACATCCCTAAATTGTACATTGAAGGAAAAAAACTGTCAATTTATTACAATTTTTTTTTGTGTAATGTGAAACGTCAAGAAAGGAAGTTGCCACCAAATATAAATTTTCTTCAGAATCTGTAAAATCTTTTCGTTATGGTTCTTTATATTTGCTGTATTTTTAAGAAATATTACTTATATTTAAGAATTGTTTTAGAAATGTATAAAATATAAATATCAAGAAACGTGGCAAAGTTTAACTAAAGTTACCTACGTATGATGATATTCAGTATCATCATCATCATTATGGAATCAATTCCCTGATGCAATGCATGCTGCTGTAAAGTTCATACCAAAAAAAAAAACTGATTACTTATAATATGCTGACTGTAAAGGATAAAGGTCCTCCACAGAGAGCACCTAACCTCTGTCAATAAAGTCGTAAAATAAATTATGGCACCATTGCCGCTTACGTCATAGGGCATGATGGTAGCCCCTTTGGTTATAATAAATCAAAGGGACTCTGTGTTAGCGCCTCAAGCATAAACAAGACTTACTGACAGTGTAGAGTCGCGCAAATCACGGAACTAAAATGTTTGATTCCTTAAAGCTCGCTGGCTATGGACACCATTCTTAAGTATATATCGACAGTTAAACTCAGCCACAAATCAGGGAAAAGGGAAGCTGACTCCTGCAACTATATCATAGAAGTCCCAGCCAATATTCGCAAAGCCCTAATTTTTTTTACATCAATGAGCAGTTTTCCAGTAGGTATTTATAAATTTCCCAGTGATTCGCTAGATGACGCTATCAGTCCCTGTAAATGTTAGGTGTGGTATGATATTTCATGTGGACCCTAATTTATGGGAAAATTGTTTTAGGTTTTTTACATTAAATAACTTAATACTTCGCAGTTAATATGTATTTTAGTGCCATGTACATTTTAAATGACAGAGAGTGATTCAAAACTAAACTTTTCATTAACAAGTAAAATAAGTATTTTACTTGTTTACTTTTTATCTCCATTTTCTTATGGGTAAAATAAAGTTCAATATGGCAGGACCGTAAATGTCATGATGATGGTTGGTTTATCAAATATTTCATAACTATCATAGACAAAAAAGGAACTTTTAATTGATAGTGAGAGTAGCGTCATCTGGTCTTGCTTTTAGAATCCACCCGAAAATACCTACTGGAAAACTGCTCATTGGACGTCGTGCCCTGTACGGGACTTCATACTGGTCACCAGGTGTTTTAAATGTCAACAGTACGGCCACGCCTTAAGGACATGCAAAGCGCAGACTGATACCTGTGGCTACTGTGCATCATTAGGCCATACAACAAAAGAATGTCCCAAAAAGCTGATCCCGCTGTCTGTGCGTCCTGCACGTTGTATAAGATGCCGAATAAACACCAAACAGGTGATTTAGTGTGTGCTGCGAAAATAATGGCAGAACAAAGGTACATCAATACTATCGATTATGAAGGCGCCTGAGAGCGCCGTAATCATCCATATCTTAGCTCTTAGTTTAATTTTATATTTACTTACTTGATATTCTATTTTATATGGTTGATAGTATAGTTTATGCATTAGGCCGTTACCAATACATCCCTCACCGACTACAAATCCACTAGACATAAAATTGCCTTAAGTCCAGTCCAGCCCACTAAAATAATTTATATAATATTAACATGATTAAACTCGAGGATGATGTTCGTTGCATAAATTATCATGATCTACATCACAACAGGCTGAGACGCCGACACTGCGCTGCTGACACACATTGTAAATGCTGTACAACGCGCAATTGTATAAGATATGATGACGGTCAAATTAAGATCTAAAATAGAATTATTGGACCTAGATCTTATTAAATAAAGAATCTATTATAAAATAATTAATACTTAATTTTCATATTCTTTGTACTTAATATACTTATTTTTGTATGCAAAGCTACATATACATCTCTTAGCTCTGTAATAGTACTTATAGCGTATTTTAATCTAAGTAACTAGTTCTATTGTCTACCTTTTTGTTTCTATATTTAACTAGATTTTATTATTGTTCCAATTGAAGTAAGATAGCTCTTAATGCCTGTAATACAAGATTCTCTTAGTACAGGTAAATAAAAAGTCTGTTTTATCTTAGACAATTTAACGTACGTTCAGGAGAGCCACACATCAAAGTAAACAAAACTGTTAAATTTCTTCAATCGACTCTCACCTTAATGTCAAACACGTTTGGTTCATTATAGATAGATAGAGATTGGATAGATTGTGGTAACCTGATTTGTGGCTGTATGTACGTATGTACATAAAGCCAGCCACACATCAAGGCATACAAAATTTTCTCAGGCGATTTTGTCAGGGCTAGACTTGGCAACACTGCCACCCACAGACCAATCATCCGCCTCACAGACAGACTAATAATACTCCTGCTCGCTACATATAGCTTGCTAGTTGCTACATATAGTTATCTGTGGAGCAACACGTTCACTCACGTTGTTGATCGATTACATCAAAACAAAGTTTTTGAATCTAACTAAAAATTATTCGATTTCGTTGCGTTTGCCCGATACATAGTTTCTATAACCATTTTATTTTTTGAAATCTTTGCAGCGTTTAACCTCCTTGTTGAGCACACATGTTATTTTTTCTTTAAAACCGCTAACCTTAGATTGAATCAAAATAGAGCCGCTAACCGATTCTTTCTGTATATAATACTACTCTTTGCTTTCTGTTGTGTTTGTGACGACTTAAATTCCGTAGGCTTTTTTGATTCGTATTTCGAATTGTGTAATGTGTATACAAATCAGACGTATGTATTGTTTCAATTTTTTCGTTTTGTGTTCTTCTATCAACTAAATTTGTCTTTATTTTTTCTTGTTTTAAATTTTCATCCGCTAATCCTTGGGCTTTGAAAAGTCTTTGGATTCTTGTGTCTAATTTTGTCCATCTTATCCTGGTTAGTATTGGAAAATAATTCTGTAAACTTAGAGATTGGTTGAATTTTTGTTTGCTAGAGTTGTTGAGGATGAGGCATACAATTTGCGTAGCTCTGGTTTTATTATCCGCCATGGAACAGTGCGCTTAAGTCATGTTTAAGTGCAATTATGGATTATTATTCGATAATCCTGATGTTTTGATGGGATTTCAATTCTTTTTGCACATGTTTCCATCATCATTGTTAATCTTTGGCAATATATGCAACTATGGCATACCTCACTGCAAGTTGAGTCTGTTTTACCATAATATGGAGGTACTCTTTGTTCAATGGAAAAGACATAGCCATCTTAGTGCATACCTTCTAACACCTCAACAAACACAAAATTCATTGTTGTCATTAAATTTTGTTGACAGTTTTACGAGGTGAGGTATTGATTTGTTTCATTTATTTATTTAAAAAGGAAATGCAAAACAATTGCTTGAAGGATGGTGGCTGCACCCTGAGTTACTGGGTAGGCTGAGTACTTGTTTCTTATAGCCTGGCAGTTGAAATATAGAACGGGAGCGAATAGTCCCTCCAATTCCATATTAAAGTTGGTGTGGGACATCTCGGCCCACCCATCTGGTCTGGTACCGGCTTGTGTGCAATAACATGGTCCTGGAGCTGCAGCTACTTCTCGTGTGATTCTCCTCCTATGCATTGTCTTGATGTTGGACTATTGGCTGTCGCTGATCCTTGCAAAGCGTTAGAGTAAATATTTACCGTTCTGTCTAATAATGGAACATCTTAACGGATTTGCAGGGCCTACGGTCTCCACAAAAGTGAGGTTGCACTGGAGACCTTTGATGTCATCTTCTCCATGTGGTTTAAACTCTCCTTGTTTTCCTGTCTTCTATTGGTAGCGTTTAACAGAATTAATAGAAGAATAAAACGACTATTGGGTAGGCTACATCTAATAATGTTCTAGTGAAAGGTGTTGTTAAAAGTTTTCATAAAATATCTTTTGTAACATGTATTGATTAGTGTGCCTGGTCACATTTTCTAGCATCTTCACTTTGAATACATCTATTATCTAGTGTGTGGCCGTTGCTCCATCATTTGCGTTTTTTATATATATAAAATTGGGACAAAACACGGTTATTATTATATATAAGTACATACTTATAGTAGCAGGGTCATTCCATCGTTTCGGGTGTTACATTTGTTCAATCGAAGTCTACATTTTAATGTATTTTGAAAAGGTATTTTAGCGATTCAAATGTCTTATTCTCTACGTTTTTAGTAGTTCTATTTTAATTGTAAAATTAATACAGCTTATCAAAAGGGATTAACAACTTTATAAGTCGAAAAGTGTGCGTTTTGGGTGTTACACGATTCTGCCTCTCTGACCTGACCACTGTTACATTTATGTGAAATCCAGCGAATTTTCTTAGGGAAACTATTCTTAAAATTACAGGCCTCCAAAAGTATAATATGTACTATGCATATACCACATAATTACTGTCACAAATGAGGTTTTAATATTTTTTATTATTTTAGGTACTATAAAAATAAGCAGGGAACAAACAAACCTAAATATAATGAACTCTCCTTTAACATAAAATAGCAGCTTCTTTTAAAAAAATATACTGACAAACAAACATAACTACAATACATTTTTCTGTAATGCCGCTTAATTATGAGCTTATTCAGGTTTAAATTCTTGCATGAAAAACTTACCAACACCAGGATAATATACATAAGGCAAGTAACGACTAGTAATGATGATACTTTCTATGAAAGAGGATTTACCAACATTAGTAGGACCAGACAAATATAACTTCTTACGTTTATAACCTACAGTAATTATAAATTTATTCCACCACATAGCTACATCCATAGTCCAGTTACGATAAGCAAATTCTAGCCTAGGAAATATAATATTAACAAACGGACACTTAATATCAATAAAAGCTTTCTCTAAAAATTTATAACAATTACGATGTTCAATAACAAAGGGATCATCATAACGAAATGTAGATGTATTTTTCGCCCACAAAAGAATACGCATATTCAAATGTAACTCAGAAACCTTACAAAATAAACATCACTATCTTCCTTTGAAATGTACTTCAAACAACTTTTTCGTGATTTACAGGCTTGTAAATCAAAACGATCACAAAATATCCTAACTTCGCCATACTTTAATGTCTCTCCTATAAAAGTAACAATTTCTTATAGAACCAATGCTTTTCTCTAAGCCAATGCAATATGTTAATACGTGGGCGAAAATATTCCACTATATAATTACGAACACTATCGCAATAATACAAAATATCCAAAGTAATAAAAAAAATGGACGAAGGACGCACAGACGTCTTGCGTTTACGAGAGCCTGACGGCGAATGAGAAGCGTCGCCGGCCGACTTCGGCGCGCATAGGGTTGCCAGGTCGCTAGGCCTTATAGCCGGACAGACCAGCCCGTTTAGCCGGACATTTGGCTAAAAAGGCCGGACACCCTACATTCTTAAAGATTTTGTATCTCAGTATTTATAGGTACGACAAGTTTTAATGTAAATCAAGCATTTTTGATTATGGTCATAAATCTTGTTGAATTCTTATGAAATCCATACTAATATTATAAATGCGAAATTAACTCTGTCTGTCTGTCTGTCTGTCTGTCTGCTACTCTTTCACGCCAAAACTACTCAACGGATTTAAATGAAATTTGGTATACAGATAATCTAGACCCTGAGAAAGGACATAGGCTACTTTTTATTGCGAAAAGGGGGTTGAAAGGGGGGTAAAAAGATACTTTTCCACGCGGACGGAGTCGCGGGCGGCCGCTAGTAATTAATAAAAATCTAATGTCAAATCAGTCTTAGATTCTTCTTAAGTTAAGAAGATACTTTATTAAAATCAAAAGGTGATACAATCAAAAACTTCTATTTTAAAAGTTAAACATAAAAAAAAAACTTCTTCTCTATAAACTTGAACATAAAAACAAAAATAAAACTTGTCCTTTAAACTAAAAACTAAAATCAAACGAAACTCCTTTTTTACATAACATTCACAAACATAACTATTCATATTTTTGGTTTGCTTTATTAAAACCAGTCAAAAGCTTCTTTTTTAAAAGTTAAACAATAAAACAAAACTTCTTCTCTGTAAACTTATCATAAAAACAAAAAATAAAACTTCTCTTTTAAACTAAAAACTGAAATCAAACGAAACTCCTTTTTACATAACATTCACAAAAATAACTATGAATATTTTTGGTTTGCCGAAACCTGCTTTAAAGTTCAGGCTCTTTTAAAATGCTGTTGTAAAAATCCTTATATGTCAGTTGTTTTAAATTGAATTCTACAACCAACATTTTCGCTACAGTATCCACATTTAATCTATTGCGTTCTTTTGTCCATTGCTGTCCTATCAAAGAAAATACTCTCTCTACGTTTGCCTTATGTCCTGGGATGGCAAAGTAATACCGACAAATAGTTAAAAATTCAGAAAAGCAATCAGAAAAGCAATCATTCTTCATTGATTTAAAATAGGCTACCCATTTCTTATGTGCCAACAGTGTCTTAAAATCATTATCTTTGTTGTTGTTCAAAAAACTTTTGAGATTTTGTAGTTGATCAAAACACTTGCTATCGTCAATTTTGACGTTGTTTTGTGATAGGATACTAATAGTATCAGAAACTTGATTCCATTCAGGAACATCTTTTAAAGACATCCATGTGAAATGTTTTGTGTCTTTATATAAATTATCAGTCCAAGATTTTAAATATTGTACTGCAATAACGTACATGTTTTTAATGTCCTTTTTGAACGCAGTTACCTGTTCAGAATTTTCATTGTTTTCATTGAATTTACGTAAAATGGAAGTCACTTTTAGTGGATAAAACTCTTGTTCAATTCTTGCATTTATGCTATTCATTATCTCAGAACAGTTTTCCAAAACCTCATTTACAGAAACATCAGCCTTCTCTGTATCTTTGATGCGGTTTTGATAAATGGCCATGAAAGAATGCACAGCCCACAAATAGCCTTCGTTAAGGTCATTTTCAAAAAATTCTCTCAATGTTCTGGATGCATTATTTTTTAGGAAATATGACCGAAGAGGTTCAAACATTTGTAAAATTCTTTCTATCGCTGGGAAAAGACTCAGCCAGCGCGTCTTTGAATGATAAATCATCTGTTTGAAATGAATGTCTAATTCTGAACTTATACTTTTGAGCTCTTCTGTACGCACGGCAAATGTAGCAAAATGGTTGTGAATCTGCATAACAATACTTTCAAGAGATAATGGCAAGGAATTAAGAGCACTGTGGACATAATTATTAAAAATATGTGCAACACAGCCGACGCCAATAATATTCTGATTATTTGTTAAAGATTTCAATGTAAAGAAAATATTATTTTGTCCTCCTCTGTCTCTGCCACCAAAATTTGTAGCAGCATTATCTGCCGAAAATGCCACTAATTTGTCTGAAAGGTTTTTCTCACGCAGTGAATCAAAGACGTAGTTGGATATTGTTTCGGATGTCTCATTTTGTAGTGATTGAATATCTATCAAGGCAACCTGAATTCCGTCTTTCTGATAGTCAAAATACTGAATTAACAGCGGGAATAACTTTATTGCACCGTGATTGCTTGCGTCAGTTGAAGCGCTTATGTATTTTATATCAGACAAGGCCTCTAATATATTTTTTAATACATATGGCGCAAGAACATTTTTCAAAATTGCTTCTGCCTTTGTTCTCGCACAGGTTACTTCTTTTGCAGTATTTGAATCTGGATAAAGGCACTTTTGAAGTGGTACTGTACAGTCTAATGAATTAAATGACTGATTGTGTTTCACCGTATGAAATACTAAAGTAGCCTCAGCCGCTTGCACCTCTGTTTTTGGCCCCGATCTAGCTGTTACAAAGTTGTCTATTTTTGACGAACTTGCAGCGGTCCTAATACTTTTACGGTGTTTTTCTGTGTTTAAATGCTTTTCGAGATCATATTTTCCTTTACTAGTTATTGATATTAACTGGTCGCAAAGCTCACATTTCACTTCTGACGGTTCTGCTGTTGGCTTAAACATTTTGTATTTTATTTTTAATTCTTCTGAAAAAATACATTTCCTCTTTGGCATTTTGAGATCTGAAATTAATAACATGAATGTTTTATTTGTTTATCATTGCATTACGCAGTTGCACCCTAAATCAAACATTGCACATCAAAAAATGTCCGCTTCCAAGGGATTTTAAAAGACTGATTGGTTAAAAATACGAAAAGAACACAATAAAAAACTTGTAAGAGCTCTTACAGTAACATCATTTAACTACATTACAGTACAGTACAAACAATACTTACCAAATTTACTGTTGCTATATAATAGAAAAACTGACGACGACGCAACGTGCGCGTTCGCACCACGTACCGTGCGTGCCTACTACGCGTGTACTGTCATTCAGGGAATGAATACTACTGACAGGCCACAACACCGCGCGCGCGAGCGCAATGTAGCGGTGGGGGGCGGCACTGCGCGAACGAACGACCGACGACTGTCTACTCGTGTCTTTGCTTCGCTCCAGTCATGTTCGGTGTTTCGTTTCACTCGTTTGCGATTGTGAAAAGTTTAGGTAAAAAGCCTAACAAAAGCCGGTCGGACACCGTTTATTTTGGCCGGACTAGCAATCAAAAAGCCTACCTATGTCCGGCTTTATCCGGACGCCTGGCAACGCTAGCCGCACATGTTGATTGTCAACAGGACCCCCTGCTGCGTTCCCAGCGGACGCGGCTGTAAGGTGTTCTAGACAGCCGCGCTTGGGCGATGCCGTATCCATCTATAAATAGAACAAATTCATTATATGTTGCCAGTCGTCAAAAACAGGATTTCTGGGTGGTCATAAAAAAACCTAACCTAACCACTGTTTCTGTTTAATAATTGTCATGCAAAAAGAGTACTTATCAACTAAAAGGATTTTTTTATGAGTTTTGCAATAAAAAACCAAATACGTTCATAATCTTTATTAACCATTTATAAGGCATAAGCTACTAGCTGGTAAAAATAAAAACTATTAATGGTTTTGGCACGTTTTTATTCATTATATTTATATTACCATAAAAAAAAAAAAAATCTCCAGGAAGTTTTTGAAGTGGTGGTAAGAATACTCCCTATGCCCACTAGGACCTATAAAAATCGGCAAAACATGGTGTTACGCACAATGGGACTTTGCACCTTCCACACATAATTTTGGAGCGTTTATCGTTACTTTTGGTGCTACAATGTATGCATCGTCGGTAGGAGTCGACGGGCATATGGTCTCCAACATTCAAGAACCGCACTTCATGAGGAACAGCACCCACCACTTTTTGACGATTTGCCTCTGCAGATTTTTTTGTAGTTTTGTAAGTGGCTGCACTTAGTGCGTCGGATTTTCGTTTCCTGCTACTAAAGCCGGCAATGAGTCCTCACGCTAATGCCACACGAAATTCTAAATGCGTCAATTTAGTAGCTCTTGTGGTTTGGGAGTACAATATGCACGCATTTGTAATGCATACATCTAAAAGAAAATAAATGCGCAACCACCATCGCTTGCTTCTCCTGCCAACTGAGTAGGTGTTGCGGACTTGATCAAACCGGTCCACTCCTCCCATTCTTTTGGTATACTCTTTCACCACTTGCGGGCAGGAGATGGATCGTTTGCTGCCATCTTTTTGCGTCCTGGAAACGGTAGTGCGGTTCTTTGGATGAAATGTGTTGCTAAGAAGTAAAACCTCTTTGTTATCTTGCCACAATACAAAGGCTACATCATCTTTTGTCCTCCATTTATAGTCACCCTTGTTTAGCTTCACCTTCTTCGTTCTACCATCATCCTTAGATTTTTTATTTTTTACAAAATTCGGTAAGCAAGTCCTGTTTCTTCGGACAGGCCCCGAAGCATATATCTCCATTCCGACAGTCGGGGAGCCAGATTTGAAGCGAGTAGTAAGACGCCTTAAACTACGATCATCAAGCGGTCCCGACGGCATTCCTGTGTTCTTGGCTCACGATTGCTTATCAGCTCTAACTATGCCTTTGCTTTTTATTTTTAATCTCTGTCTGTCACAGTCAAGATATCCAAAAAATTGGAAAACATCCAGAGTTACCCCAGTACCTAAAGTTGGTGGAGGAGCAGATGTTTCGTCCTTTAGGCCGATTGCGGTATTGTCAGTCTTTGCCAAAATCTTCGAAGCAATTCTCACTGAAAACCTCAATAACCAGATCAGTCATCTACTTCACAGCAGCCAGCATGGATTTCGCCAAGGTCGTTCCACCACCACAAATCTAGTAGCTCATGTAAACTACGTTTACTTACAGATGGATTGTGGAAAGCAGGTAGATGCAGCTTATTTTGATTTTAAGAAGGCCTTCGATCTAGTCGATAACGATAGACTTCTACAGAAATTAGCCATAATAGGCTTATCACCCAAATTGCTGCAACTTTTTGCATGTTATTTAAAAGACCGCTCTCAATATGTCCACCTCAATGGATATTATTCCAAAGACTATTTCACAAGATCCGGGGTGAGTCAAGGTAGCACGTTAGGACCTACTTTATTTTTGATTTTTGTAAATGACTTACCCAGAATGATCTCATCTTCTGAATGTCTGTTATATGCTGATGATCTGAAGTTATGCATGGGCGTCAAAACCCAAGCTGATGCAATAAAACTCCAGCGGGATATAGACACTGTGTCTCAATGGAGTCATGATAATCATCTTCCTTTAAATGACATTAAATGCAAAGTTATGACTTTTACTCGTAAACTGAGACCAGTAAACTACAATTATTATTTATCGGACGTTCCTCTGGAAAAAGTATTTGACATAAAAGATCTAGGTATAAAGTTAGATAGTAAATTAGATTTTCATGAGCATATATTAAGTGTATGTAAATCTGCTCATAGGATGCTGGGTTTTGTTATTCGCACGGCGTCACAATTTGACAATGCACTAGTTGCAAAAGTTTTATTCTTTGCATATGTTCGCAGCAAGCTGGAGTATGGATCAGTAGTTTGGGATCCATATGAAGAAAAATATGTGCTGATGTTGGAGAAGATACAAAGGAAATTTTCTCGATGGCTTTACAAAAAGCTGTACGGATATTATCCTTACTTATATCCGTCGCTATTCGTCTCGGGGATGATTGGAGTCGATACTCTAAAGTACAGGAGAGCTGTGCTCCTTGTAGTACACTACCTGTCGATATTGCATCGGCGGATCGATGATCCGGACACACTCGCGATTTTCCGTCTTTTAGTCCCTACGGTCTCGTGGGACTCCGCGGGGCTAGTGCCGCCGCGACGCCGGCCGCGCCTGCTGGCCCCGCCTACTGCGCGCACGCAGCGCGGGGCTCACGCGCCTACTACCCGCGCTCTGCGACTTATCGGTGACATACTTGCTCGGCACGATGAAATAGACCTATTTGCAGACAGTTTTGTTCAAATCTGCTACATGTAGGGTAGACTGGGTACGGTTGAAACATTTTAGCATTTATCATGCATAGCATCGGGATTTGTTAAGCGAGCGATGTTGGAAATATACTAAATAAAAGACCCTATATCTGTCTACTATAGAGCAATGTTATTTAAGATCACTGTATAGTATTTTCTGTGTAAAATCAAATTTTAAAAAATCAGTCATTTGTTTCAACCGTCCCCATGCCAGGGTCGGTTGAAACAGTGTCTGGGGTCAATTGAAACACATGCAAATAATACAAAATATTATCAATTATCATGTTTTATTAATCATCTAATGACATTTTTCCAATCGTTATGGCACATTTGACTATCACAAATATTTTTATTAAGTAATATTTAAATCTCTGGCTATATTTATAATCTAACATTATTATTAATCAGCCTTCAAAGTTTTATATTAAGTACAACTGAAACTAAATAATAATCAGATGTTGGTAACGATAATATTTTTGAAATGAAGTTACCAAGCAAATATGCTATTATATTTCTCAACAATCAACACTTTTAATTATAAACTATAAAAACAAAAGACATTAACTTTATCAATTAAAATTTTAAACAAAAATACTTCAATGGTTAAGAGATCATTCGGAGTCACAATTGTGGCAAACATAAGTAAGGCTACCCTTTGTGCACTCTTCGTGCGCCCACATTTTACATACTGTGCATTGTATCCATTTTTCCCTCGGTCTACTTTCTGAATATGCTGACATACAAACAACACAGTAGCACTCTTCTTCTTCTGATGATGATTCTTGTTGCGTGTAAGTTTTTTTCTTGTTTGTAGTATTTCTTTTAGTCTTTCTTCCATCTAATCTTTTCTTAACTTGCTTAGCTTTGAGTCGTTCCATTCTAATCTCATGTTCTCTTCTTATCTCTTCTTTTTCAGGTGTGTCTGTATATATTGTAGATTTTCTTGTTCTTCGGCCCCTATTTGTTAATTTTCTTGGAGGCGCTTTTGGTAGTGGTCGTATTGCTTCCGGAGAAAATAAAGTTGGTGTAGTCGAAGTCGTGACATTTTCCGTTTGATTTGTTAACACAGGAATGGATTGAAAACTTGTAGAAGGTATTGGTGAAAGCCTAACATTATTACTACTACTTTGATATTCGGGTAATGCAATCAGAAGTGCTGGATTCTCAATGTTTCTTTGTTCTTTATCTAGTTCTTGTGAACATTGTGGCATATTTTCCATCGGTTGTTGTACAAAAAAAGCTGCGTTAGTAGGCTCTTCCAACTCTTCGGGGGGTTCGAGGGTTAAAATGGATGGCAACGGTGGTGGCGTTTTATCCCCAGGTATACTAGTATTCGGAATAAGACCATCGCCTGTCTCGATTGGATTTGGCCTATCTGTCACAAATGCAGGTGCAAAATCGAGTTCAGTAAACAAACTCCGATTGAAAGGAACAATCCCAGTAGTGCGAAAACCAGCTTGAATATTGGATTGTGTAAGAGCAAGCGGTATAGCAGTAGTTAAAATCCCTGGGATGTCGTAAATTGTCATTGATTTTCCGGGGTGGCTTCGCATCCATCCATCACAGGTCGAATTTACAGCTTTCTTCAGTGGACCGAATACAGATCGATCAAGTGGTTGGAGTTTGTGTGAGCAGTGGGGAGGGAAAGATAGCATTACAATACCATTCGTCTTGCAAAAGTCTAGTGCGTTAATGTGTATATGTGACGCGTGGTTATCAAGGACAAGTAAAATTTTATGCGAAAGAGAAGGATTTGTATATTTTTTGAAGTGATCCAGGAAAAGCATAAACGATTCGTCCTGCATCCAGCCTGAAGGATTTGCACTTCCAGCAGAGCCTATTGGTCCATCCCTGATGAAGTGATCTTGGTATCGCACACGCGGAAAGACGAAGAACGGAGGAATAGCATTTCCAATGGCATTGACTGCAATGGCTACTGTAACTAAAGTACCCCTCTCCGCCGAAGTTACTGAACCCACTTGACGAGCACCACGTCTAGCTACTACTCTGTCGGGTTTTTGCACAGTAGTTATGCCGGTCTCATCAACATTATATATATGTTGTGGTTCAAATTTATAGCGGTCCATAACATTAGCCAAATTGTCGTAAAAAGCATCTACGTTGTTCTTATTAAAACTAGTCGCCCTAGAAAGACTAGTAGCCTGTGCTGCACGTACTGACAGTTCAGGATTTCTTTTCATAAACATACGAAACCATTCTTCGCCAGCCATTTCGTTATCATCCCAAGTCCGCGGTCGTGATAAGTCATATTTGATGGTTAGTTCGTATGCCAATTTCCTAACATCCTTTTTAGCTAGGCCAAAATATATATCTGCACATCTTATTAAATATTTAGATAACTCACGCTCTTGTTCCTGGGTAAACACACGATTGTGGGCCTTATATCCCATTTCTTGATTTTCATCGTTACCAGCCGCATCTCGTTTACGTATATATCTGAACAGGGAAGAGTGGTTCAGTCCATTTTTTTCTGCCGCTGTTCTTAACGAAGATCCCGCTTTTACATCTTCATATGCTTGTTTATACGTTGATAAGTCAGTTCGACCTTTCGTAGTCTTTCTTTGGCGTACCCGTGGCATCTGAGAAACAAGAAAGTTTAATTAATAAATTGTTTCAACCGTACCCAAAAATAATGTTTCAACTGTCCCCACCCCTCCATCTTGGTATAAAACGGTTCACAGTAAGAATGATAGTAAATTAAAATAAAAGCTAATCATACTACAATATTGTACAAACTTCAATTCAACTGTAACAAAACTCTCAAACATCTAACTATAAACGAAATCTTAATAATTTCAAAAATGTAGGTACAAAAATACTTACTTTTCCGTAAAAAAACACAATGGGGCCTCCTACAAACAACCACAGCGCGCGAAGAGTGACGCAATACTAAAATTCAAGTTTCGGCTTGTCGCCCGCTTAGTACTCCCCTTGTGCCCCTCACCTCATCACGCACTATTCACGAGATATTCACTTTGTTTCAACCGTCCACTGTTTCAACCGTACCCAGTCTACCCTACCGTAGTTTTTTGACATAATAAACATATTGAATACTATTGACATTATATAAAAAGAATCTAAATTAATTATATTTTATTTATTTGATTTTAATTTTTCTATTGTGTATTTTAATTTGCTTCTTTTGACTCAGATACTGACAATTTGGGCTATTTGTATTGATATTATCTGTCGCGCTTATTTTTATTTTATTTTTTTTTAGTTGTAAATAATTTGACAAGGATTGTATTCTTCTGCTTTTTTATTGTAAATTATCCGTGAGTGTAATGTAATAATGTATCCTAACCTTATACTGCGTTTTGGATTAATTTCTGTTAGCATGTAAGGTGTCTGAATAATAAATAAATAAATAAATAAATAAACCCATTTTGATGTAAATACTGCAACAGATAAAAGTCACAAAAGAAATTATCGAAAGTTATGTGTATCTGGAACTCCTCCTCCATCAACTTTCTTGTCAAATCTTTGACCACTTTTGCTCCCAACCCCTCTTCTGTGCCGGTTCCAGTTTTTCCAGTATAAACAGAAAATTCGTATAAATATCCAGATAAGCTGTCGCATCGGCACCAAACTTTGTAGCCCCTCTTGATGGGCTTTAGCGGCATATATTGTTTGAGCGAGGACCTTCCTTTGAAGAGAATCATACATTCGTCGACGCTTTAAGACGACGTATTTTTGGCATTTTTCTGGCAATTTTCATTGATCAAAGATAAAAGTGGACGCAACTTGTAAAGTTTGTCGAAATCAGCACTGTTCCTATCTGGCTGCTGACTATTATCATTCAAATGAAGTGAACGCATGATACTTTTGAAACGCTTGATAGGCATGATATCCGCAATTTCAGCAACACGAAAACTCGGATCTGTAGACCAGTACAGGGGGTCTAATTTCAAGTTACCACGTACGATCGTTCGATCGAGCCGACAGTCAATCAATTGTAGTTTAGTTTGGCAATTTGAAATACCATCGTATGGGACACTTTCGTACGGATCCGACCATAGACTCTCGTGAATGAATGATATTCGCGATGATAGTGTCGCCGAAAGACCCACATCAAATAAAACCAATTGAATTGATTTTATTTATAATTAACAATAATTTTTTTAAAGAATAAAAGATATTTGACTTTTTAAATTAAAGGACTATTGTTTAATGTGTTTGAAAGAAAGATTTTACATAATAAAAACATTAAAATGTTAAAATATTTTTAAAAATCTGACAGCTTGCTATTTTTCTACATCATAGCCCATATAGTTATCTGTGGCCATCTGTGAAACATTAGAAAAAAACTTGTAAATTATTGACTTATCGTACGTACATACATAAATATGTAATCTCAATACATATTTAAAATATTGTAAAATTGTTTGAAAGCGTATGTACATTAGTATTATGCTTATATACAAGTTCTATAGTTATCTAAAGACTCTACTTTCTTAAGTAAAATCAAGTATAAGTTAGGTTAGTTGCATAATCCTACCTAAATAAGTTTATTTGTTATTAATTACTATTCCAACTACTCTGCCGGGGACCACTCGGCCACGGAGTAGAATAGGCCATCCTCACTCTTACCGAGGTGTCGTAAAAGGCGACTAAGGCATAGCTGCTGGCATGATCATCAGCACCCAGACAAGGAAAACTCTGCATTTATATCAAAACCCTCGCCAACCCGTCTGCCAAGCGAGGTATGGCAATTACCCCTCATGTGATTGAGGAAGGCCCGTACCCCAGCAATGGGGACTTAAATGGGCTGATGATGACTATTCCAATTTACACTTTAGAAAGAACAACTTTGTAACATCATTTCTATAATTTAACCATTTGTAATTAAATATTTCAGTAAACAAGACATCAAAGTTCTCCATTGGACCAAACTGTAATAGAAAGCTGAGCTAGAATGACTGTGAGAGGAGAATGAGTTGAACAAAGTGAACATCTCACCGGAGGTAATCAATTAACAAAAAGTTATTTAACTGAATCTATAATATCTGTGCTATAACTAATTTCCTTACTGTGTACGAGACCGTACGGGAATTGAACTGGCACCTCCTCTGCTTGATCTTTTTTGAATGGGTATTTAAATAAAACCACTGAACTGTTGGTAGCATAAGATGGTAGAACTTTTATTAAACTAAGGTTTTGTCTTATAGAATCAAAAAAAATATTACATGCGCGTTGTAAAAATGCACAACGCCATCTATTGAGCCTCTTTGGAACTATTTTTACTTACAACTAAATCATATGAAATTGAACTCTCCTCATAAACATAACCGCCCACCAAGGACATTTAGTGGGAAAATGGCCTTAAAATAATTATGTAAATGAAATATGGTAGGAATTTAAACCGCCCACCGTGACCTAAAATTTGCGACAGTTTAATAAAATACTTTGAACTTAAATACCATGCTCTTATAACTAAACAACATAATAGACTACAATGAACTTACATTAAGGAACATAGAAAAGGAATTTACATTTTAGTATCACTGATAGGCAATACACAGAGTTTAGAAGTAGGTCTTTTAATGCAAGACTCTCCTTTAACTCGAATAGTGACAACACGGGTAACGTTATCACTGCCTGGATGCTTTTCTACTATTCGACCCATCAACCAACGGCTTGGAGGCATACCATCCTCCTTAACAAGAACTACATCGCCGATATTGGGCTCCGGTATTTGAGAATTCCATTTATATCTATTCATCAGATTGGATAGATATTCTCGAGACCAGCGATCCCAAAAACACTGCAGCATTCTTTGAATAAATTGCCATCTTGTTAGCGAACTTACACTAGATTGAACATAATCATTGACATCAGGCACAGTTACCAACGGTCCTCCAATCAAAAAATGGCCCGGGGTCAATGGTCTAGGATCTCCAAGGTCTAAACTGTCTACAGTTATGGGTCGCGAGTTCAAACAGGCCTCTACCTGAGTTAAGAGTGTACTCATTTCCTCAAAAGTGAGGGTCGAATCGCCTATTACTCTTTTTAAGTGAAACTTCGTGGACTTCACTCCCGCTTCCCACAAACCGCCAAAATTAGGAGAATGTGGTGGAATGAAGTGCCACTCAGTTCCATGGACTTCTAAGTACGCTGCAGATTCCTTCTGAATAATATTTAACTCTTTGAGTTCTTTGGAAGCGCCTACAAATGTAGTGCCATTATCGCTCCATAATTGGGCGCAGTGTCCACGACGAGACACAAACCGCCTAAATGCTGATAGAAAAGATTGTGTACTCATATCGCTTACAAGTTCTAAATGAATGGCTCGGGTAGCCATGCAAATAAATAATGAAATATAGCCCTTATATGACCTATTACCTCGTCCCTTTGATGTTCTAATTTTAATAGGACCAGCGTAGTCTACCCCACTATGTAGAAATGCTCTGGCAGGCGTACAACGCACTGTAGGGAGAGATCCCATTAGCGGAGTCTGAGTTTTAGCATTTTGACGCACACATGTAACACACTTTCGCACATGCTGCTTTACAAGGCTGCGAACACCAATGATCCAATACACATCTCTTAAGTAGCTTGTCATAAGTTGGACTCCTCCATGTAGGGTGTTCTGGTGTGCATCTGATATTATAAGTTTAGTTAAATGGGAGTTGTGAGGCAATATTATGGGATGTTTTATATCTTCAGATAGTTGTGATTTCTGTAATCTGCCACTTGCTCTCATTATCCCCTTTTGATCTAGGTACGGACATAAAGATTTTAATTTGGTAAACTTAGATTGTAAGTAACCCTTGGCCTGTAATTGTAAATATTCTTCTTTGAATTCGTCCATTTGTACCTTTTTAATGCAACTAGTCAAAGCTTCGCTTATTTCAGTCCTATTTAAATAAACTGTATGCCTATTATGACGATTATAAAATCTACGACAGTAAGCTATTACTCTAAGTAATCGTTGTAGTGAAGAAAACCGTTCTAAAAGTATGTCCTCAGTTGTTGTATTTAAATAAGATTTGACAGCTGCTTCTTCCAGATTGACCTTTAGTTCTTTCGGTTTTTTATATTCTATATTACGTTCAAGAAGAAATTGTGGACCAGAAAACCAAAGCTCATTATTAGCAAGGGCATCGGGTTGTACACCTCGCGATGCACAGTCAGCTGGATTCTCTTTGGAGGATACGTGGTACCATTGTGAAGAATCTAACGTGGTCAATATTTCGGAGACTCGATTTGCCACGAAAGTCTTCCATTTACTTGGATGACTGTTTAACCAGGCCAACACCACTGTTGAGTCCGTCCAAGCTTTAATATTGCATTTGGGAATATCCATAACATCGGCTATTTCAGTCAAAAGCCGTGATAAAAGAGTTGCACCGCATAATTCCAGCCGTGGTATACTGACCTGTTTTATGGGGGCCACTCTGGTTTTTGCGGCCAGTAAAGACACTTTAACCTTTCCACTGGTATCAGTAACTCGCAAGTACACAACTGCGGCGTAGGCTAATTTGGACGCATCGCAGAAACCATGCAGCTCACGAGTTTCGTCTGTGCCCCTAGTGCCCAACCAGCGTGGAATTTGAACTGAGGTTAGACTGTGAAGTACGCTTCGGTAAGTATACCATTCATTTTTTAATTCTTCGGAAATTGGTTCATCCCAGGTTACGCCGGCTAGCCATAACTTTTGGATGAACATTTTTGCGATTATTATGCTAGGTGCTAACCACCCTAGCGGATCATATAACTTTGCTATTAGAGATAATATTGATCTTTTTGTTTCAGGTCCCGGCGCCGTCGAGAGGAGATTCACCGAGTACCGGAACTGGTCTACACTTCGATCCCAGGTAATACCTAGTATTTTTGTTATTTTTTCTGTTTTATCTATTTGCATTTCTTTGCTTTGATCTAATTGTTCTTTTTCATTTTTATCTATTTGATCTAATGATTGATTTGCTTTTTCATTTATATCCTGTATTTTAATCTCTTTTGCTTGAGTTTCTTCCTTTTGAACTTTATTTTCCATCCTGCTTATCTTTGAGAGTAACTCCTCGTTATTGCTGTTCCATTTCTGTAACTGAAATCCAGCTCTTAATAATAACTCTGTCATTTGCTTGTACAGTTCTTCTCCTTCTGCCACATTATTACATCCTGTCATTAGGTCATCCATATAGAATGACTTAAGTACCCTTGGCGAAGCCAGCGGGAATTCTTCGCCTTCATCAACACTTACTTGGTTGAGTGCTCTTACCGCTAGAAACGGCGCGGATGCCGTGCCAAAAGTGACTGTAACTAATTCGTAGTCTTGAATTTCCTTTGCCGGGTCATCACGCCATACTATGCGTTGAAAAATTGTATCATCTTCTGAGATTCTCACCTGCCTATACATTTTTATAATATCAGCTACAAGGACAATAGGATGTTCCCTCCAGCGCAGCACTAAATGGCGCAAATCTGCTTGAAGTTTCGGTCCTACCCTGAGAGTATCATTGAGCGATACTCTATTATTGTTCTTACTAGAGGCGTTGAAAACTACCCTAACCTGTGTGGTGGTCTTATCGTTCCTGACAACAGCGTGATGCGGTAAGTAGACGGCTTCATCTTTCTTCGAATCACCGGCATCTATAGGACGCATGTGTCCTAACCGTATGTATTCATTCATTACTTCCACATAGCTCTCTTTCAAATCCTTTGATAGCCTTTTTTCTAATGCTTTGAATTTTCTTACAGCTATCTGTCGCGAATCACCACCTAAGCATCGGGGATGAGGCTCACGCAGTGGTAATTTTACGACGTAGCGGCCTTCAGGTGTCCTGGTGGTTGTGCTTACAAATGTCTTCTCACATTCCTGTTCTTCTTCTGTCCACATTCGTTTCTCAGGAAACCGCTCTTCAATTTCCCAAAATTGCTTTAAAAAATTGTCCTCATTTACCTGCGCATGCATGACTGAAACTTTGGGAAGCTCCTTTGGTAATTTACTAATTGTGTTTTTTACTGTTCCAGATACAACCCATCCTAGAGCGGTGTCCTGAGCAACAAGTGAACCGTCGGGACTCTTTTTCAACCCTTCCTTCAATATCTCGCTAAAAACGTTAGCCCCGAGCAGCATATCGACTTTATTGGGAATATTGAATTGTGGATCAGCTAAACATAAACTGTCCAATTCTGCCCAGTCAATAGGCTGTATTCTCTCCTCGGGCAAACAAGACGTAAGGTTTTTTAGTACGTAAGCTTTGATCTGTATTTTGTACTTCTCATCTATTAAAGACTTAATGTTAATATGAACGACGTGTTTAAATGTTAAGCCTTTATCTCCACCTATTCCACTGATGCTTCCTTCAACCGACTCTTTCTTTAGGCGTAATAATTGTACTGCTGCTTCAGTTATAAAGCAGGCTTGCGAGCCTTGATCTATTAATGCCCTTAACACACTTTGTCCGCAACACTTAGACTCAGCGTTTACTAGCGCAGTGGCTAGTAAAACCTGACTTAGTTTAGGTATCCTTCGAGTTGACAGACACGAAACTATTGGAGGAGTGCTAGTGGAAGAACTAGCCCTTTCACTGGTGGCTTTAGAAGGATCTAATTTTACCTTCAGGGTGCAACAAAGAGTGATGGCGTTTGTTACACACCCTACAAGTAGTAGATTTTTTACAATCATACACTGTATGATTACTACCTAAACAGTTGAAGCAGATTTTATTTTTAAGAACGAAATCCCGTCTCAGAGCAAGATCCAACTTTGAAAAATTCTTACAAAAACACAATTTGTGACCTTCCGAACAATACTCGCAACGCATACCTGAGCCACAGGTATTATTAGAATTTGTGGATAATAAAACTTTTGGTTTTGAATAAGAACTACCGGCATGCTGTGGAGGTTTTTTAATATCTACGAATTCCAGTGCGCGAAAACGACTTTCCATAAAAGATTTAAATTGATCTAAAGTTGGCAATTTATTCGAATCTGTATCAGAAATATGTAGTTCCCATTGTTTACGTGTTTCTGGGTCCAATTTAAAAGTAACTATATGTATTATGATAACGTCCCATGTTCTCACGTCGATATCAATATGTTGCAAGGCATTCAAACAGTCTATGGTGGTGTCCAATAACTCTTTTAAGCCCGATGAACTTTCAACGTGCAGACGTTTTTGTCCGAACAAACGCTTTAAAATACAATTTGCTAAGAATTTTTTATTGTCGTATCGCTTTTCTAACAGAGACCAACATTGACTATAATTTGCGTCCGTTATCGGCGTATGTCTTATTAATTGCTCTGCCTCACCAGTTAAATGACTCTTTAAATAATGAAGTTTTTGTACATTTTCCAAAGACTCATTTTTATGAACTAACGATATGAACAAATCTCGAAAAGTAGTCCATTCGGAATATACACCAGAAAAGGTCGGAATAGTGATTTTTGGCAACCGTACTAACATATTTGATTTATCACAATTTTTCTGAGGCTGCGACTCACTTGCACACATAAATTGTTTCAGTGTTCCTTTCAATAGAGATTTGCCCATAAGGTAATTTTCCTCAGTTTGATCATAAACATCTTGACAAACATACTGTGAATCAGCTAGCTTCCCTGGTATCGATATTTCATGTAACTTTGTATTATTAGCTCTAAATGACAACCAATCTTTCTCTAAATTCTCAAGTCTGGCCTCGACATATTCTTTAGTAATTCTGTCCTTTGGACTTTTTTTAAAATTTGTTAACACTTTTTTAATTGATTTATGCAAATCTACTTGTACATTAATTAAACTTTCCATTTTGTAGTATTTAAATTGATAATTGTCTAAGTAAAGAAGAAATCAAAAGAAGCTGAATATTGTAAAATAACAAAGTTTGAAGTAAATATCTAAAATTTTTACAAGTGTTTAACCAATACAATTTCTAACGAAAATCGGGCATAGATTCCCCGTTCCGTCGTTTTTAGCAAAACTATTCTAAGTCCTTAACTAACATGCAAATTATTCTAAGGTAATATCTAGTTAACACGAAAATTTTACAAGTCTTAAATTGTCTCTTTAAATTATTTTATTTCACTAAGTTTTTTAAATGCTTGAAATTAAGTTCAAAATCGCTTGGCAATGTTTTTAAATAAATTTTCTACTCACGCTTGACCACTTTCAACTGACTCACTGAACTTTAATGCACTTGATTCCTTGTGTGTGTTGGTTGAACTCATCCACCTGCTAGTTTCCGCCTCTGCACCCAGCCGCTTCCGGTTCCGGTACAGTTGTCACCACTGTCTTCCACTTATGCTGAACACCGTCACAGAGCAGCACTGATTAGCAGCTGCTGCTACTGAACCCGTACTTTATCCGCAGCAATCCACTGCGAGTACGGGAATGCGGTCCCACTGACCACTACTCCCAAAAATGCCCTCTGGCCTCTTCCGGCTCCGTAGGAACAAACTTTGTACGAGACCGTACGGGAATTGAACTGGCACCTCCTCTGCTTGATCTTATTGAATGGGTATTTAAATAAAACCACTGAACTGTTGGATAGCATAAGATGGTAGAACTTTTATTAAACTAAGGTTTTGTCTTATAGAATCAAAAAAAATATTACATGCGCGTTGTAAAAATGCACAACGCCATCTATTGAGCCTCTTTGGAACTATTTTTACTTACAACTAAATCATATGAAATTGAACTCTCCTCATAAACATACTGAAAGAAAAAACATTAAGATAAAGATAATATAATTGTTTGAAACATGTATACAAAAGTGTAATCCTTATAATTAAATATTTCACAACATCACATACATTGATCTGACTCCGAGATAGGTAGCTCAAGCACCTGTGTTACGGATATCAGAATCAACAGTGGGATTACAAATATATGCATATAATACTTTTACTTTTATAAGTACATACTAATAATACATAGAAAACACCCAGACCAACACAAACAGACATGTTCATGCACACAAATGTTTTTACTGTGCGGGGATCGAACCCGCAACCCTTGGAACAAAGGCAGCGTTCACTACCATTCCAAATGGGTCGTCAAATCCTTGCAGTGTTATTCTTGGTTGGTGGTCCAGAACCATGACTTTGGAGCCCAGTGTACTCATGAACCATGATCGAGGATTTGGCGAGTCTGGCAATTACAATGAAGGGACTGCCGTACGACCTTTGCCACGGAGGAACCACACCAAATGGATAATGGTGACATGTTTCAAAAACTTATCTCAGTTATGTGCATATTTCTACAATTTACACATTGTGGAACTAATAATTTCTGTGTATTATTTCTCTTTCTGTTACATTATTACCATACCAATCTAAAACTCCTTTATTCTTGCAGAATGTCTACCAGTGTTGCACAGGACTCCGCTAGAAAAAACATACCCAGTTCCAGTCTTCCGGGCTTCGTTGCTATATGAAGTTGTTTATTTGCTAAAACTAGTCTAGGACAACCTGTGAGAAGTACGATTTGCTTCAGTAGTCATTTATTATGTAAATAGTTAATGGTTTTTAATCAATACTAGTATCACAATATGTGTGTATAATTATAATGGCCTTGTTATTTATATGAGACTTTATTGCGCAGACACGAAATACAACGTAAAAAGTATACATAGTTTCTCCTTAAAATAGGATAACATTTATTTTATTTTTTATTACTTATTTTAATAAATGATTCAATTATGATGTTGTTTTTATTTTCATTTTCCTCAAATCCTGCCCACTTGAACTTTCACTTTACATTTGAATGTATGTTAATCGCAGTGAGTGTTAATATGGCATTGGAACAATAGGAGTGTATGATGCCTTAGATCCAAGGGTTGCAGGGTTCGATCCCTGCACAGTACAAACATTGCGTGCATGAACATGACTATTTGTACAGGTCTAGGCGTTTTCTATGTATTATAAACACATACTTATAATACATAGAAAACACATATTAACAATAACAAGTATTATATGTATATATTTGTAATCCCACTGTATTGATTCTGATATCTGTAACACAGGTGCTCGAGTGTAGTGAAATATTTATTTATTTATTTGCCAGCAATGAAGGCTCCGGACTGAATACATCACAACTCATGGTATGGGTGTTTTCTATTAAGTACTTGTGTAAATATTTGTAATCCCACTGTATTGATTCTGATATCTGTAACAAAGATGCTTCAGTTATGTAACTATCTCGGAGTCGAGTCGGATGAATGTATGTGATGTGAAATATTTATTTATTTACCAGCAATGAAGGCTCCGGACTGAATATATCACAACTCATGGTATGTGTGTAAATATCTTAGAGTCAGATCAATGTATGAGATGTGAAATATTTATTTATTCTGCAGTATATGGGACATACTTACAGCTACCTTTTCATACCTATATAACAATTGGTCACTAACTATAGTAGAGCAAATGTATTAAACCAGTTAAACTTATGCAATGTGTGACTTTCAATGGATATTCAAAATTTTTAAATATATAAGTAGGTTAGTACTTAAATACTTAGTTATGTACCTAACAAATAGTTAAGTGTGGCAGGTAAGTAGGTATACCCACTTTTTAATGAAAGAGAAAACTTATTACCTACTTATACTTGTAATACCTGTAGACAGTTAACCTAGGCAAAATTATTGCCTCTTGTAATCATTGTGGCTAGTAATAGAAAATGGTAAAAACCCACTCGAAAGGTATTTAACTTAGTATTTTAGTAAAAGTTAGGTAGGTTAATACCTAATTGAGTCAAAAGCCTATCTAATTAATCCCTAACTAAACCATCAAAAGTTTCAAACTTTTGAACTGCTAAATAAGATTCAGTTTGAAGAATACAATGCAGTCGTAGAAAAATTAATCTGTGCAGATTAATTACATACCTAGTGAATGTAGTTACCTATTATAAGAAGCCTACACCACTAGATAGGTACTTAGCAGGTACTTATACTTAAATGTGCATAAATCATTGAACAATTGCATTACATTATAGTAATAAACTCACTGGTAAATCTACAAAATTTCTCAGTAGGTAAATAAGTAATACCTACTTAAGTACCTATTGTAAATTTACTTCCATGTTTAAACGAAAATAAATTACTAAGATTCATACATAAAAAGTACTCAATGTATTCATAATCATCTATATAGGTATAGCAATTTTTACATTTTTTACCAAGAAACTCCGCTATTTTGATTTAATCTAAGAAAAAACGAATCTTAATTGGTATATCAGACATTGGACCTTGTATACAAAGACTTAAAGATCCTTTTTTAATACACCATAAATCCATTCAACCGAACAAAAACACCTATCTAGCTATCGTGAATTATGACATAAGGACGCGAGACACGAGTTGTCAAATTCAATATTTCGGAAGCGGTTTGGTACTTTCAAATTAGGGTTTGGGACGAGATGTGTCAAAAGAGTTTCGGTTGAGTTCAACCGACGCAATGTTCACTTCAAATTAGGAAACGTCGTCAAATACGTTTGATTGAGTCTCAAAGTTAACTTCAAATTAGACCCCCTGGTCAATACTTGGTAATACGTGATAGCCCATTATAATCAATATTCCTAAAAAAGCGCGTATCTCACTTCGGGTTACTGGTACCCAGCCATTAAGATTATTCTGTTGTGCGTAAAGATTTGTTTGCGACACAATCAAGTCAAAGACTTTATCACAAAAAAAATTGTCAAAATGAGCAACAGGCCTTGCACGGCTACTCAAAAAATATTGAGGGCGCAACATTTTCTCATCAAAAATCTCAGCTTTTGGCCTGTCAATCCAGTCTGTCTTCTTCCAGTCGCCATCCTCATCTTCAGATGATTCCTCTACATCTTCAGAAATAGATTCCTGGCTCTCTTGTTCAGAAATTGATTGCTGAATGCCGGAACTACTTGGTATGGGATCATCATAAATAGAAGGATTTATCTCTTGTGAGGGAGGTGAATTTGAATCCGGTCCATCTTCCAAGATGCGTCGTAAAGTTTCTTCATTACATCCCTCTCCATCCAGCGACTCCAGCTCGTCTTCTGAACTGTCATTATCAGGAATACCATCAACCAGTTTCAAAGCTTCTTCAATATCGAAGTTACTCAGAGGACGCCGTGACATCGTTGTAATAATACCGGGAAATAAACCATCACCGTCACAGGCATAGGGAGTATTTTTCCCACCATAATAAAAATCAATAAAAAGCAAGATAACGACCTATTCCAAGAAATAAACCCATTTCAGCGTTTATGAAACATACCAAAATACAAATAAAATAAAATACGAGCTTACCTTGTAATAAGATTTATTTAAATTTATTTTATTGACGAAATTATGCACAACTTTTCACATTTGCCGCCTCAACCATGACACATGTCAAAAGTTAATGTCATTTTTGTTTTTTTATTTTTTTATTCATTCACTATAATAACACCAAGACAAAAAAACATACTGCCATTCTTTTTTTTAGGACATATCGATAAAAAATATGGTGGTAAAATACTCCCTATGCTTTAAAAAGGGTTAATTTTTATTCTTAACTTTTTATTTAAACATAAAATTAAACATTTAATTCATGCTAAGATACACTATACATACCATCAGCTACTTTGGCATATAGGCCCGCTGCAACAGTATGGCACATCACTTGGACAGCGAGTTTTACTCTCATTTTTTACTGAGTGTTGGGTTTTAAATGGTCTTTTGTCAAACTTGGTGCAAAAACAAAGTTTGGGTTGCTGTTGTCCACTTCATAAAATGAATGTGTGACCATTTAGCAGTACATGTAAAGAAGATGCTTAAATTATTATTTTATCATTCAATAATATATGAATGAATATCCTACAATTAAATGCTGCTAGCAGACACTAGAAACATGTTTTTCAAGTGAAATGTTTATATCCCTTTGTAAATATCGATAATCGATGCAAAATATTATGTATTCAATAAATAGTCTTACCTCTCCCGGTTTTATTATTAGATTTATATCTGTTGCACACTCTATGTCGTATTTCAAAAAAAGGTTTCTGAAGCACTTCAGTAAGTGTGGTGTGTCAAAAATTGTAAATATTTCTTTGTCAAAATATTTTGATCATTGGTTGCTGTGAAGTTGCTCCTAAAATTGTCAATGCTCTGCTGTTTACTCCACCCATGTCGCACACAGTAGCCCTAATATTTAAACCAGCTTGGAAGCAAGACTGTAAGACCTGAAATAAAGATGGTTGCAGAAACAATATGTTTTATAACAAGTAAAATAAAATACGTTTAATTTCCTTAAAATAAACATTATTTATATATTCACCTGTTTAATCAGCACAGCAAGTTAATCAGCGGTAGAAAACCCACTTGAAAAGTAGTGTGCAATGGGTTGCTTTACAGTCTTTCTTGTGCCTGCTATCATAAAGACCAATGCATATGAAGCTGCAATAGAGGACCTCCCTTGTTTGTCATGGTCTTGAAACCCTTCAATTAGATGCGATATATTCGAAATGTTTTTTTAGTGACATTTCGTCAAACCTTAATACAAATTCATTATCGGAAGGTTGTATTTTTTTGACGAAATCCTTTAAACATTCTCCTCAATAGTCTATAACAAGTAGGAGATCTTTTGTATATTCTAAGTGCAACAATTTTTTTCTTCCTTTGCCCATCTGTGACCGCAGCCTTTTTTCATGTAGGGTAGACCGGGTACAATTGTAGCATTTTAACTTTAAGACATAATTCTGGCTTTATTTATATAGTTATTATTATAGGGTCTATGTATATTGATACTTATTATTATTGGCTTTCAGTCAGCATCACCTTTAGATGTGTAGAAACAATATAAGTTGATATATTTTACATTTTAGCGGAAGAGGAGAATTGTTACAAATGTCCCCTGCCTGGGGTCAGTTGTACCAGATATATCATGAATCAAAATGCTTGGTTTATTTAGAAAACAATATTTATTTTAATCACAATATATCACCAGACAAACTCTTTACTAATCTAGCAACATAACAAAACAAAATTCTCAAAAGTAATTGAATTAAATCAACAAAATTAAAACTGAACTTTTCTTGTTTTTAACAATTCAACTTAAAATACTGATCATAAAACATTGTTCTTTTAGTGTTATGAGGTACATTTTTCACGTCTAACGTTTATAATTATTATAAAAATAGAAGATATAATTAATCAACACTTAGTATGAAAAATCACTTGTAACAATTGTCCCCGTGGTACAACTATCCCCATATGAAACAACCCTCCCTTATGATATAAAATATAAATATGATATTGCGTTACTTAGTTAAAAATTAATCAGTCTTCAATAATACTTCTTATTTAATAAATCTCTAACAATATGGTATTTGACTTTTTTTTTTTCATTTGTGTAATCAAAAGACCTCTCAATGATAGAAACATCGTTGAAAGAATTACTTGATTCTCATTTAAACTACCTGAGATATAACAACTTTAAAATCACATTATTTTGGGCAAACCCAAAACGCTCCATACAAATGGCTACTGAGATGTGACGTCACACGCAAGTATTTTGTATGCATTTCATTTGAATTTTGTATGGTAGCTATATCAAATGTTTCGTTTATGTCAATCGTTCCATTATAATAGTTGGTGTAAATTATATGGGTTATTCAATGGTATAATATTTTTTTTTTAATTTCATACTTTTAAAATGGACTTGCCCATGAATCTTTGAATGACCATAAAACCGGCTAGACGTTATATTTTTGCTATTGGCACATATTTACCTATATTTTGATAAAATATTTATATTTTGTAAAATCTCGAGCTTAGTCAAATACCCTATTCTAGTTAAAAAATCACTCTTATTTACAGATTTTATTCTGAGTCACAAGATAGATAGATAGATAGATAGATACTCTTTATTGCACAACATACAAAACTTAAAAGCTAGGTATACAGAGATACAATGTACAATTTAGGCGGTCTTATCACAATTGTGGCAAATGTAACTTTTTTCTTGTGGTGTACAGTCTTCGTGAGCCCAGTTGTGGCAATAAGTGCACTGTACCCATTGTTCGCTCGGTCTACTAGAACGAAAAGATTCCATGCATACTAGGCATAAACAGTCTTCTTCTTCCGAGGTACAATTAGTATCTTCAGTCTTTTCATTAATCTTTGGTTTTTTTATACTTGTTTTAGGTTTAGTTTTAAGTTTAGCATTCACATTATATTTTTTTACTTGTTTAGCTTTTTTCTTCCGCTCGATTTCCTCATGTTCTTTTCTAATTGATTCCTTTTCTGGTGTGTCGGTCCATATTGCAGATTTTCTCTTTTTACGTCCTTTAGTAGTTGCTTTTCGCGGCGGTGCTTTTGGTAAAGGTCTTATTCCTTCCGGAGAAAACGCTGCCATTGTAGCTGTACTAGTTGATGGTTCGTCCATGAGAGAAAACATATTTTGGGCCAGTGGTATATTTTTCGGCACTGTACCCAACAAAGGTGTTGAAGGTGGTGTCGTGTGTACCATTTCATTTGGTTTTTCAGTGTTGGCTAATGGATCTGTTTCTTCCGGAGAAAACATTGTCATTGTAGCTGTACTGGTTGATGGTTCATCCATGTAAGAAAACATAATATTTTTATCCTGACGGATATTTTTCGGCACTGAATTCAAATATGTTGAAGGTGATGTTGTGTTTATCATTTCGTCTGGGTTTTCAGTGTTCACTAAAAGATCTATAGATTCTGCTAAAGGATCAACTGATTCTACTAAAGGACCTAATGCTGGTGTTGCAAAGGAAATATCAATCAAAGTGTCTTGCTCCAGTGGTAAATTTGAGTGGTTTTGATGGGATTCTGTAAAAGTTAGTGGATTTCTTAAGCTTGTGTGAGCCGATTTGTTAATTTGAGCAGGGTCAACGTTGGGAGATACACTATCAAAGTTGGGCATGGGTCTATCCGTGACAAACGAAGGACTGAAATCCAGTTCAGTGAAGATTGCTCTATTGTAAGGATATATTCCTGTGCATCTAAATCCTGCCTGTATATTATTTTGGGTTAAAGCCAATGGATATGCTGTAGCCACAATAGTTGGAATATCATAAATTGTCATTGGCCTTCCAGGATGACTTCTTATCCAGGCATCACACGCCGAGTTTACTGCTTTTTTTAATGGACCATTCACTGACCGATCTACGGGTTGCAATTTATGCGAGCAGTGAGGTGGAAAAGACAACATAACGATTCCATGTTCTTTACAGAAGTCAAGTGCAGATGTGATGCGACGGATGGTTATCTAAGAGCAATAACACTTTATTCTCCTTAGACGATCGTGTGTGATTTTGGAAATGATTTAAAAATACCAGAAACTCATTCTCTTGCATCCATCCAGATAGATTACCTGCGCCGATACATCCTACAGGACCATCCCGAACAAAGTGTGTGCTGTATCTTAAACGAGGAAATATAAACATGGCGGGAATAGAATTTCCAAGTGCGTTTGCTGTCACTGTAATAGTAACTAAAGTTCCACGTTCCGCTGATGTTATTGCACCAACTTGACGCATCCCTTTTCTGGCTACGATTCTATCCGGTTTCTGGACGGTTGTTATTCCAGTTTCGTCCATGTTGTATATATCTTTTGGCTCAAATTTATGCCTATCCATTACAGTTTCCAAATTGTCAAAAAAGGCACTAACATTTGTTACGTTGAAGCTCGTAGCCCGAGATAGACTAGTAGCTTGAGCGCACCTTATTGACAACTCTGGGTTACGCTTCATAAAAGATGAAAACCAGTCTGGTCCCGCCATTCCATTTTTATCTCAAGTGGCTGGTCTTTCTAAATTGTAAGAGACAGCTAATTCGAATGCCAATCTTCGGACTTCCTTGGGCGACAGGCCAAAGTAAATGTCTGCCGACCTTTGCAAATAGTTTGAAATACCGTAACTGCGGGTTACTTTGTCTCTTTTTTTAATTATTTTTTGATCATGGTGCTATAAATTGGTTTCTATTGAAATTAAAGATTTGTATTTTTTTTTACAGAAACTCGAGAGTATATTAAATAATATAAATATCCTAATTGGAATGAAATTCATGACAATTCAATTTTTTTTAAACTTTATGTTTGGGCCTATTTTGTTCCATGGAGCGGGTTACATTAGTCCACGGATTTGTGCAGAAGAAAAATGTGCTTAATTTACGCCGGAGGGCAATGTAACCATCGCTAAGTGCAAGCTAAAGTATTAATGAAAAGATTTATATAAAGAAAATCAACTTTTATTGTAAACTCTTACAATTTTCTTATAATTATTAATGAAGTCTTATAAGTTTCATATTCAGTCTTAATTAGGTAACTTAAATAACGTTATAGGAACAATCAAAACAGGATGGCATTAAAAAATTATAACTAATAAAGTAGAACTCTTTTACCTAGCTTTGGTAACAGTAATAAAGTTAGGTACTTATGAGAAACAAAAATCAATCAGCTTAATCAAATTATTGTGGATTATCCATTTCAGGGATAGAAAAACAGCCCTTCTTCATTAATTTAGGATCTTTGATCTTACAAACTACACGGTCCCAGCTGTAAAGTTGCTCATCTTTAATCATGGGCCAGCGCCAAAATGATTTTCCTCGCTTTAAACAGCTTACAAAAGCACCTTCTTGATTCGTTGACAAAATCTGACCAGGATATTTCCGTGAATTCCATGTTACTAAGACATGATCTCCAGTTACTAAATTATTGGCAGAGCATGCTAGAACCGGTTTATTCTCCTCAACTGTCGGGAAGTCTCGCGATTCCATTTTTGAGCGCGTAGCATCTTGTGCTCCTTCAGCAGTCGAGATGTCATCAAGTTCTGATTGCATCCAGCCATGTAACTGAACAATATTGCTCATGGCAACATCATCTTCAGAGTCATCAAGCGCCAATATGTGGTCTTCTGTAGAAGATGCCAAAGTAATGGTAGACTCATTTTCGCTAGAAGATGACGACAAGCTGTGCCGTGGTCTACTTTTGGTTATCGTTTTATTTTTTTTGGTTACTTTAACACCGGAAGTACTTGCCTGAAGAACGTCTGAAGCACTGATGGAGAGACCTGGAGGTACATTCAGTTTCTTCTTCCTTTCTTTCTTATCTGCACCTAAGATGGTATTTTGGAACCGAGATTGCTCTAATTTTTTTATGAAAGTCTTTCCAACAAGCTCTGAATTTAAAATCCGGTCTTGATTCGGAAGCCTCGCCAAGGGTTCTTCTTTATTTATTGGGTATATGCCTGATTTTCTAAAACCGGATATCAAATCTTCTTTGGTTGAGGTTAGTGAATCTAACACTTCTTTTAACAGTCGTGGAAACTGATCTTTAGGCGTCGTCTGTAATTTTCTGCCCATTTGACTATTCTTCCAGTTAAGTAGTATTTGGCGCCACTTGCACTTTAGTGGACGAAAATAAGCAACATCCAATGGCTGAAGAATGTGTGTGGCATGTGGTGGCAGACATACAAAGGCAATATCATACTTCTCACACTCAGACAAGACTTTTTTATTTATGTGCGATGCCAGGTTGTCTCCGATGATAACCTTACGTCCTTCCTTTTTTTTGAGTTTTGGCAACAGATGATTAAGAAACCAATCCTCAAACGTGGCAGAATCCATCCACCCACTCTTTGTCCTGTTGTAACGGGCACCTTCAGGACCGTCTCTAGTCCAAGTCGTCCAAAGATTTTCGGCTTTGAATACAATGTAGGGTGGAATAGCTTCACCGGCAGCGTTGGCACAAAACATCACTGTGAAGCTTATTTTCGTAGCATTTACGATAGTCTCCGGATATTTGGATCCCCTTCTGCATATGACCTTTCGTTTGCCGGGGTCGTCACAGAGATTGGTTTCGTCATAATTATAAATATTTTCTGGGGGAACATCTTCAGTTACTTTTTGGATATTATTAATAAACTCAGATATAATAGTTTCATCGACCTGACTACGGACTTGTTTAATGTTATTTGACAGTCTTCTAGATAATCCTCTATTTCGGCAAAGAAAGGATTTTACCCAGTCCCTGCCCGGAATATTACTTTTAAATATTGCCACTGTTCGACCTTGAGATTCCAGAAAATCCTTTATGATTATTCTCAAGTCAATGTCTGTCAGTGGGAATCCATACTCGGAAAGCGCTGTCAAATGCGCTGCAAATGCTTTTTCCTCTTCCTGAGTAAAGACAGCAGGTCTTCCAGGTTTACTGTTGAATTTATGAGATAATTTGTTTTTAATTGTAGATCTCGGTATGTTATACTTCTCAGCGGCAGCTCGTTGTGTAAGAAGTTTAGACCGTATTGCAGTAAGACATTCTTCTAGGTCTTTTATAGAGTAGTCGATATACCGCCTACTTCCCGGCTTCCGTCGATAATGTGACGGCATGCTGGTTTACTGTATCTGAAAGAAAAAACGAGATAATTAATTTTTAATGTTATTAAAAAATCATAAGGTTACTTTAGCCCATGGGCCAAAGTTACCCGAAATTGGTGTCAAAGTATACCACATTTTTTAATTGCCAATGGTGGTAATAAATACTGTCTAAAAGTCAGTTACATTACTAACACTTTACTTCCAAAGACATGCCTGATACAGACAAATACAATAAACATGGAAAACTCACCACAATATCAGGCTTTTGATAAAAGTTTGCAGCACCAAAATTCACTCGTCCACCTGTCAAAAGTTTAACCGCCACTAACATGTAGAAACTCGTATCATCGTCGGTGAAACAGTACCACTAATGAAGCGCTAGTATAGCCATCTATCTTAAAATATATGAACTAAGTCGTTCGCCCGCGCAGTATTGACATGGCGCGAAGTTTAAACTTTTTCCTGATTTGGGACAAAGTTACCTTCTAGGGTCAAACTAACCCGCACTTACGGTAATCTTTTCCTGATCTTCTGAAAAAACCTTTTTTGCAGATTTATAACCCATCGATACCGTTACTCCATCCTCTCCCCCATTTTCGCATTTCTTTTTGTATCTCATTAAAGAAACATGACATAAACCAAACATTTCAGCAGCAGCCCTAATAGACTTCCCTGTAAGTATTTCTTCGTATGCTTGTTGATACAAAAATATATCTTTCGATGCTCTATCCGTTTTTCTCAATCTGGTTCTTGGCATCTGATTCAAAATAAAAAAAAACCTATGAGTAATAGTAGATAACATACGTACGAGCTTTACAAGATAAAAGAAGTCTGTAGACTTTGCAAAAACTTGAAATATGACCTGAGGGGGCAATTGTAACACGGGTACAATTGTACCGCTACAACCGTCCCCGAAAATTTGGTACAATTGTCCCCTCACGGCATGTTTCAGAAAAAACGTAAAATTATCATCTAAATAAACTTATAATGCACTTCTTAGATTATTAATGTACACATAAGAAACCAACAAATTATCCAAATGATGCTAGTTGAAAAATTATATTCAGAATTTCTGTTAAGATCAATTAAATGAGTGAGAAAAAACTTACTTTGACTGCGCTAAAACTTCTTTTCACCGTCACAGGCGTCCGCGTGGAGTGGCGTCCCGACTACTGTCAGTTGCCCGCAGTGCGGGCAACTGACAGTAGTCGGGACGGTGACAGTAGTCGGACGCGTTCTAGCGCCCCCACCGAGGGGAAAGGAGTGAGTTTGCGCGTCATAGTATTTGAGATATTCTCAATGGTACTACTGTACCCTGTTACAACTGTACCCGGTCTACCCTAATTCCTTATTTGGGATTGCAATAATAAAGCAAATGTAGGTGTCAACTTTTTGATGGAATTGTCATCAGTAAGGATGTTTAACACTGCCTTGGACTTTAATTTCTTTAAAGAATTACGTGACTGGCAAATTCTTTTCATGTACTTGGTACATTTCACATAAAGTTGATTTTCTTTGTTGTGTGTTTTTACGGTATTTTTAATAAAACACTCTGATGTTGATGCACTTGAGAGTTGCCTTGCATTACTTATTTCTCTTAAGGGAGATCTTTGTGAAGGACTAGGTTGAGGCTCTGTATTGCATGATGAAGCTTGAGTTGGCGGTGGTATGTATGTCTGTTCTGAAGGGTCGAAGCTAATCATAGAATCAGCAACTTTTTTCTGTGTGAAAAACAAAATATGTTGAAATAAAATTAAAAGATTTATAATTTTTTCATAACACGATGGACTAAGAAAAAGTAATTCTTTCTCTTTGTTAACACTTACATCATGTGGGACTGCATTTCTTGACAATTTAACCATAGTGGAATCCGTAAAATCTTCTGGATGAAAATGATATTGACACAGCATTCTATGTTCACTCAACAGCTTCTTTTGAAATTCTACTGATTCCCATGGTTTATCTGGGAAAACATATTTGGCCCACAACTTGCAGCTGAAACCATAGGTACATTCAATAAAGCTATTATGAAACTGGATATCACTTAGTGTGAAGCTAGGTAGGTACATAATTTATTACAAACTTATATAAAACTATTGTATGCTGCCCTTCAATCTCTTTACTGATTAGGATTAACCTTAGCACACTTCAAGGTTAGGTCTGATTTCATTAATATCCAAAATTCCAAACACAATACTTTTAATTACTTGTTGTTTTTGAGTAAAAAGTGTATCTATCTATCTTTTATTAGAAATAAATGTTAAGTAAAGTTCAGTAAGTTATTTATGACGAAATCCGTTGAGGTTATACAAATTTGATTTTTGGTGCTGCCTATACTTTAAAAATTATAAAACATAATCGTAAATGAATACATACCGCAACAGATTTTTTACTTCAGGCTTCGGAAAACGAAACAACTTAATGGTTTTCTTTTGCTGGCGATCTGCCACACTTAAAACATTTTCGAAAGTTTTCACTCATCTTTACAAGACGGTTATAAGAGTCACTATCTCGAGAAACACTTGCACAAAAGGTAGACGGAGGAGCACGAAGCTCAACTCGACGTCACACGTATAAACAAGCGGAAAAAGTTATTTCATCAAATGTGAAATAACGCAGAAAAATATGCCGACGGTAACTTAAAAGAAACGCGACGCCATATTGTTTGTTTGTTTTGGACGGACGGACAGTGTCGAACTAGGGAAAAAATATTAGATTTTTTAGTTATCGATTTTATTAAAATCGATTTTCTATGGATTAATTAATCTATAAGTATTTTGAGATAAAAATATTTTTTATTCAATATTATTAAAGAATTTCTTGAAGAACTAATTAAACAGTTGGCAACACAATACTGCTGTGATGAAGGTATGTTGTGTCAGTACAACAGTTCAGCAGTATGACATGGTGGTGGATGCTACTGGAGGAGAGCGCCACTCTTATACAAAGACGGTCAAAAATAATGTATTTAGTATGGCTGCGTTGTTGGTTTCGTTGGTTCCAATTCGGAGACACAACCAATAAAATGATATTTTAAGTTGTCTTATTTCATCCCATAAGAGTGCAATCATTTTTGGCGTTTCCACTGCATGATTATAGCTCTAGAAACGCATTATCATTAAAATAAAACAAGAGTAACGCTGCAGTCACTAATGTGAAGGGCGGCGAATTTGTAGGGCATGAGAAATACGTAAATAAAAGTTTTGCGAAAAATAGTATTTTTTTTAAATCGATCATTAGCTTAGACAAATTAACACGGGACGTAGCATGTGGACTCGTTCCCCTCTGCCAAAGTATACAGGGTGTAAAAAGACCCTTAACGAAGCCGGCGTCTACGCACTCAGACCATTAAAACAAGTATTAGAACAAAAAAATATTGATGGGAAACGAAGTTGACTTTTTGGTGTTAATTTTAATACTATAAACAGATAATGCAATGAAGAGCGTACACCGGACCGCGCCGCACGCGCACACCGGACCGCGCCGCACGCTGCGCCCGCGCCTCAATCGCCGAGCCGCGTCCCCTGCACACCCCCCCGCCCCGCTCTCAAACATTACATTGCGGGCTGTACGTTTTGAGGCCATTTTTCCCTAGGAATTACTTAAAATTTTGCACAAGTTTCTTTGGACAAAAATTAGGTAATAATGTTTAAAATTTATTTACATCAAAATCTTGAGATTTTTATTTTGACTTTGACCTTCAATAACTTGGAAAGTATTGAGTTCCCAGGTATGGTCTAGAAGGAAAAAATGGTCCTGATGATGTGATCAATACGTAGGTTTCGGCTTCGTTAAGGGTCTTTTTACACCCTGTATAACCAACTTCATTCAACGTTCATGTATTTTTATAAAATCGCCATTTCGAATCGAATTCGTATTTGTCACTGAGCGGAACTCGTCAAAATGGATATGTTGTGCAGTTTTTACTTGCGAACGACGCACAGTGTCCCAATCTAGCTGGACAATATTATTTAAGGCCTGTAGTGGGTACTAACTGCTTCAAATAAACGTATGTTGATATAATAAAAGTTCATAAAATATTCTAAATCGTAAAACTATGATAAAATCCAAAACCAATTTACGCTGACCCCTCTAATCAAACATTTGGTAAGTGTGTGAAGGTCTAGGTAAGTTGGACTAAATTGTTGAGTTAAATTATTGTGTGTTTTGTAAAATACGAACGATATTTAACATCTTTACATTGGTTCTATAAAAGTAATAATGAAGAATTCTGTACTAATTTATTTCATAATGGAAACAATAAAAGATCACATCAATATAATGCCAAAACTTTTTTTATTAATCAACTTACACTAAAATCACTTATTCAGATCCATCACAACTAGGTAAGCTCACATTTGCTAAACTATCTTCGTTTCTCATTTTTCTAACGAAATCCAATATTTTCGAGTAAGTCATGATTCGTTTTTCTTCAGGAACCTGGTCCAGTTCAAAAGTCAGCAGCTTCGCAAATTGCTGATTTTTAGGGTCCGAAGGTTTCTCAAGATGTATTTTTTCTGTTACATCTGCCTGACCTCGCACATCCTCCTAGTTTCTTATGTACCTACCCACTTTATTTTTATTATTTTTGATTGTCAAGTAAATTACATTAACGATTGATTTGATGTTAGTTTAAGAAATGATTGAAATATGTAGGTAAAACAATGATTTCTTATTGTCTATATTGTTTTCCTTACACATGTTAACAATACTTGCTTCGTAGATTTGCCACATTTACACCATTTTTCATCCAATTTTGAGCAAATCCGAAGTAAATTTTGTTTGTCTCCTTTATGCAAGGCTCCGTAGCGTAATTTAATTCAAATTTTGTTGAAAAATAGTGATATAATCCTGAACGTTTTTTAATTTTTGGGTACTTTAGCCATTGGTTGTTGTATAGCTCACTTCGAGACACCTCCACGACGTTTTCTGCAAAAAAATCAAAGATTTGAAATTTGAAGAAATCGTGTGCTTGTTAATTTTACTAGTTTTTTGAAGGGCACATATGTGGCTTATAAATATAAAAAATTCAGCCCGGGAGCTCGAGGGAGTAAGTAGTTCCATGTCCATCAAACACAGAAAAACGTCTCAAAATCAGATTTTTTTCTTTTCAACTACAAATATCGTACATAAATAATTAGTATTCCGAATGATTAAGTTATGAAATTTGTAGTACATACCATTTTCTTCATTAATCATGACTAAAGATAACACAATTAAACTTCTTCTTATCACCAGACACTGACACATCAAACGCGAAAAAGTGAATGAATTCATGGTAAATAACCCATTAGTTCCTGTTTGACTTGAAATTATTAAATTATCGGAGGGTAGTTGATAAAAAAACTGACTGATTTGTTACCTCTGGTTCATAATCTACCGATTAAGGTATAAACAATAAAGATCTGAGGTGACCATTATTGTCCAGCTAGATTGGCTTTTTGGGATACTGTGCGACGATCAGAAAAATCAAATTTATCTTTCTTATTGTTATTGTAGAGCGCATCATACAGGTTGATGTCCAGCCTCATAATCGATTATTTAAGTATAAAGTCACATCCCTAGTCGGAACTGACAGAAGAAAACATCAAAGTTGCTATGATGAAAAAATAATAATTGCGATATTACCAATAAGAAAAAGGAGTGCCTGTGATTGGACAATTTTTACCCAGATAGGTATATTTGACAGTCCCCATACAAACTTGACCCCCCCTGGTTGTAATGTACGGTTTTACTCCCTGGGGTTTTTGTAACCGTCGGCACAAGATGCCCCAGCCAGGATAAACTTATGCAGCGTAGCGGCAGTAGGCAGAGCATGAGAGGGTAAGGGATCGTAGGTTCGGTGGCTCAGACATTGATGGGTGATTAAATTGATTGATGGGCGCCGCAAGTACCGGTTTAAACACTGGTATGAATTAAATTTAAAAAAGAAGTATTAAAATATGAGATCCACATAGAGAGGATCACAAAAAAGAATAATTATTAGAAATCCCCCATCAATCGAAACAAAGGCATCCAATGAATGTACAAAGTTGATAAGTTTGACAGTATTTATTAACCATGCTACGCACCAGGTATAAAAATTAACATTATGATATTATTACAAATATAAAATCGTATATAACCAGAACAAGGTTAAACTTGCCCAATAATTCCCTACTACGGCACATGTTTGTCACAAATTACAAAAGGTGGCAAATAAGTATTTTGCCGAGTGTAGGGGCCTGATACTTTTAGGATTGATTTAAATTAAAACCAGATTAGTTTTAAATAAATGCGTGTACTATCGATGACCATTGATTTATCAAGATCAAAATTATGTAAAAATATATTATAAACGTGAATAAAATTTGTTATAGTTAAGTTAACTGATGTTTGATTAATTACTTTCCTTAACTCCCATAATTCCTTATCTATCTGTACAAAGTTACGTGTATTGTTAGCAATGTTTACCAAATTTTTTGATATTTCTGAAATTAAAGTCATTTTCTTTAGCATTGTGTCTTGGAGCGCTCTTACCGAACCAATTTACTTTTCATACCTAATAGCGTCTTCGTAATCTAAATTACCGGTTATAATCATAATTATAGAGCCAAGAGGATTTAGAATTCCGCGTTTTATACTAATTGACGGAGCTAACTGTTTAAACTTATCGATAGTAGAGTTCATCAGATACTCTGTTTGTGCTTGAATATTAAGTAATTGAAAATTAGAGTTTTTCTTATAAAAATACTTACTTATATGGTTGTTTAAATTAGCATATCTATTAATATTAAATTCTAATTCCTCTTTTAATGTATTTAAATCTAAAACCTTAATAATAGTCCACTTATCATAACTTAAACTAGCTTGGCCTTGCTTCATCAGCAATACCCCGGGATTCTGATCAATCCGCTGAAGTCGAAGGGCCTGGGCCTTGACCATCAGCAGCGCGATGAACCTGCGAAGGTCGTTTTACGTCTTTAATAGCAACTCTAGTATTCCGTTTCCTAATCGTTACCGGACATGTGTTCCTATTAAGTTCACCTGATACTTGGGCCTTTTGGAAACGGGGTTTGTCTTTACTTCGTCTCGTGTTTACACACACTTTATAAAAATAGTGTCTCCTTCCTGAATATCAAAAAAAGGTTTCACCACCACGTTTTTCTAAAACATTTTCTTTGTTACTTATTAATTTGTCTGTTATGTATTGATAAAGATACTTTGTACGCTTAACGTGGTGACTGACTAACTGTTGGGTATATTGTTTGTTAAAATAAGATATTGCTTGAATCTGTGTGTCCAAAGACAACCTCAAATGGCGTAAAACCATTTGCACTATGGATAGTTTGGTTATATGACATAATTGCGTATGTCATTATATTCGCAGCATCTGTGATTTTATGTTCGTACTTTGCAATACGATAGATTTCCAAAATCGTGGAATGGAAACGCTCTATTAAACCCATGAGGAGTGACTTTTCAAAAGGGCTTATTTTTTCATTAACCATAATTTCAGAAAATGAAAAAAACTCAGATAAATCGTTTAATTACTAAATAGATTTTGAATTTAAATACCATATTTTACAACAAGTTGACCTCATTATTATAGCATTTTTTTTACAGTTTCTTCCTCACATACATACACATATATATAACTCAATATTTTGGAAATAAGCACTTTTGGCAGGGACTTTCAGAATTAAGCTGTTTTGTTATGTACTTGTTGGAAATAAGCCATTCTGATAAGAAACTTTTTGGAAATAAGCTGTTTTGATCTGTACCAATAAAATTCTTTTGTAATTGTAAACTCTTTATTAAGTCCTACTATTAGAAAAATAATTAAACAGTTAGTACAGTAAGCTAAATGCGAAGTTCCCCTACATCATGGTCAAGGCAATCGCACAGAGATTCATCTGGATTTTCTGAGTCTGTATTAGAGGCAGGTCTGCAGCTCTTTACAATATTTTTATACCAAGCTAATTCCTGTATATCAGTCCACTGGTTTCCAAATTGTTTGGTGAGTAAATTATTTACATCCTTTTTCTTATTTTCTGATAGTTCCTTGTTCTCAATTACAGCTGTAGGTATTTCTGATGGTATTCTTTTTCCTCGTTTTAACAGTGTTTGAACATCTTCATTACACTCAAATCTGTAGTTAACAAAAGCTTTAATTTTACAACCTTTCCTCTTTTAATTTTCTTTTCTATCTTTATTCTTTTCATTTTTTGTAACCCCTCTAGATTATTAAAATTTTCTTTTAGGTCTTTTATATCAAGCAGCTGCCAATCTTGTCTCAATAATTTTAAATTACCGTGCCTTTTCAAAATGTTGTCATAGCCATCCCTTGTAGTAATAATAGTTTCTTTGCGGATTTCTTTTTCTAACCGTCCAAACACCCTATCCGCAGGCAAAAAGCTATGTCCGCGAACAGGGAAATACAGATGGATGGCTTTAACATGTAAAGGAGACTTAGAAAACAGCCATTGTATCAGTGTCTGGAGGACATGATTATTTTTATTTTGTCCTCCGCAACCATCACAAAATAAACGTATTATTTCTACATGGTTTTCAAAATTCATGGATGACAAGTAGTGATAGAGTGCAGATGCAATTTCCGTAGAACCTCTTTTACCAATTGTTTCATCCCAAGAGTAAAAACAAGGGTTTTTTGAATCTAAATATACAATACAAAAATTGTACACACTAATCTGCCTAGAATAAAAGGCATCTTGTATTGGGGTTCTTGGTAAAGGTAGAACCTGCTGCAAATCGAAACAAAGCGAAACAGCATTTGGTACATCCTCCTTCATATGATTATAGAAAGCTTTACTCCTTAGTTTATGTACTCTAAGTTCAGTCATAAGGACTTGTTTCTTAGCAGGATCCTTTTCCATTTTTATTTTATATGCCCAAAGCAAACATACACTGCAAGCATCCGATGAAGGGCTTGAAAATCCAATATTATATTCTTTATGAAAAACAGTGTAAAATAATGTTTTTTTCACTTGTAACTCAGGTGCTACAGAATCATTATAAAATTTTAACAATTTTTTACAGTTCAATTCCGAACTTAAGTAAATTCTTTTAGATTTTTGTCTACCATAATGGCTTTCCTTGGCAGGAAGGCTGTTTAGAAATTGCCTCAATGCTTCCTTTTTGTTTACATATTTTTGAAACTTGCGGTCCCCTCCACGGTTTTCCTTAGGAATATTTCCTTGTACTGTCTGTTTATTAATATTATTTAGTCGTTTTTCAGATACAGAAAAGACTGCACAAAACATCTTCTTACATACAGTTTTCACTTTGTTTTTCTTTACAAACAAATTGTATGAACAGCTTACTTTCCGAGACTTCACATTCTTCTTGGGTTTTGTTGTGTTTAAAGGTTCATATGAATGGCATAATCTCGACAAGTAAATATCTTGATTTACTTTGCTTTCTTTGGAGAAAAATGCATTACGGTTCTTCAATACCATTTGCATGTTGATAGACGAGCACTTAAACTTACTCTTTTCACTGTGTTTGCATGGTACTTTAAACTTTAATCCAAGAGGATCATCGTCAGTATACCTAAAACAACAAATAATAACATAAATATAAAATAATAATAAAATTTGTCTGTAATATGAGTAGGGTCAATGCAAAAGTACTTACGATTTCTTTTTACGACTCTTAGGGTGAGACTTAGATTTTCGACCACCCGTATTTAGTTCTCCGACAGTTTTTTCCGCCATAATTCAATTTTTCACTTTATTTGACCTTTTTGCTTTATTTTTAAATAAACAACAACGAACGACGCAATTATGTAGTAATGAAACCGCGAACACGAGATTTTTTTTATTTTAGACATTGACAGCTCGTCCAAAATGACAGTTGCTTTTTTTATTTAACTCAACAGATGTTGGCAAGGGCGTAATAAGTCATAACAGCCAAGTTGATGAATTCGTTCAAAAACTTACAAGGTTAAAAATCATAGAAAAAAAACAGCGGTGAAAATAGTATAATTTAAGCCCTTATGTTCCGTAAATATTTTAAAAGAAACAATCACCTAGAGAATTAAGAAGTTTTGAAAAGGAATATATCAGAGGATTATTCGAAGGAAAACGATGTGGATATAAGCACTTTCGACGTGGACTGCTGGTTTCTTAGTCGATTTTCTAGAGGAAAAATGCCGTTTTGAACCAAACTTTAATTGAAAAATATTAAGAACATAGTATTAGAACCGAACTGCATCAAAAATAAAAAAATAATTTAAATGAGAAATAAGCCCTTTTGAAAAGTCACTCCTCCATTGAATTCGGATTACGGGTGTTCCGATATGTAGTTCTATCTTATAAAATTGTAAGGTTTCCTTTAAGAGGTTATTATTAAATTCCGAACCTGGATCGATTATTTTATTCGGAACGCCGTAAAACGAGAAGAATTTAATTAATGCGCGTACAACTTCCGGTGTACAGCGGTTTGATAATTCAAAGGCTTGACCTAACTTGCTGAACGCGTCTACAATAGTTAAAAAGTATTTTCCTTCAATGGAAAACAAGTCCATGAAAATTTCCGTAAAGGGTTTATTTTGAGTTTGCGTTAATTGTAATTTCGGCTTAAAAGGGTTTCTATCATATTTTTGCGTTTTACATGTTTTACAAGAATTAATTATTGACGCGACTGTTAAATCCATATTATTCCAAAAATAAGTACGTTTTAATTTCATAATAGTTTCTTTAATTCCACGTTGCGATGTTTTTCCTTGGTGATATTATAATATAATATCGTGTTGTTCAGACTCGTCTTCCTACGTAAATGACTCGTTTGGTACATTCGAATAAAATTCACGGTATCTTTCTTAAATAACTTAATTACTGCATCTGTAAACTGATTACGATGGATTTTATCCTCAAAATAGAAAAAATATTTTGTTTTTGGTTTAATGTATTCTAATAAAAGAATCATAATTAATTCAGGATTATCTATGGGTAAGTGTACTTCAAAAACTTTTTGTTTATCACGTGATAAGTCTTTAACTAATGTTTGATTTCTATTCCAGGTATAAACAAGGATTTGGTTTGGCTTCGTATCGACGGCTTCATCTAAAATTGGGAAACCATGCGTGTCAATATCATCGGCGGAATGAACTGTTTCAGGTAAAGAACAAGCAATAATAGTGCTTGAAGGTGAACGCACTGGATTAATACCTTTGTTTGTAACAGATTGGCGTATTTCATAAGATGAATCGGATATTAATATTGGACTAATTGATCTTTCCGTGTCTCCCATGTTTCCTTGCGACATCGATTGAGACATCGTTATCAGAATCTGTTACTAAATTTAAATTAATTCTGGAAAGAGCGTCTGCATTACTATTCTGTTTTACCTTTTTATATACAACTTCAAAGTCAAATTCACATAATCGTAACTTCCATCTGGTGAGTTTACTTCCGGGTTCCTTTAATGAGTTTAACCATACTAAAGGACGATGGTCTGTATATATTATAAATTTACGTCCATAGAGAAATGGGCGGAAAAGTTTGACGGCCCATACTATGACTAACAGTTCCTTTTCTGTTGTACTATAACGAGTTTCCGCGTCGTTTAAAGTACGACTTGCATAAGCGATGGGCTTATCGCTTCCGACTGTGCCTTGTGATATAGAACAGCACCAAGCGCGTAATGTGACGCATCTGTGGTTAATGTGAAAGACTTGGAAAAGTCTGGAAATTGGAGAATGGGGGCATTTACTAACAAATCTTTCCATTTATCATAAGCTTCTATGCAAGCGGGCGTTATTTCAACTTTATTTCTCTTTTTAAGACAATTTGTCAATGGTTGAGTGATTTTTGAAAAGTCTTTTATTAATTTCCTGTAATAACCGATTAATCCTAGGAAACTGTTAATTTCCGTAGTTGTTTTGGCTTTGGCTTTAATTTTCTTCGTTAGGCTCTAAACCTTGTTTGGTAATTTTATGCCCTAAATAAAGTACCTCCTTTCGTAGAAACTCACATCTATCGAGTGTTACTTTCAGGTTGGCTTCTCGGAGTCAATTAAAAACTTAACGTAATTTATTAATGTGTTCCTGTAAACTAGTTGAAAATACGACGATATCGTCAAGATATACCAGGCAATGGATGCCTTGTAACCCTCTCAGTACGTTATCCATTGCGCGCTGAAATGTAGCCGGCGCGGTTTTCAAACCAAACAACATGCCCGTGAATTCAAAATGACCGGACGATGTACTAAACGCAGTTTTAGCTATATCCTCCTCTAGTAAGTAAGTGGATTAACCTAATTTGTCGAATAAATCATTGATGTTTGGCAACGGATATTTGTCATCTGTAGTCAACTCGTTTAAGCGGCGGTAATCTATTACCATTCAAAATTTTTGTTCGCCTGACGCATCCAACTTCTTGGGAACTAGATGCACGGGGGCATTCCAGGGTGAAAATGATTCCCTAATTACATTGTCTTTTAATAATTTTTCCGTTTGTTTTTTAATTTCCGTATTTTGTGCAGGCGGTAACCTATAAGGTCTGATAAAAATGGGGTCTTCATTTTTCGTTCTAATTTGATGTTTAACTTGGTTACTGAAAATCAGCGGTAATGTATCGCAATAAAATATGTCTCGATATTCGTGACATAAACCTTTAATAGCTTCATTTCAGCTTGATTTAAACTATCTGAGGTAAAATTAACTGTACAAGTTGCTTGCTTATATTCTGTTACTTTAATGGGTGATTTAAAAGTTATTATAATGTGATCATCTGAAATGTTTTGTAATATAGTTAAAGTAAAATTATCTTTACATGTGACTAATGCACTAGGCAGTCTAACATCTTTTCCGAAGTTCTGAAAATCAATAATGGCTTCACCCGATTTTAATTCGGTGGGAACAATACTCTAGTTTCTGTTCGGGGTTCTAACGTAATTTTAGTACAAGGTTTATAAATGATAGGTATTTCTGGTTCGCAAAACTTGATTATCCATGTCAATCGTTGCTCCTAACATTTTTAATAAGTCTGTTCCAATTAAACCTTCGTAATGGCTATCAACATCGTATATGTAAAATTTATGATTTTTCCTACACTGAAATGTTCTAAAAAGTGGAATTGAGATTACTACATTGTGTAAACTTCTTGCATGCGTGCTGACTATTTCAAAAGGTTCATAATATTTAAAATTTGAGAAATATTTGTCTGCTATGTCTGGGCTAAGGAAACTTGATGTACTTCCCGTATCGATCATTAAATTAGCGTTAATTTCCGGGATATAAATATGAGGCAATTTATTTTTATTATTACAATTCAAACTTATTTCTTCCGGGACTTCTGCGGGGAGGCTTGTAAAAGAAAATTTTCTTCGGCTTCATTTTCCGAAATGTCCGGGAAATTCATTTCAGGGTAATCGGTTTCCTGATAAGTGTAATTGAAAGAAAAGTCATCTTGATATTGATCATAAAATTCGTATCCTGATTCACAGGGGTTTTCATCGTATGCATTTGTATTTTCTTCATATAGTTCATGTTGTATTATATCTGGATTCGTTAGTAGCATGTTTTGTCTAACTGGGCAGTACGCATTGAAGCGTCTGTTGCTTGGAAATGTGGGGGATTCCTTTGTGGAATTGACTGGCCAGGAATGCCGAATTTAAATTGTTGTTGAGGTGGAGGCATTCCAAATTTAAACCGAGGATTCGGTTTAAATTGATTATTTTGGAAATAATTATTAAATTGACGTGGGGTAAATGGTTTGTTTTGTGGATTCATTGGATTGAACCTATTTACAAGATTTTGATTAGGTATCCCAAATTTAAAGTTATTTTGATTGGGAATGTTTGGATTAATACCAAATTTGAAATTATTATTGGGGATTTCAAACGCATTAATGCATTTTCTAGAGTGTCACAACCTTTTAATCTCACTATCCTTATCAAGTCTTCTGATAAGTTATACAGGAATACGTTAAGACACGAGTTATTGTAAATGATCATTTTTGCGATTTTCAAGTGTTCATCTGTTATTAAATTCACTTTTGCGCAAAGGGCGCTACGGATTTGTTGAATACGGCCACAAAAATCTAGGTATGATTCACCCGATTTAATCTTTAAATTTTCTAGTTCTATGGTTACACATTCCTCAGAGCGAGGATCACCGAAATGCTGTATAAATAGGGATTTTATTTGTCCCCAGGTTGTTATATCGTCGCGCTCACTTATTAGCGCGGCGGCTTTACCTACCAATCGGCTTGTGATACAATGAAATAAATATGTAGACTGTACTGGGTTTGGTTCGTTAAAATTGCGGATAATATATGCACATTTTTTTTATAAAAAGATATAGTTAGTATGTTCTGGTCACCGTCAAATCGAGAGATCAGATCGAGAAAATCTTTTGTAAGCATGCGCACGGTTGGCCCTTCTTCTTGAGACATTTGACCTTGTTTACAAAGACAAAGATCCTTTGTAATACACCATAAATCCATTCAACCGAACAAAAACACCTATCTAGCTATCGTGAATTTTGACACAAGGACGCGAAACACGACTTGTCAAATTCAATATTTCGGAAGCGTGTTTGTACGTACGTTGGAACGTACAGCTTTTCACCGTTGAAAACGACGATTTTAGTTAAAATACTCGGGATTCGCGTCTGGTGAGCAGCCGGCAATCCTACCGGCTGCGCCAGTTAAATTTGAGCGCGGACTCTTCGTGTTTTTTAAAACTATATTTTAATTCTAACTTAGCCTAATGAGACGTCAGGTCAGCACGATGCTCCAGTTCGATCTGTCGTATGGATGAGCTACAGCTTTCAAGAAAAGTATTTGTTTACATTAAGCCAGGATGTTGGCGCGACGTTTCCTATGGGAACTCAGCACTTCGCTACAATGTTGCTAGACGTTCCCAGAATACTTAAGATGTGTCAGCACTTATATTACAATGTTCGTGAGAAGTCATAAATATTAGGCTGACGTAATATGGTGCAATGGAATGCTGGGCTGCATAACACTGATGTTTAGCAAACTCGTTTACGTTTGAATAAGTGTGTGATGCCTACGTTTACATACTTTAACAACCAGGACGCTTACGTGAATTGGCATAGTGTCCACTTCTAATATCTATCTTTGAGTAATATCTATTTTCGGGAGTATTACCTATCTTGGTAATAGATCTTGCTGTGCCTTGTTGTCTGAAGCAGCATCCCATCTGCTCCCCAGTATACCAAGTGGTGAAGTTCGAAAGTTGCGACTAAGTCTAGGGAAGCCATCTCGAACCACTTGGTAGTCCCCATTTCCAGCTTTTCGTTAGTTTTGCGAAGAGTTGTATGTAGCTCTTCTAATGTACTTGTTAGTATGTTTATCATCTGCGATAGGGTCTTTCCAGTCGCACTCATTATACTTTTTTTTTCAATGTGTTGAAAGAAAGACTCATCAAATTTATGGGCCCTCGACCCACTAAAGCAGGGAACTGAGACTACTTGATTGTAAACACCTGACAACAAACCAGTCTGGTTTGCATAGGACATCTTTGAGTAATATCTTTTTACATTATTGATAGATCCTCTTTGAATGTCCCGAAAATCCCATGGAATACTATTTGTGAAACCATTTCTGTGCACATGGTAAAGACATCAGCATTCTCTAACAATACTTTGTATGTATACCAGGATGCATCTTCCATGCTTTGGCGAACATTGTGATTGGGAAGTACATACATTCTTGTCGCTTGTCTCGATGTAGTCACGAGTAAATTTTACTAACTGCGTATTGTCGCTTTGCGTCTCTTTTTCGCTGATTCGGAGGTCGCGGCTTTGGCTTAGGCTTCTGCTGGGGCGGACGTTCATCTTCATCGCGATTTGATTCGCGCCACGATGTCCAATTGCGTTGATTTTGGTGTTGATTGGTTGGTTAGTGATGATTGTTATGATCTCTTCCACGTTGGCAACTCATTATGATGTTGGGTTTTCCTGGAATCCAGAAAAAATGTTTTTTGTTTTATTCAAATTTTGTAAATTCGTTGTGTTCCAAAACAGGAAAATTTAACTAATTGGGGTAGGTTTCCATCCACTCTTGAAAACATTGCTATTTGTCAATTTATATAACAAAAGAACCTAAATGATAAGGTTGGTTCATGTAACGGCCTGGCCACGGGGATCGGCGGTGCGAACGGCGAAGCAGCGGGCAAGGCAACCATTCGTGCGGGGGACCGTTTGCAAGCTACGGACTCGGTGTTCATTTTTCACGGCGAAAACAACTAATCTCAATTGATCTATCTTAAACAATGATTCACACATAAATAATTCACTCGAAACACTCGACAAGACGTTTCACAACTATAACAGAAAAAATACTATTAAATTCCGTTAACAATACACTCACGAATCCGCCATGTTTGAAATGACAAGAGTGTGAAGTTAGCCGCGAATGAAATAAGCGTCAAGGTGCTTACTACGGCAAAAATAGTGTTTTCTCGAAATTGTTTTTATTTTACCAGTTATTTGAATTGTCCCTTTCAATACTTTTCTTTGTTTTTCTTCTGTATCATTTTTTTTGTTTGTTTGTTCTTTTGTAACTGATGTATTCGTATACAGGGTGTAAGGAAAAGGTTGAACATACCGAAAACTGTAAATAGGGCTTGCCTTGGGAGTACTTGGAAAAATAGTAAAAAAAAAATCTGTTATAGTTACTAATAATAAAATACTGATTAAATGATGATTGACAAAGAATTGTCTAATTAATTAATTATTTAAGAATTAATTAATTGTTTAAATTGTTTGATGTTAATTGACTAATATTTTCAATAAAAATCGTAGACTATTCCCGATGCACCAGCACGTACAATGTTCTTGAACCCCCATTTATTAGGTTTCATTGGGTTATACTGTCTCCGATTTCCTGCTTTATGTCATCTTATATGTATATTGTCATCTCATCGATGCTAAACTTCATTTCTTCTTTCGTTGCAAGACAATTTCTCCTTATCTTCTCAATGAACGGCCGTATCTTGCAATATCTATCTTCGTCTGAATTGGCGTTGTCCACGAAGTGAATATTACGTCAAATTTGTTTGAATCGTTTCAAAGGCATGACGTCAGCCACTTGACTATATCTGAATTCTGCAGACCAATAATCCAAATAAGAAGGCATATTAACTATACCCATTATTAAAAGAATCATGAGAAAGTATTTCAATTCGTCTATGGTGAATTGCTGCATGCATTTACCAGTTCTCTGGGTGGAGTATAAGTTCGTGTTGTCAACAATATCACTTAGTATATCTGGGGAGAAAAAAGCGATAAAAAAAATTCAATGGAGAGTCAATATCCGGTAATTCGAAAACAAAAACGTCTGATGGAATGTCAGCCTTATGCCTGAATTGACTTTTCTTCCATTTGTAGCTCACAATTAATGTATTTTTGCTTTTTTTAGCCTGAACATTTGGCACAGGTCGTATTGGTATGTTCCCTTTGCGCCTTGTTTTTCTTGATGTCGAAGGACTAGCAATAGATGAGACATCTGGGGACGGAACCGACAGTAATGAAGCCATACTTGGTAAAGCGTGATAATTAATTTCACCAGTGTGTGTTGAAGGACTAGCAATAGATGAGACATCTGGGGACGGAACCGACAGTAATGAAGCCATACTTGGTAAAGCGTGATAATTAATTTCACCAGTGTGTGTCGAAGGACTAGCAATAGATGAGACATCTGGGGACGGAACCGACAGTAATGAAGCCATACTTGGTAAAGCGTGATAATTAATTTCACCAGTGTGTGATACGTTGTTCATAATGGGAGTAAACGGAGGCCGTTCATGGTTCGCGATATCTTCGGCTTCTAACACAGGGCTTTTCTCAAATCCACTGACGCTAGGATTGTCCTAAAACTAACATAAAAAATTAGGACTGCGAGTGTGTGTATGTGAAGGCGCGAGCGCGCGCGCATTTTGAGTGTGTGTATAAGTGTATGTTTGTGTGTGTTTGCAACCCTTAATATAAATATATAAATAAAGATGTTAATAAAATATGTAAACAAACTTAATACACACGCATCAGACGCGATCACAAAAGCATCTTCACATTAACCAATGTTTAGTTCCTAAGTTCACCACTAGATGGCGGTGTGCGCTATTATATACTTAAGCCCGTACTGTTCATAGAAAATATACACAAATTTTAGTTCAAACTATTGTGGTTTTATTCGTAGTGCAAATAAGATCCATAGTTAGTATATCACCAGTACGTCCTGGACCCAGGTACCCTGTCTGTACAGTGGGTGTGAGAGTGCGTGCATGTGTGTGTTTGTTAATAAAATAAATAATAGTAATAAATTCATACAACATCTCATATATTGAACTGATTCCGTAGTAATCAGCTTAAGCACTTGTATTACAGATATCAGACAACAGAGGAATTACAAATATAATACAAATATACACCGTTACTTTTATATCGTTTTAATCCAGAAAACCTCATAATAAGCATCATATAAGCATAACATAAAGCCCATTTAGTATGTTAGATCAACAATATAAGCGAAAAAAAATAACTGTTCCATGCATTATTGCCGGATGAATATTAAATTTTGTATGGAACAGCTGATTTAATTGGAAACGGAAATAGTCATAATGAAGAGGGCGCATTTGCAGTGTCAAGAATGCCCAAATTCGAGTGCAAATAAAAAGGACGACAGACTAATGTATTCTCGGCAGTATTTCTAAAGCAGACTGGATAAGTAATGGACGAATCGAACACCGAGAAATAATGAAAACTTTTACCTCCATATGTTATGATTTTACTGTTACCTTTTCAGAATAACATATTCTGTAAGCCCAATGAACCAACTGTTATGTACATTACGGTTCCTAGCTACTGGAAGTCAATTAATAACTTGTGGTGATATGATAGGTGTCCACGAGTCCACAGCATGTAGAATAGTTCACAGAACAATTCATGCCATTGCATTATTATACAAATATTATATAAAATTCCCTAACACAGCAGCGGAGCAAAATAAACTAGCTGCAGACTTTTACAGAATTGCTAAGTTCCCAAGAGTGAATGGTGCTATTGACTGTACTCATGTCCGGATACAGTCCCCCGGAGGTGTAAATGCTGAGATTTATAGAAACGGAAAAGGATATTTTTCCATAAACACACTATGTGTGGCTGGACCTAACTTGAGGTTCTTGGATGTTGTAGCACGATGGCATGGTTCAGCACATGACTCAAATTTATGGGATAACCGTGCTGTAAAAAGAAATTTCGTACAGGGATCCTACGGAGACAAGTTTTTACTCGGTGACAGTGGATATGCACAAACAAATTACATGATGACCCCATTAGCAGATGGGAATGTGCGCACTAGAGGTGAAAGTTTATATCAAGAATCCTAAATAAAAACCCGCAATGTTATTGAAAGAGCATTTGGTGTATGGAAAAGAAGATTTCCAATCTTATCCCGGGGAATAAATATCAACATTCATAGAGTTCCGGGAATAATAGTGGCTGCAGCTGTACTACACAACTTAGCCATTCTTCAAAATGATAGTGTTCCTACAGTGGAAGACGATTACCCAGTATTTGTGGAAAATGAAAACTATGGTTTACAACAACAAAGAGGGAGGAGTAATGATTTAGAAAGAAGAATGTTAATCGAAAGTTATTTCAGTTCCTTATAATGATAGAAAATAAAACATTGTTATCATCACTGTGATTCCTTTTTTATTTTAATCTCGTAATTGGAGTTCTTTCTCACGTATTTCCAATTCTTTCTCCCGCAATTATATCTCTAATGCATACATTTTTTCTTTATGTGCAATCTCCATTCCATCTTCACCGCATGCTTCTGAAGTTGCACAAGCTCCTGCTTATCCATTGCTAGCCCGTTAAAATTATCAGCTACCGTTTTCGTTTCTTTTTTTCTGAATAACACTCGGGATCTAAAACAATAAAATGTAAAAGATAATGAAAATGAAATTTTTGCGAAAATAAAGTAAATCTATCTATCTATTTTAAAAATTCTTGCACTTATAACAAATTATCATCACATAAACAAAATATTTACCAATTTCAAGTTCCGGAGCCCTTTTCTTCCTCAAAAAATCTGCTCTTTTTGGTAATGTAGGCGTAACTGTACCTCCAACTGGTAAAGAGAAAAATAAACCACGAATCAAATACTTTCGCTAAATCAAAATTATCAAATAAAATAAAATTGATTATATACTATAGGTACTCCTTACTAGTGTTTGTTGATGGCCCGGCAATATTTTCTTTCTTTTGCATATGTATGAAATTAATTTCAATAGGTTGCAGCTGCTCGTCTTGATTTTTAGTTTCTTGGAATTGGGCCATCAGTTCCGCATCACCATCATACATGGTGAACATCCCATCAATTTGAGGTTCAATATTTTTTTTTATATGTAACAATGGATCATCATCAGACGGAGGAGGTCCACCACCTGTAAGTAATTTTTCAATTTAATGCCACAAAACTAGACATAATAAGTTTTATTTACAACTACAACATTATGTTAATACAAATGAACTGCAAATTGTAAAGTTGTGAAACAACAAACATTACAAATATTGTACCTGTTCCTAAGACTAGCTTTTTAAACTTTTTTTCTTCCTTCTGCGACTGTTTTTGCAATTGTATAAAACTGTCCTAGCACATTTCAGCTGGAGCACTGACTGAAAGACCTACTTTTTCCCAATCTTTCCCATTTTCTTCAAGTGCATCCACCAATGCATCTCTTCTAGAAGGATCTGGCAAAACGAAATATAATATGACATAAATGTTAACATTAAATATTACTTTATTGATTGTGAAGTCATCACAAAAATAAACAATTATGTATAACTCGCTTATAATAAAAAAAGTAAAAGTACTTACCTTTCAGTAACATTTTCGCCTCAGAATTTTGTTTCTTCAATTTGCTTTTAGTGTTCCGATAACAACTAATAAGGTTCTCTACTGTTCTTGAAACACCTTTAGTGTTTGCATTAAACACTTCGCCAACTTTTATCCAAGCATTTTGCTTGTCGATTTGCTTTGTGGAATCCGTTTTTTTGCGCTCTATAATATGAGTGTAGGCCTCCATCGAAGAAAACAATAACAACTGTTCTTCTTTGCTAAAATTAGGCCCTCTAGAACGGGATGCGATTTTTCCAGAGTTAACAGCCATCTTATTTAGTAAATAAAACATATTTAAAATAAAATAAGGAAGAAAAACAAAGTGTCTAAACGTGAAAGTGCTCGTGGCGTGGTATTATTTATCTTGTTATTTGACAGCGAAAAGTTTGACGTTTTGTTTTTTTTAGTCCATTTTAGGCGTTTAAGCAGCGTAGGCAGTGAGTTTTTACCCAAAAGCTCTTTTTTTGCGTATAACGGAACGTAAGAACTGCTTTATCGACGCGCTAAACATATTTAGCTAAATGTTGAAGCGCCTGCCGCGGCGTTACTAGCAATCCCACGTCGACGAGCATACTTGCGCGCCCTTGCTAGCCTGTGGATTTTTTTTTTGTACTTCTTCTTGTTTTTTGTGTCTGTCACGGATTACACGTGCAAACCTATTTTACGTTTTTTAATTATCCCAAGGACCCTTATACTCTCCAACATGGTCCAAGATCGAGCTGGATGTGGATTACGCAAGAATTAATTGTAATTTGAAGAAATTATTACGATCTTCAGCGGAATTAAAATCGACATCACGGTACTGGGAGGTTATGAGCATTCAGCCAGGAACAATACAAGTTGGATTGCAATAAAAGCGGTGTTTAGTTATTTATTTCAGATAAGTGAAAAAGCCCAGCACTCAATCAGGTATAGTAGGTATAAGAATTATTGTCTATTCAGGTTAGTAAACCATTTACTTTAGTACTTACATACTGTTAACTATTCACATTTCATGACTTATTTAACCATGTTAAAGTGAGATTTTTTTTTAAATTCATAGTAAAACAGTCTATCTTGTTATTGTTGTTGCTAGGTATTATATTTTTAAACACTTGCAATTCAATTAAATGTATGTTTCTTGCATATTTAATTAGGTAAAGTAGGCTCATTGTGGAAGCATTTCTAATGTTAAAATGTACAATTAGATCTTAATCTTAGTTAATGTAATTGTTCAGAACTCTGTAGTAACTGATCTCATTGGTTTTATCCTAAATAAATTAAGAAATAAGTTGAATAACAACTTCTTAAGTAAATAAATAAATTGATGTATAAATGTTAAGTAAACTACAAAAATACATTAAGTAAATACATAATTGTATTAAAATTGTTATCATATTTGTAAACTTAAGCTTATAGCAACGAAATTTCATTGTTTTAACTTCATTAAAAAAAATATAAGTTCATATATCAACATACAAATTGTAATTATATCAATTCCAGGTTGGCATAACCCATCACCAGTTCTCCAAAATGAGTGAGGAAAAGGAATTTATTAAACGTCGAGCTAGCTTCAAGGGACGTGTAACGATATTTAACAATTATTTGAAAGCACTTAATGTACCAATATCTCATTCTGATGCTCGGGAATTGCAGGTGCGTATTGGAAAAATTGAATTATTGTATGAACAATATGATGAAGTGCAAATTCAATTGGAATGTTTAGTTGATGATATGGAAACTCAGTTAAGTGAACGTACTAGCTTTGAGTCACTTTATTATAAAGCATTATCAAATGCTCAAGGTTTGTTAGATGAATATAACAAGTCGTTAAACAAAATTGAAAACAATGATAATAGTTCTCAAATATCTCATTCCAATCATAAGCTCGTCCGTCTTCCTACCATTCAGTTGCCTAGTTACAGTGGTAATTATGAAAATTGGTTAGAATTTCACGATACTTTTACCAGCCTAATTCACTCCAACGATGAAATAGACGAGATAAACAAGTTCCACTATTTGCGAGCTTCGTTGGAGGGATCCGCTGCTGTGGTCATACAGTCAATTGACTTTTCAGCCAGCAATTATGCTGTGGCATGGAAACAATTGTGCGATAGGTATAATAATAAAAGGTTGCTAATTCAAAATCATGTGTCTGCTTTATTTGGCCTTGATGCGATTACAAGGGAGTCATCTAGTGTTTTAAAACGTCTAATTGACCAAATTAATAAAAACCTGCGGGCACTAGAATCACTGGGCGAGCCTGTTAAGCAATGGGATACACTTTTAATATACATAGTTACACAGAAGTTAGACTTAAAAACCTACCGGGAGTGGGAAGAATTTAAGGGCAATTTAGACCAAAATATCTCAATAAAATTCGAAAAGTGTCTTCAGTTTTTACGTAGTCGGGCTGACCTTATCGAAACTTTGGAACTGTCTCGTACTAGTGGTAGTAATCATTCAAGTTCTCACAATAGGTCTAATCCTAAGCTCAAGTCAATGGTATCACAGAGTTCATTTAATTCAAGTACTGAAAATGCTTCTAAGCTTTGTCGCAAATGCAAGGGTGACCATACTTTAAATAACTGTCCGCAATTTCTCGCTTTAAGTAACGAAGCCCGGCTGAAAGCGCTGCCCACTTTAAAAGTTTGCTTTAACTGTTTTCGGACAGGTCATTATGCTAATACATGTAAAAAGCCAGGATGCAAGATATGCAAGCGTCGCCATAATACTTTAGTGCATGTAGCCGAGTCTAAATCGGTTATAAATCATCATCATCACATCTCGCCTGCTGAGCCTGAAAGCACTGCTTCACCTGCTTTAAACTCAAATAATATGTTATCTAGTCCTGCTTTGACCGCCGACAGCAGTGTCGCCCTAGCGGCAAACATTGCTTCTCCTCACAGCGAAATGCAGTCTCGCGATGTGTTGCTGTCCACTGCTTTGGTGAAATTGTGTGATAATAATAATTGCGAACACGTAGTTCGCGCCGTTTTGGATAGCGGCAGCACGTCATCCCTAATGACAGCAAGCTTATGTCGTAAACTAAACTTGCCGACAGATGATACAAAAAGATCGATATTGGGTATTAACAACGTCACTGCCAACGTAGGTAAAACATGTCGTGTGAACATGAAGTCTTTGGATGATAGTTATATCTCAAACGTCTTTTGTTATGTTTTGCCATCTATTACTAATAATATTCCAAGTCGAGACATAAATATTTCTGATTTAGAAATACCATCCAATATTCGCCTGGCCGATCCTATGTTTTACAAACCCTCTGAAGTTGATATTTTGATAGGTGCCGACCTATTTTGGGATTTGGTAGGATCGCAACAAATCAGACTGGGTAACAAAAGGCCTGTACTTTGCGATACCAGACTTGGCTGGATCATATCAGGTCCTTTACCTGTTAATCATGTTTCTCTACTGGCCAATGATGTTCATTGTAATTTTACTAAGATTAGTTCAAACACTAACCATGACGAAACAGACATCCAAACCGACTTAACGCGTTTTTGGCAGCTAGAAGAAATAGAATTCAAATCTCCTCATTATTCACCGGACGAAAAGCTCTGCGAGGAACATTTCACCAAGAATACTGTCCGTTTAGGTGACGGTCGTTTTTGCGTTCGGATACCATTAAAAAATAGCCCTAATTTGTTAGGTCATTCTTTTCAAAAGGCTAAACAGTGTTTGCTTTCTTTAGAGCGCAGGTTACTTTCTAAACCGGACGTAAGTAAAATGTACCATGACTTTATGACGGAATATCGTTTAATGGATCATATGACAGAGATTGTCACACCAGATTTAGAAAGCCCGGCGTACTTCATGCCTCACCACGGGGTTCTACGAGAAAGTAGCACCACCACAAAACTCCGTGTGGTGTTTCATGCCAGTAGTCCCACTTCGACAGGGATTTCAGTGAACGACATCCAGCTGGTGGGCCCAACTGTGCAAGACGATTTACTGTCTATACTACTTCGATTCAGGCAACACAGATACATCCTATCTGCCGATGTTGAGAAGATGTATAGGCAGGTGATCGTTCATCCGTCGGACAGGCATCTACAACAAATAGTTTGGCGTGACGAGTCATGTGAACCTATCAAGGTCTTTCAATTAAAGACCGTCAGTTACGGTACCGCCAGTGCGCCTTTTCTCGCGACCAGATGTCTCCGACAAATAGGTCTTGATTGTGATGATCAAAGGGTTGCAGAAGTCATAAAACACGACTTTTATGTAGATGATCTACTCACTGGAGGTGATAATTTGGACGATGTGAAAGATTTGCGCCAAAAGGTGACTAATGCTTTGGCATCAGCTGGTATGCCGTTGAGAAAATGGATATCAAATGAACCTCAATTAGTAATTAATTCTGCTGAACCTTCCGTTAATTTGAACATAGGCTCTGAGGAACCGAATAAGTTGTTAGGTCTCGGTTGGCATGCTGGCACAGATAAGCTGTGTTTTCCGATGGGTTCATTGCTACCGAATGGTAATACCAAGCGTGACTTACTTTCTGCTATTGCAAGAATCTTCGACCCCTTAGGTTTATTATCACCATGTGTGATAACTATGAAAATGCTGCTGCAAAAGCTGTGGCTCCAAAAACTGTCATGGGATGAGCCATTAACTCCCGACATTCATAAATGTTGGAATGACCTCATTAGATTTCTACCCTTATTGAATGACTTACACATTCCACGTCATGTCATTTGTGATTCGTGCAAAACACTTGAATTGCATGTATTCACGGATGCTTCTGAACGCGCCTACGGCGCATGTGTTTATGTCCGTAGTGTCAACGACATGGGAGAGGTCATGGGTCATCTTTTGATAGCAAAGAGTCGTGTAGCGCCATTTAAACCAACCACGATTCCGAGATTGGAATTATGTGGCGCGTTAATGGGGGCTCGTCTCTACGAGAAGGTTATTAACTCTCTTCGAGCTAAACTAGACCGTGTTTACTTCTGGACCGATTCTACCATTGTGTTAGGATGGTTGCATACACTACCTTCTAGACTTCAGCCGTTTGTACGCAATCGCGTTGCTGAAATTCTAGAAAAAGCTGGTAATTGCACATGGAAACATGTCCCAACTGATCAAAACCCTGCAGACCTAATATCTCGTGGTGTGGATATTAGAGTTCTGCAGACATTGGACATGTGGTGGTATGGTCCTGAATACTTGACTCAAGATCACAGTTCCTGGCCTTCTCAACCTAAGCAAGTTGAGACACTCCCTGAAACTCGACCAGATATTTCTTTGAAAGCTGTTGTGGACGAAAACCTTAAGGTTCCCAATTTAATAAATTTTGATCGATTTTCAAAATACTTACGTCTTGTTCGCACCATTGCATACGTTTTAAGATTTGTGCGGTCGTGTAAAAATCGCACTACTTCTAGTTTCTTGGAAGAGCATGAGCTGCATAACGCTTTAAAACTTATTATAAAACAGAGTCAAGATGAGTCATTTTCTGAATACAAATTATTATTAAACAAACAGAATTTGCCTAAAAAGAGTCCGTTATTAAAATTTAATGTGTTTTTGGACGACGACAATATCATGCGTGTCGGCGGTCGTCTTGACAACTCTGAATTCTCATATGAGAAAAAGCATCCAATTCTATTACAGTCCACTCATACCTTTACACAATTATTATTTCATTTTGAGCATAAAAAACTGTTGCACGCTGGCCCTCAGTTATTGTTGGCATCTATTAGGGAGACCTATTGGCCTATAGGTGGCCGTAAACTTGCCAAGGCGTGCTATCATAAATGTGTCCTTTGTGCTCGCATCAAAGGCAAAATAGTAACTCCCTTGATGGGAAATCTACCACAGGAGCGAGACTCTCCAAACAGTTATCCCTTTCAGAACGTTGGTGTAGATTATGCTGGCCCTATCAGTTGCGCTAGTCGTCAGGGACGAGGATGTAGGCTTGTTAAAACTTATATAGCTGTTTTTGTATGCTTTGCAACTAAAGCTATGCACCTGGAACTGGTGGGAGACTTGACGAGCAATAGTTACTTGCTGACGTTACATCGATTTATATCTCGAAGAGGTAAGCCAATAAACATTTATTCAGATAATGGCACATCATTTGTAGGAGCGTACAATGATCTCTCTAAATTCTTAAAAGGCAACTGCAATTCTTTGAGCGAAAGTTTGGCAAACGAAGGCATAAACTTTCACTTTATTCCTGCGTACAGCCCTCATTTTGGTGGAATATGGGAAGCTGGAGTTAAGTCAGCCAAGTATCATTTACAAAGAGTGCTGGGGAATTGCAACTTAACCTTTGAGGAACTTAACACGACGCTTACGCAAATTGAAGCCATATTAAACTCCCGGCCGCTGACTCCATTGTCCTCCGATCCTGCGGATTGCAATCCTCTGACACCAGGCCACTTCCTGATTGGCCGTGCCCTTACATCTTTGCCTCAGCGTGATCTACAGCAATACTCCATCAATCATTTGAGCCGATTCCAGCGCATTGAGCAATTGCGACAGCATTTTTGGGCTCGATGGAGCAAAGAATACGTGGCAGAGCTTCAGCAACGTATTAAGTGGCGTTCTTGTAAGGATGGATTAAAACTGGACTCCCTGGTTGTAGTAAAGGAGGACAATATTCCTCCGTTAAAGTGGAGGCTCGGAAGAATCATCGCAGTTCATCCTGGACCCGACGGCATCGTTCGAGTAGCCGACATCCGGACATCATCTGGAGTCATCCGTCGAGCCTTCAGCAAGATATGCCCTTTACCTGTATCGTCTGGTTGAAAGCACGGCTTTCAACGCCCGGGGGCATGTTGAAGCGCCTGCCGCGGCGTTACTAGCAATCCCACGTCGACGAGCATACTTGCGCGCCCTTGCTAGCCTGTGGATTTTTTTTTTGTACTTCTTCTTGTTTTTTGTGTCTGTCACGGATTACACGTGCAAACCTATTTTACGTTTTTTAATTATCCCAAGGACCCTTATACTCTCCAACACTAAACAACCACGCAAACTGTTTCATGCAAGAGGATTTTAAATATGTTTACCTACTTTAAACGTAATTAGACAGCTAATTGTGTTTAACAAATTTTGTTTAGCAGAGATTTAAATAAAATCTTGTGCAAGTCACCTTGATAGTTTAACAATTTGCCATAGTATCGGGTTGATTGTGATTGACTACTATACCTAAAAATTGTAAACAGTACTACAAATTGTTAAACTAACGATCGATAGTATCGATACTATTACACTTATTGGATAGTATTGCTTTGTTTCGTGCTAACGATACTATCGATAGGCCTATCGATAGACTATCGACTAAAAATCGATAGTCGACTATCGATCGGTAATACCTGGGAATGTCTAGCAGTGGGCGTCTATTGACTGAAATGATGATGAAGGTGATAATTTTTGTTCGTGTGTGTATCTTTCAATGTTATTGTGATGTGTATAAGGATGTCAATTCGCGGGTTAAAAGGTACCTACCTTAAAAATATGACCCGACGACCCGGAACAGTGGTAGTGAACGCTGCCTCTGATACAACGGTTGCGGGTTCGATCCCCGCACAGTACAAACATTTGCGTGCATGAACATGTTTGTTTGTATTGGTCTAGGTGTTTGCTATGTATTATAAGTGTGTATTTACAAAAGAAAAGTATTATATGTATATATTTGTAATCCCACTGTTGATTCTGATATCCGTAACACAGGTGCTTGAGCTACCTATCTCGGAGTCTGATCAATGTATGTGATGTTGTGAAATATTTATTTATATTTATCTCTTGTAAATAGTAAATATGCAGAAATAAGGATATTTTAAAGAAGAAAATGATGAGTTTATAAAAGTATAAAGGGAGGAAAAATGTTACTTTAAGGAAACATTCCCTTTTTAAAAAATAAATATAACCAATTTCAAAGATTTTTTTAAAAATTCAGTTTGCATTGCCCGGGAATCAAACCGAAAAGAATAATATTCAAATATGAAGATTGGTTATTTAATTTCACTAAAAATACATTTTCTCTAAGAAACTTAAAGTCTTGCACTCGTCTGTCTTGTAAGATATTCACAATACCTACAGTAGTGTTATACTAAATCATTAGGAGTGATTTGTAAATGTGCTAAATGAAGAATTGAAGGTAGTTTCCCTCAAGGGGCCCAATGGGTTTTGTTATTTCACCCTGTTTGTTTAAAGTGAGAATGATGATAAACATTATCGTAGCATAGTGAGTATCCGATTGACTTTATTTATTTTGGCTTATTAATTTCAGACTGCGCAGAGGCTTCTCTAAGCAGCCGTACGGAAACGTTGACCCCAGGTAGGTTATTAAGTTAAAAATACAATGGAGTTTTCTTCGTAAAAGTTCAATGGGTTCAAATCCCACTCAGGACCAAACATTTGTGTAGCGAAAACTTGTAGTATTTAATCAATCCTTGTATACTTTTCCTTCTATCTGCTTAATTTGGGGTCTTAATCTATCAATATCGGCGAATATGCTGATTTGAGAATTAACTAAGCATGGGTGTGTGTTTGTTTTGTTCGTGAAAACTAAATAGAATTTTAATAAGTAATACTTACTTAGTATATTATGCTTAAATTTATTTTAATATTTTGCGGTTTCATGGTGAATATATTTTATTAATTGGGTACAATGTTTGCGCCACTGAAATATTTGGAACAATTATATGGTGTCAAAACTTGTTAACATGATTGAAAAAGCTTAAGCTATCTGAAACTGACTTATTTCATTTCCTTTGCAGCTTTACCGATTCATGATGCAAATCCTCTAAAATTGCCTGAGCATGAAGATATTTTGCATGACGTTTCCAGAGGAAAAACCAATGGAATTGAAATTGATCAAGATTGTCTAGATCCTGGAATTAACAGTGTAGAACCTCCACCTTTTTCGCCATTAACGCCTAAACAATCAAGCTTATCAACATGCATGTTAGATATTAAAAGCGTGGACACAGTCTCTAATCCTTACACAGATGAAGAAGCGGGGGAAATAAGTATAGAGCCTCCTACGTTTTCTCCTTTGACACCTAAACTGCAACTCAACTTCCAGACACAGGTGTTGGATAAACTATGCTTTGACTCTTCTACTACTAACAGCGAACCAAAATGTCATGAAAACCAAAATATGTTACCCAATGAAAATTTTGCTGAGAAAATTATTGATCCATATTGTTCTAAATATGTTACCATAAACATCAGAACTGTTTAATATTTTATCAAATATACCAATCGACTCTACTAAGGAAGTAGATGAAATTCGTCCCACAAAAACACCAGATCTTTCCGACAAAACCGCATCTATTACGTTTGATAGCGATGATTCCGTGCAAGATTCCGATTTTGTTTGTGATAACGCTAACACGCGGTCTAGCAGTAATTGTAGCTCAGTAAGATCGGAATCCTTAATCGCTAATAATATTCTATCTATTTCGCCGCATAACCGGAGTATTATCCAGATCATATTTTGTCTCAAAATTCTCCAGATCCAGATACTATTCTGTCGCAAAATATTTTAGATGATACACCATCAGGATCTAATGGAAGACCTAAAAAGGGTATAAAACGTGCATATGGGGGACACAATAGGGCAGAGAGGAAAAAAAGGAAATACATGAATTTAAACTATGTGAACTCTTCTAAAAAACATGTCGAACCTAAGCCATTTATAGATTACAACTGTAAATGTCCAATAAATAAATAAATAAATAATCACTTTATTTCCTCTTCACAAAGGTACACAGATTATAATACATATTTCATACACTGCTTAGGACATAGTTATAGGTGTACATTTATTTACCTTTGTGAGAGACTGGTGTCTATACCAGGGTAATCCCTGTGTGACAGATCGCCAGGCCCTCACCCTCTGACCGGTTTAGGAAATAAAATGTTACAAAATACTTTTTGCAAAACTACAAAATATAATAAGACGTGCAGATATCATTTCAAAAGAAAAAAAATTGTCTGAATTCAAGAAATTTTATACTTTAGGATCATATGAGGCACCAAATATGTTTATAGCAGCTTGTGTAAGGTAACAGCCCGTAAAACGATCGTGTGTTTCTACCACTTCAGTAAACAAGTCCAAGAACAAAGCATATTCTAGACAGTATTATATTCAAGATACACTTGTTTGCAAGAACATGTTTATAAAAACTCTGCAGACATCAGCAAAAAAAGTAAACACGTCCTTAGTAAAGCGACGTGTTGATGGTTGCTTAAAAGATGGACGAGGTAAAGAAGCTGGTTTAAACAGGACAACTACTGAGGACGAAGAATTAGTTGTAAATGTAATTAAAAGCTACCAACATACGTTTCGCACTATCGGCGAGCAATTTGCGCTGAAACGAAGTTCTTAAGGGCTGATATGACATTACCAAAAATTTACGAACTCTATTGCGTTAAAGCCAAATTAGATGATCAAAAAGTTCTATCCTATTCAACAGTTAGGCAAATATTTGTAACAAAATTTAATCTTCGAACTAAAGTTTTGAAAAAAGACACATGTAACAAATGTGATTATTTTTGACAGTGAAAAGAAACATGCCACGGTGTTTAAACCCCTTCGGCCGTTAAGGAAACTGAAGTTTGGAAACTGGTTTCCTGAAAGGATTTTTTTATCCGCCTACGTTACTGGTTTCCTGAAAGGATTTTTTTATCCTCCTACGTAACCGGTTTCCTAAAAATACTTTGTTTGTGTTATTTCAGCCACCTACGAAACTAATTGGACTACAGTAGTAATTTTACGAGTGTTGTATTATTAGACTCGTAATAAAACCGTTCTTGTAGTTTATTTTATATTTAAAAATATTTGGATTTAATATAACGAAAACAATTTAATCATTTAAAACATAAAATATAACTTTTTTCATACAACATAAAACAATTCAATTACCTACCTAAAATAACATTAGAAAAATCAGTCACTTAAAATATAAAAGAACTCTTCAGATGAAGTAAAGAAAAATTTCTGGAGTTTTGAAATAAAAATAAAAATGCGTACGGTGAAATAATTTCAATACAGTGGCCCACAGTTATTTGTCCATTTTTCAAATCTGTAATCGCATTATCAATTTCATTATTTATTTCTTGGTAGGCTTTATTTTTGTTGCAGTTAGATCTTAAAATATTCGTTACTTTACTTTCCTTAATCAAAACTTCTAATAAATTGGTTACCGTGACATTTTTCTTGCCAATGTATCTATTGATACGGCTATGCCACCCTTCCACATTGTTTGTAGTTCTAACCTGCTCCTCATTACAGCAACAAGTTTTCTCAATTACTGCATTGTTTTGACACTCCTTTTTAAAATAGATATTGAATTTTTTAATGTCCTCACCAAAAGGCGCCTTTTGCATCACGTACTGAATACCACTTTTTATGAATTCTCGTGGCAATCGTGCGATTCCGGCACACCGTGATACATGGCGTTTCTTGACGGGGGTTGAAATTTTCAATTTTTTACTTTTTTTAAATAAACATCTGTTGTAATGGAAATAACAACCTTTGATTTCGATTCTTGGATAAACTTTACGTATTGCTTTCATAGCAGCCTTTTCGAAGTCCAGCTGCTGTTCTTTTATATTTTAAGTGACTGATTTTTCTAATGTTATTTTAGGTAGGTAATTGAATTGTTTTATGTTGTATGAAAAAAGTTATATTTTATGTTTTAAATGACAATTGTTTTCGTTATTTAATTTAATGAATTGTTTTATTAAATCCAAATATTTTTAAATATAAAATAAACTACAAGAACGGTTTTATTACGAGTCTAATAATACAACACTCGTAAAATTACTACTGTAGTCCAATTAGTTTCGTAGGTGGCTGAAATAATACAAACAAAGTATTTTTAGGAAACCGGTTACGTAGGAGGATAAAAAAATCCTTTCAGGAAACCAGTAACGTAGGAGGATAAAAAAATCCTTTCAGAAAACCAGTTTCCAAACTTCAGTTTCCTTAACGGCCGAAGGGGTGTAAACACCTCACAGCAAGCCCCTAGCATAATATTAGTGTCTATAGTCTATGATTATTTTTTGTTTATGTTTTTTCTCAACAGAGCCCACGTGTTACATATTGCGGTACCATTGATATTGCCGATCAGCAATTACCTCATTATAGCAGCGCGTGGAAACAACCAAATCTAGGTGTCGAGTCAGCGCTACGTGCCGCCGCCCGCCGCGCACCCGACACCGGACGGAGCCTCGCAATATTTCGTCACTCTTGATTCACACATCGATCAGTTGTCACCCAAATTAGCCTATACTTAACTATTGTAATCTTTATACATTAAACTTATTTTAATTAAATTTTGTATTTTTTTGCATACTCCGGCTGTAGCCTTCGTAATTGGCGCAGTCGGTAGGATAGTTAAAGTACAGTCAGTGCATCAAGCAAAGGCGTTAACTATCCGAACCTACAAGAGCTGCAGCCAAGAGGAGTATCAAGACATCGATACAGCAGAGAAACCCAAGATGCTTATGTAAGTACCTAGATCTATCTAGAGTTGCTTCCTTTCTATCCTTTAGTGTTCTTATAATTTTTTCAAGATTTTCCATCCAAGGCAATCTTGATCCCCTAGATTAGGTATTAGTCGTAGATTCATAGAGTTAGACTCGAATAGGGATTTAGGTATTATACAGGAGGAGATATCAGAATCTAACAAGATGTCTGATCAACTCGTAGACAAGATTTACAAAGCCCTTAGGTTAGTTCTCGATTTTGACGGCAATTCAAATGTTCTTACGCGGTTCGTAAACTTATGCGATCAGTTAGTTCACCAGTATATGAGTACGGAAAATGGTTACGAACTTAGCAATCTTGCGCTTATCAATGGAATTTTAAATAAAGTCACTGGGCCCGCAGCGCGTACTATAAATTCTAATGGAATTCCAGAAACCTGGGAAGCGATTCGCAGAACGCTTATTAATAACTTTGCCGTTCACCGCGATGAGACCTCGCTTTATAACGATTTGTCTCTCCTTACCCAGGGTTCAGCAACCCCGCAGGAATTTTACGAACAGTGTCCAAACCTCTTTAGTATGATTATGACATATATCAGTTTGCATGAAACGGTACCGAGCACCATTGAAGCGAAACGTGAGCTATATAAAAAGTTAACCCTTCAATCATATCTACGCGGTCTCCGCGACCCGCTGGGCTCCCGTATTCGGTGCATGCGACCTGATACTATCCAAAAGGCGTTAGAGTTTGTACACGACGAGATGAACACCCTATATCTGCAGCAGAGGAATGAACATCTTCCTGATAGGAGGTTGCAGTCTACGTCTTCATTTAACCAAGCTAAACTCTCTTACAGCGCTCCGCAACCCGTTATGTTGCCACCCCTTAGAGCATTTAACTTCGCACCACAAAAACCATTTGTCATGCCCGGTCCATCTAAGCCATTTAATATGCCTGGTCCATCACGGCCATTCCCTTCATAGCCTCAGAGGCCTATACAGTTTTGGAAACCCCAAACGCCTCATCACGGAGGCCCATCAAGGACCCAACAAATGTTCGCGGCGCCTCCGCCTAATTATAGACCTCAAAGTCATGTATTTACGTGTATGTATGTGAAAACACAAATCCTAAAGACACTGAAGTTTCATACTTTTTACCACATCATGGGGTGTTGCGAGAAGACAGTTTGAGCACGCGTTTGAGAACCGTCTTCGACGCAAGCCTAGTCACTAGTACTGGCAAGTCACTAAATGACATACAACACACAGGTCCTACGAACAAGATGACTTAGTCACCATATTGATCAGATTTCGCCAGCATAAGTTTGTTGCAACTGCGGACATCGAAAAAATGTATCGTCAAATATTAATTTCCGAAGATCAACGCAGCTTGCAGCAGATTTTATGGCGACCTGATCCTACACAAGAAATCAAACAGTATAAATTGAACACGATCACGTATGGAATGTCTGCTGAATCACCATTTTTAGCATTTCGATGTTTAATACAACTGGGCCGTGACTGCGTACACAAACGTGTTGGTGAAATAATCCTATACGATTTCCATGCTGATGATTTAGTCACAGGTCATTTACGCAAATGGCATTCAAACATTCCACACATACTTAATGATATCGCAGTTGAAAATAACGGCAATTTAGTAAATTTGAGTAAAAATGAACACACAAAAACGTTAGGATTTAAATGGGCTTGCAAGGGGGATACATTATTATTCGCATCATCACAATCACACGAACAAATATCACAAATGAGCAAACGTTCTATCTTAGCGTCAATTGCATAAGTTTTCGACCCATTAGGTCTCATTAATCCATGTTTGCTACATGCCAAGTTGATACTGCAAACACTTTGGGCAAAAGGTATTGCATGGGACGAAACATTACCTGCCGAGATTCAATCTCAGTGGAAATACTTTATTCAATACCTACCTGAGTTGAACCATATTAAAATACCTCGTTATGTAATGAGTGATAAACCAGTAAGGGTCGAGTTACATACATTTAGCGATGCTTCAATTAAGGCATATTCAGCATGCGTATACATACGCTCCGTTTCAAACAATGCTAACGTCATAGTTCATTTTATATTTGCGAAAAGCAGGGTGGCCCCATTGAAACAAAAGCTTACAACACCTAGACTCGAATTATTAGGAGCCCTGTTAGCTACTCGTTTATGTACGAAAGTCGAAAACTCGTTGCGATTAAAAATAGATTCAAAACATTTTTGGTGTCATTCAACAATTGTACTTCGTTGGATCAAATCATGCAGTAAAATTAATCAACCATCATTTGCGAAGAGTCTTATCAATATCGCATCTTACTTACTAGGAATTAAATTCAGTGCTAGTCGAAATTGAAGCTATATTAAATTCTAGACCTCTAACTCCATTTTCAAATGATCCTTCAGATCTAATCCCACTATCTCCTGCGAATTTTTGAATGGTCGTACATTAACAGGATGGTCACATCAATAGTCTCACGAGATATGCCAGGACCCAACTACTGAAAACTCACTTCTGGAACCGCTATTTTATGAAGTACGTTTCAAAATTGCAGAAGCGAAGCAAATGTCGCAAGGATGGGGGACAAACACGAATAGGCGAGATGGTTCTTATCAAGGAAGATCGCCTTCCACCCAACAGATGGCTGCTGGGTCGAGTGACAGCTGTCTTCCCCGGCGGCGATGGTGTCAATCGGGTGGCCGACGTCCAGACGTCATCGGGAACTATGAGAAGAGCCTTCAACCGGCTCTGCCCACTACCAATATTGGAACAGAATGTTCCAAGGGCGGGAGCATGTTAACGCACAGCACCTACATACATATAGCTGCGGATCGATATACGACGCGCGACCGGTTTAAGGAGCCTACGATGCCTGCGGCGCGCGCCTGTCTGCACACATTCGGTCGGCGGACCCCGGAGGAGCCACACGTTACTAATAACATAAAGTGATATTTTCTATTGTACATTTTGTCTTAAAACAGATCTCTTAAAACCAAAAAACGTCTCGTCTACGTCATTTACGCATCCCCCAGCTCGAACCTTACCAGGGGCTTATGAATGGGGTGGTAAAAACTTGTTGGGTTTTTACCACCCCATTCATAGGAGCCTCACCTGATGGCCTCTGTGATGATTTTGCCATTGAAATAAAGTGCCCAATGAATACAAAATCCATGGAAACTTATGTTAAAAATGGCAGTGTACAAGATACATTTAAAGCACATTTCATCATGCTACAATAAACATAAATCAATCAGTATAATAGATCAATTCAGATTTTATTTATTATTTATAATAGGACTATGCAAATAGATCAATCCAAATGCTACAACAACAACATAATCAGTTTGTTATTAATGACGGAGTGCGGTTTTAAAAATTTAAAAAGCCTTACTCTTCTTATTACTTTCTCTACATGGACACGAAAATTGGCAATTACGATTCTGAAACGTTTCGCCAACAAATCGACGGTCCCTACGTATAAACGGACATGTCAAAAACGTAGGTTTACAGGAGAGCGGAATTAAGGTTCATTTTGCTCTGAAAAAAAATCTAATCAAAATTATATATCTTTTCACTAATATTTTATTAGCATTAGAACGCATTTAGCAGTATTTATACATATGTATTTTTATCACAATTTCCCAATAAAACTACTTAGATAACTGTTTCTACACTGTCATTTAAAAAAAGTCAAGTCGGACAAATCTAAGATGCCTGTTTATACAGCGGGAATAATAAATCGTTGTTTTTAAAACGAATTTAACAATTGTTTTACGAAAATGTGTAATTATGACTTTATTGACAAAGCAATCCGTAAAAATCTATTTACAGTTATATGTTAAGATCAGAATACATTAAATATATTTATACATTAAATATATCAGAACACATAAAATAAAACCAAGATTTTGTTATAATATTATATTAATGAAACAGGTTTTAATCAAACGATATATTGTTAAATAAGATATCTTCTGAACAATACTTATGTATTTTTTAATGCAGTTTTACTGAAATAGGAACTAATTAATAGGGTGGAGCGAAAATATATGAAATAAAAATTTTTTTTTTTTCAACGGCATAGCGATGAAAAGTTGCCTTATTATATACAAATGTAAGCCTAATTAATATTGTATATAAATTATACTTTAGTTTATTTAATATTTTACATGAATTATGTATTGTAAGCCTAATCATATAAATTATATTTTCGTTTTTATAATATTTTACATGAATTATGTTGTGTATCCGCCCAAAATAGCTACAGGAAGTAAGATGATTTATTTTTAATTATAGAGCAATTATAAAGAGTGAATAAATTGATTAAAAACATTTGTAAGCCTAATTAATATTGTATATAAATTATACTTTAGTTTATATAATATTTTACATGAATTATGTTGTGTATCCGCCCAAAATAGTTACAGGAAGTAAGATGCTAAAATTAAGATGTTTTATTTTAAGGTAATGTAAAATACTTGAATAACTTAAAATCAGAATAATCGATTTATTTTTAATTATAGAGTAATTATAAAGAGTGAATAAATTGATTAAAAACATTGTATAAATTTAAGACGGCTTACTGATTACCGCCGTCAGGATCGGTCGTGGTGGGCCAATGTGGCGGCAGTCGTGTTTTTGGCAGCGTACAGTGTATAACGTTATTCCACAAGTGATTAAAGTGCTGTAAAAACTATCACCGGATTTTATTCCTGCACCAATTCTGAGGCTATCCCATAGCTTCAGAAGTGGGATTCACGAAAAGTATACTCTTTTCGACTTACGCCTACAAACGAAAAAAAAACGTAAGTACACTTTATTTTGTTAAATATTTATATCGTGGCTAATTTGTGTGTTTCCCTATAGAAAGTGCATAAATTAAATCATAAATATGATAAAATTACTGGGAAACAAAGATAGGAGGGCTAATAACATGTTTCAAGAGAGACATTGAAGTATATTCCTATAAAATCTAGACCAGAGTGCGTTAATATTATTTCTTACTAGTTGTGCTTTTTTTTTTCTTTTCCTTGCGGCCAATATTTGCCTACGAAGGCGAATGGAGGCAATTTATTTGACAAGCATTGCTTGTTGGTAAGGGCATTTCGAACATTTGAAAAAGTGCACGTGTAATTACTGTTTAATAAAAATATCGTTGAACAATAAGGCTAGTAAAATATTTTTTTTTTGGAATCAGTGTAAATACGTGACTTAGAATATCACGTTAAGCTATTGGTGCTCGTTGTATAAAACAAATAAGGCGTATTTGAGATACCTTCATTATATATAAATTTTACATTTTCGACAAGAGAAGGTAACGGGTTCGACTCCCGTGAGGGCGAAGACGCGAGGTTTTCCTCTTACGTGGGTTAAATGTTTGATGTGTGTATGATGGGGTGTATCTTTCATGGCTTATTATAGTTATATGCGTAGCAGTCATGCGTGAGTGGTAACCATCGGACTTAATCTGGAGAGATTAAGTTATTTTTAGAGATAATAATATAGTACATTTTCTGTGCAGATAGTCACATAAACTTCATGCATGTCAGGATCAATTAATTAAGTAAAAATATAGTTTATTAAGCTGTAACTTGTCAGTTTCAGTGTTCAATATGGAGAGGGAGAGAAGTCGAAGCCAGGACTATAGGACTTTAAGTCCCGACCCAGGAGAACCCAGGTTCGAGGGTCAAGGTCGAGCGCCGGTAGACTTAACGCGCCAGGCTAGCTGCGCATCTTGGCCAAGAGTATCCAGGTGTGAGGATCAGGCTAAAAGAACATTGTCGGTACAACCAGGGGTGTCACGGGTGCGTGATACTGAGGTTGAGAGAAATTATGTTAATGACGGAGAGCGTCAGAGCCGAAGGGTGCTTCGGTCGCAAGAGGTGAGAAAGAGATTTCTTCGAACGCCGTCGAGGTTGAGACGTAGCCGCTCGTCGAGTGCTGATTCTGAGGGCCGCCGTGACGTTGCCAGAGAGAGAAGTACGAGTCAGCGGTGTTCAAGACCAGAGGGCGATACGGACTTCAGGTCACACTCTAGACGAGACCGGAAGAGGTATCATCATCCCGAAGCAGGCGTCGAGGGTGAGCAATCAATTCCATCTACTTCTAAGAAACCTAGGCTTTTAGACCCCACTGAAAGCATCTTAGATAAGTTTTTGACGATTTTGCAATCAGTGAAAAGTTCAGATAAGTCAAAATTGCCTTTTAACACTAATATTATCCCAGAGTTTGATCCCATGTCTAAGGAACAAACAATCCTCACTTGGTTAACAAAGGTAGAGGAATGTTCTGAAATTTATGGCTGGGAAGATAGAGAAATAATTCACTATGCTCTACCAAAGTTAGCAGGGGTAGCAAAGACTTGGTACCAGAGTTTGCCAACGATGATGTATACTTGGACCGAATGGAAAAGGAAGTTGATTGAATCTTTTCCCGTACGTGAAGACTATGCTGAACTTTTGACTGAAATGCTGAGCAAGAGGGTTAAATATGGAGAGTCACTTGAACATTATTATTATGCAAAAATTAATTTATTAAACCGGTGTAAGATCTATAGGCGCCAAGCTGTCGATTGCTTACTATACGGTGTAGAGGATAGGGCTGTCAAAGTAGGTGCTCAGGCTGCGCAATTCTCAGAGCCGGAACAAGTCTTAAAATATTTCAGGACTGTAAAAATAGGCCATAATCGTGATAGCCAGGATTCTAGCTCTAGGTCTCGGAATGATCGTAAAGGTATGACGAATTTTACGTCAAAACCAGCGAACACCAAAATGACTTGTTACAATTGTGATCAAGTTGGTCATCCGAGTTTCCGGTGCGATAAGCCCCCAGCTAAATGCGTCACTTGCGATAAGTCAGGTCATTTGTCCGTTCACTGTTACAAGAACAAACGCGTTAATAAGGACCGCGAAAAGGAACCCAATCTTAATAACAATAAGAACGAAAAACAAGTCGCCCAACTATGCTTGTCCGAAGAGTTGTCTGCTAAGTACTTACTCGAGATCAAAGTTAATAACCACAATCTGGATTGTCATCTAGACTTAGGAAGTCAATGTTCGCTTATAAAACTTACAAAAGCTAAGGAACTCAACTTAGACATTGTAGTGCCAGATGACTTACCTGTTCTTAGGGGTATTGGTGCTAACATGATTTCTCCAATAGGCATGACTATTGTGTGCGTCGAAGTTCAAGGCATAAAAGAGACCATAAATTTATATGTAGTAAGTGATTACGTGATTAACCAGTCAGTTCTATTAGGACATTCTTTTACCGAGAAACCAGGTATCGTAATTGCAAAAACACCTACCGCGGTAATATTTAACAAAATTCCGAGTGTCAAAATGCATCTCGTAACTAGCAATGATGTCGAAATCCCACCAAATACGTTACGCGCTGTACAGGTGTCTACTGACCCTAGTTTAGACGCGCGAGTTTATGTTAATGGTTCTTTGCGGGGCCCGGAAGGAAAGGAGTACTACCTCCTTCCTGGAGAGTACGAGGTAAAGGATGGGCGAAGTGCGCTACTGATCCATAACGCTTCGCCTAGTATGATCACGCTAGTAAAAGGAACTCTCTTGACACGGGTGCAATTCAGAAATATTGACGTTTCGGCAAATATCCTAAACTCATACAATGTTACGTTCTGCGAATCCCAAAATAATGACGTTTTAAATTGTAGTGATACTTTGAATGAAGAAGAGAAATTACATTTACAACAACTTATAAAAAAATATGGTAACTGTTTTTCAAAAGGACTCGACGATTTGGGATTCACAGACCTGACAGAAATGGTAATCGAGCTTGACGATTCAGAACCGGTTGTCTATCGCCCGTATCGTATGTCTTATGCAGATCGTGTTTTGGTAAGAAGTATGGTACAGGAGATGGTAGATCATGGCATTATTAGAGAATCCACCTCGCCTTATGCAAGCCCTATTGTTCTAGTACAAAAGAAAACGGGGGATAAGCGCCTGTGCGTAGACTATCGTGCGTTGAACCGCAAAACTAAAAAGGAGCATTACCCCCTTCCTCGAATTGAGGATCAATTAGATCAACTAGCAGGAAATAAAGTTTTTACATCGCTTGATCTAGCTTCGGGGTATTACCAGATACCAATAGCCGAAGAGTCGAGACACAAAACCGCTTTTGTGACACCAGACGGTCAATTTGAATATAATAGGATGCCGTTTGGTCTCGTAAATGCGCCTTCAGTGTTTCAGCGTACTATAAATAAAATACTCCTCGAGGCTAAGATTAAGTACGCGGTCGTCTATATGGACGACGTTCTTATCCCTGCTAAGGACGTCACCGAAGGGCTACAACGATTGGAGGAAGTCTTAACACTTCTTCAAAAGGGTGGTCTGACACTAAAATTAAATAAATGCCACTTTTTCCTCAACAAAATAGATTTTCTCGGGTACGAGGTCAGTTCCGAAGGCATACGACCTGGCCAAAGGAAAACCGACGCAGTATCTAAGTTCCCAGCACCCAGGAATCAACATGAATTAAGGCAGTTCCTTGGGTTGTCGGGATATTTTCGGAGATTTATTAAGAATTACGCTATTTTAGCAGCTCCACTAACCGATTTATTAAAAAAGGATAATAAATGGGTGTGGGCTGAAGGGCAGGAATTGGCATTCAATAAAATCAAAGCTTTGCTGGTAGATAGACCAATCCTTGCGCTCTATAATCATGGTGCGGAAACCCAGCTGCATACCGATGCCAGCAAAGATGGTCTCGCTGGCATCTTGTTGCAAGCTAATTCAAACGGTGTATTTCAGCCGGTATCGTACTTTAGTCGAAAGACTAATGTGGATGAACAAAAACTCCACTCTTACGATCTGGAGACGTTGGCAGTAATTGCGTCACTGAATCGTTTCCGCGTCTATCTCATCGGGATCCCTTTTAAGATATTCACCGACTGCAACGCGCTACGCGCGACGATGATCAAACGCGATTTGATCCGCGAATCGCCCGGTGGTGGATACAGCTACAAGAGTACGACTGTACCATAGAATACCGGCCGGGATCTCGCATGTCTCACGTCGATGCGTTGAGTCGCAATCCGATTGACGGAGGTGAACCAGAGCTTACGCGTTTCGATGTTCTAACTATCGAAAACGGTGAGCAAGACTGGATTGCTACTGTTCAGTCAGCGGATGAAGAGGTTAGGAAGATAAAGGAAACGTTGTCGGACCCTGACTCAGAACAAGTGATGGACATTCACAAAAACTATAAATTGAAAAACAATAGGGTTTACAGGATAGTCGGAGATGAAATAAAATGGCTGGTACCGAAAGGGGTCCGGTGGCAAATCTTAAAAATGAATCACGATGACGTCGGTCATTGTGGTTATGATAAGACATTACAGCGGATCCGTAAAAATTACTGGTTTGCCAGAATGCGTAAATTCGTGAAGAAATACGTTTCTTCCTGCCTTGAATGTTTACATCACAAAACGCCAGGTGGTAAGCGTGAAGGTGAACTACACCCCATAGAAAAGCGAAGTGTACCGTTTCACACGGTTCACGCTGACCACTTGGGACCGTTCGTAAGAAGTAAAAAGGGCAATTGTTATTTGCTTGTGTTGGTCGACGGATTTACAAAATATGTGAGCGTAAGACCTGTTAGAGACACCAAATCGGCAACCACAGTAAAGGTTCTTAAAGATCATATTGGCTACTTTGGTGTTCCAACACGCCTCATCACCGACAGGGGTACTAGCTTCACAAGCGGGGTGTTCAAAGAATTTGTCACGTGTTACGGAATCAAACACATTATGAATGCCGTGGCCACACCTAGGGCGAATGGCCAAGTCGAAAGGTTCAACAGAACCATATTAGACGCACTTTCGACTTCAGCCCATGGTAAGGACGAAAAGTCTTGGGACGACCAAATCCTCGATGTTCAACTAGGGTTAAATACAACTACCCATAAGACGACGCAAAAAACTCCATCAGAGCTACTTTTCGGGTTTAACATCAAGTGTAGAAGTGAAGGCATATTAAGTGAGGTTTTAGATGACACCGTAAATGTACCATCAGTTGATAAATTGGCGGAAGTTAGGGATGAAGCCGAGAAAAGAATTAGGGACACTCAGATTAAGGATAGGGAAAGATTTAACAGCCGTAGGAAACCCGCGAAAACTTACTCAGTAGGAGACTTAGTGCGCGTAGAGCGACAGGTTCCAAGCGATGGACAATCACAAAAACTAGTCGTCAAATATCAAGGTCCCTACAGAGTGGTAAAATTACTCCCTAATGACAGATATGTCATCGAAGACACTCCTTTATCGCGTAAAAATAACCGTCGCTACGAAGCCGTTGTAGCAGTTGATAAAATGCAGCCCTGGCTAAATTTCAGTAGAGACCTTGATAGTTGTGAAGAAAGTGATTCAGGTAACGAATAATAATAAAAAAAAAGGTATTGCTCTTTGTCTAAGTATACTTTATTATATAAAATTATGTAACATCATATCGAAATTATGTTTCCATTAAATGTGTGATAAAAACATATGTGATTATTATGATATTGATAAATATAGTCACGAGAGTTTTACATCCGATCTGCGTAGAACTTTATTTAAGAAACGGTGTAATGTATGAGTCTCAAAATGGTGCAATCGCCTGCAATAAGATGATAACACCTTCAATCTTATTTTCATGTAATAGGGTACAATTTAAATAAATTATATATACATGTTGATGCACGCGACTGTACAGATAGTTTTTCGAGTATTATGTAGTTTAGGCATAGTGATAAAAGTAGTAGTCATTGTAATGGAATGATTATGTAATAATATAATACAATAATTAATGAAATGTATAAAGAGAGAATAAAATAAATTCTTATAAAACAAAGATTGATTCGTCTTAGCTTAATTTAGGTTTGTAAATACGTGCGTTCAATATAGGATAATAATCAAGAGGATAATTTTTATTTTTACTTGAATCAAAATAAAGATAAGTGTTGTTTTGTACATGTAAATATATAATATATAATATAATATAATACTTTATTTGCTGCAAGTTATGATGCATTTCTCGCGAAGGGACTCGCTCTCACAGGAAGGCCGAGCTGTAAGCCTAATTAATATTGTATATAAATTATACTTTAGTTTATTTAATATTTTACATGAATTATGTATTGTAAGCCTAATCATATAAATTATATTTTCGTTTTTATAATATTTTACATGAATTATGTTGTGTATCCGCCCAAAATAGCTACAGGAAGTAAGATGATTTATTTTTAATTATAGAGCAATTATAAAGAGTGAATAAATTGATTAAAAACATTTGTAAGCCTAATTAATATTGTATATAAATTATACTTTAGTTTATATAATATTTTACATGAATTATGTTGTGTATCCGCCCAAAATAGTTACAGGAAGTAAGATGCTAAAATTAAGATGTTTTATTTTAAGGTAATGTAAAATACTTGAATAACTTAAAATCAGAATAATCGATTTATTTTTAATTATAGAGTAATTATAAAGAGTGAATAAATTGATTAAAAACATTGTATAAATTTAAGACGGCTTACTGATTACCGCCGTCAGGATCGGTCGTGGCGGGCCAATGTGGCGGCAGTCGTGTTTTTGGCAGCGTACAGTGTATAACGTTATTCCACAAGTGATTAAAGTGCTGTAAAAACTATCACCGGATTTTATTCCTGCACCAATTCTGAGGCTATCCCATACAAAACAAACATAGAAAATATCACACAATTATCTTAACGTTCTGAGGTGCCCCAGCAGGGATGAAAAACAAACGAAAAACATTTTTTTTATGTTTTAATTATTTATTACAAAAAATATCCGAAAAACATTAAAAGTAGAGTTTAAATATTAAATTGAATTTTTGTGTTAAAACTAGACATACGTTGACGAGATAGTAATCTTGCTCTAATAAAACCATCTCGTTTTTCCCCACAAACTGCATTCGATGCTTCTGTCACCAACTTAATGCAGCGCTCCACGGCTTGGGTGTGGCATGGAAAATCTTTAATATCCTGACATGTGCCGAGACCATTTTTTACAATTTCCTTCAAGGTTTCTTCAGACAAATTTGAAGTTAGAGGTGGCTCAGTTATGTCACAGTCACGCCACAAAATAATGTCAGTATAGTCTTTAGCATCGAAATTGAACACCGGCACCTTAAATTTTCGAAGTCCTCGAGTATTATGCGATCTTGCTTTTATAATTCTTCGATATGCCAGATCTCGGATTACCTCTCTGTCATCGCCAAGCATGGCAATGAGGATATTTTCTGGATGACCGAAATATCCATTTCGTTGGATTACTTTGTCAACAATAGCCTTCATATCGGAGTTCAAATAGCGACTAAGATTAATAGTTTGCCACAGGTGCTTAGCCCCGTCGATGCACGAGGAATTACATTTTATTGCAAACCACATTGGTCCATAAACTTTCATTACGTACGTGGCTAACACCACTAATTTTTCTTCAGGGTCAGTTTTTGTGGCATACAACCTCAGAATTCGATTAGCTGTTGTTAGCCATCTAGAATGGTTAAGGGGTCCAGGTTCTTTATTAGCTAAATCAGAAGTGAATATACCAGTGCTGATAGCGGTGATAATATCGTATAGATACTTTTGGTCGGTACTCAGCTCTGTCCTAGTAATTTCAGGTAATATTGTGGGTATAACGGAGAATGCGACTATCGGCATTGTTTGACAATTTTGTAATTGAGATCCAATGGCACCTGAAAAGCATTTCGGCCCTGTAGTTTTTCCATCTAACTGTAATAACAAATGTCGCAGTGGTAATTCATTAGAATGCAACTGGCAGATGAACCACTGTAATGGTCTGTTTAGCTCTTCTTCCATCAGACGAATAACGCCACCTTTAAAACCTGTATTGACTACTGTTCCATCGCAGCCAACAACAGCTATTTCACTCAGCTTTACTGACTTAGATTTTAAGTGAGATATCAAAGTGTCTTTAATACCTTTAGCAGTCCCCGACTTACAAGTGACGTGCCCGAAATAGTTGCTTCCTGGTTCTGATAAAATCACATAGTGATCTTCTACCTGTCGTTTTCTGTAAAATTTCCCTTCTTTCTCAATACGAACCAAAGTCTTATCTTTCCTGCCATCAAAATATAAACCGAGCAGTATTTTATTGCAGTCCGTTTCTTGTAAAGTTAATCTGACTTTAGTTCTTTCACGGCGCAACTTTGAACGATCAATGACACGACTTGGATCGTTTGGGGAAATAATGCCAACATCTTTTAAGACAGAAGAAGCTATAATAGCAGCGGCTCTATCGGATACTCCAGTACGATCACAGGCAAGGGCTAATGATGGTAAGTTTAACCTCTTTTTTTTCTGAGGTCCTTTTTGTTTGACCTGTTCTGAGTCATGGTAAGGACTTGAAGATAATACGATTGAGCTAACGCATGAACTGCTGCTTTCGATTGAAAAATCATCGGTCAAAGAACGAGAACAACAAGGTTCATTAAAATAGTTAACCTCTCTGTTCCGCGATAAACTTTTTTCTTTTCTTTCTTGTTTCTTCTTGTTTTTCACAGTTGCAATCACATCGACACCGCCTATCATCATTTTTCTGTCTGTTCTTTGGTCAATTAAGAAACTTGCTTCCTCCTTGGGAACACGACTACCTCTTACACAGTTACAATCACTAATAACTTTGCATTTGCAACTGCAAATATTAAACAGTCTATGGGACTCTGATATAAATGTATTAATCTTTTCTTGGTATTTAACATTAGTTTGACGGCCAAGATATGGTTTCATTAAGCTTCTATATTTATCGTGGTAAGCACGAATCAGTTGAAGAACTCTTTTTACACTCACAGTAGGCAGTGACGATTTTTGCCATATTTTTATAACTTCGTCAGCCAATTTTTCAGATATTTCATGAACATTTGGCTCTTTTGTTGTATCACCATAATTATAAGGAATTCGTTTTATTTCCATTTAAATTAAGCATTTTTTTATGCAATTTACATAATATATATCGCTCTAGATATATTAGATTATTCCATAACAAAATTACCTACTTTTATATTGTAAAAAAACATTAGCAGGAAATTATGTAGGTGAAACACAATCTCAATTGTGATAATCAAATAAAATAAATCAAAACAATATGCCGTGTGGTCCCCGGCAGAGTAGAATAGGCCACCCTCACTCTTACCGAGGTGTCGTAAAAGGCGACTAAGGTAAAGCTGCTGGCATGATCATCAGCACCCAGAGAAGGAAAACTCTGCATTTATATCAAAACCCTCGCCAACCCGTCTGCCAAGCGTGGTGAGTATGGCAATTACCCCTCATGTGATTGAGGGAGACCCGTGCCCCAGCAGTGGGGACTTAAATGGGCTGATGATGAAATCAAAACGATAATAGCCTAAAATAAGGTTCAACATTGGTAAAGATTACTAAGAAATATAGGTATACATCTATTTGACCATTTGTAAAAATAGGATTTTTTTTGTGAATTGCTGCAATGTCAATTCATTACGCTCGAATTGTCGCAGTAGTTTTTTATATTTTCTGTCGAAGTACATGTCTTTTTTTTGCCGGTTTTTTCTCTTTGTGTCAGTAAATAAATTGTCTGTTACTTTTCTGTCCAAATATTTACTCTCTTTTCTTAATTTATGTATGAACATGTATAAATTTGGCCTTTTTGGAATCCGACCTGCATTTATGCGCCGATGCCACCCTTCTAATGCGTTTGTTGTGCGATGACGTTGGTGAGCGCAACTTAGCATGGATGGTGGCATTTTCGGATACCATTGACTTTCATAATACCGTCTAAAATTGTTCATTTGTTTTCCAAGCAGCAGGAATTTGGTCAGCCGGTACCAAAGCTAAAACTGCGGTAATTCTTGCAGCATTGCGCCCACCCCTTGTGCGTAGTAATCCTTTTTTCTCTGCATTTTTCCATATAGCTGCATTATAATGTCTATAGCACCCAGTTATTTTTGCATCGGGAAAAACTGATTTCACAGCATTTATTTGAGCTAACTCGTAATCGCTCTTGAATTTTTTCATTACTACACCCAATTTCTCTTTTATTATTTTATAAAGTCGCTTATATGTTTCTTGCAATTTGTTAGGTAGTAAAGTATAAATGACTGGGATTATGTTTGTACATTTTTTACTGGAATTAATGTCTAGATGCAAAACATAAAACTGATAAAAAGGTGGCGGCGCTGACATAAACGTACCATATCGGCGAAATAGGATCCAGGCTTCTTAAATATCAACTTTTTCGCTAAAGGTGTAGCAAATACCAAAATTTTTTCACTTTGGCCATCTTCACAAATAAGGATTTTTTTAGCTAAAGCTTCTGGTACAGTTATAGTTTCTGTACTAGTATGCTGTAGCCGATCTACTTTCAAATAAGGCTTGCGCGTCCTATATAGAGTGTCTTTAATAGATTCAAATGAAGGGATTAAATGGTGTTCAGAATCAGGTAATTTTTTCGTCATTTTCTTCATAAATTTTTTGTATTGGTCGAAAATCTTGACAAACTAGCCGTTTTAAAAGTGTAACATGTTCTGTAATTAAATTTTGAAATTATTTGGACTCACATGCAGTGTTGCCAGTGGCCGATAGTCAAAAGTTACACGAGACAGATCAAAAAGTAACAATTTGTCAGAAAAAGTAACATTGCCCTTTTTTTTGGAAACTGGCAAAATACGTTATAATGGCATTTAATTTAAATGATTAAAATAAAATACGTTCCTTGACTCTTTTATTAAAAGTAAAAAAACACGTAAGCGGGATAAATGTCCCTCTTCGTCCTTCAAAAGAATTATCGCAAACATAGATCAAACTGATAGCTGCAAACCGTATTTTGAACAGTACCAAATTCTTACACTCCCATGTATTTATATTTTAGAAACATGTAAATTTGTTCGTAAACACCCAATTTTTTATACCAAACGTAAAGACAACGCCGCCCCTTATCAATGGACAACATTTCAAAATTGCTAAGCTCTGAAACAAAAAATACCAATTCTTTGTTTACTTTTCCGCTGCTTGAATATATATTTATTCATTTTTTATATTGCTTATTTACTGAGAAAAAAATTAAAAACTAAAAACCGTAAGATGACGTCATCGGACGGCAGATTGTAAAATATTTCTTTGCTTAGCACATTATAGTTTTAAATTTACGAAATGCCAAACCCATGACATGTAACTGTAAAAAAAAGACAACTTGTCAACGTTGAATGTATGAATGACGTTGACAATGTTGACACTAGTATTATTTACCTTTGACAGTAGTACCTTTTTTTTATCAAAACAATAATAAGCAAAGGAATATCGCTGTATTCAGCCGTTCGATGACGTCATTTGGCGCTTACGTCTATTTAGAATAAAAAGAATTTCAATAATTATTTTATGCATGAAAATGGACAAATTTTGAAAAAAGAAAAAATATGGGTCTGTTCATTTTATGTCTATTTTCATATAAAAAAACAATATGGACATGTTAAAAATATGAAATGTTGTCCATTCAGATATAATAATAAACTTAACCTACCGAACTCTTGAATGACCTTACACTCAAACAGCCCCTACGTATTGTCTATAAAAATATTTAATAAGGTACCCGAATTAATCAAACAACAAATAAATGAATATCTCAATGATAAAAATACATAGAGAATAACACACTTAAACACATATATTTAAAGTAAAATACTAATAATACATAAATAATATATATAGAATTGCATACTTCATTTTATATTTCACTATAGTTATATAAAGGTATATTATTTAAAGTGAATCCTAACTTAGTAATGATGAGCGTCCTCTCCCATATTGCATTGCCCTCCTGAGTCTATAGTGATACCTACATTTATTATGAACCAATTAATTATGTAACCTATAGATGCAATAAAGATATTGAGTACTGAGTATTGAAAAGATTGAAAAATATACACGAGTGAATGAATAAGTAAATTTGACAAACAATCGTATTGGTTGGTCAGTCCACCAGGATTTTGTTCGAAATTCTCAAAAGTAACATAAAAGTAACATTGAGTGTGGTGTAACATGGAAGTAACATTGGAAGGCCAAAAGTAACGTAAAATGTTACACAAGTAACATTCTGGCAACGCTGCTCACATGTATGCACTGGTGGTTTCCGTTGAATAAGTTTTCCTGCTATATCTAATGACACTGATGCGTTACAGTCTCGCCTATTTATGCACCGCCACAATGTACTTCCATTTTTATTTGTTTTGCTTTTATTATATCTGTAATCACAATGTACAAGTGTTCGATATCCTTTTTGATTTATAATATATTCCATGTTTTGATCCATGACTACAAACTGCTTGCATTTCTATATAAAAACTGAATAAAACCGAACATAAAACAGAGGTAAATAATACATTGGATTTTTCGAAGTACCCCCAAAGATAATTATAAATATTATGTAGTATAAGCGTTGTAAACATATAGACATCAGATATAATTTCATAAAAGAAAAATTTGCTGATAAATGTATAGATTTGAAATATGTTTGTAGTAAAGCGCAATATGCTGACATATTTACAAAAGCTTTGTCTAGAGACCAGTTTTAATATTTAAGAAATAAGATAGGAGTTCTTAAACTTAACTGATTATTATTTTTGTTAAAGTTATGTGTTTTCAGTAGGATTTGTGTTAGGTAAGAGTGAATCCTATGTACTCATATTGTTTTAATATTATTGTTGTCTATTTGTGCCAATAATGAAATGATCTCATTAGCTTGCCTGTTAATATTTAAAACAAGAGTTTTAATTTGGTAAGAGTGTTGTAATATTTAAATTCAAACCCTTGTTTATCGATTGGCACAACACTAGCGTTACTAACATCACTATGGTAACCCGTTCTACCTTGTCTTTGGTTAGAAATTCCTTCTAGAAAATACACGTTTCTCCGTTTTCAAAATTGCTTTTATTTATTAATCTCATCAAATAGTGATGTTAGGTTTAGTGGAAAAAATCAAAACCACCTCACCATCACAGTGGTATTGTCCAATTAAAAACTGTTCTTCATCTATTCTTTGTAAAGGTTCAGGTATTTCCAACAAGTCCAAATTTTGTGGTACTTTAGGCATATTACGAGTCCTCTCTCTATGTATAATCATTCGCATAGCAACCTTCGAAGGCATGTGTGGTGCAACTTTGGTAGGTACAGTCATCGTCAGCCCATTTAAGTCCCCACTGCTGGGGCACGGGCCTCCCTCAATCACATGAGGGGTAATTGCCATACTCACCACGCTTGGCAGACGGGTTGGCGAGGGTTTTGATATAAATGCAGAGTTTTCCTTCTCTGGGTGCTGATGATCATGCCAGCAGCTTTACCTTAGTCGCCTTTTACGACACCTCGGTAAGAGTGAGGGTGGCCTATTCTACTCTGCCGGGACCACACGGCAGGTACAGTCTGTATGTGCTTTTGTATTAACTGAGCAGGACTTTCTAAGGAGTCCACTGCTTTTTTTTCAAGGATGTTCTAGTACTTAGTACTTTTGATTGTTTGTCGTGAGGTTCATGAACGTGCTCAATTTCGTTTAATCTTTTTAGAACATGTTTTTCGCATACCTTTGTTGTAACTGCGCACGCGCCGCACCGTGTTGCTTTTTCTCCACGCAGCACCAGTAAAACATAACACCCCTGTTTCTATTGAGGGAATATAAATATCCATCGTGAAATAACTGTTTTTTTCCATTTTGCGAAGTTTGAAATACACAGTAATGATCTGATTCCATGGTGACCGGTTTTGATTAGGTTCAAGAAGTGACACAATGTCTTTTGCATTATACTCAACTACCCTCATATTTTTTATAAAAAAGTTAAGGTGACACATCGACGATACTAGCGCCGCCAATTGATTTAAATTAATTGTGACGATTAGATAATTATATTTTAAAAAATCCAGCTATAAAAACATAAAGTAAAGTATTAACAATGTTTTGGGGCACACTTGTGTAAAAAGTTAAGGTGACACATCGACGATACTAGCGCTGCCAATAGATTTAAATTAATTGTGACGATATAAGATAATTATATTTTTAAAAGTCCAGCTATAAAAACATAAAGGAAAGTATTAACAATGTTTTGGGGGGCACACTAGTGTAATAATTTCTTCCTACAAGTCACAATAATTTTCATAGTTGCCAAAAGTGGCCACTTTTTGCAATTATGAAAATTATTGTGACATGGCGCGTGTAGAGAGTATTGTTACCTACGCGTCTCAAAAAATTGCATTCCTTTATGTTTTTATAGCTGCATTTTTTGAAATTTTTCTTATAATCACAATTAATATAATTGGCGGCGCTAGTTTCGTCGCGGTGGCGCCTTAACGTTCCGTTCCAAAATAAACAATTTATGTATTTATGTATGTTCATTTCATTTTAAAACACTTAAGTAGGTACATGTAATAGAACTAATTATCTTTGTGTTTACTATCGTCTATCGATCAAAGGTACCGACGGCGTTAGGACGAGTCAAACCCCCACAGTGCAAAAATAGCACTTGTGTCTCAGACATAAGAACGGTCCGAAGTCCAAAATGGGTAACTCGACGTGACGCCGTCTGTACTTTCGTGTCGTCCTTCTTGACGATCGTTAGCGTGTTTGAATGGCCTTTGCAGTAATTGTGGAATAGCAATGAATCGCTGCAATGCGATTGGGAGCCACATATTAAGCGATGAAGCTATGCTATCCATTATAAGAGAATGGGTTGTACCTCGCACAGTAAGTACACTTTTTGGATTACATTTTAATCAATGTATTTCTTAACTCTCATTAAGTTACCTTGAGAGAGCCACGCTTCGGAATGAATGGGTCGGCTCGACCGGAGTGATACCACGGGCTCACAGAAGACCGGCGTGAAGCAGCGCCTGCGCTGTGTTTCGCTGAGTGAGTGAGGGTACCGGAGGGCCCAGGGCCCAGGGTGGGAAGGGGAAAAGGTTGGCAGCGCACTTGTGACTCCATTAGTATTGCGGGTGTCTATGTGCGAGAGCTATCGCTTACCACCAGGTGATCCGTCTGCTCGTATGCCCTCCTATTACATAAAAAAAAGTTAATTCAATACCAATCCAGTAGTCTTTAGTCGTACGTACTATCACTTTTTTATTTTCAGGGTGTTTTACAGCATTTTGTTAACTAGACTGAGTCCCCCATTATTTTTAACTTGCAGGTAAATGAAAATGATTCTATTTGCCAATATTGCCGGAATCAGGCCAATGCCGCCCTTGTTGAAAATAGACCAGATGTTTCTCCTGTGGGACACCGCCGTGTATGTGTTCTGTGCGGACGTTCCCTTCTGCGAAGAATTCGTTTTCATATTCTGAGGACTGGTTCAGAGCAAGAGCGTAGAATATACAATGTTATCAGAGAATGGATCCTACCACGTACTGTAAGTACAAACCTGCACATTGACAAACAAGCTTACGGTCCCTCTGATGATTAGCAGTTACTATTCCTTTGGACTATCTATTATAATCATTCCAACATAGCTGTGATTTTCATAGTGTTCTGTTTATATTAGCTCTACATGTTGATTACTATTAACTATTATTATTGAGTGGGGCAATGAACAAATTGTTGAAAAGAATAACTTATTTTATTTTTTAGGTGGGTGCTACCAGTGTCGTGTGTGAGGCCTGCTAGTTAAGAGCGAATAGGGCATCTCGCCATTTTCAATCGGGCCCTTCTACATCTGGTGCTTCTACATCTGGTGATTCTGCATCTCATGCTCGACTTCCTGTGAATGAACCAGTTTCCCAAGACATTCCTACTCAAGAATCTTTGCCAACACTTCAGTGCCACGAGTACCTGTTCCTGCTCCAAACACAATAGTCTTGCCCGACTATAGTAGGCCTGTTGAAACAGAGAGCAGATGTTTTGTGGTAGGTTGTCGAAGACAAGAAAGAAACCGAGTTACACTCTCAATGCTTCGCCAATTACTGAATATGTACAATTATTATGTACCTCCAAATAACAGATTATGCGATTTCCATTTAACATGTACATCTTGGGATTTTCTAAATGAAATAACTGATAACATTATTAATACTTTTAACGCTAATCATATTCAGGATATGTTATCACTAAAAGATGTTAGTCCGAATTTTTTAGATTTTGAAAATATTGAGAATATGGAAGAACATGTATTTTATCATTGGGTCGGCTTCAATAAAAATCAATTCAGGCAAATATTGGAGGAAGTGCCTCAGTTTTTAGGCCTTAAAAGGGGTAATACAGCATTGGCTGCATATTTGATTAAACTCAGGACTGGAGATTCAACAGATAGATTGGCAACATTACTCCAAATACCCAAAACTACTTTAAATACGAAGTTGGGTAAAGCTCGAAGCCTATTGTATGAGTATTTTGCGCCACATCATTTGGGCATAAATCATATTAACAGACAGGAAATAGTTCGGAGAAACCTCCTTCTGCCCAAGGAATTATTTGGCTATGACGATAATGGGGATGAAAAGCCCATAGTAATTTTAGACAGAACATATGTTTATGTACAAAAAAGTTCCAATTATAATTATCAAAAGAGGACATATCGCCTCTTCGCATAAAAAGTGTACAATTCCCAAAAATATCCGAAATGAAGTTATTACGCGAAAACAGTTGGTATCACCAATATGTTTCTCTTAAACAGTGACAAAACAGCGTAGTTCAACAAAGTCTCGCTAGATGGCGCATTGTTTAGTTTTAAATTGGCTGAAGTGAGAATTTGTCTCGCGCGAATACGATACAGTTTTTAGTTACGATCAAGCGACCGAGCAGTGTATGTGTTGTGTCTCTTCAAAACTATACAAAAACAAAATTGTTATCATCAGGTAAGCGTTCCATTTCATTAGTACTATTCAAACTCGAAATTAAATACTTATTGCCGTAAATATGTAGCAAAGTTTGAATCAATTTTCTCTTAAAAATTGTATAATTCTGTAATTGTACAGTTTTTGTGACAAAATATTAATAAGCAGTGTTCAAATGTTTTTCATGAAAACTGTGTTATTCCTAAATTGTATAATGTAACTGATTTTTTATGAGGAGAGATATATTTTAACTTAAAATTGTCTACTTTTTATCATAAATCATGTCAGAATCGGTCTAATCCCGAAAATGTTTACATTTTAATTAATAAATAGAAGCTTATTTTAAGTTTGTTAATATTTGCTTTTTAGTTATGTACGATTTAAATGTGATTTAAAACAAAACGGCATGGTTTTAATGTGTTTGGCTATTTTTAAGAGCTGGGAGTGAGCGCGACGCATGTAGGTACTTAACATTTCGCACCGTAGGCACTTGCCTACAAACGAAACAGCCGCGAATGAATTTGATACCTAGCCATTGTGACCGACCGTTTTAAATTATTATTTGTTTTGCAAATAGTTATTCAATGTTTCGGAAATGGCACAAAGAAGTAAATTTTTAGAAAGCTTGAAAAAAAATATAATAACTCTATATACTCTAGTAAATGTAGGGAGAGCTATCGCCGATGCTGAAGCGGAATCGATGAATACATTACACGAAAGTAACAGTCAAAACTTAGGTACATGTTGCATAATTACTAAATACTAAGGGGTACTAATTAAACAAGCTTCTTTTTAATAGCATTATTCGCCTCAGAAAATATATGTTACCTTCTAAATTACTAAGTCGGCCACAACCAATGCGCGTCTGAATAATAGTATCTCAGACACTCGTTATCTTATATGTAAGCCACTGTAAATATAACTCAGCATAGTGGTTATTTTTTAGTATCTAAATTTGTGGTATGCATTCAAATAGGAAGCTTCTAAAGTATTAATATATGACACCAAAATAGTAAGAATATTAGCCTCTAATTGCATAATTTAGTATGAATAAAATGTAACTCATCCTACATTAATCGATTGTTAAATGTACCTAAAATTGTCATCAAATAGTATAATTTAAAGCCACTACATATTATTATTATGTATTACACATGAACTATTAAGGAAAGTCAGCCAGAGCGATGGTAGCCTAGTGGTCTAGAACGCGCCCTCCATGCGGAGGGTCGATTTCTCTAGATTTTTCAAATCTATATGCATATTTCTATATTTACCTCGGCGGTGAAGGAAAACATCGTGAGGAAACCTGCTCGTTTGGGATAGTTTCAGAAGCGTGTAACCATGATTCAGTTGGTCTTGTTCCTCTGTCAAAGGGTTGCGAAGGTCAGACGGCAGTCGCTTCATTGTAATTACCAGGCTTCCCAAATCCTGAATCATGATCAAAGTACCCTGGGCTCCAAAGCCCAGCTTTGGACTCAACCGGGAATTATACGCAAATATGAAGAAGAAGAAGAACTATTAAGGACAGTCATAGTAAAACCATTTATTTATGCAAATCAATTTGTGTATTAATATGTGTAACAAGTACAATCATTTATATAAAAGTAATTAATAAACATTAACACGTATAATTACGTGATTAACAGAAAAAGAAAATAAGGGCTTCGGCACAAGTATCGAATAGCGCTCTCTGATTGGTGCAAATGGCCGGTTGCTGTCATGTCGCGCACTCGCGCCAAATCGTTCAGTGGCTATTTTCACGATAAAAGAATATGAAGTATTATTTTACATGTTAAGTTATAATATATGATGTTGAGTATTGAAGCTTGAATACATAATATTTGAGGAGCTTGTATTGAAGCTGTAAAACGTAATATGGTGATGAGTTACAAATTTCGTGGCTGAGTTAGTAAATTAGTTTGCAATGTATAAATCAGAAGGACAAGGAACATTAATTGTTGATATTGACTTGACGCTTTCTTTAACATTTTTAGTTGGCGTTGTAAAGAAGATGAATCAGTTAATTAAAGGCTATGTCAATTTCCCGGTGCTTAGTTGGTAAATTAGAAGTTTGCGCGCGTGGCCAAATAAAATTTCTGTGGCCTTGTTTATTATTTCTCAATACTAAGTATTATTGAGGAATTATTTATTTTACTATAGTACATACTTATTTACCTATTATACTCCCATATTTTTCTTTGACAGGTTTACAGGACGATTTACGATTAGGTACTCAGAAAAAAGTCAATGAATTGCCTACTGTCGATTCTGAGGTAGAAGCCATGGGTATACTAGATGAAAATAAAAGTCAAAACTCAGGTATTATAGATATTTCATATTACTATGTTAATGAGATGTTTTTATTCTATTCAGCTAATTATTATACTAAAATACTTTTTCTGATAGATTTACAGGATGATTTACGATTAGGTACTCAGAAAGAAGTCAATGATTCGCCTACTGTCGATGCTGAGGTAGAATTCATGGGTATACTACATGAAAATAAAACTCAAAACTTAGGTATTACAGATATTTCACATTACTATGTTAATGAATTATTTTAATTATATTTAGCTAATTATTATACTTAAATATTTTTTTCTGATAGATTTACAGGATGATACTATGATGATGCCTACTGCCGATTCAGAGATTGAATCGATAGACGTACAAAATGAAAATAATACTCAAAACTTAGGTAAGTACATGTTTTATTCATCAACTATTATTGATGAGATATTTAGTTAGTTAAGCTTTTTACACTTTATTTTTTTCTTTAGCAGATTTGCAAGACGATTTGCAGAAAAATACCGAAATTTTAGAGGATTCGAACGAAAATTCTCAGGAAAGTTCAATGGAAACGAATAAAAATTCAGACTTTCAAAAACAATCTATTGCACAAGAATGTAACGCATCAGAAAGACAGTCATTTCAGAAAACTGGTAAGATAATAAAATGATATCAACATTGTGTTTATTTTTGGTTAAAGAAATAAGTGTGTCTAATCTGATAATTATGTAATTATGATAGTGTTAGTTTCCAAAAATATTATAACTACTATAATATATAAATAAAGACCGGATAATTCGTGGTTTTACAAAGACTGTAATAACTTTACTTAACAAGTTCCTATCTAAGTGCCATTTTGTTTTAGTTTTTTATGTACCTAGGTACAAAATAAGTGTACCAATTTCATAATTTGTACTAAAAGAAATAAATGAATATTTTTGTTTTACTGCCAAAAATACTATATTTTGCCTTATTTTAATCGTATTGTATAAATTAAATATTCTTGTCCAAATAAAATCGTAAAAATTAATAAAAAATTAATCTAGAAAACTCTTCAAACTCAAAACGACTATTTTTTCTACCTATATTTCGGCTATTACATACTAAAATCTATATGTTATTTAACTTTACTTTGAAAGAGGGATAATGTAACTAGCTAAACTTACAAGAATAATGTTGATAAGACCAATATTTTTAAAAATGTTACACGTCAAACCTTAAAAATGCTCTCCTGTAAAATTTAAATGTAAATTTTGAGTTTATACAGTTTTAATGCGAGAAGACGATATAGCCTTCACAAATACCAAAATCTTGTAAAACCGTTTCAATCGTTTGCACAGATGGTTACATTATTGACGTTTTGGGTCCCTATCCAGCTACTACTTCAGACGCTGATATCCTTAATAAAGAATTTGAAAATGAATCTGGTCTCCGGGAGTATTTTCAGTCCGGAGATGCATTTATACTGGATAGGGGCTTCCGTGATGCCTTGCCCTTACTAAATAATTGTGGCTATAGAACGTATGTACCAGCTTCTTTACAGGAGGGTGAAAGTCAGCTATCAACACTAGAAGCTAATAAATCCAGGGCAGTCACAATTTGTAGGTGGGTGGTAGAAGCTGTGGACGGGAGATTTAAGCGAGATTTTAAGCTTTTGCGTCAAGAGAGAGACGGTGTAGGGGCGTGAGCCTGTGGCGCTTCAACACACGCTTACTCTAAAAAGCATTAGTGCAGCATGCACTCTTGCGTAGTACGCAGCGTAGCGTGCTGCAGTTGCGCACCCAACTTGCGCATACGTAGGTCCTACCAACCTACTGCCAAGATGGGGCAGTGCACAACTGCAGCAGTAGGTACCTAATTCTTCTAGCCAAATCTGACAATAGCACACGTCCGTGGATTTAAAATCCATCAAATTAATAAAATACGGTCTACAAATACCATAATTCAGGTAGGTACGGCAACAATTGACACATAACCTCCAATATATTCATGCAAGATTTTAACATATTTGGCCATAGCATTCAGCTGTGAAAATTAGGCAAATATAATCTTTTGAAGTGTTCTATTTGGTGACCAATTTCTAGCCATACACATCCAAGCCCCAGTTTGTATGAGAAACAGTTTTTTCCTTTAAAACTATAATGTGTTAAGCAAAGAAATATTTTACATTCTGCCATCCGATGACGTCATCTTACTCTTTTTAGTTTTTTCTCAGTAAATAAGTAATTTAAAAACCAAGGGCAATAGATAGGAAGGCGTTTAAGCGTTTGTCTAAGGAGCAGCAGACACTTCTTCTTGCAAAGAGATCGCAAAAAGAAGTGTCTGTGTTCCTCATGCCAGACGTCCCGCCGGCCAAAAATTCGTAAGTGAATTTATTAGAACAATTTTATAGTTAAATTTTTATTATATATATTATACGTATTTATTCATAAGTATATTTTATTTTTAGAAGAAAGAAATCACCGATAAGGGTGCCGTGCCCCTTAGTACCGGGCACACCGGAGGTTCCGCCTCCTCGAATACCCCAGGCGTGGGAACTCAAAAGTAGAGGTGTGTAATTATAAATTAGTACAATACCAAGATGCTTATAAATATCTATGCACAACTATCTGGATACGTCTTTAAATTTTTAGTTCCAAAGGCGTTATCAGCGACCAGCGGTCCATCACGGGTGCCCGACCTCCCAGATGGTGAGGAATGGGACGATGCACTGAGTAAGTTCTTTCTGTCTAACTTTACTTATTTATCATAAAATCATTAATCATAAAATCAATTATTTGACTAATTTTCTATTTGTAGGATCTGATATGGTGGTTTCCCCAGTAGGGACGGAAATTGGAGAGCGAACCCCGACGACAATAAGGAGCGCTATGGCTCCCCTTTTAACACCTTCAACAGGAGTCCTACAGGTCATAGACGCTCACATAGAGCTGATCGGTTTTCCCTCTGGTAGGTTCCTATCAAGTTTTTATTTTTGAACCGAATTACATATCAACTGTTGAAAAAGTAATTTATTAATAATTAAACTTATTTTCTTAACAGCTTCTCCAACGCTGGGGTCTAAGAGGTCTGGAGAGATTCTGGTTTGGTTAATATGATCTCTACCTTTCACACTCCTGAAGTCGGCGGCAAAGAAAAGCACGGGATTCAATGTATGGGAATTAGTCGTGAGCGGCGTGATGTGCAACGACCGCCAATAGATGGCGTTGTGCACAATTGAATCGCGCAAGCATTTCGTTTTTTTGTTTACCCTTAAGCGGCTAATGTTTTTTTGTTCATTTGAGTTTTTAATACAGTTCATTGATAATAAGAGTGTTTTATTTTTTGCGGTAATTAGGTGGATAGTACATAGTGGTCCATCGAGACGGATTATAAAGTGCGTTACGGTGACAGTGCAGTGGCGGTGGATAGTGTTTAGTGACTGAGTAAAGTACGGATTTCAGTGTTTACTGTGGATTATGGGACTCGGTAACCGTAAGTAGTAGAATAAGTTCAGAGCTCAGTGAAAGTGAACAAGTGCTAAACACTTAAAAATTCTGTGCGTTATCTATGGACTCAGGACTTGGAAAATTTTGCGAGAACCAAAAAGACTTAGAATAATTTCATTGCGTTTTGTATGGACACTGGACTTGTGAAAAATTGTGAAATAACACTTGAAATAATTTAGTGATTGTAAACAGTGGACTTCAGACGTAAAATATTTTTGATAAATTAATTCATTTTAAAAGACTTAAAGATCAGTGAATTATTGAAATAATAAACCATATAACCTCAAAATGGAAAAAACCAATAAAGCATTAATTCTTCAAGATGAAAGACTAGAATCTATCATAAAATCTCAGAAAAACTATGGCAAAAGCCCAAAACCTAGATTGACTTTGCAATATTTACAAACGCGATTAGAAAACTTAGAAGATACATGGAATTCATTCAAAACTACTCACGAAGATCTAGTGACAAATATACCTACTGAGACAAAAAGCGCCATTAGATATTTTAACGAGGATATATATGAGACATGTGAAGAAGTTTACATCAATTACAAAAGCGATTTAAAAACAAAAATATCCGAACTATCGTTTACTACACCGTCAACCGTCGCACCCGAAAACAAAAAAACTACCGCCGAGATAAAGTTACCGACAATAAACATACCGCAATTCTCTGGGAAATACACTGAATGGCCGTCCTTCCATGATTTGTTTAATTCGATCATACATACTAATCAGTCTATAGATGAAGTACAAAAGTTACACTACCTAAAGTCGAGCTTAACTGGGGAAGCGGAACAATTGTTGAGAACAATTCCTGTAACAAGTCAAAATTACAACCAAGCATGGCAAACACTAACCAACAGATATAATAACAAAAGATACATTGCAAATAGCATTTTCAAGAAACTTTTCTGCATTAAAAGTATAACCTCAGAATCAGCTTACCAAATCAAATACATTTTAGATACTACAGTGGAATGTTTGAACTCATTAAAAAACCTAAAGTTGCCAGTTAATTATTGGGATGCTATCATCATTTACATGACCGTTTCTAAATTAGACACAGAAAGTCATCGCTTATGGGAACAACTTATAGCCACAGAAAAGGATGAGTTACCTTCTTTTGGCACTCTGAAAGATTTCCTAGAAACTAGATTTAGGTCGCTGGAAATGATTGAACACACTACTAAGCCGAATAGGACTAAAACATTTCACACTTCGCTAGAACCTACCAACATCTCGTGTGTGTTTTGTAAGGAAGCTCACTACATTTATCAGTGTAAACAATTCGCCAAGTTACAGTACAAGGATAGACATGATTTCGTACAAAATAATAATTTGTGCTTTAACTGTTTGATACCAAATCACTCAGCTGTCAAATGTATGAGGAAGACATCATGCCGCGTATGCCATAAGAAGCACCACTCGCTTCTACATCCTGAGAAAAGAGATGAACTTGTAAGGGATAATTGTCATAAAGACTCCAATCAAAACATAGTATCACATTTTGTACATCAACCTGGTCAAATACTACTTGCCACTGCACTCGTAGACATGACTTCACGTCAAGGGCAAAAATACACCTACCGTGCACTCATTGATCAGGGCTCTCAAGCTACGTTCGTCACTGAAGATCTAGTTCAGACGTTGGGTTTGAAAAAGATAAGAATCAGCGGCGTAGTTTCAGGATTGAATGAAGGAAAACAGCTTCACACCAAATACATGGTTGAAGTACAACTGCAGTCAAGATATTATACAAACTTCACAATCCGTGTGAAAGCATACATTTTGAAAAACATAACAACATACTTACCTCAACAATCAATTACAGTTTCTAACTGGCCGGAGCTAGAAGAGATTACTTTAGCAGATCCACATTACAATACACCAAACAAAGTGCAAATACTACTCGGTGCTGAAGTATATAGTCAAATCATAGAAGCTGGATTGATAAAGAGTCCGTCTGGGATTATAGCACAGAAGACACAACTGGGCTGGATTCTTTCTGGTGATGCTAGCAGGACACCTGTAAAAGAAAACAAAATTATTAGCATGCATGTATGTATATGTGAGAATGATCTACTGAGAAAATTCTGGGAAGTGGAAAATGAAGTAAATAGCTGTGAGCGGAAACTAACTAAAGATGAGCAAAGATGCGAAGATATGTATAAAAAAACTACAGTAAGAACAGACTCAGGAAGATACAAAGTGAATTTACCGTTCAAAGAAAACATAGATACACCTTTAGATAAATGCGGCTTTACGAAAGATATTGCTATCTCAAGATTTTTACAACTAGAGAAAAAACTAAATAAGAATAAAGAAATGAAAGAGGAATATACAAAAGTAATAAAAGAATATGAAGAATTGGGGCATATGGAGCTAACTACAGAAAATGAAAGGAACTGTGTATACTTACCTCATCATGCCGTGATCAGGGATGATAAAGACACCTCAAAAGTAAGAGTGGTATTTGATGCCTCTGCTAAAGGATCTAAAGGACAATCACTGAATGATACACTGCTCACTGGACCTGTAATACAAGATGATTTACCAACATTAATTCTGAGATGGCATCAACATAAAATAGCCTTAATAAGTGATATAGTAAAGATGTATAGACAAATTCTAATTACAGAAACACATACTAACTACCAATGTATTATATGGAGAGATAATGAAAATGAAGAATTTAAATTTTATAAATTACTTACTGTCACCTTTGGTACTGCATGCGCACCCTTTCTAGCAGTAAGAACCCTAAAACAAATAGCTGAAGAGGAAGGACACGAATATCCAAAAGCAGCTGAAATTATTAAGTCGTCGTTCTATATGGATGATTTAATGACAGGGGCTTGTACCGAAAACGAAGCGAAAGAAATCTATGAACAAGTGAACAAGGTACTTGAGAAAACGGGTTTTGTATTGCAGAAATGGTCGAGTAACTCTGATAACCTGTTAAACATGATACAACAAAATAAGGAACAGACACAACCCTTTGAGATAAAACTAGATAGAGTAATTAAAATACTTGGAGTTACGTGGGATAGAGACGACGACAAATTTAAAATTTCTGTTAACTTACCTGAACCTATTCAACCAATCACAAAACGAAGAGTGTTATCAGATATAGCACGCTTATTCGACCCGTTTGGATGGCTAGCTCCAATTATTATACATGCCAAGGTACTAATACAGAAGCTGTGGCTTTGTCATGCTGAATGGGACGATGAATTACCTAACGATTTACTAGAAGACTGGTTAAAATTTAGAAAACAACTACAGACACTACAAAATATAAAGATAGACAGATGGTTACACACCTACGCAGACGATCACCGAATTGAATTGGTTGGATTTGCTGACGCGTCCACTAAAGCATACGCAGCTGTGATCTATTTAAGAGTAATCCAAGGTAACGATGTGCATGTTACTATACTTGAAAGTAAAACAAAGGTAGCTCCATTGAAACAAATATCTGTACCGCGCTTAGAACTGTGTAGCGCAGTATTATTAGCAAAATTACTTACAAAAGTAGCATCGGTGCTGAAAATACCTAAAACCCAAATATACGCCTACTCAGATTCAACAATTGTATTGGCCTGGATACAATCACAGCCTATAAGATGGCAGACATTCGTCGCCAATCGTATCACTGAAATACAAACCAGACTAGACAATGATAGATGGAACCATGTCACTTCAGCAGAAAATCCTGCAGATATAGCATCACGTGGAATTGAGCCCGCTGAATTACAAGACAACTTACTATGGTGGAGTGGACCTGATTGGATGAAAAGCCCTGAAATACATATAAACAAAAATAGAAGAAAGAAAACAACATGCAAAGGTATTTTACAACATCACTAAAGAAGAATCAATAATCAACAGATTTTCAAATTTGAAGAGAATGATTAGAGTGCTTACTTACTGCAGAAGATTCCTTACTATGAAAGAAAGAAGGCAAAATAATACTAAAGTTGATACTTACCTTACCGCTGAAGAAATGCAGGAAACTCTTGATATCTGCCTTAGAACAACACAAGAGACAGAATTCGCAGAAGAACTTGAAGACCTGAAACAGAGAGGAAAAATTAAGAAAAGAAGTAAATTAATATCACTTAACCCGTACCGAGATGAAAAGGGTCTGTTACGTGTTGGAGGGAGACTACAAGCAGCACAAGCATCTCTGGATTATAAGCACCCGATTATAATACCAAAAAATACTCACATTGGAGAACTAATTATTAAAGATGCCCACGAGAGAGTGATGCACGGAGGTATTGCTCTCACGATCAACCTTATCAGGAGTAAGTATTGGATGGTAGGTTTGAAGCCTGCGGTGAAAAAATACATTAAGAAATGTGTAACATGCGTGCGATACAACGCTAGGACACATCAACCAATTATGGGTGAGCTTCCTAGCGTAAGAGTAACCCCTGGAAGACCCTTTGAATCCAGTGGTGTAGACTTTGCCGGACCTATACAGATGAGAGTGTCAAAAGGAAGAGGACAGAAATCGTACAAAGGCTATATCTCGCTCTTTGTTTGTATGAAGACTAAGGCTATTCACTTAGAGGCTGTAAGTGATTTGACTACTTCAGGATTTATCGCAGCTTTTCGCAGATTCGTGTCACGGAGAGGTCATTGTTCTCATATGTGGAGCGACAACGGCTTGAATTTTGTGGGAGCTGCCAATGAGCTGACAAAAATGTTAGAAAAGAGTATGACTGGTGTAGTAAAAGAGATAGCTGAAATACTGGAGAATGATGGAACGAGTTGGCACTTCATACCACCTAAATCACCCAATTTCGGAGGACTATGGGAGTCAAATGTTAAGTCTGTAAAATCACATTTAGTAAAGACGAATGGCTTATCTACACTTACCTTTGAGGAATTATCAACAGTACTTTGCCAGATCGAAGCAGTGCTCAACTCTCGACCAATAACCTGCCTAAACGATAACCCCGACGATTTATCGGCCTTAACACCAGCACATTTCCTAGTAGGAGAATCGTCGATGGTTGTACCTGAACCTAATATCAAAGACGATACAATCGGCCCACTGCAGCGATGGAGAATCACACAAAGAATGTTAAACAACTTTTGGACAAGATGGGCGAAGGAATATTTAAATAGCTTGCAGCAGAGACATAAGTGGCAGACTAAAGCTGAGGGACCAAGGGTGGGGGACTTAGTTATTCTAAAAGAAGCCGATCTGCCACCAGCTAAATGGCTAATGGGAAGAGTAACCAACGTACATACCGGACCTGATAACGAAGTTAGAGTTGTCAGTGTGAAGACAAAAACATCAACTTTTAAACGTCCTGTTTCAAAACTGGTTTTACTGCCTTAAGGGAAGAACGAAGTTCTTGGAGGGCGGTATGGCGATGGGAATTAGTCGTGAGCGGCGTGATGTGCAACGACCGCCAATAGATGGCGTTGTGCACAATTGAATCGCGCAAGCATTTCGTTTTTTTGTTTACCCTTAAGCGGCTAATGTTTTTTTGTTCATTTGAGTTTTTAATACAGTTCATTGATAATAAGAGTGTTTTATTTTTTGCGGTAATTAGGTGGATAGTACATAGTGTTTTTTTTTTTTTTTTTTTTTTTTTTTTTTTTTTTTTTTTTTTTTTTTCCTATTACAAAAACTCCGCACAAATTTTGAGAAAATAAATCACAGACCTTAAATTAATCAATATCTTCATCGAGCACATTTGGATCCTCGTCCTCTGCATCTGGTTTGCCATGCTCCAAAATCATGATAGCATTCTCTAAGATATCAATCTCTTCTGGGCTCATTAGGTACTTTTTGGTTGCAAGGAAAGAGATTATGCATTCTTTAATGGAGACAGAGGATTTGGGGTATTCAAGAATGCTCGTTGGAAGAACTCTTGTCAATATGTGAGCTGCCTCGGCATTAGCTTTTTCTTTCTCAGCCTGGGCACTCTTATCCCTGTTTCGCAATGTTCTATTTGTCCTCTTGACATAGTGGAAAATAGTCTGCGGAGTGTAGACTCTGTCAATTGTAAGGCAGCCATGTTCCTTTGAATACACGATGTCTTCTTCCACCTTTTCTGAGAAAGGATTTTCTGGGTTCATGATCCGCAATAAGTATTGTCTCTCTTCCTCCGTCTTCACAAATCTCTCCTTCAGCACATACTGGTTTAAGTGGCAGCAGGCTACATTCCATGGGTTCTCCCCTCCATCTTCTACCAGCTGGACGAGGGTACTGATGTTGGTTCTTGGATTGCTAAAGGTAGGGGGGAGTTTCCACAACATTTTGACGAGCCCCATTCCCACTCTTAACCTTGCTGCGGCACCCAAATGGTTTATTCCCAAGGTCTGCAACAGTACAGTAGTGTTCTTAGCTACTGAATACAGGTCGTCAGCAGGATTTTTTCCCTGAGGCCGGAGAGATGGGACTTCTGTCCCAAATTGGCTCACAAATTTTCCATCAATATACCAAGAAGTATATTCGGCATAATTTTCTTCGAAAAAGAATGTCTTGTCAGGGCTTAAGTTTATGCCGATAAGGGACAGGTTTCTTTTGTTTTTGTCTATGCATTTTATATTGTTCTCCATACTATCAGACAAATATTTTGTGGTGGAGTCATCACTTGATCTCAGAGTAAGTACTCTCATTTGGAGCCTGGACATCCCATAATTTGCTGCAATTAGTCCATATGTAGTTGAAGCTGCATTCAACATACCCATAAGCATTCCTCCGCTTGAATACAAGAACTCCCCATCCCCGCTTAGGTTTTTCTCAACGTTCACATACCACTCTTTTGTGTAATCATTCATCTGTTCCACTTTTCCCTCAATCCATCTTAGGCGTGAGAAAAATTTGTCATTATTGATCATCACTCCTGGGCCCAATTGCACTTGCTTCCACGCTTGAAACAAATGACACTTCCAAGCAATTGAGAGAAAAACAGAGGCCAACTGGTTGGGACTTTCCCCTGTCAACTTCAGCCTGGTAAGAGAATCAAAAAAGTAGTGGTGCATAAGTGCAAACTGCTGTGGGCCGAGACACTCATTCCATTTGGTCGCGTCCTCTGTACCTTGACTGACATGGGTTGCTATACCTGCTCCCATTCTAGTGCTCTCCATGTTACTAGTTATTTTCGCTTTTTTCTCCTCCCCTCCTATTGAAATGGTTGAACCAGGAATTCTTTTAGCCAGCTCCAGATGGAAAGCTTCAATTATGAAAAGAAAAGGCCTCAAGAACATGGTTGCGGACGCTATTGCCCTTCTGTCCTTCTTCCCTCTCTCTTTGTGTTTTATGTATGATGCAAATTGACAGGTCAGATCCTGCATTTTTCTTTGCACAGCCTCTTTTCCTTTGATCACTCTGGTTTGCATCTTTTTAATGGGTATCTTGGTGCTAAGTTTCTGGTGAGTCTCTGGGTCATATATTACCTTGTCAACAAGGCCTTCTTCTACTTCTCTGACCACTGT